>CM055117.1:1067383241-1067983241 GCA_029206835.1 Rana muscosa
GACCACTGACAAATCCCAAGTGGGACATTTTTGTATCTTGGGCTTTTTGTATTTTGCCAATGCCCTGCAAAAACGAGAGACCAAAGGGTCCTCTTGTAGTGTCCTTTCTAGATACACCGATAGCGCTGCAATTTGTACTTTCAAAGTACTGAGCGTTAACCCTTTATCAACTCCCTGTTGTAAAAATTCAAGGATGGTGGGTGTATCCATTTTTAGTCTTTTATTTTCAGTGCACCAACTGTTACATTTTCTCCAGGTCTTTCTGTAGATGGCTCTGGTGTTTGGTTTCCTAACGCTCAGGAGCGTTGTCACCACCTTATCTGAGAGTCCTTTAGATCTCAAGAGGTCCTCCTCAGTAACCAGGCCGCCCATTTGAAACTCTTGTTTTAGGCCTGTCAGGGGTCCCTGACACATCAGGTCTTCCCTGTGAGGTAGAAGCCACGGCTCTGCTGCTGAGAGACTGAGGAGTTGAGAGAACCAGGTTCTCTTGGGCCAGTATGGTGCGATCAGTATCAGTTTCGTCTGTTCCTGTAGAAACTTCTTTACCACCCGCGGTATCAGATGAACCGGAGGGAAGGCATAGCATAGCTTGAAGTTCCAAGGGTTTTGTAGAGCGTCTATCCCAAGAGGCTGATCTTGCTGGGTTAGCGAGAAGAAATGTTTCACCTGAGCATTCTTCCGAGAGGCAAACAGGTCTATGTTTGGCATTCCCCAGCGGGCTGTAATTTCCCTGAACACCTCCGGGTGTAATACCCATTCCCCTTGGGAGATCTCCTGGCGGCTGAGGAAGTCCGCTACTTGGTTGTCTTCCCCTTTTAGATGGACTGCTCCTAGTGACAGCAGATTCCCTTCTGCCCACCTGCAAATTTGGTTGGAGATGTGGCTTAGGGATGGGCTTCTTGTGCCCCCTTGCTTGTTCACATAAGCCACTGCTGTGGCATTGTCCGAAAGAATCAGAATGTGACGACTTCTGAGTTGGTTTTGGAAAAACTCCATGGCCTTGGCTATCGCCATAAGTTCTCTCCAGTTCGAAGATGCCTTGGCTTCTTCTGGGGACCATCTCCCCTGAGCAGGTTGCCCTGCTAGGTGAGCTCCCCAACCCCAACTGCTTGCGTCTGTGGTCAATTTCTGTGAGGTCGGAAATGACCAAGCCAGACCCTGATTTAGGTTCGTGTGGATCCTCCACCACCACAGCGACCTCTTTACGGATGTCGGGAGTAAAACTGACATGTCCAGATCTTCTCTTTGGTTTTTTAAGAGAAATACTTGAAGTGACCTTAGATGGTATTTTGCCCACTGGACTGCTGGTATCGATGATGTCATCAGACCCAGAACCGACATCAGCTCCCTGATAGATATTGGGAGGTTGTTCTGTATTGAACTCACCCTCTTGATGAGGTTTTGGATTTTCTCCTCCGGTAGGGAAATCTTCTGTTCTATGGAGTTGAGCAGATATCCCAGGAACCGAATGTTCTGAGTGGGACACAGATTGGACTTTTCTACGTTTAGAATCCAGCCTAGTGACCTTAACCACAGTTGAGCTTCTGTGAGGTCTTTTGTCAGCTGTGCTTTCGAAGGCGCTGCAAATAGTAGATCGTCTAAGTATGGTATTACGGTCATCTTTTTTAACCTTAGAGGGGCCAGAGCTTCTGCTAACACGTTGGTGAATATCCTTGGGGATGAGGATAACCCGAAAGGGAGAGCTCTGCTCTGGAAATGATATTCCTTTCCCTCTATCTCCACTGCTAACCTCAGATATTTCTGCGACTCCTGTCGGATGGGAATGTGGAGATATGCATCTCGGAGATCCATGGTCGCCATGAAGGTTTCTGGTTGTAGAATGTTTTTGACCGAAAATATGGATTCCATGCGAAATTTTTTGTATTGAATCGCTTGGTTTAACGGTTTTAAGTTTAGTATTAACTGAAACTTCCCGGAAGGTTTTTTGATCACAAAAATGTGAGTAAAAACCCCTTCTTTTTTCCTTCTCTGGGACTGGAGTAAGGACCTTCTGGTCCACCATCTCCCCTAGCAACAGTGGAAGAGCCTTGGCTTTCTCTGGATCCCTGGGAAGTCTCGTTACTAGAAATCTCTCTGGAGGATGACAGTTGAATTCCAGAGAGTAGCCCCTTGCGATAATGTCCAAAATAAACTGATTGGCTGTCGCCTTCTGCCATTGAGGTAGGAAGGTAGCCAGTCTTCCCCCTACTGGCACTCTGTTGTCATTGTTTGGCAGCTTGGTTAGAAGAGCCAAAGAGGACATTACTCTTTGGTTTCCCCTTGTGACCTGTCCAGTTTTTCTTAGGGTACTCTTTCTTTTCTTCTTGGGGACGATCTCTTCGCCCACGAAAAAACCTCTTTTGTGGAGGTTTTCGTTTTTCAGCCGGAAAGGCTTTCTTCCTGTCCGCTGTTCTTTCCAAGGCCTCGTCCAGGCCGGAACCAAAAAGCAAATCCCCAGTAAATGGGAGATTGCACAGCCTTGTTTTGGATGCCGCATCGCCTGTCCAGGTCTTCATCCAAATCGCACGTCTTGCTGCAACTGCTAGTCCACCTGACCTTGCTGCTAGCTTGACTGATTCTGCGGATGCATCCGCAATATAACCAACCGCTTTGGAGAGAACTGGAAGTGTATTCAGAATCTCCTCCCTAGGCGTACCATTTTTAATATGGTCTTGCAGCTGTGAGAGCCAAAACTCTTAAGTTTCTTGCCACGCAAGTGGTGGCTAGGGCTGGCTTCAGACTAGCGACACTTGTCTCCCAAGCTGTTTTTAGGATAATGTCGCCCTTTTTATCCATGCCATCTTTTAGGTGTCCCATGTCTTCAAATGCCAATGAAGAATTTTTTGAGACCTTAGAAAGTGGCGCATCCAATTTGGGATTTTTATTCCAAACTTCTTTTGGATCTTCACTAAAAGGAAATCGCTTTTTGTGACTGGCCGCAAAAAAAGGTTTCCTTTCTGGGTCTGCCCATTCGTTTTTCACGGTATCTGACATTACCGGATGAACTGGGAATACTTTGGATTTTTTCTTCCTCAGACCCTGGTACATCAGGTCATGTTTGGAAGGCAGTTCTTTTTCCTGCTCAATTTCCAAAGTTTCGTAAATGACCCCAAGCAAATCATCCACGTCTTCTAGAGATAACTTGTATTTGGGTCCCTTTCTTTCTTCTCTCCCATCTTCCTGCTCTGGATCTGAGCTATCGGTAGCCATAACACTAGCTGTGCTGCTGCCCGCTCGCTCTCTCACCGACTCGTGCGACCCTGAGGCGACTTCTGATCTGGGTGAGGCCATGGGAGAGGAAACTCCAGTAGGAACTGCTGGAGGTTTAACTTCTGCGATAAACTTTGAGATCCTTAAAGGTGTTAGCCATATCATCTCTTACGGATCCAAAAATCTTCGCATAAACTGCATCTGACTGTTTTTCAACCAGTTTGTCAATGCATGTTTTGCATAGCGGTTCTGTGTTTTCCAAGAGCATCTTGGTATTACACTTTGCACACCGCTTCTTGGGAGTGGGCTTTGGCTCTTTAGGTGGTTTCACCTGCCAAAAGATAAACACAGGGGGACCCATGGCGGTGAGAAAAAAATACACACTGCACCAAACAATACTAAAGTACACACCCAGTGACATTAGTAACCCCCTGGCCCCAGCTTGCTAGTGCACCATCACCACCTAGCTGCTGTCCCAATACAAAGGATACAAAGGTCACCCACTGGTGCCTACCTGCATCCTGCTGGTGCTTTTGCCTTCTGGAGCCTGGGCCGATGGAATCTCATCCTCTTCCAGCATCCTGGCTTGCTGTGGCGTTCGATACTGCCGTCTGCAGCCGCGTCCACGCTACTAGCACCAGCCGACCGTTCGAATTTCCCGCGCCTTTAAGGGGATTGGACCAGCTTCCCCGGCGCACGCCGATTGCGTCATTCCTACCCGGAAGTGACGGTCTTCCGGGTCAAGCGGCGTTCAGACGTGGGTACACGCCCCCCCCGCTGACGCCGCCAAGGGAACGCAGCAATGGCGCCTTTCTCCTCACCTGGGCACAGAGGAAATTCGAACCCGGGACACCTCCTGCCCACAGCCTAAGGAGGGTTGCCCGTGGTCAAAGAACCGTCCTCCTCCACGCCAGTGATGCGGCTCCGGTAAGGCCCACTGACCCCCTGCCGCAGAGACTCCACACAGTCAGCCCTGCTGACACCCACTGCTGCACCCGCAGACACCTGTCCCGGTCAGCCCATGGGAGATGGAGCCCCCCCTCAGGTCCTTTTGGCAACATGTCTCCTCCGGACGGAGGAAACACTAAGACTGACCAGGGACCTGAGGGACCGCCTCGTAAAGGGAGGGAAAAATTAATGGCAATGTGTTTCCTGATTGTGAGGAGGAGCTCCATCTCTCAAGGGCTGACTTGGAAGATGACTGGGGGAAAACGCAGTTATAAATTGATTTGCATTTTAATGAGTGAAATAAGTATTTGACCCCTTTGCAACACATGACTTAGGATTTGGTGGCAAAACCCTTGTTGGCAAACACAGAGGTCAGACGTTTCTTGTAGTTGGCCACCAGGTTTGAACACATCTCAGGAGGGATTTTGTCCCACTCCTCTCTGCAGATCCTCTCCAAACCATTGAGGTTTCGAGGCTGACGTTTAGTAACTTGAATCGTCAGCTTCCTCCACGTATTTTCTATGGGATCAAGGTCTGGAGACTGGCTAGGCCCCTCTTTTGTTGCCTTGGCCGTGTGTTTTGGGTCATTGTCATGCTGGAATACCCATCCACGACCCATTTTCAATGCCCTGGCTGAGGGAAGGGAGATTTGACTGTGTGTGGCAAGTCTTTGTGACACTATTCTCTTAGAAATAGTGGAGAAAGAGAAAGATTGTAGCCACGAAGGAGACAGGAAGTGTGTCGCTTGCAGTATAACCAGGTGGATCTAAGGACTGGTATGCTGCAAAATAATACAATTCAGTTTCAAGCTTTACCTGGGCCATTTAACAGTTCAGTTAGTCCAAAGCTTGTGCCTCAATATGTACTGTTAAGCCCCGTACACGCGGCCGGACTTTTTGCCAACAAACTTCATTTTGAGCAAGTTTGCCAAAAAATCCGACCGTGTGTACGCTCCATCGGAGAAACTTTTTCTGTTTTCATCGGACAAAAGTTCGGTCTGCAAACGGACAAACTTTTGGCCAACAAAAGTCCGATGGAGCAAAGTCCTACCGTGTGTACAGAAATCCATCGGACCTTTGTCCGATGGACAAAACAAATAATGTTAAAATCAACCAACAATAGCAGAAGTTGACCAAAGGGTGGTGGTAAAGAGCAGAAAAACCACGTGATGTTGGAAAAAGTTTTGGGAACGTTTGCAGAAAAGTCCTGTGGTGTGTATGCTATGGGTGTGCCCGGCCAACTCCGTTCGGACAAAAATCCACGGAAAAGTCCGATGGAAGTCCGACCGTGTGTAGGAGGCTTTAGAGAAGGGTGGCTGTTGGATTTGTTTGGAGAGGGTTTAGCTCTAAAGTGGATTTGAGGTTCAACAAATGTACTGTAGCTGCTCTTTTTGATTGTTCACTTTCATGCAAGAAAAGGTTCAGTGTAAGGCCTCCTTCACAGGGGTTGTATTAAAAACATACACCTGTGTAGGGCCATGTTTACGTGCAGGGGGATGCACAGGTGTTCTGTGAATCTCCATGCAGACAGTCCCCCATTGATGTCATTTGGCTCAGTGGCAGCATGGACACAGCCGCTGGTTCCAATTTACCATCCGTGTGGGTGCAAGTCCCTGAACCCACACAGTGTGTGGGTTCAGGGCTGGGCATCTGTACAGATGTCAAATTTGGAGCTGTCTGTGCTGCTGTGTCCCAATTGAGATGAATGGGGCTGGATCCACTAGGGGTGAACACGGCTTTGCACAGAAATTTACAAACACAGTGCTTAACCCCATGCGAATGAGGCCTAATAAAGCACAAATATCTACTCACTCTTAAGACTTGGTGTCCATTAACGCTATTGCACTGCAGTAATGTGTGTTATCACAATGCAAGTTCCATAGTATACGGTATAATGCCACCCCAATGCAGTCAGGCAGTGGCCGCAGTTTAGCATGAAAGGGAAACTGGGCCCATCCACAGCTTTGTGTTTGCATTACCATGTGCACAGTGTAAATCCAGCCATATTAACTATTCATTTACAGTCCATTGAGATTGATATGTTACAGATTGAGAGAAGAATGAAGCCAATGTAAAAACATTCGCTGCGCTTAGACCCCTTTCACTCTGGGGTGTTTTTCAGGCCCTTTTGGGCTAAAAATAGCGCCTGAAAAACAGCTCCCCTGCTGTCTCAGTGTGAAAGCCCAAGTGCTTTCACACCGAGGCGATGTGCTGGCAAAAAAAACTCCTGCAAGCAGCATCTTTGGAGCGGTGACAGCTCCTGCCCATTGAAATGAATGGGCAGCGCTTTTCCGGCGGTTTTAACCCCTTTTTCAGATGCTAGCGGGGGTTAGAAGCACCACGCTAGCGGCCGAATACCTCCGCAAAAACTACGGTAAAGTGCCGCTAAAAATAGCGGCGCTTTACCGCCGACGCCTCGGTGTGAAAGCGGCCTTAGTGTTAATCAAGTTCATATACCTCTAATACAATCCCAATTGGTGATGATACAGTATAAAGTGCTTGTGCAGATGTGCTCAGACTGGGTGCCCCACATCGATGTGCGCTCACACCTAGATGTTGGCCATCTACCTCTAGTGTGGTCTCTTAAGCGTATGGGGATACCCCTGTAGAAGTCTGTTGACTGACATCTAATGCAGAGAAAAACCCCATATGGATGGAAAAAAGAAGATCCTAATTGTGCAGTGCCGTTATAAATGAGTTTATTTGGTAAAAGAAAATAGAATATTTCCACTCACATTTAAAAGTGCCTGTAGTCCTGGCACCCGGCGTGTTTAGCAGGTGAATAAATTATAAATCGGCCCATTCATGGAAGACACCACTCACGTCGTTCGGCTCCGGGTTTTTATACGGGCGGAAGTGTGTCACGATGACGCAGTAAAACCTTGACGTGTTTCAGCCAATCACAGAGCCATCATCAGGAAGAAGAATGAAGCTGATCCTCATTATGGGCAAATTTTCTGATTATGCCTGTTTGTCAGGAAGGAAAATTTAGGTTTTTTTTTAGCCACTTAAGGACCTTGCCTGTTATTCAGACTCAGTGTTGACAAGTTTAAAACATTTTTTTTTGCTTGAAAAGTACTTAGAACCCCCAAACATTATATATTGTTTTTTTTCTAACACCCTAGAGAATAAAATGGCGGTCATTGCAATACTTTTTATCACACCGTATTTGCGCAGCAGTCTTACAAGCGCACTTTTTTGGGAAAAAATTACCTTTTTTTAATAAAAAAAACAAAAGACATCAGTAAAGTTAGCCCAATTTTTTTATTGTGAAAGATGATGTTACGCCGAGTAAATTGATACCCAAACATGTCACGCTCCAAAATTGCGCCTGCTCGTGGAATGACTTCAAACTTTTACCCTTAAAAATCTCCATAGGCGACGTTTAAAAAATTCTATAGGTTGCATCTTTTGAGTTACAGAGGAGGTCTAGGGCCTGGAATTATTGCTCTAACGATTGCGGCGATACCTCACATGTGTGATTTGAACACCCTTTTCATATGCGGGCACTACTCACGTATGCGTTCGCTTCTGCACGCGAGCTCGTCGGGACGGGGCGCTTTGAATTTTTTTTGAGGGTTTTCTTATTTATTTTACTTGATTTTTACAAAAAAAAAGGGGTCACTTTTATTCCTATTACAAGGAATGTAAACATCCCTTGTAATAGAAAAAAGCATGACAGGTCCTCTTAAATATGAGATCTGGGGTCAAAAAGACCTCAGATCTCATATTTACACTAAAATGCAATAAAAAAAATTGTCATTTGAAAAAAAAATGACAAAAAAAAATAATGTCCCTTTAAGTCGTATGGGCGGAGCTGACGTTTTGACGTCGCTTCCGCCCTGCTATGGTATGGAGACGAGTTGGGGGGCCATCTTCCCCTCACTCGTATCCATACCACAGAGGGACAAGGACCCGATTGCCTCCACCGCTACCGACGGCTCCAGTATGTGGCAGGAGGGCCCCTCTCCCACCGTCGATAACGGTGATCTTGCGGCGAGTCCACTTCATAGACCACCATTATCGTAAACAGAAAAGACGGATATCTCGGTTGTGGCAGCAGCTGCTGCCGTTACCGAGATATCCATCTTTAAAGTGCCGACGTATATGTACATGAGCTGGTCGGCAAGTGGTTAATTAGACTTCTAGGGGGAGGCGGGCGCCCCAAATGGTCTACGTCAGTGGTCTCCAAACTGTGGCCCTGTAGTTGTTCAGGACATACAATTCCCATCATGCCTGTGAATGTCAGAGTTTTACAATGCCTCATGGGACGTGTAGTTCCGCAACAGCTGGAGGGCTGCAGTTTGAAGATCCCTGGTCTACGCCAATAGAATTAACCTTTTACAAAGCTGCAGAGTTTTCAATGCATAGGTAACTTTCTGTAAAAGGTGAACTTCGCCTTTAAAGCATATCTAAATCCTCATGAAAAAAAAAAAAAAAATGCAGTACGCGGCTGCCCCCCAGCTAAGTGCAATCAGAGACGTGGGCTGCGGTATCACTGACATCACTTAGTCCAGTCAGCTCTTTGCAGATACGCACATGACTGTAGTCTGGGTCAGGAGCACGCACATATAGGTGGTTACACCAGGGCTCCGGGGAGACCCCACAAGGTCGCATAGCCACCCCAAGTGTACTGGACAATACTTTCTAGTAGATCTGCAGCATGGAGCGATGTGGGATGAAAGCGACTGCTCATATGTCTAAGCAAGTGAGGCCAACAAAAATATAAAGAATGTTTTAAGTGTTTAATAAGCTTTCGATCACTTTTCAATTAACAGAACCATTATAATAATAATAAAAAAAAAAATGTATAAGACAGATAAAAAAAAAATTCATTCTCTCAGCTCCTCCTGGGTCTGGGAAACTAGCGACATCTCAAGCAGCTTTTCTATTGTGGCAAATTGTCCGGTAGGGATGGCGACGCTGGCGATGGCCTCAAACAGGAAGAAATATTTCAGTTTTCTGAACACCGGCTTGGTGAAGGAGATCATTTCCCGCAGCATGTTTCCCTTCATTTCAGTCCGCAAGGCACTGCCAAACATAATAAAAATCGTACTCCTTTTAGAATCGATAACTACCAAATACATATTCATACAGATTGTAGCTAAAATGGCTGCAAGACAAAAGTTTAGCAGTAGCAGGTACAAAAAAAATAAAAAATATGTATTGTACGCATATACTTAAGGGCTCATGTACACGAGACGTTTTTGCAGCTTCTTTTTAGGGCGTCTTGCAGGTTATTTTTATTACTGCCTCTGAACTCTCCTCCATGTTAGCCTATGGGGGTTATTTACAAAAGGCAAATCCACTTTGCACTGCAAGTGCACTTGGAAGTGCAGTTGCTGTAAATCTGAGGGGGACATGCAAGGAAGGAAAAAAAAATAAAAAAAAACATTTTTGCTTGCACATGATTGGATGATAAAATCAGCAAAGTCTCTCCTAATTTCAGATCTTCCCCTCAGATTTACAGCAACTGCACTTGTAGTGCAAAGTGGATCTCCCTTTAGTAAATCAACCCCTATGTGTCCATGCACACAAACGTTCAGAGGAGTTTAGGGGCAGTAAAAATAAATAAACGTGCCCAGGAGCAGAGGCTGTTTGGCTGTAAAAATACATAACACCAAAAAACGCTGCTAAATGCTGTAACAAGCTTTTGGCAATTTTACATTATAGGGAGTGTTTTTACTGTAAAAACGCTAACGCCCAAAAAAAACCCCCACACAAACCCTAGTCAAAAAGGCAGCTAAAAGCGTGTTTTTACAGCTGCTTTTTCATGGCAGCAGCGCTGACATTTTTTAAACGTCCTGTGTGCATGAGCCCTAAAAGCAGTGACTGCATTCAAAACAACTTTGCTACAGTGCCTTGAAAAAAGTATTCATACCCCTTGACACTTTCCACATTTTGTCATGTTACAACCAAAAACTTAAAATGTATTTTATGTGATAGACCAACACAAAGTGGCACATAATTGTGAAGTGGAAGAAAAATGATAAATGTTTAAGATTATTTATATATTTTTTTACAAATAAATGAGTGAAAAGTGTGGTGCGCATTTGTATTGAGCCCCCTTTTACTCTGATACCCCTAACTAAAATCTAGTGGAACCAATTGCCTTCAGAAGTCACCTAATTAGTAAATACAGTCCACCTGTGTGTAATTCAATCTCAGTATAAATACAGTTGTACTATGAAGCCTTCAGGTTTGTTAGTGAACAAACAGCATCACAAAGGCCAAGGAACACACCAGAAAGGTCAGAGATAAAGTTGTGGAGAAGTATAAAGCAGGGTTAGGTTTAAGAAAAAATAAAAAAAATATCCCAAGCTTTGAACATCTCACAGAGCACTGTTCAATCCATCATCCGAAAATGGAAAGAGTATGGCACAACTGCAAACCTACCAAGACATGGCCGTCCACCTAAACTGACAGGCGGGGAAAGGAGAGCATTAATCAGAGAAGCAGCCAAGAGACCCATGGTAACTCTGGAGGAGCTGCAGAGATCCACAGCTCAGGTGGGAGAATCTGTCCACAGGACAACTATTAGTCGTGCACTCCACAAATCTGGCCTTTATGGAAAGCCATTGTTGAAAGCCATAAGAAGTCCTGTTTTCGAGAAGCCATATGGTGGACACAGCAAACATGTGGAAGAACTTTTTGACCTAAAAGCAAAGCGCTATGTGTGGCAGAAAACTAACACTGCACATCACCCTGAACACACCATCCCCACCGTGAAACATGGTGGTGGCAGCATCATGTTGTGGGGATGATTTTCTTCAGCAGGGACAGGGAAGCGGGTCAGAGTTGATGGGAAGATGGATGGAGCCAAATACAGGGCAATCTTAGAAGAAAACCTGTTAGAATCTGCAAAAGACTTGAGACTGGGGTGGAGGTTCTCCTTCCAGCAGGACAACGACCCTAAACATACAGCCAGAGCCACAATGGAATGGTTTAGATCAAAGCATATTCATGTGTTAGAATGGCCCAAAGTCCAGACCTAAATCCAATTGAGAATCTGTGGCAAGACTTGAAAATTGCTGTTCACAGACGCTCTCCATCCAATCTGACAGAGCTTGAGCTATTTTGCAAAGAAGAATGGACAAAAATGTCCCTCTCTAGATGTGTAAAGCTGGTAGAGACATCCCCAAAAAGACTTGCAGCTGTAATTGCAGTGAAAGGCGGTTCTATAAAGTATTGACTCCGGGGGGCTGAATACAAATGTACCCCCCACTTTTCACATATTTGTAAAAAATAAATAAAAACCATTTATCATTTTCCTTCCACTTCACAATTATGTGCCACTTTGTGTTGGTCTATCACATAAAATCCCAATAAAATACATTTACGTTTTTGGTTGTAACATCACAAAATGTGGAAAACTTCAAGGCACTGTATATACTTTTTTTAATTAAAGTGTAGGTAGAATGGGGGTGGGAGAGCAGGTTTAAGTATAGTTAGAATTTGACTGTACTTCTACTTTAAAAAAGGGTTCTCTGATTTACTGATCGAAGTGCAGAAATGAACTTTGTGTGTCCAATGACATGTGAATAACAGTCAATTACCACATTTCCCAGCAATCATTTGGTGGTGGGGGTTGTTTTTCAGGGGTTGGGCTTGGTCCCTTAGTTCCAGTGAAGGGAACTCTTGAGGCGTCAGCATACCAAAACTTTTTGGTCAATTTCATCCTGCTAACTTTGTGGGAAGTTTAGGGGTGGCCCCCTTCCTGTTCAAACATGACTGTGCACAAAGCAAGGTCCATAAAAGACATAGATGAGCGAGTTTGGGGTGGAGGAACTTGACTGGCCTGAACAGAGTCTTGACCTCAACCCGATAGAACACCTTTGTGATGAATTAGCGGAGACTGCGAGCCAGGCCTTCATGTCCACATCAGTGCCTAACCTCACAAATGCGCTTCTGGAAGAATGGTCAAACCTTCCCATAGACACACTCCTAAACCTTGTGGACAGCCTTCCCAGAAGAGTTAAAGCTGTTATAGCTGCAATATTGAACCCTACGGACTAAGATTAGGATGTCATTAAAGTTCATGTACGTGTAAAGGCAGGTGTCCCCAATACTTTTGGTAATATAGTGCATCTATAGGGCTGTAGCTGTCCCCCACCGGCTATAAGACCAAGTGATCACATGACTGCTGATCCTTACATTCTCCAGTTCACTCGCTTCAGAAAGCGGTGATGTTTACATTGTGTCGGCGATGTAAAATGAGCTGCGCATGTGTAGCTAAGTTTGCACTCTGCAGAAGACTGCAGGTAGGTGTATTTCATAGCACAAGAGACATTCCATGTCTCTTCTGTGATTAACACAGCAGGTGAGTGATCACACAGCGGCCAATAGGGTGGAGGCGAGGCCTGTTCTGGGGAGGACGCCTGTAGTAAATTGATGGCTGGGTGGGACATTCACCGTTCTAGGTGGACATTATAGGACACCCTCTCCAGAACCGGCCTCGCTCGCACTCCATGGGCCGTGCTGCACCACGATCTGTCACCTGCTGTGTCCACCAGTCGCAGCGGAGGACAGATAAGTATACTGGCCTGCTGCCTGTACCATGTGATCGTTGTGATCCAAATGTAGCCATTCAGCTACATTTGGGTACTGTCTGACCCCATGGTCACCCAATCCTGGTTGCAGTTGCCACGGGACTCAGTGTGATTGCCAGTAATGCCTATATGAAAAATGCAAGTTAGACTTACCGGTAACTTGTTTTCCAATAGGCTTTCAGGACAGCACCTGAGAGATCATGGCTCCTCCTCCTACAGGAAACACCTCATCAATTAATTCTTTAATTGGAGGCCTCCACGTTGCTTCCATCAGTTGTTTGTAGAGAACCTCCAGCCCCAGCTGCAACACATAAGCGACAGTTATTACATAGTATTACAGCCACAGCATAAAAAAAGGGCGGGATCCTGCTGTCCTGAAAGCCTATTGGAAAACAAGTTACCGGTAAGTCTAACTTGCATTTTTCCAAAACGTCTTTCAGGACAGCACCCGAGAGGATAATCGAGACTTACTCCATTTAGGGTGGGACAACAGCCTGTAAGACTTTCCTTCCGAAAGCCTGGTCCCCAGCCGTCATGAGATCTAATCTATAATGACGGGCAAAGGTCGTCAGACTTGTCCATGTAGCTGCCTTACAGATTTGTTCGGGGGTGGCACCAGCTTTTTCTGCCCAACTCACCGCCGAAGCTCTAGTAGAATGAGCCCTGATACTTACTGGACTCTCCTGGCCTGTAAGGGAATAGGCGTCTGAGATAGCCATTCTCAACCATCTGGCAATTGAACTGAGGCAACCTTTGGTAAAAAGTTAGGATCCGTCTTCAGCACAATTCTGTCTGAAAAAATAGAAAAAAATGGTTCCCTGATAGATAAAGCTTGCAGCTCACTGATCCTTCGAGCTGTTGTAATAGCTACTAGAAAAATTGTTTTTAAAGTAATTAGCTTCAGGGAGGTTAAATTGAGAGGTTCGAAAGGTTCCCTGGTCAGGGCCTGTAGAACGACTGATAAGTTCCATGACGGACAGTTTTTGATCACTATCGGTCTAGCCCGAGTGAGGGCTTTAAAGAATCTGTTTACTAGGGGTTCTGATGAAATAGATTTCTCAAAATATACCCCCAGTGCGGCAACCTGAACTTTTAGGGTACTGATCGCTAGGCCCTTGTCTGCTCCTTCTTGCAGAAATTCCAAGATAGAAGAAATCTGCTTTAATGGTCTGCCGGATGTAGTGCACCAAGAGTTAAAGACTTTCCAGACTTTGTGATATATTGCTCTGGTAACATTCTTTCTGCTAGATAGGAGGGTAGCCACCAACCTATCCGAGAATCCTTTTCTCCTTAAGAGCTGCTCCTCAGAAGCCAGGCTGTGAGTTTTAGCTTTTCTACTTCTTGGTGAAACAGCGGACCTTGTAACAGAAGGTCTTGCCTCAAGGGAAGATGCCAGTATGGTTTGATCTGCATCTGTAGAAGAGCCGAAAACCAAGGCCTCTTGGGCCAGAAGGGAGTGATGAGGATTACTGTCGTATCCTCTTTCTGGATTTTTGTTATGACCTGCGGAATCAGCTGAAAAGGAGGGAAGGCGTAGCTGAGGTGAAAATTCCAACTGTGCGCCAGAGCATCTACCCCAAGAGATGACTCGTTCCTGTTCAGGGAAAAAAGAGAGATATTTGTGTATTTTCCTGAGTCGCAAAGAGATCCACTCTTGGCTGTCCCCATTTCTTCACTATTAGATTGAAGACATCTGGATTCAATTGCCACTCCGCTTCGTACACCTGGTTCCTGCTGAGGAAATCCGCTATCCTGTTTAGGGTCCCTTTTAGATGGACCGCGGACAAGGATTGAGTATGGAGCTCTGCCCAATTTAGAATGCTCTCTGCTAGGCCTTGAAGTATTCTGCTTCTGGTGCCCCCTTGTCGGTTTATGTAAGCCACCGCCGTGGCGTTGTCCGACAGAATTTGTGTATGTCGCCCTTGGACTTCTTCTGCAAAGAACAATAAGGCCATTTCTATCGCCTTTAGTTCCCTCCAGTTTGAAGATCTCAGTGCTTCCCTTGTGGACCAAGATCTCTGAGCCCAACGACCGCTCATGTGAGCCCCCCCAACCCCAGGAGCTGGCATCGGTTGTTAGCCTTACCTGGGTTGGAAAGGACCATAACAGGCCTGCTGAGAGTCTTGCCTGGTTCTTCCACCACCAGAGACTCCTCTTTACTTTGGTGGGGATCTTCACCAGTGAATCTAGTGAATTCTGCTGGCGATCCCAGATTTTTAACAGAAACTTTTGCAGTGGCCTGAAATGGAGCTTTGCCCATTGTACTGCCGGTATGGAAGAGGTCAGGGTTCCTAATGCTGACATGACCCTCCTGATGGACAGAAGCTGACTGGTTTGTAAGAGTGACACAACCTTTAACAGCTTTTCCCGTTTTTCTTCTGGGAGAAAAATCTTTTGCTCCACAGAGTTGATACAGAAACCCAGGAATAACACCTCCTGAGAGGGAATCAGATTGGACTTTTGGAGGTTTAGTATCCATCCGATGGATTCTAGGTGAGCACGTGCTCTATCCAAGTTTCTCTGAAGTCCATCTCTTGTTTGAGCAAACAGTAGCAGGTCGTCTAGATAAGGAATCACTGAAATTCCCTCTAGACGCAAGGGTGCTAGAGCTTCGGCCATTACCTTCGTGAACACCCTTGGAGAAGATGACAGGCCAAATGGAAGAGCTCTGAATTGCAGGTGTACCACCTTCTTCCCTTCTCTCAGTGCTAACCTCAGATATCTCTGAGATCTGGCAGCAATAGGAATGTGGAGGTATGCGTCCTGCAAATCTATTGACGCCATGAAGCATCCTTGACTCAGGAGGCTTCTTACTGAGAAAATGGAATCCATCCGAAATCTTTTGTATTCTACTGACAAATTCAGCATTTTTAGATTTAGGATGAGGCGGTACTTTCCTGAAGGTTTCTGTACAAGGAAAACGTGAGAATAGAACCCCTGGAAGAACTCCTTTGTTGGAACCGGAACAATGACTCTCTGGGATATCAGTTCCTGAATTAGGGACTTCATGGCGAGTGCCTTGACCGGATCCCTCGGGACGTTTGTCACTAGGAATCTCTTTGGGGGTTCTTCCGTGAATTCCACCACATATCCTTGGGAGAGCATGTTTACAATATACTGATTTGTAGTGATGTCTCTCCACTGGGGAATGAACTCCTGGAGTCTTCCCCCTACTTGGGGTGGATTGTCACTGCGGCTTTCCGGGGGTCGCAGGAGGATGGAAGAGCACTCCACTCCTACCTTTTGGTTTCTGGGAAGACCACTGCTTCCTTTTGTTTGCGTTTTCCCTTCCTGTTGTCCTTTTTGGGGACGAAAAAAACGCTTACGGGTCTGTACCTGTTGTTTTTTGACCGGAAAACGCCTTCTTTTTGTCAGCCGTACGGTCAAGAATGGACTCCAGCTCAGAACCAAATAGCAAATTCCCTGTAAAGGGAATGCTACACAGTCTATTTTTAGATGCAGCATCTCCTGGCCAAGTTTTAAGCCACAAGGCTCTCCTAGCAGAATTGGTCAAAGCCGCTGACCTGGCTGACATACGAATGGATTCTGCTGAAGCATCCGCAATATATGATACTGCTGCAGAAAGCGTTGTAAATGAGTCCAGAATCTCCTGTTTTGGAGAATCTGCCGTAACATGGGCCTTCGTCTGGTTAATCCAGTGTTCTAAATTCCTAGCGACACAGGTTGTTGCTATTGCTGGTTTTAGATTGTTCATCACAGACTGCCAAGCCCTTTTAAGAAGCAAATCCATTCCTTTGTCCATGGGCTCCTTTAACATGCCCATGTCCTCAAAGGCAAGGTCAGTTGATTTTGAGACCTGTGAAAAAGCAGAGTCCAGTTTTGGAACCTTGTTCCAGATGGAATCCGGGTTGTCCTCAAATGGAAATCTTCTCTTATGAGACCGGGAAAAAAAATGGCTTTTTCTCGGGTTCCAACCACTCTTTTTTAATCATGTCCGAGATTATTGAATGGACTGGAAAAACACGGCTTTTTGGATCACCCAAACCTGCATACATGCGGTCATGTAGGGAGAGCTCCTTCTTTTCCTCTTCAATCCCCAAAGTCGCATGGATTACTTTTAAAAGTCCTGCGACTTCTTCAAGCGACATTTTGTACTTAGAAGCGCTCTCTGCTTCATTTTCTTCCTCCTCAGAGTCTGTTCCATCTGGAGCAAGGGAAGCAGATTCTTGGGAAGCGTCTATCGGACCTCCCAATAATATTTGAGAGCCGTCTTGGGGTTCTGAAGAAGGCTGCGGAGCCCTAGGTTCCCTTGAAGGGCCTGGTTCTTCTCTTAGGTTTGACCTAAAAGCTTGAAAGGTGGCACGGAGTTCATCCTTAATTGTAGATACTAGATCACCACAAAAGGATGGAGACTCTTCCCTGACTACATTTGCAGTGCAATCTGCACAAAGCGACTTGGTCCAAGCCTCGCTTAACTTTTCCTTGCAGACAGGGCACCTTCTCTTCACTGGTTGAGCAGAACTTTTGGCCTGCACAAACAGAAAAGAAAAAAACCAGGGACCACGCTAAGAAAAAACTGTTACACAGTACAAATCAATACACCCAGGTGCACATAGGAAAAAACACTTTCACTTCCTTGTGCCCCGCAAGCCATGCACCACCACCACCTTTTACAAAAAGACCCCTAGTATTATGCAGACATGCTAAATCACCAGCCACTGCACCACCAGGGAGATGGGGGGTGGGGGAGATGGAGGGGGAAGAAGGAATACCCCCCCCCCACAGGAGAAAACGGCCCAGTGTAAAATAGGACACAGTCCCTTACCTTAGCCTTGCTGGTGCCTTGGCTTGCCCCCTTATCCGCTGCATCGCTGTCCATAGCTGTCTGCGGATGCGTGGTGAAGAAAAAAACGCCGGTTCCAGATTCGAAAACGCCGCCGCGCTGACCTGGAACCGGAACTTTAAGGCACCAGGTGACCCTGCCCTCTCCCTCTGCGCTTTGCGGCCGGAAATGACGCGCGCGCCGACCCGGAAGTGCTGCCTCTTCCCATACAGGACGCGGCCGAGGCTCTCCTCGGCCACCAGAACAATGGCGGCCGCTGTAAAGCTCCACGCCGCTATTCGCAAGCGGTCGGCGAGAACACAGCAAACCACCGCTCTGAAGACAAAAAGGAGGCAGCACTCCCGGGCTGTACAGGCTCTCCCCGAGCACGGAAGAGGGAGAGGGAGCCCACGGGACCATCCATGCTAGGAGGTAAGTGGGAGGATCACTCTCCTAAGAAAAAAAGACTGACTGAGAACCTTGTCTCCCAGGAAAGCCCTGAGAGATCGTGGCTCTCACCAGAGGTGTTCCTCCGGCTGGAGGAAACACAAAAAACTGATGGAAGCAACGTGGAGGCCTCCAATTAAAGAATTAATTGATGAGGTGTTTCCTGTAGGAGGAGGAGCCATGATCTCTCGGGTGCTGTCCTGAAAGACGTTTTGGAAAAGCTTGTTTGTGAGTAGGACCATTTTTGTCTTTTATACGTTTTAATAAAGTTTTTATCTGGTAATGCACTAGGTCGTTGCACCCTCCTTTCTTTTTTCTTATCTTTCAGTTTTCTGAACTCCCATTGTTCTGAGGAGGGCTGCAAGACTCTAGTTTGTGCCTTTTACAAAAATGAATGGTCCACACTATCCGCATGCAGTGAAACACCGGAGCGCAGGAGATTTGTTTTTGCCATAACCTATAACCACATATACATACACTCTCCAGCCACTTTATTAGTTACACTAGTTCAATTGATTGAGGCTACAATTGGCACAGGATCACCAAAATTGGACAACAGAAGTTTGGAAAAACGTTGCCTGGTCTGATGTCTCGATTTCAGCTGCGTCATTCAGATGGTTGGTTCAGAATTTGGTGTAAACAACATGAAAGCATGGATCTATCCTGCCTTGTATCACCGGTTCAGGCTGGTGGTGATGGTGGAATGGTTTGGGGGGATATTTTCTTGCCACACTTTGGACCCCTTAGTACCAATTGAGCATCATTTAAACACCACGGCCTACCTGAGTATTGTTGCTGACCATGTCCATCCCATTATGACTACAGTGTCCCCATCTTCTGATGGCTCCTTCCAGCAGGATAATGCACCATGTCACAAAGCTCCAATCATCTCACCACTGGACAATGAGGTCACTGTACTCCAATGGCCTCCACAGTCACCAGATCTCATCCAATAGAGCACCTCTGGGATGTGGTGGAACGGAAGATTGGCATCATGAACGTTCAGCCGACAAATCTGCAGCAACTGCGTGATGCTATCATGTCACTATGGACCAAATTCTCTGAGGAATGTTTCCAACACCTTGTCAAATCTATGCATAGAAGAATGAATGCAGATCTGAAGATAAACGGACATACACTTCAATGTCTATGGTTTTGGAATGGGAAGTTCAACAAGCTCTTACCATCAAGGACTGATGGTCAGGTGTCCACCAACCTTTGGCCATATAGTACGCTACTGGCTGCCATCTACAAGACTCATTTCTCCCCCAAAAAAGTCTTCCAGTAGTTACCCTTCTCTCATGGTAAACCTCAACCACAACTAACTGATTCTTACTACTACCACCACCAAGCCAACATTCTGCCCCAGAACCTCCATACTCCAGAGAGTATGGTCAGTGTACATAATTCTGATTTGCTTTGAGCTGGATTTGAAGCTCGTTGGGCTCATAATGTGGGCAGCTCTCGATACGTCTCTATTATGACTGTAAGAGCTCATGGGGTAGTAGAGATGAGACTGCCTGATCCCCAATTCAAATCAAAAGTTGAGATCCAAGTACCGACGACTATAGCTTGGGTTCAGGAACTCTTGGGGCACTTTGTTGTGAAACTTTACCCGAAAAAAAAATTCACTTGAAAATGGAAAGCCATACTTACACAGGTACCATCATTAAATTGACGTAACCAGACAAAAGAACTGGAGCCACACCACCCATACACATCCCGATATAGACGCCTCTCATCATAGCACATGGAGCACAGTTCAAAGAACCTGCAAAAGATAGAAGAAAAAAAAAAATGATCAGTACAGCATTACAATAACCAAATGGGAAATAACAAAATGCGTGAGTGAATCTGGAATCGAAGCGCCACACCATGAAAAATAGTCCAAATTGGAGGTTTAACCACTTGCTTACTGGGCACTTTTACCCCCTTCCTGCCCAGGCCAACTTTCAGCGCTGTCACACTTTCAATAACAATTGCGCGGTTGTGCAACGCTGTACCCAAATGACATTTTTCTCGCACAAATAGAGCTTTCTTTGGGTGGAATGTAATAGTCGCCGGATTATTATTTTTTTGCTAAACAAAAAAAAGACTGAAAGTGTTGAGGAAAAAAAAAAAGAAGTTTTTCAGATTTTGTTTAAAAATTTTGCAAATGGGTAATTTTCTCCTTCACTGATGAGGTGGCACTGATCAGGAGGTACTGATCAGGCTGAACTGATAGACAGCACTGATAAGTGACACTGATGGGCACCGATTAGCAGCACTGGAGGGCACTAAGGGGACTGATGTCCCTCTAACAGAAACCGGTTTTCTTCTTTGCTTCACGCTGACAGCATGAAGAATAAAAAAAAGGCCGGTGACTGGCTTCTGTTTACTTCCACAATCACGTAGTAAAGGGCCAGCTGGGATTGGCCCTTTGCTGATCACTGAGCGAGGTAGATCCACAAGGACAGAGCGAGAACGGGGAGGACATACATGGACGCCCCTCCCGGCATTTTAAGCCCGCACTGTAGCCGTGTTTCGCGCGGGCACCAAGTGGTGATCCCCTATATACCACAGCCCCCAATCCTGTATAGACATACAACTCCCTATATACCACAGCAACCCCATCCTTTATACACCTATTCTAACCCTCCTTCATACCATAGTATATCATCCTGTATAGACATATGACAACCTATACACACCACAGCACCCCCATCCTGTATAGATATGTTTAACACCCCCCTTCCCTACTTACCACAGCCCCCCATTCGGCACAGACTTATGACCCCCTCTTTAGCACATATCCCCCATTCTGTATAGACTGGTGACCCCCTAAAATAGCTTGTATAGAAGTATGACCCCCTACATACCACAGCCCCATCCTACATAGATTTATTATCCCCCCTATATAGTACTGCCCCCATCCTGCAGCGATAAAAAGGTCCAAATATGGGCAATGCCATAGATGGAGGCGATGTGAAGGGAGTTCTGTGAAGCCCCACTGATGAGGGTGATCCCCAGAACTGGCCATGCTGATGATGCGTCACATGGACTGACAGGAGGACAATCTAGGGGTGTTGTATATTTTCAAAGCCTTCTGCCACAATGGTGAGGATGAAGGCTCCGATGTGATACAAAGAAGACAGCCGAGTGGCCCTCCATTGTGCTCCCCAGCAGTCAGAGCGGTGTGTGTGTGTGTGTGTGTGTGTGTGTGAGAGACACCCCTGGCCGTGGGTAAACAAGGGAGGTTGCTCATCTGTGTGGTTTGGTCTGAATCTATATAACTCAAAAAGGAAGTAAAATATGACCCTATGACACGCCTCCACACAGTGTGTGTCGGGCATGTAGTTCAGCTCCATTCGGTCGCCAGTTAGTGGGTGCACTTCTGAGCGGTTGCTTCAGGCAGGTGTTGCGGGCCGGATATTGGCTGCAGGTGGTACCCCTGGTCTTCTGGATGTGTGTGTGGGGGGGGCATTGGGTCATACCAGTTGGTACTGGGGTCCGCCTTCCTCTGCACTAAAATAAAATTTGGGGCTGGTTTGGTAGGAGACTAGTCCCCTGCCCAGTACAGGTGCCCGGGAGCAGAAGCATGATCACCAGGGCCGGCAGAGGCTTAATGGACTCGTTAATCAGGATTACATCCGTGTCGATGGACGGTGCGAATTTGAACATCCCGGCGCCTGGTGCGAGCGGCTCGGTGTCGGAAAAGTTCGGACATTCTGCCTTGCCTATGGCCAGTCTAAATCTGCTCAGCGGGATCTGGGATTGTGCTGTGTGTGGCTGGGTACCCTCTGTCGGCGGTACTCCACCTGGTGCCAACAGTGAATGGGCAGATAAAAGCCCAGGTGCCAGGACACAATTTCTAGTCGCAATTGTGACCTAGTGCCTGGGATTTGTCGAGCCCTTACTTAGAGGCTAGGGGTGGGGAATGCAATCTGCACTGCCATAGATACAGTGGCGCACAGGGGAAACATCCAGACCCAGAGCCTTTTAGACCCTAGATGTCTCATTAAAGGGAACCTGTCATCAAGAAATAATCACTTTGTGATGGAATTTTTTTTTTCTCAATAGTAAAAAATATAAGTTACACCCAGGCATATAAAATCGTCCCAAAATGTAAATGCACACATCAGGGCGCCTAAACATGAAAACGTTGAATGCTATACACGTTACATATTGCCGCACACGCCGGAGTGAGAGCAATATCTCTAGCACCAAACCTCCTCAGTTACACTAAACTGATGACCTAGAGGGGGCATTTAAAGTATCTCTTATGGAAAATATAGGGTACTGAAGTTTATCGTCATTTCACAGTTGCACGCAAATTTAACCGCTTGCTGACAAGCCACCGTCATAATACTGCGGCAGGTTGGCTCCCCTGCGAAAATCGCCGTAGGTGCACGTCGGCCACTTTAAGACCGATAGGGGGCGCGATGCCAGAGCCAATGCGCATGGCCGGCAGCTGCGATGTCTGCTGGCCACCTGCGAATGCTCCTCAGAGAACCAGAATGGGGATTTGTCAATGTAAACAGACAGATCCCCGTTCTGAAAGGGGTGAAGAGAGAGATCTGCTATTCCTAGTGATCAGGGACAGCGATCTCTCTCCTCCTCCAGTCAGTACACTCCCCTTCATAGTTAGAAACACCTCCCAGGGAACACTTAACCACTTGATCGCCACCTACTGTTAACCCCTTCCCTGCCAGTGACATTTATACAGTATAAAAATAGGGAACACTCAGCGCAAACAACCACTAGTATGCAATTAAAAAAATGCCAGCTGAACACATTAGGTAATCACAAGCCTAAAACAGTATACAAAATCATGGGTATGTGCAGCGCATAAATAAAGAAAATAAAAATCAAGTAAAAAAAGTGTCAAAAGTGTCCGATCTGTCCGCCGCAATCTCGCTAAAAATCGCAGATTGCCGCTATTACTAGTAAAAAATAAATATGCCATAAATCTATCCCCTATTTTGTAGACGCTATTGCACAAACCAATCAATATACACTTTTTTTTTAATACCAAAAATATGTAAAAGAAAACTTATTGGCCTAAACAGATGAAGAAATTAGTTTTTGTTTTAATTTTTTTGGGATATTTATTATAGCAAAAAAGTAAAAAAAATTGTTTTTTTTTTTCAAAATTGCCGCTTTTTTTGTTTATAGCACAAAAAAAAAAAAAAAAAAAAAAAAAAAACGCAGGACGTGATTAAATACCACCAAAAGAAAGCTCTATTTGTACGAAAAAAAAAAAAGGAGATCAATTTTATTTGGGTACAGCGTCGCATGACTGCACAATTGTCAGTTAAAACAGCGCAGTGCCGTATCGAAAAAAATAGCCTGGTCATTAAGAGGGGGGCGAATCCTACCGGTCCTTAAGTGGTTAAGGTTTGAGATGTTGGGTATCTATTTACTCGATTATACCAAAACAATTGGGTAATTTATTACGTTTATGTGCCCTAAAATTTATTTTACTGCATATCTTACTGAAATGTTGCATTTCCTAGACCTCTGTGGTAATATCGTGTGACATAAAAAAAGTTGGAATTACCACTATTTTATTCTCTAGGGTGTCTGCTTTCAGAAAATATATAATTTTTTTTTTTTTTTTATGTTATCTTCAGGGCTAAAATGATTTTGTTAAGCATGTGTGTAAAAACAGCTCTGGTAGAGGGAGGGTCACAACCTAGGAGTATATAAACTTGAATTCAGTACACAGCAGGCCCCAAGGATAGAAGTCTTAAGCCTCATACACACGATCGGATTTATTTTTTTATTTTATTTTTTCCACTACACCACACTGTCACTGTATCAGCACCGAGATAGTCCAGCATGTCCCCCCCCCCCCAGGTGGCCACATGTGACAGGCAGCATCAGCAACTGCCTCCTCATCTCCACCTTGTCTAGTTCTCTTATATTAATTTGGGTGATGGTACTTTTTTTCTATACATTACTGAATATTATGTGAGGCTATACTCAAAAGTTTGCTCTAACCAATTGGTGACTAAAGTATTTCAAAGAGGAAAGTTTGGATTAGTCGCCCCTTTCTACATAGGAGCCATCAAATATTATTCTACAATCTATCCATTATCAATCTCAAATCAATAAACCCAGTGATCAATGATCAGTGAATAATAAAATAATGGGGGCGGAGTTTGTCTCCCATCAGATTGGAATAATAGGAGAATATAATAAATAAAATCGGGAATATGAAGGGACAGAATACACAGAGAGGGATGGCGACAAATGGCTGCAATATAAAGGGAATGTGTTGTTGATATTGGATATAAACACCCCGAATAACCTCCATCACCACTGCGCCAATGAAAAAAAAAATGTGCAAGTAACTATAGCTGCCACTTAGTGAATAAAAATTTAAAACAGAAAAAAACTTTACTCAAAACAATCTGAGTGAGAAAAGCAAATAGTAGCGCTAAAAAACAATAAAACGATATAATAGTGTAATAAACTCAATAACACCACGTGCCAAGTCATATAAAAAGTCCATAACATAAATGATAAAAATCGGTGAAAAAAATCCTTATTTCTGTAAATCTTCCACCACACCACCGTGCTGTGCCAACTTCCCCTTTGAAAAACGCACTCACCAAATAAATTTGCCTTTTCTCACTCAGATTGTTTTGAGTAAAGTTTTTTCTGTTTTAAATATAAAAAGGAATGCCCCGTCCAGGTTCTACTTTTTTTTTTTTTTTTTTTTTAAAGGTGAGATTATCCGTAACCACTTGTCAACCAGGCCAATTCTGACACTCCTCTCCCACATGTAAAAATTTGTACTTTTTTTTTTTTTTGTCGGAAAACTACCCAGAACCCCCAAACATATATACATATTTTCCAGCAGAGACCCCAGAGAACAAAACGGCGGCCGCTGAAATCCTCCATGTCACACGGCACTTGCGCAGCAGCTTCCCAAACAGCTTCTTTTCATAAAAAAAAAATTAATAAAAAAATCCACGGACAAATCCGTGGAATTTTGTGCGTTGGCTGTGAACTTGTTCTGCATACAGACGGCAGAACTTTTTCAGCCGACATACACGAAACAACGTGTTTTTTTTCCAGCTCTTTAGCGCCACCCTTTGGGCAACTTCTGCTAATGTCGTGTTATGGTGAACATTGGTTCGGAGCATGCGTGTTTGTACTTTGGATTTTTTTCCCCCCGACGGACTTCTGTACACACGATCGGATAATCTGACAAGACACATTTGTAGTCGGAAAATTTGAAAGCATGCTATCCAACATTTGTTGTCGGAAATTCCGACAATTGTCCGATGGAGCGTAAAAACGGTCGGATTATCTGACAAAACCCTTCCATCACACAATTGTTGTCAGAAAATCCGATCGTGTTTACGAGGCTTTATACTGTATATATTGATATATAGTGTATGAGGGAGTGCTGGACAAATGTATAATTAAAAGTGGAGCTTTTTTTAAAGGGGGGGGGAGTTGCCAGCACACTACTCATCCTTTCTGTGCTCAAGCACACCACCCCTTATTCAGAGTCCACTTGTGTACTGTGCTGCAAGGCTCATCCTGATGGAATGACGCCCACAATCATTCAACCAGCTCTTTGCAAGCCCAAGGCGTCATGGACACACCCACTAAGGGCGTGTCATCATCCAGCCATGACATCTTTCATATTACTATTCTCACAGATTCCAATAAAACAAAAAAACAAAAAACATAAACCATGTTTAACGTCACAAACCTTCTAAGAGGGGCTGGGTTATAAGCAGTTCATGGTATATATTGGTGAACACAAAGGGGACTACTGTGACTGGCAAACTAGACAGCAGGTAATATCTCCGCACTTTCAGCGCTCTTCGGAAAAAGTTGTGAGCCATCAGCCCGCACGCGAATGAATTTGCAGCCATGAATGAAGATGCATAATCGAAGAAAAACCTGCAAGGGAATTAGAAACGTTAAAGCAACTCTGTTGCCAAAATGAAGAAAGGCAATAAAAAAAAAAAAAAAAAAGGGTCCCCTCCCCCACACAAGAAGGCTGCAAAATACTCAATCAAGTGTGCGCCGATCTCTGCAACTGAGGACTGCCCACCGCAGGAAGAATCTGCATGTTCAACCTGGAAATGAGTTTATTGTAAATAACATGATGTGTCCTTTGTAACTATATTAGGTCCACGCAGGAATCCATTGCTTATTATATATGCAGGCCGGGGTTTTTTGTTTGGTTTTGCTGTACAATGTCTGTGCCATGCCAATTCTATCTTTATATGGAAGACTTGCATTAAGTCTGCCTAAAAAACTACAATCAATTTCACTGATCTCCCCCAACTATAAAGAAAACCGCAAACTGTCAGGCGAAGGTGCCTATGTACGAAAACATCGCTTGTGCCACGTTACATATTTCTACACTTGTCGGGAGAGAGCAATACATTGTAGGGCCATCATTTACAGTTCATTATAAACTGATGACCTGTATGGACTTTAAAGTGGAACTTCTGTCATTTTCATCTTTCCATCTAATAAATATTCTGCCCTTGTTGTTGTTTTAACTTTGGATAGTAAATTTTTTTTTTTTTTCTGCCAGTAAATACCTTATACAGCCCACTTCCTGTTTCTTGTCTGGTCATTAGCCTAGGCTTATCACATCATGCACAGCTCTCTCTCACTTTTGTGAGAGTTTGCCAGGAAGGGAGGGGGGGATGAGTCATAAGAGGGCCAATCAGAGCTGCAGAGGGCTGGATGAGGGTGGAGATCACAGGAGACTGCAGAGATCTACGTGTATTCATCCAGAGAGGAGAAATGTGCACACAAGCAGAGGTGTGAGTGTGTCTGGCTGAGAGATCTCTCTCTCTCTCTCTATATATTTTGTGTGTGTCTGTCCAGGAAGTGAACAGGCAGCAGCTTCAGCTGCCCACAGTTAAAATGGCTGCAGCCAGACTCAGTGGAGGGAGATTTCTGCAGCATATTTGGCAAGTACAGAATCATAGTATATATAAAATAATATGCAAAGTGGTTTGTCAGAATGGCAAAGATGTTTTTATTACAAATTATGTGAGCAGACTGCAGTTCCTCTTTAACCCCTCGGAGACGGCCCCTTAGGCCGAGTTCACATATGTGCGGCTGCTGTTCACAGCCTGGGGTCCTTTGCGTTTCTGTACACCGATTCAAGTCTGAATTTTTGCTTGAATTTGCACCTGACCCGGACCCAAAGATGCACAGGACCCTTCTGCAATCCGAACCGCGGCCACCCCAGACCTGTGTGTACCAGCTACACTGAGAGCCGGTCACACTTGCCTGTCATGCGAATCCCTGCATCTAATTTGCATTTATATGAGACCCCAGCCTTAAAGCAGAGTTCCATCCAAAAATGGAACTTCTGCTTTTCTGGTCCCCCCCCCCCCTCCGGTGTCATATTTGGCACCTTTCAGGGGGAGGGTGGAGCAGATACCTGTATAATCCAGGTATTTGCTCCCATTTCCAGGGATCTATGCCATGTCCGGCCCCCCCTCTGTTCCCCATGCTGTCTTCTGGGAGACACACAGGTCCTAGAAGACAGCAGGGACCAGCGAGATGGCGCATGCGCAATAGGGAACCAGGCTGTGAAGCCGCAAGACTTCACTTCCTGATTCCCTTACTGAAGATGCTGGCGCCTGCACCCGAGAGCCGACCCGGCTTCGGGTGAGAACATTGCGGGCGCCCTGGACAGGTAAGTGTCCTAATATTAAAAGTCAGCAGCTGCAGTATTTGTAGCTGCTAACTTTAATTTTTTTTTTTTTTAGGCGGAACTCCACTTTAAGAGGTTTAGAATGTCGCGGGGTGGGGGTTAAGGTCATATGACTGCTATGATTGCCTGTCATATTAATCACGTAATCGGAAAACTCCTGCAAGCAGTGTTCGGGAGGTTTCTGTTAGCCGCAGGGCTCGCGTTCTCAGCACAGCTGCAAGATGTAAAAATCTGTATTTTTTTGCTATATTTTGCTTACCCCCAAACATTATATTTTGGGGAATAAATTTGTGGGTGTCGCAAATATTTTTTATGTCACTGCACTTGCGCAGCAGTTTTTTTAAACACAATTTTCTTGGAAAAAATTTAATTCTTCTTATTTCAATGTGCACAAACACAACATATCATCTAATTGTTTAGTAACATTTAAAAGATAATGTTACGCTAATTAAATAGATAAACATGCGCTTTAAAATTCTGCACGGCCGTGCAAGGGCAACAAAACGATGTAAATTTTACTATTCATAGGCAACGCCTTAAAAGCTTTTACAGGTTACCAATTCAGATTTACAGAGGAGGTCCAGTGCTAGAATTACTACCCATGATCATATATATATATATATATATATATATCCATCCTTCTTACTGTCAATATTTACATTCCATAAAAAAACTATTTAAAACGACAGTGTAAAATATTTTTTAGTTTTTTTTAAGTGCCCCGTTACAAAGGCAAATGCATGCGACAGGTACACTTTAAAGGAGAGATCTGGGGTCTATAAGACATTGAATCCCTCCTCTGCACTTAAAAGCATTTGATCACACCAAGATCGGTGAGATTAAATGCTTTTGATTTTTTAAATATGGCGCCATTTGCATCCGGGTAACCCAGACGCAATGTGACGTCATTGCGTCCGGATTACTATATATCACAGAACCGAACAAAGCCAATCCGGTCCTTTGCTGGCCTCTATGATCAGCCAGCGGAAGCGCTTGCTGGTCGATCAGCGCTCCCGGTGGGACAAGAGATCCCAAAAAAACAGCGGAAGGCGCTTTCCCCCTCCTGCTGCTTGTAAAAGCAATCCTGCAGCCAATTTTGCCACTTGCTTTTACAAGAGAGCCAACTGCCACCTCTAAAAAAAATGGTACTAGAATGATGGCTGTAGCTGCAGGCATCATTCCGGTATAACTACTAAAAGTGGAACTTCCGCTTTAACCACTCCCCGCCCCCTTACATGCCACATTTGGCATGTAATTTTTTTTTTGGGGGGGGGGAGTGGGGGCTTCGTTAGGAGTGGGACTTCCTGTCCCACTTCCTCCTTCCGCCCAGGGACCGCTTAGGCGACTCGTCATATCGCCTTAGGCGGCTCCTCACTGTAGGCAATCACCTGGGACACGTGACAGGTCTCAGGCAATCGCCTGTCCACTCCTAGAGTGCGCAGTGAGTGCCCGGCCGTTAAGCCGAAAGCTGTCATGGCCGGGTGCCCACAGTGTGAATGGAGGCGCCGGCGGAGAGGGGGGGGGGGGGGAGAGGAGCGACACTGCGGGCGACCGTGTCGCTGGACAGTGAAGCAGGTAAGTGTCTGTTTATTAAAAGCCAGCAGCTACACTTTTTGTAGCTGCTGACTTTTAATAAACATAAAAAAGGCTGGAACTCCCCTTTAAAGTCCAGTAACTTGGCAAGTAGTTAACAGTCAGGCAAGCATCTGATCGAACCGATCTCAGTTGGTCCTGAAGCCCGGCAGAGACCTTCAGCAAATCTGTGCACACATGTGAAACATTATTCTCGCCTAGGTTCTTGCAGCACAAAAAAAAATAAGCACGCACTTAACCACTTCCGGACCGCCCGTTGTTATACGTCAGTATTTTGACGTTGAATACCGTTGTTATGGCAGCAGATAGCTGCCATAACCCCGGTATTTTCTGAAATGGTGGGCAGTCCGCTTTAGGATAAAACTGGTCTCTCCGGCAGATTTGCCGCAAGATCACTTTTTTCGGTGGTGGGAGCGTTTCAGTCGTCTCCACCGCTTACTGGAGCCATCGGTAGCGGTGGAGACGATCCGATCCTATCCCTTCAGAGGCACCAAGTCGAATGAGGGAAGATTGCCCCCACTCGACTCAATGACGTTGGATGACAGAAGCGACGTCAAACGTCACTTCCACCCATCGGCCTTAAAAAAGGGACTTTTTTTTTTTATTGTAAAAAACTAAAAAAAAAAAAATGTTTTATTTATTATTTTTTATTATAAAAGTGTAAATGTGAGATCTGAGGTCTTTTTGACCCCAGATCTCATATTTAAGAGGTCCTGTGATGCTTTTTTTTCTATTACAAGGGATGTTTACATTCCTTGTAATAGGAATAAAATTCATCCCCAATTTTTTTTTTTAAAACGGACAGTGTAAGAATAAAAAGTAAAATAAATAAGATTTTTTTTTTTTTTTAAAGGGCCCTGTCCCGCTGTGCTCGTGCACAGAAGCAAACACATACTAAGTCGCGCCCGCATATGAAAACGGTGTTCAAACTAGGCATCACCGCGATCGTTAGAATGAAAGCAATAATTCTAGCAAAAGACCTCTCATCTGTAACTCAAAACTGGTAACCTGTAGAAATTTTTAAATGTCGCCTATGGAGATTTTTAAGGGTTCAAGTTTGTCGCCATTCCACGAGCGGGCAAAAAAGTACCAGTTACTTACCGGTAATGGTCTTTCTGGTAAGTCTTCCAGGACGGCACAATGAGAGATGACTAGTCCACCTGACAGGAAACACAATCAATCAAAGAGGTTAAAAACCCCACCCCTCCCTGTGCTCCTCAGTTTGTGAAAAAGTACTCCACACTAGTGCACGAGAGTGAAAACAACATACCACAACAACTCTATATATATATATATATATATATATTAATATACTTAACCAGAGCGGTGGGAAGTAGGCCTGCCGTCCTGGAAGACTTACCAGAAAGACCATTACCGGTAAGTAACTGGTACTTTTCTCAAGACGTCTTCCAGGACGGCACAATGAGAGAGAAGCAAGTAATTTGCAGGCCTACCTTAGGGTGGGACGACCGCTTGCAGGACCTTCCTACCAAATGAGAGGTCCTGAGGCGACAGCAACTCCACTCTATAATGCTTCAAAAAAGTGTTCTGGCTTGACCATGTCGCAGCTTGGCAGATTTGTTCGACCGAAGCTCCGGCCCTTTCTGCCCAGGAGGTCGCCAGAGACCGAGTGGAATGTGCTTTAACCTTCGGGGCTGTCTTAGCAGCCTGGTCATAAGCTAGGGAGATTGCTTGTTTTATCCACCTAGCTATGGTTACTTTAGAAGTCTGTTGGCCCTTTTTCTGACCAGAAAAATTAATAAATAAGTGGCTGGATTTTCTGAAAATGCTAACTCTATCCAAATAAGAAAGCAGACATCGTCTGACATCCAAACAATGAAAGGAAGCCTCCCTTTCATTCTGGGGATTGGAACAAAAAGAAGGGAGTATTATTTCCTGTGTTCTATGAAATTTTGATACTACCTTGGGAAGGTACAGGGGGTCCTGCCTGAGAACAACCCTGTCCTCAAATAAACGAAAAAACGGCTCTTTAATTGACAGAGCCTGCATATCACCTACTCTTTTGGCTGTCGTTATCGCCAGCAGAAAGGTAAACTTAACTGTGAGAAGTTTAATAGAAATACTGTCTAAAGGCTCGAACGGAGCCTTAGTTAACTGTTCTAGAACCAAGGAGAGATCCCAGGGTGGAACCCTAGAGATCTGTACTGGAGACATTCTGTCCCTAGCTGACAAGAATCTTTTAATCAACGGGTCCTGGGACAATCTTCTGTCCAGGAAGTAAGATAAGGCTGCTACCTGAACTCTTAGTGTCTTGGTAGCCAGCCCCAGATCAACTCCATCCTGGAGAAATTCCAGAATGACCGAAGTTTCCTGTTGGGAAACCTCTCTCTCTGAACACCAGCGAGAGAAGACCCCCCCACACCTTAGCATAAATCCGCCTGGTGACCTCCTTTCTACTAGAGAGGAGAGTGGTGATCACTCTCTCTGAACAGCCCTTCTCCCGCAGGTTCTGCCTTTCAAGCACCAGGCCGTCAGTTTGAAGAAGCTGGGCTCTGGGTGGAAGACCGGACCTTGAAGAAGAAGGTCTGACCGAACTGGTAGATGGAGAGGGGGAGCTACAGACCAGTTCTCCAGAGTGGGAAACCAGGCTCTCTTGGGCCACCAGGGGGTGACCAAAATGAGACAGCATTCTGAGAGGTCCAGCTTCTGCAGGATCCTCGGAATCAGACTCAGAGGGGGAAAGGCATAGGCCAGATGAAAACTCCACACCTGGGCCAGCGCATCCACTCCCTCTGAGCCCCATTCCCGGGTCAGGGAAAAGAACCTCTTTAGCTTTTTGTTTTCCCTGCGGGCGAAGAGGTCTATCTCCGGATTGCCGAACCGTTGGCACACCAGATCGAACACCTCTGTGTTCAACTCCCATTCTCCCTGGAGAATCGGGTGGCGACTTAAAAAGTCCGCCTCTACGTTGTGAACCCCTTTTATGTGAACCGCTGTGATAGAGGGAATCCGGAGCTCTGCCCAGCTCAGGATCTCCAGAGACAAAGCCAGAAGGGTACGCGACCCGGTGCCTCCCTTATGGTTCAGGAATGCCACTGTGGTGGCATTGTCGGATAGAATCTGGACCTCTCGGCCCCTGACTCTCTCCTCAAAGGCCTTTAGAGCCTCCCGGACCGCCAACAATTCCCGGAGGTTTGAGGAGGCGCCCCTCTGACCTTGGTTCCAGGAACCCTGAGCTCGTCTAAGTGAGCCCCCCAACCCCAGGCGCTTGCGTCTGTGGTTATCCTGAGAGGGTTGGACTGACTCCACAGACGACCCACCAGTAAATTCTGAGGAAGGAGCCACCACCTCAGAGATTCCTTTGCCACAACTGGGATGGGGACCCTGTAGTCTAGAGATTCCCTTGATCCGTCCCAAGAGGATAGAAGGAATTCTTGGAGAGGTCTGGAGTGGAGCTGAGCCCACGGCACCACTGGGATGCAAGAGGTCATTAGACCCAGCACCCGCATGATGCTTCTGAAGGAGGATTCCTCTGCCTCCAACATAGACCTGACCGTTGTCATAAGACCTTGGACCTTGTCCTGGGGTAAAACAAGTTTTCTTTCTAAGGAATCCACTAGGAATCCCAAGTAAACTTTCTTCTGTTCTGGGACCATCGAGGATTTTTCTTTGTTGATGATCCACCCCAGGCTTTCCAAGGTGCTCACAACCCTGGCCAGGTCTGCAAGAAGGAGATCTCGATTCTGATTGTAGAGAAGCAGATCGTCGAGGTAGGGGACTACTGCTATACCCTGCAGGTGCAGGTAAGCAATCACCTCCGCCATGATCTTTGTAAAGACTCTTGGACTGGATGACAGTCCGAAGGGAAGCGCAGCAAACTGCCAATGTTGCACTCCCTGGGCGGAAGTGATTGCAAACCTGAGGAAGGCCTGATGTGCTGGGAATATCGGGACGTGTAGATAGGCGTCCTTTAGGTCTATGGTCACCATGAACACCCCCCTCAGAAGAAGCTTCCTGAGAGTGTACACGCTCTCCATCCGAAACCTCTTGCGACGCAGATAAGCGTTCAAGGGTCTCAAGTTTATTATAAGCCGATGCTTCCCTGACGGCTTTGGAACAACGAAAACGTGGGAATAGACGCCCAAACCTTGTTGTTCTGTAGGTACCGGGATAACTACTCCCTGCCTTTCCAGTTCTGAGACATTCTGTACCAGACCTGCAGCTTTTAAGGGGTCCCTGGGTAGATGTGTTACCAGAAACTTCGGGGGAGGGGAGTGAAGGAACTCTAGCTTGTAGCCCTCTTAAGATTTGGAGGACATGGGGGCTCTGAGATATGCTTTCCCATCTGGGGAGAAACTGGGAAAGCCTTCCCCCTACCCTTACGTCACTTAGAGTTCTTGTCATTAGGCTTTTGGCTGGAGAAAAGGATACCTCCCTTCTGTTTATCCTTGCCAGCACTCCACCTCCTAGTATTGACAGGTCTTTTGTCTGAAGACCGGTTCTTACCCTGGGGGCCTCGAAAAAATCTCCTTTTTTCCTTTTTAGGTTTGGTAGGAAACTTCTTACCCTTTTCGGTGGACCTGGACAAGGCTTGGTCAAGTCCTGTACCGAAAAGAGGGGAGCCCTCAAATGGGAGACCACATAAACGGGTCTTGGATGCACTATCACCATCCCAGGTTTTGACCCATACAGCTCTTCTAGCAGAGTTTAAGAGGGCTCCAGTCTTTGCGGTGGTTCTTACGGTTTCTACCGCTGCGTCCGCTAGGTACGCCACCACGCTACCTATTAGCTGCAACGACTCCAAGACTTCCTTGGATTTGGAAGTGCCTGAAACATGGTCCGTTAATTTTGAGATCCATGCATCTGCATTCCTGGCTACGCATGCTGAAGCCAGCGCCGGGCTCATGGCTGCCGCATTGGCTTCCCAGGCCCTCCGCAAGGTGGTTTCAGCACGCCGGTCCATCTGATCTTTGAGGTTACCAGTATCCTCAAAGGAGAGGTCAGACTGTTTGGATACCTGGGCTAAGGAAGCATCCAATCTGGGTGTTTTGAAGAACCTATCTTCATCTTCCTCCTTGAAAGGGCACCTACGTTTCCACGTTTTTGGTCTTAAAAGCTTCCTTTCAGGATCCTTCCATTCTTGAAGGATAATGTCCTTCAGTGCCTTCTGGACGGGGAAGGTTCTGGGTTGAGACTTCAACAAACCCTGATACATTCTATCCTGTGCGGAAACCTGTTCCGCAGGCTCCTGGATCTCCTCAGAAGCATAAATTGCCCCAAGGAGGCCCTCCATATCATCGGCCGAGAAGATGTGCCTTCCTGGCCTGGAGCCCTCTTCCTCGTCCTCTGCCTGACTATCCACCAGACCCTCATCAGATACTTCTCGATCGGAGATATCTGAATCCTCCTCCAGCTCCGAACCCTGTGAAGGTAGGGATTTTAGAGGCTGCGGGCGTCTTTTAACCACCCTGGGAGTCAAAGAACTCTCCTGAGAGGAAGAGCCCCCCCCCCCCACTTGTCTGAGGTTCTGGTTCCCTAGACCTGAGTGAGGATTGAAACTCCTTAAGCGTAGTTAGCATCTGGGTCTGGACAGACAGGAAGTCTTTCATGACCTGAGATGTTTCTTTTCCAGCCAATTTCTGAATGCATTTAAAGCAGAAAGGTCTGGAATAGTCTGGAGGCAACCTATCGTTGCAGTAGCCACATCTTTTGATGCGAGCAGGGGCTTTAGAGGGACGGCTGGTAGACCCCTGGGCAGTGACGTCCCCTCCTGCAGAAAAAACAAATATACACAAGGAATTTTTTAGTACCAAACACCCCTGTGCAGAGCAAAAAGGGGGAAGAGTCGGGGTACCTCCCCCATCATAACCCCTGCTGGCTGGGTAGGACTCACCTCCTGTGGCCTCCTCTGTAGCCTTGGCCGTAACGGGCCTTTCCTCATGCTCCATGCGCCGTCCGGGCTCGAACCGTGTCGCTAAGAGCAAACAGGAGGAATGGGCGCGTCTTTTCCTGGCATCTTTATAGTGGAAGCTGGCTGAAAAGACGCCGGCCGTCGCCATCTTGCCGTAGACTGGAAACCGGAAGTGGCGCGGCGCGCGGTGACGTCATTCCGGGCGCTAGAGGAGGAAATCAATGAGTCCTCCAGGCCATGGGAAAATGGCGCCGCACATGCCTGAGCGGCTCCAATAGCCAGGACAGCGCTTCACCGCTGGGTTCACCACCGCATCTGCGGGAGACCTGCCAGACCCCCCTCCGAAGTGGACACCCACCAGGTAGGGAGGAAAAAAGAGGAAACATTTGGCCCCTGAAGCTTCCAGGTACCCTGTACCTTAGGGCTTCAGAAAACTCAGGGGGGTTCTTCAAGGCTATTCCTTCCCCCCTGAGTATGTTACAACAAAAGGGGGACCCCCCCAGGAAGGATGAGCCCGTCCTGCTAGGTCCAGAGGCTTCCTAAGCGTTCGACCTAGGTCCCAGGGGGAGACCTCCAGCACCAGGCCTTTAGGTCTTTAGAAAATAACAAACGGTTTCGCTGTGGGGAAACACAATCAAAAACTGAGGAGCACAGGGAGGGGTGGGGTTTTTAACCTCTTTGATTGATTGTGTTTCCTGTCAGGTGGACTAGTCATCTCTCATTGTGCCGTCCTGGAAGACGTCTTGAGAAATTTTGAAGCGTGACACGTTGGGTATCAATTTACTCTGCGTAACATTATCTTTCACAATATATATAAAAAAAAAAAAAAATTGGGCTTGCTTTACTGTGGTCTTATTTTTTCCGCAAAAAATTGCGTTTGGAAGACCGCTTCGCAAATACGTTGTGACAAAGTATTGCAACGATCACCATTTTATTCTCTAAAAATATATACATTTTGGGGGGGTTCTAAGTAATTTTATAGCAAAAAAAAAAGATTTTAACTTGTAAACAAGTTTGAAAAATATACCTGTAAAAAAAACAAACAAAAAAAAAAAACATAAAAATATCCAGTGCAGGGACGAGGCACTGGATATTTCTTTGGGGGTGAGGGTATGTCGGCACAATGAGAGTAGCGTAGTGGAAGCTCAATGATTTGTTACTTACTTTTCAAGCCGAGGGAGATTTTTATAATTCTGCTGCAGGAACTGGCTGATGGGCATGACTGGCTCCTTTGCAGAGGTTTGATTCATATCGCCGTCACTTTGTTCTTCCATGTTGTCACCCTGAAACCAGCAAACATCCCGATTATAGATCATGTCTGAGCAATAAATCCTAAAATGACTATCGAAGCAGATATAATAATATGAAATATATATTAAATACCTCCCTACAGTCCTTTTGTAATCAAATCCCTCTGTACCTCGTTAATTCTTTCGCTACCACCGCCGTACACAAATAAATTGGCAGCAGCGGGGAGTTTTACACACACACTCTGACAAGCGGAATACTCGCTGTCAGATGGAAGTGATCAGGCGGCTGTACAGCCACCCGATCGCTTTCACACACCCAAGGAACAATAAAAGTAGCAATATGAAGGAATATCAGCCGCACTCCACTTGGCTCCCCTTAAAGCATTTTTTTTAATAATCAATGAATTGACGGCATACACAAATGTCTACCTTCCTTGACGCGTTTCACTTCTCCTGGCTTGCTTACAAGGACAGGGGAAATCGATTTCAAGACTGCACACAATTTTGTTGGGAATCTATTTACTTGACAGAATGCTATCTTTTATATTTTCCTAAAAGATTGGTAAGGGGCACCAGATGTGAGAAAGGATGGGGACCCCCCGATTCAAGAAAGGACAGGGACGACCCCCCCTCCCTGTAAGAAAGGACAGGGACGACCCCCCCTCCCTGTAAGAAAGGACAGGGACGACCCCCCCTCCCTGTAAGAAAGGACAGGGACGACCCCCCCTCCCTGTAAGAAAGGACAGGGACGACCCCCCCCTCCCTGTAAGAAAGGACAGGGACGACCCCCCCTCCCTGTAAGAAAGGACAGGGACGACCCCCCCTCCCTGTAAGAAAGGACAGGGACGACCCCCCCTCCCTGTAAGAAAGGACAGGGACGACCCCCCTCCCTGTAAGAAAGGACAGGGACGACCCCCCCTCCCTGTAAGAAAGGACAGGGACGACCCCCCCCTCCCTGTAAGAAAGGAAAGGGACGACCCCCCCCTCCCTGTAAGAAAGGAAAGGGACGACCCCCCCTCCCTGTAAGAAAGGAAAGGGACGACCCCCCCCTCCCTGTAAGAAAGGAAAGGGACGACCCCCCCCTCCCTGTAAGAAAGGAAAGGGACGACCCCCCCCCTCCCTGTAAGAAAGGACAGGGACGACCCCCCCCTCACTGTAAGAAAGGACAGGGACGACCCCCCCCCTCCCTGTAAGAAAGGACAGGGACGACCCCCCCCTCCCTGTAAGAAAGGACAGGGACGACCCCCCCTCCCTGTAAGAAAGGACAGGGACGACCCCCCCCTCCCTGTAAGAAAGGACAGGGACGACCCCCCCTCCCTGTAAGAAAGGACAGGGACGACCCCCCCTCCCTGTAAGAAAAGACGGACGACCCCCCCCTCCCTGTAAGAAAGGACAGGGACGACCCCCCCTCCCTGTAAGAAAGGACAGGGACCCCCCCTCCTCCCTGTAAGAAAGGACAGGGACCTCCCCTCCTCCCTGTAAGAAAGGACAGGGACCCCCCCCCCTCCCTGTAAGAAAGGACAGGGACCCCCCCCCTCCCTGTAAGAAAGGACAGGGACCCCCCCCCCTCCCTGTAAGAAAGGACAGGGACCCCCCCCCCCTCCCTGTAAGAAAGGACAGGGACCCCCCCCCCCTCCCTGTAAGAAAGGACAGGGACCCCCCCCCCCTCCCTGTAAGAAAGGACAGGGACCCCCCCCCCCTCCCTGTAAGAAAGGACAGGGACCCCCCCCCCCTCCCTGTAAGAAAGGACAGGGACCCCCCCCCCTCCCTGTAAGAAAGGACAGGGACCCCCCCCCCTCCCTGTAAGAAAGGACAGGGACCCCCCCCCCCTCCCTGTAAGAAAGGACAGGGACCCCCCCCCCTCCCTGTAAGAAAGGACAGGGACCCCCCCCCCCTCCCTGTAAGAAAGGACAGGGACCCCCCCCCCCTCCCTGTAAGAAAGGACAGGGACCCCCCCCTCCCTGTAAGAAAGGACAGGGACCCCCCCCTCCCTGTAAGAAAGGAAAGGGATCCCCCTCCCTGTAAGAAAGGAAAGGGACCCCCCCTCCCTGTAAGAAAGGAAAGGGACCCCCCTCCCTGTAAGAAAGGACAGGGACCCCCCCTCCCTGTAAGAAAGGAAAGGGACCCCCCTCCCTGTAAGAAAGGAAAGGGACCCCCCTCCCTGTAAGAAAGGAAAGGGACCCCCCTCCCTGTAAGAAAGGACAGGGACCCCCCCCTCCCTGTAAGAAAGGAAAGGGACCCCCCTCCCTGTAAGAAAGGAAAGGGACCCCCCCTCCCTGTAAGAAAGGAAAGGGACCCCCCCTCCCTGTAAGAAAGGAAAGGGACCCCCCCTCCCTGTAAGAAAGGACAGGGACCCCCCCTCCCATGTAAGAAAGGACAGGGGACCCCCCATGTAAGAAAGGACAGGGGACCCCCCATGTAAGAAAGGACAGGGGACCCCCCATGTAAGAAAGGACAGGGACCCCCCCATGTAAGAAAGGACAGGGACCCCCCCCATGTAAGAAAGGACAGGGACCCCCCCCATGTAAGAAAGGACAGGGACCCCCCCATGTAAGAAAGGACAGGGACCCCCCCATGTAAGAAAGGACAGGGACCCCCCCCCATGTAAGAAAGGACAGGGACCCCCCCCCCATGTAAGAAAGGACAGGGACCCCCCCCCATGTAAGAAAGGACAGGGACCCCCCCATGTAAGAAAGGACAGGGACCCCCCCCCCCATGTAAGAAAGGACAGGGACCCCCCCCCCCATGTAAGAAAGGACAGGGACCCCCCCCCCCCATGTAAGAAAGGACAGGGACCCCCCCCATGTAAGAAAGGACAGGGACCCCCCCATGTAAGAAAGGACAGGGACCCCCCCATGTAAGAAAGCACAGGGAGACCCCTTGTAAGAAGACAGCCCATGTATGAAAGGATGGGGACCCCCCATGTAAGAAAGGACGGGGACCCCCCATGTAAGAAAGGACAGGGGACCCCCCCATGTAAGAAAGGACAGGGGACCCCCCCATGTAAGAAAGGACAGGGGACCCCCCATGTAAGAAAGGACAGGGGACCCCCCATGTAAGAAGACAGCCAATGTAAGAAAAGGATGGGGACCCCCCCATGTAAGAAAGGATGGGGACCCCCCCATGTAAGAAAGGATGGGGACCCCCCCCATGTAAGAAAGGATGGGGACCCCCCCATGTAAGAAAGGATGGGGACCCCCCCATGTAAGAAAGGACTCTGATGGAGACATTTGATGTAAGGGAAGGGGGAGTTATTAATTTATAAAACAGTTTTGGTTTCTGCCTGTAGATATGTGTAATGTATACAAAGTGTCCCTCATAGTGAAGGGTTTGGGGCCCCATGTCTATACTAAGTAAAAGTTTATGTAGGGAAGTGACAGGAAGGACAGAGGAGCTGGGCCAGCACAGACAGTGAAAAGCCACCCCCAGAGGTGGAGAGGAAATGATGTCCCCCAATCAAATATATATGGTATCACCCTACATGAGCTCAGTGTCCCCATACACTGTTTACAATACTAGTAGCGTCATTCTGCAGAGTAGCAGCAGCCCTTACCATCACAGGCCGGTCACCCCAGCCTCTTAGGTACCCGATAAGTCTCCTCCGCCGCTCCTTCTTCCAGTTTCACCTTCAGCGTGCCTCTCCACTGGGCGCCGCCATGTTGGCCAGTCAGCTGACCGAGCGCCAGGGGCCACGTGACCGCGGCAGTCCGGACCAGCGGCGCGCACAGGGAGAGAGTGACAGGCGGCGTGTGCACCTGACATGACCCCGCCCCCTTTCCCCTCCAGTGTGTGACATGGCACGCCCCCTTTCCCCTCCAGTGTGTGAGTGTGTGTGCTGATCGAAGGGGAGATGATGGTCTGCTGCCCCCAGACATGCCTGATCCTTCCCACTGGCCTGCCATGGCTGCCTGGAGCAACGATTGGCTCCCCCACCTCCTAATCCCTTCTCTGCCAGGCTGCATGGCACCCCTGTAACCCCTCCCCCCTGCAGCTGGCACACATTACACACACATAGGATGAGCTGGTGACTGGCACCATTGGGATCTCACAGCCAAGCAGTGTCTGTGTGCCACCCCCACCTCCTCTCCACCCTGAGACCCTCTGCTGCCAGCCCTGGGGGGCAGTGCCTTGCTTGCCACCCCCACCACCATGACTTTATCACAACTTCTGCAGATTTTATTTTACTGTCCAGATGGCAAAATTTTATTTTATATGCAGATTTCTTTTCTTTTCTTTTTTTTGATCTGTTAAAATAATCCAATAAATGTGTCCGGTCAGCTTTCCTTCTGGATCTCTAATTCTCCGGTGACAACACTGCTAAACATTCCTGTCTCTTCCTTTCCTGGGGGTCACCTGGCTCCTGCTGCTGGACTTTGACTTACATTGGCATTGACTTTAATACAGACCTGAACTACTCCTGGTTGTACCTACCTCTGTGCCCTCCACAGCAGCCAGTGAGGAGTCCGAGGAGTATTACTAAGCATGCCAGTGAGGAAGAAAGGTGGGCTTTTCATTACTTACCTCTTCCCTTCTGCTATCATCCCGCTTTCTGCAAAAAAAAAAAAAAAATGTTTTTAATTGTGTTAAATAGTTTATTTTTTAATTTGTATTTTTATTGTTTTTATTTATTTATTTTTTTCTGTTATTTAATATTATACTATTTTATTCAGTGCATATTTTTGTGTTCTATATTTTATAAAGAATTATTTTAGATTTTTATTTTAAAGGTAATTGCTATTTTTATTCTACTTTATTTTTATAATACCCTTTTTGCAGTTATTTATTATAATTCACTTATTTTATAATTAATTATTTTAGGTTTTCTAATTTTAAAAGGTAATTTCTATTTTTTTTCACATTTTTTATATTATACCTTTTTTGCAGTTAATTATTATTTTTAATTTATTTTATAATGAATTATTTTAGATTTTTATTTTAAAGGTAATTGCTATTTTTATTCTACTTTATTTTTATAATTTTTTTTTTTTTTTTTTGCAGTTATTTATTATTTTTCTCTTTTTTTTGTGTTCTTATTTTAATTTTTTCAGGGGTAATGTTTTATATACTATTTTTCACAGTTTTTCCAATCATTTTTAGTTATTACAGGTACTTATATAGCACTGTCATATTTTACACAGTGCTTGTACATTCACATCAGACCCTGCCCTCGTTTGATACTTTGTTTGCAGTTATTTATCGCTATTTTTTGATATTCTATATTCCATAATTAATTGAATTATTTGTGCGTAATATACTACTTTTCGCTGTATTTCTATTTTATTATATTTATTTATTCTTTGCAGTTATTTATTATTTTTCACTTCTTTTATAATGAATTATTTTAGATTTTTTAATTTTAATGGTAATTGCTATTTTTTTTCTACTTTTTTATATTATATCTTTTTTGCAGTTATTTATTATTTTTCACTTTTTTTGTGTTCTTATTTTTTATTTTTTCAGGGGTAATGTTTAATATACAATTTTTCACAGTTTTTCCAATCATTTTTAGTTATTACAGGTACTTATATAGCACTGTCATATTTTACACAGCGCTTGTACATTCACATCAGACCCTGCCCTCGTTTTATACTTTGTTTGCAGTTATTTATCGCTATTTTTTGATGTTCTATATTCCATAATTAATAGAATTATTTGTGGGTAATATACTACTTTTCGCTGTATTTCTATTTTATTATATTTATTTATTTTTTGCAGTTCTTTATTTATTGCTATTTTTCTTATGTTCTATATTCTATATTTAATATACAATTTTTCACTGTTTTTCCATTTATTTGTATTTATTACAAGTACTTATATAGCACTGTCATATTTTACACAGCGCTTGTACATTTACATCAGATCCTGCCCTTGTTTTATACTTTGCAGTTATTTATCAATATTTTTTGAAGTTCTTTATTCTGTAATTAATTGAATTATTTTTGAAAGGGTACTATACTACTTTTCGCTGTTGTCTCTATTTTATTATATTTATTTGTTTTTTGCATTTTTTTTATTCTTTTTTTTTTTATGTTCTATATCCTATATTTAATATACTATTTTTCACAGTTTTTCCATTTATTTTAGTTATTACAGATACGTGTATAGCACTGTCATATTTTGCACAGTGCTTGTACATTCACATCAGACCCCAACGGAAGGGGGACTAAGCAAGAGCATAGGTGGGACTTTGAGTGAGGCACATATGTGTGCTTCCATTTTCTTTAAATATAGAATATAGAACATGAAAAAAATAGCAATATATAACTGCAAAAAATAAATAAATAAAATAAAATAGAAAAAAATCTGTGAAAAGTAGTATATTACACATTACCCAATAAAAAATAAATAAAAATTAAATTAATTATAGAACATCAAAAGCTAGCGCTAAATAATAAATAACTGCAAACAAAGTATAAAATAAGGGCGGGGTCTGATGTGAATAAGTATAAAGAAAGGGGAATTTGGGACTTTAAATTAGATTTCCCAGCACGTGATCATCATATTTGCTTTACACCTCCCTTTTTGGCTACCTGCCCCTTTGAGGAACCTCAGCTACACGTGGCGTGTTCACCTCAGTGTCCGGGACTGGCACCCCCTCGTTGGCCATGGTTCAGCATTTCACTCATTCCCACCATCCACACCACTCACCTGGTATGTCAATTTAGGACTGACATGCATGTTCTTCATTTGCGCTTAGTGTTACTGTAGATTCAACAAACATATTTCAACTCCTTAGATTTGGTAGCATCCGCCCCTGAGGAGTGTACAAACACGAAACGCGTTGGAAATTTAGGATGCCTACGTACTCCTTATCTGATCCACCAGCAACCATGTTTCACTACTTTCTACCTCATGTTGTTTTAACTGCACTGTGCCACTTTAAGGAATTCTGTATGATCTACCATGTATTCTTGGGAAGCTGTTCATTTTTTCTTGCTGTCATGTATTGTTTTTTGATATCTCGCTATTTTTTGATGTTCTATAATCAATTTAATTATTATTTTTGATAGAGTAATGTGTACTATACTACTTTTCACTTTTTTTCTATTTTATTTATTTATTTTTTGCTTTATTGCTATTTTTGTCATGTTCTATGTTCTATAATTAAAGAATAACTAAAGGCAAAATGTTTTTCTTTCGTTTTGAACAAAATGGAGAGGGATTAGAACCCCTGTCATCAGACCCTGCCCTCATTTTATATACTACTTTTCACAATTTGTTTAAATTTTATTTATTTATTTTTTGCAGTTATTTATTATTTATTACTATTTTTTTTCATGTTCTATATTCTATAATTAAAGAATAACTAAAGGCAAAACTTTTTTCTTTCGTTTTGGACAAAATGGAGAGGGATTAGAACCCCTGTCATCAGACCCTGCCCTCATTTTATACTTTGTTTGCAGTTATTTATTTATCGCTATGTTTTTGATGCTCTATAATTATTAAATTATTTTTGATAGGATAATGTGTAATATACTACTTTTCACAATTTGTTAAAATTGTATTTATTTATTTTTTTGCAGTTATTTATTATTTATTACTATTTTTTCATGTTCTATATTCTATAATTAAAGAATAACTAAATGCAAAACTTTTTCTTTAGTTTTGGACAAAATGAAGAGGGATTAGAACCCCTGTCATCAGACCCTGCCTTCATTTTATACTTTGTTTGCAGTTATTTATTTATTTTTTGCTATTTTTTGATGCTCTATAATTAAATGAATTATTTTTGATAGGATACTGTGTAATATACTACTTTTCACAATTTGTTAAAATTTTATTTATTTATTTTTTGCAGTTATTTATTATTTATTACAATTTTTTTTTCATGTTCTATATTCTATAATTAAAGAATAACTAAAGGCAAAACTTTTTCTTTAGTTTTGGACAAAATGGAGAGGGATTAGAACCCCTGTCATCAGACCCTGTCCTCATTTTATTCTGTGTTTGCAGTTATTTATTAAATATCACAATTTTTTGATGTTGTATATTCTATAATTAATTGCATTTGTTGAAAGGGTAATGTGTAATATACTACTTTTCACAGTTTTTTCTATTTAATTTTATTTATTTAATTTTTGCAGTTATTTTATTATTTATTGCTAATTTCTTGATGTTCTATATTCTATAACCTCCCTGGCGGTATGATTCTGGAAGATTTTAGGTGCTGAAAGCGGTACCATTATTTTGCATGGAAATTTGGCATTTTACATTGTAGGCCTGTAATTCTTAAGCCTCGTACACACGATCGGATTTCCTATGGATTCTAATCCGATGGTTTTGTCCATCGGAAATCTGATGAAGCTGACTTCCATCAGTCTTGCCTACACACCATCAGTCAAAAAACCCACCGTTCCAAACGCGGTGACGTAAAACACTCCGATGAGCCGAGAAAAATGAAGTTCAATGCTTCTGAGCATGCGTCGACTTGATTCTGAGCATGCGTGGGTTTTTTATCCGATGGACTTTCCCATAGACAGACGGAGTTTTCGATCGTTTTTTTTATCCATCGGAAAAATTTTAAAACATGTTCTATTTTTTAAAACCGATGGAAAAAAGACCGATGGGTCCCATACACGATCGGTTTGTCTGATGAAAACAATCCATCGCACGTTTTTCATCGGTTAAACCGATCGTGTGTACAGGGCTTCAGGAATAACTCACCTAAATCTGTCCAAACCAGAGTCTAGTAGACATCTCGGGTATGATAAAGTTTGAAGCACAAAATCATAAATTATAATATAATAAATAATAATTTAATAATAATAATACTTTTTATTCAATACATTTTAGTAAATAATATAATCAAAAACACTGATTTTTTTTTTTGCTCAAACAAGGGTGCAATATTAGAAGTCATATTGCTTCAGTATACGTCTTGGGTATGGAAATTTTAAAACAAGGTACAGCACAAAGTCCTACGTCGCAATCGGGACAATAGAACCGCGTTTCTTTACGGATTTTCCTTCCGGTGTCGTCACGCTTGGAGCAGCAAACAACACACATCCTTGTGGGTGCTGACTTCCTTTCAGTAGGTGGAATGTGGTCCATAAAGTGACGACCAGTCAGGCGTTCCGGGTTCACAACGCCAGCAGCCCGACGTCCAGATCTGCTTACAGTCGTTGGCGTCTGGTGCTTTAGAAAAAATTGTTCGGCAACCTTCCACACCAAGTCCGCATGGATCATCAGAAGAATGAAAGCATTCCACAGGCACTGTTCCAGAAGATGCCTGAAGATTTTTTTATAATATTTCTTCTGTTGCTTCCTCATCGCAGGATAAAAAGGTCATGGCCTGGTCAGCCCTGTCCACACCTCCCATGGTGTTGTTGTAGTCCAACACGACCTGTGGCTTCATGACCTCTTTTCCACCTTTGGTATGTACCATGACAGTAGAGGTGTTGTGGATGGTACTCAGAAGGCACACGTTTTTTTTGTCCCGCCATTTCAGTGCCATGATTTTGCCTTTCTGCCAGGCAACTATTTCTCCTGCCCCGAGGTTTTTATTGGCAAAGGTTGGCGGCATGTCACGCCGGTTAGGCCTAACGGTCCCATAGGCATCCGTTTTGTTCAGAAGAAGGAACTCAAAGAGTTCTGGGGACGTGTAAAAATTGTCTCTGGTGACACAGTAGCCCTGGTTCAGCAATGGCTCAATCAAAGAAAGAACCGACGCGGTTGCCATTCCAAAACTGCTGAATCGATCACTGAATTTGGTCCCTTTCCCGGTGTACAGGACTGAGTTCCAGATGTACCCAGAGCTGGATTCACACAGCGTGAATGACTTCAGGCCAAAACGAGCTCGCTTTGATGCGATGAACTGTATCCAGCTAAGTCTACCTTTGTAGGCCATAAGACTTTCGTCGATACTTACCGTATATCCCCGAGTATAAGCCGAGGTACCTACTTTTACCACAAAAAACTGGGAAAACGTATTGACTCGAGTATAAGCCGAGGGGAGGAAATGTGCCCATTGCCACCTCACTGTGCCAATTGCCCAACCTTACTGTGCCCATTGCCATCTCACTCTGCCACCTCACTGTGCACATTGCCACCTCACTGTGCCCCCTTACTGTGCCCATTGCCATCTCACTGTGCCACCTCACTGCCCATTTTCACCTCACTGTGCCCATTGTCACCTCACTGTGCCCCCTTACTGTGCCCATTGCCATCTCACTCTGCCACCTCACTGTGCACATTGCCACCTCACTGTGCCCCCTTACTGTGCCCATTGCCATCTCACTCTGCCACCTCACTGCCCATTTTCACCTCACTGTGCCCATTGTCACCTCACTGTGCCCCCTTACTGTGTCCATTGCAGCCTCCCTGTCCCCGAGTCAGTGTACCTCAAAATCTTGTAATTCCACGGCCGGCGTCCATTGTTCAAATCTAGCGCCTTTCTCCCTGTCCCTTCTGTGATAGGTGTTTCCAGCAAACACTGTGTTGAGTGTTGCGCCTATCACGGAGGTCCTCTCATTCTCGGACTCCGTTTCCCAGCAGGCACTGTGTTCAGTGTTCCGCCAATCACGGACGTCGGACAAGAGGACCTCCGTGATAGGCGCAACACTCAACACAAGTGTTTGCTGGAAACGTCTATCGTGGAAGGGACAGGGAGAAAGGCGCTAGATTTAAACAATGGACGCCGGCCGCGGAATTTCACGATTTTCAGGTACTGACTCGAGTATAAGCTGAGGGGTATACTGTCAGCCCTAAAAAAAGGGCTGAAAAACTCGGCTTATACTCGAGTATATACGGTATGTCTCTGTCCGGCACATAGGTCTGCTGGAAATTCATCAGAATAAGTTGGTAAATCTCCCAAATTTTTTTCAGCTTAGGAGCTGGATGAGAACTCTCATCAAAGTCTTCGTTATTTGCAAAATGCAAAAATTTCATGATAAGCGAAAATTTATATTCAGACATAACGGTGCCAAAAAAAGGCGTGGCCAGCAATTTGTTGGTTGTCCAATACCACTTCTGCAGGGGTTTCCCCACCACTCCCTGTAGAATTATAAGGCCCAAAAAGTTCCAGATGTCCCCTCTGGTTACCGGCTCTCATTTTCTGCTTCTTGAAAAGCGATGATGGGTAGCAGCTTGTTGCTCCTGGTAGCGATTCGTCTCCAAAACAATTTTGGCAATAACTTCATCCATCCAGAAAGAGCTTGAGGTATGCCAAGGGGTTATTGTCCTCAACTTCCACTTTCATCCCAGGTGCTCCTGTAAATGGAAATCTTGGTGGCGCTGCGTGCTCCGTACCGCAATCAATCGAGCACCAAGTCCGCACATCACTGGGCACAGTCGTAGGATCGTCGCTAAAATCGCTTTCTGCGTCCGATGAAGAACTTCCCCATGAATCGCTGTCACTCAACTCCTCTGCAACCCGTTCTGAGTCGCTGTCGCTGACTTCCAGCAGGTCATATAGTGATTTTGAGGTGGAGGCGCGTTTTTTGGATGCCATGGTCGCTGTGCAGTTTACAGATACAAAGTACAGTAAAACTGCAGACAAGTGCATTGGAGAAAGCACTGGGGGGCAATCTAAGGTCACTTTATTTTATTTTTTATTGTAATCCAATAGGATTACATTGTATCAGTGTGTTTGTGTTTTTATACTTTTGAATTTGCCGCCGGTTCCGCCCCCCCGCGTCGCGATGCTCGCAGGGAAGGGAATCAGGGGAACACACAGGGCATCAGGCGGAAGATCCGGCCGCTGTACACTGCGGGAATACATTGCGGGATCCCAGAGAAAAGGTAAGTCACCTCTTTCAGGATCCAGCGAGGCAATCCCGAGTGTGGCTCGGGGTTACCGCTTTAGGTACAAAAATCTCACCCCGAGCCACACTCGGGAATAACGCCAGGGAGGATAATTAATTGAAGTCCCTTTTGAAAGGGCAATGTGTAATATTCTACTTTTCACTGTTTTTCTATAATTTTTTTTTTTGCTTTATTGCTATGTTCTATGTTCTATAATTAAAGAATAACTAAAGGCAAAACTTTTTTCTTTCGTTTTGGACAAAATGGAGAGGGATTAGAACCCCTGTCATCAGACCCTGCCCTCATTTTATACTTTGTTTGCAGTTATTTATTTATCACTATTTTTTTGATGCTCTATAATTATTAAATTCTTTTTGATAGGATAATGTGTAATATACTACTTTTCACAGTTTTTCTATTTTTTTTTATTTTTTTTAGCAGTTATTTATTATTTATCGCTATTTTTTTTTATGCTCTTCAATTATTAAATTCTTTAGCAGGAGGAGCCAGAGACCTTTCTTGGTTTTTGAGGTGTCTACTCCACTGCAGCTCGTGCTTTGCACTTAGATGCCTGGTCATGCAGGTTGTGCTCAGGTTGAGAACGTTTATGCCTCGCTTCAGGCTCTGATTACACAGCCTGCAAACCACTCGTGTCTTGTCATCAACACACTGTGTGAAGAACTGCCACGCTAGGGAACTCCTTGGACCTGGCTTTGGTGTGCTCGGTCCCTTGCTGCGTTGAGCAGTAGCAGACATACTGTCTAGCTGACAGACGCTCCGCTTTTGCACCCTGCTCCCTCTTCTGCTGTGCTGGTGGCTCTGTGCGACCACCGCCTCTTCCTCCAAACTACACTGGTCATCTGCATAACGTTGATTCCATGTGGGGTCGAGGACCTCATCGTCCTCCACATCATCTTCCACCCAGTCTTCACCCCTGCCCTCCTTGTCTGTCTGCACAATTGCGAAAGCAGCAGCAGTTGGCACCTGTGTTTCGTCATCATCCGAGACGTACTGCGATGGTCCTCCCATGTACTCATCATGAAACATAAGTGGTTGGGCATCGGTGCACTCAATCTCTTCCACTTCTGGGGCAGGGCTAGGTGGATGGCCCTGGGAAACCCTGCTAACAGAGTCATCGAAAAGCAGAAGAGACTGCTGCATGATTTGGGGCTCAGACTGCTTGGCTGATTTGCAAGGGGGTGAGGTGAAAGACTGATGGACATGGGTTTCAGGTGCCAACTCTGATCTTTCATCAGAAGAGTGGGTGGGAGACAATGTGAAGGAACCCGAGGCACTGTCAGCAACCCAAGTATAGCACAGTAGAAGAAAACTATTTAGAAATTGTTTATTTCACACACCTCCACATATGTATAACACACTGCAAAATATTTTTTGTGGCCCTAAATGGCGTTTTTTGGAAGACCACAATACACCCACAGTACGTAACCGCTGAATCGCACAGCTACAGAACTGCAGAAAATGCTATTGAAAAAAAATGTTGTTTTTTTAGTATAGCACAGTAAAAGAAAACTATTTAGAAATTGTTTATTTCACACGCCTCCACATATGTATAACACACTGCAAAATATTTTTTGTGGCCCTAAATGGCGTTTTTTGCAAGCGTACATTAAAGTGCAAATTTTTTTTATTTTTTATTTTTTGCCCTAAACGGGTCTTTTTTTGCACGAGCAAAATAAAATGGAATTTTTTTTTTTTTGCCCAATGGGTCTTTTGGAAAAGAGCACAATAAAGTGCCTTTTTTTTTTGTCCTAAATGGATCTTTTTCCAAGAGCAGAATACACCCACAGTATGGAAACGGTGTATCTCTCAACGTAATATATGCAGTGCTGGTGCACTGAGCTTGCAGATAAAAACGGAAAATTTATTATCAAATACTTACCGTAATTTTCCTTTCCTGATAGGCTCCATGGCAGCATACGTGTGGGTTGGCCCCGCCTCCATAACTACCCAATAGGACCCCCTCCCTATAAATTTTGGCTCTGGGCTCTCAGCCGTGTTCTGTAACTAGCCTACTCCAAGCATTGGGAGGGACTCCTGCTGCCATGGAGCCTATCAGGAAAGGAAAATTACGGTAAGTATTTGATAATAAATTTTCCGTTTTCCTGACATGCTCCATGGCAGCATACGTGTGGGAAATAACTCGCCAAACACACCCGGGCGGGCAAAATACTGAGGCAAGAAATAAATTTATTTAACACTGTCAACCGACAGAACTTGTAAACCAAAATTCAGTGATAAGGCAGCTGGTTCGACACAATAGTGGGAAACAAAAGTATTAATAGACGACCAAGAGGCCGCTCTGCATATAACGTCAGATGCGACATGACGAGAGGCTGCCCAAGAAGTTGAGATGCTCCGGGTTGAGTGCGCAGTTACTGCCTCCGGAGGAGCCAAACCTTTTGCTTTGTAAGCTCTTTGGATGGTCTGAACTATCCATGCCGCAATAGATCTGATTGAGGCCCTTTTTCCTTTGTTCTTTCCATGAAGAAAAATTAAAAGAAAATCTGTTTATCTGAAAGACTCTGTCATTTCCAGGTATTGACTTAATGTGTGGCCCACATCAAGGGGATGAACATCTTGACCTTCAGAAGTTCCAAAAGTGGGTAATACAATTTCCTGATTTTCATGAAAGATCGATGTAACTTTCGGGTTTGAACCCAGCATGGGAATTAATACTGCTCTATCTGGAAAAAAGGTCAGGAAAGGCTCTTTTGAACCCAAGTTTCTGATATCAGACACTGAAGTGATCGCTACTAGGAAGACGGTTTTGAGAGTAAGATCTTTTACCGAAAGAGGTTTTTCAGGATCTGTGCTGAGTGTGGTAAGATAGTCCAGTACAAGAGGCAGGTCCCATTTGGGGAACCTCGGTTTTCTCTGTGGTCTAAGTCTGACCGCACCCTTAAAGAACTGGCGAATCAGGGAATGATTGGCCCAAGAGATTCCAGTGAATGCTGAAATGGCTGAGATTTGAACTCGAAGAGAGCTTACTGATAAAGGCAAATCCAAACCTGTTTGTAAGAAACTAAGTACATCCTGGACTTCTGGAGAATTACAGGAATTAGCCCTGGAAGACATATGGTCTGTAAATTTTGACCAGATACGCTCATAAACTCTGTTGGTGCTATTTCTTCTAGCGTTAAGGAGAGTCGACATGGCTTCTTCTGGACATCCTAAGGCTTCCAGCCTTCCCCTCTCAAGAACCATACCCTGAGGTGCAGATGAGCTGGGCATGGGTGCAACGTTGTGCCCTGAGACAGGAGATCCGGTCTGAGGGGTAGAGGGATTGAGTCCCGATAACTGAGAGACGTCAAGAGGGAAAACCATGGCCTGTTGGGCCAAAACGGAATTACTGCTATGATTTCTACTCTCTCCACTCTGAGTCTGTGAAGGAATTGAAGTATCACAGGAACTGGAGGAAAGGCATAAGCCTGGCTGAATCTCCACCGATCTGTGAGAGCATCTATCCCGTAGGCTTGGGGATCCCGAGACCTCGAGTAATACTTGGTCAACTTGTGGTTGCATGGGGACGCAAACAGATCCACTTCTGGGAGACACTCCCAGAGTTAGAAGCCAATTGAATACCTCTATGTGTAGAGACCATTCGTTGTTGTTCATTTGAGTTTGTGACAGAAAGTCCGCTTGAACGTTCTGGACCCCTGGAATGTACACTGCAGAGATGTTGCATAGGTACTTCTGGGCCCAGGTCATGATTGGTTCTACTTCCCGGAGTAAGGACCAGCTGCGGGTACCACCCTGCTTCCTTATGTAAGCAACTGTGGTTGTGTTGTCCATCCTGAGCATCACAGACGTGTCTGTCAACAGATGATGGAAGGACATGAGCGCCTGGAAGGCAGCCCGCAACTCCAGTATGTTGGACACAATTCTTTGGGACGGTGTGTTCCACCTGCCCTGGGCTATTTCCGTTAGGCAATGAGCGCCCCACCCCTGATTGCTGGCATCCGAAGTTACAGTAATCCAAGTGATGGGACGGATTGTGTGACAGTTGCGGAGATTCTTCCCCTGAAGCCACCAAAGAAGAGATTCTCTCATGGATGAAGTGAGTCTGATGCGTTGACTCTTGCTGGGGGAGTCCCATTGCTGGAGGAACCCCTTCTGGAATGGGCGAGTGTGCCACTGAGCCCACCTTACCATAGGGATGGTGGCTGTCATGGTGCCGATTACCTTCAGGCATTGCAGAGCAGACAGGTGAGAGGAAGCAAGTGTTGCGCGGATCCTGTCCCGGATTGTTGCAATCTTTTCCTCGGGCAATGAAATGGTGCCGTCTATTGTGTTGAAGAGGGCACCTAGAAACACAAGGGACTGTGTTGGAATGAGATGACTCTTCTCCAAATTCAGGAGCCACCCGAATTCTTGGAGAGTGGCTATTACTAGATTCTTGTGTTCCAAGAGTTGACATCTGTCTTGAGCTAGAAGTAAGAGGTCGTCTAGGTAGTGATGAAGACGAACTCCTTTCACTCGGAGCAGAGCCACAATGGCTAACAGAACCTTGGAGAACACCCGAGGTGATGTCGTGAGACCAAAAGGTAGGCAGGTGAACTGTAAGTGTTGATCGCCTACAGCAAAGCGGAGGTACTTTTGATAGTCTGCAGCTACTGGGACGTGAAAATATGCGTCCTTCAGATCTATTGACACTAACCAATCTCCTGGATGGACTGACTGCTGGATTGTCAATAGTGACTCCATTTTGAATCTTTCCTTCCGAATAAATCGGTTGAGATGCGTTAGGTCTATTACTGGTCTCCAGGTACCGTTCTTTTTCTGTACCATGAACAACGGGGAGTACATGCCTTCTCCTCGTTCGCCCTCTGGAACAGTAATGGCTGCGCCTTGAGTTAATAAAGAGCTTACGTAATTTAGTAAGACTTGTTTCTTTTCTTCTGCACTTGGAAGACTTGTGGGTATGTATCTGAGCCTGGGGGTGCTGTTGAAGACCCACGTGTGGCCTGAAGAGACCGTCTTGATGGTCCAAAAATCTTGAATTGAGGCCGCCCAAACATGCTGAAAGTGGAGGAGACGTGCCCCCACCTGACATGTTTGAACGGGCCCAATTTCAAAAAGACTTCGTAGACTCCCGACTACCGGACGGAGTACTTTTAGTTGGTTTCCTGAAAGAGGACTGTCTGGATTTGCAGGGCCTCGAAAATTCACGACCGGGTCTGTAGCTGCGTGCTTCTCTTGCACGATCTGTATTCTGTGCCCTCGAAAAGGTGCGTTTCTGGTTTTGCAAACGCCTGTCTTGAGGGAGGAACCCCGACTTACCACCCGTGGCCCGGGAAATGGCATTATCAAGTTTATTGCCAAAGAGCGAGGAGCCCTCAAAAGGAATGCGGCACCAAGCTTGCTTTGAAGCTGGATCCGCCGACCAGGGACGGAGCCATAAAGCACGGTGTGCGGTAACCGCTGACAACATTACTCGTGCCACTAGGCGAATAACATCAATAGAGGCCTCCCCCAAAAAGGCAGATGTTAGCCTGATTTCCTGAATAGGAGAGCTTTTCGCCATTTCTTCAGAGATGCTTCTGAGGGAATCATCCACATTGTCTGACCATGCTTCTAGGGCTTTTGAGATAGCTGCTAAAGCCAAAATTGGTTTACAGACTGAACCTGCTGTCAGATAGATTCGCTTCAGGTCTGAGTCAATCCGTCTCTCTAGAGGATCTTTGAATGAGACCGTATCTTCCAGAGAAAGGGTTACATATCTAACCAAGAGACGACGTGAATTTTCACGAAACGCGTAGGAAAGGATACGAGCTTTGTGCTGACGTCACCCTCCACTGCTCGGCTTCCACGGACGTATTTGTGTGCCAGCGCCTCTGACCGATCGGCGCTGACACACTTTAAGGCTGTCTTTTTAACTGCTTTTGTGAGTATGATTCCAATATTCTTTTAATAAATGTACACCAAGGATTTTACACTATTCGGTGTCCTTCCTTCTTTTCATGTTGATGTTGAACATTCGCATGAGGCTGTATGAGCTGTCGGGCTACTAAACCATTGAAGTTCATCATCTGCTGAAATCCGGAGGTTCCACTGAGTATCATTTGAGGCTGTTTTAGGCCCTCTGTCATAGGGGACCATCGCTTTTTGGTAAGCAGGAATTCTTACTGGTGGTGGTGAAAGTCACGGATTATAAGAAGATTTCTGTCGTTGGCTTTTTTGGACACTTACTCACGGGTGTTTTGTTTATTATGGACTTTTAGACGTGAACCTTGAGAGTTCCATATAGCAGTTGTGGACTATCATCTTATTAACTGTTTAATCATGGTTCACTCACCTTATTATTATTTATAATTTACTGATCTTTCATGGTTCTTCATTGAGTATTTATATGATTTATCACTGTTGGTATTTGGATTTTTTTCAATTATTCAGTGGTGGGCTTATGTTCAGTCATAAGTTAGCGCGACTATATATATTTTTTCTTATCTAACCAAACGCATTAAAGCTGCATCAACCATGGGAGCTGAATCAAGGTGTTTTACCTCTTCTTCCTTAAAAGGATATAATTTTGCAATTTTTGACTGCATAGAACTTTTCTTGTCCATTTTACCCCATTCTTCTGGGATAATGGCACCCACTTCCGTGACAAACGGGAAATAATGTCGCTCCTTACTGAGCTGTTTAAAAAGTTTCCTTTGTTTGGGGGGAGATATAACTGGATCTTCCCAATTCAGAACTTCTCTAACTGCTTTCACTAAAGCAGGAACTAAGGCATAATCAAAGCCCATCCCAGGATCATCCACTTCCGAACCACTTTCTGAGGGAGGAGCTGAGGGATGGCTGGGTTGAGAGGTTTCCAGAGTCTCACGCACCTGTCCCTGTTCTAACGAGGGAATCAGTGGGTCTGGAGGAGAATCATGGTGCATTCTAGCATCTTTCTCTTGTAGCGACTCGTTTACGACCCACTTAACCAATGCTTCCAGGTGTTTATCTGCACCTTCTCTCTCATTGGCTGCTTTTGTAAAACAATGGTCACAAAGGGACTTGCTGGCAGGAACCGGAGCCCTGCACCCCCAACATGGTCTCTCTGACCTCTTGCTGTGAGATGAGGGGGGTGAGGAGTGTCTCTACTGGGACGTCCGGATCTGGAAGAATCATGGTGTCTAGAGCCAGAAGGGGAGTGCCGGTGGTGTGATTTAGAGCAGTGGTCCCCAACCTTTTTGGCACCGGGGACCGGCTGCGTGGAAGAAAATTGTGCCAAGGACCGGGGGGGGGGGGGGGGGGGGAGTTACGTTTTTTTGCGGGCAATGGCTGGTGTTAGCGCTTCAATCATCACGGCACCATGCTTAATATGGTGTCAGGGTGATTGAAGCGCATTATTTCTATTATTACATTGTAGTAATAAATGAAATAGTTCAACTCACCATAATGTAGAATCAGTGGGAGCCCTGAGCGTGTCACTTGCCACTGTCGCCTGCTACCAGATTGCCCCGCTTACTGCCACAAGATGTGGATTGTCACTTGCCACGTTGCCTGTCACCAGATGCGGAATGTCACTTGCCACATCACCTGCCACAAGATGCGGAATGTCACTTGCCACATCACCTGCCACAAGATGTGGATTGCCACCTGCCACGTTGCCTGTCACCAGATGTGGAATGTCACTTGCCACCTGCCACATTGCCTGTCAGAAGATGTGGAATGTCACTTGCCACCTGCCACATTGCCTGTCACCAAATGTGGAATGCCACTTGCCATGCCACCTGCCACCATGCCTGTCACCAGATGCAGAGTGAGTGGAGCGCCCCTTGTGGTATATCAGGCAGACAGCTGAGGGGGTGAACTACAAGTCCCAGCACACCTCACCTGTACTCCCACACACAGCTCACCTGTAACTGATGATGTCACATCTCTGTGGGATCGCCCCTCTGGATGTAGCAGGGTGTCTCCCTCGTCTTGCTGCAGCCGGTCTCACCTGGCAGAGGGAGGGTTCAGGACTCCTTCGGCTGTCACCCTTCACCCTTCTGCCATTCCTGATTAGCTGTCCGGGGAGGCAGGCAATCTGCGCAGCTGATCAAGGAATCTCAGGAAGTTCTCACAGGAGCCGCAGGAGAGCGGCGATGCGGGGCGGGCAGTGTGAGATGTCATCTCTCTGCTCCCTCCGACACTGAGACAGAGCACTGGCTTTGAGGGCGGAAGAGCGGTGATGCAATGGGCGGAGAGAGATGATATCTCTGCTTGCCCGCTCGCTTCTTCAATCCACCCAGCGCTCTCATGCCGGCAGCCCAGCATGTCTCTTGAGAGCCACCCGCACCCGCGACCCGACTGCAGAAGGGCCACGGCCCGGTAGTGGGCCGGGGACCGGGGGTTGATGACCCCCTGATTTAGAGGACCCGCTGCATCTGCGGGAACTACTCTGTTGTTCAGACCTAGAAGGGCTGAAACAGGGAAAGACAAGCATAGAGAGAGAGAGAGAAAAAATGCACAAAGTCACAATAATGCCCTACACTCCACTCTCTTCCATCCCCCTCAGCAGGCAGAATAAAAGGAAAAATTGTCCAATCTTACCTGCTGCAAGAGGGTTGGCCACCGGGAGGCAGTGAAGAGTCCATGATACTTCAGGGAAACACTGCAGGTGGCAACAGCAAACAATCAGATTTCAGCAAAAAGGAACAAGTGAAAAATTCAGACCCTTCTGAATGAGCACTTACCAAGGAAGGCTTCTGCAGGTGCTCAGGGAAGTCGCCGCTATGCCCACGATCATTCCCAGCGTTCTGCAGGCTTCACCAGGCTTTAAATTTGGCGCCGCGTGATGTCACGGCTGCGCCAGGCCCGCGATTCTTGCGCGCATGCGCGAACCAGGCCTCGTTTTCGCTCCGGGTCGCGCATGCGCAGACCGCGGATGAACCAGGAAGAGGGAGCAGCGGCTGGAACGCACAGGGAACCAGCCGCTATCAGGCATGAAATGACACTGGGAGAAATAACAAAGGCATATGCATAGACAAAACGACACACAAACACTGCTGCCATGAAGGCGATACAGGCTTACCACCACCATCTACGATCGATTCGGGCAGGGACACCGCATCCATACACACACCGGGCTTGCAGCAGATAATGGCCACCTGCACACTGCTAGGTAATCAGGCCTGTGCGCGCTCATCTCTCCAATGGAAGATATCATCCAGCTCTTCAGCGCTACCCTGCCATACACTCCATACCCTGCTTCACAGTCAAGGCTTATCGGAGGGATGAGACACCATATCGTCGGCCGATCTTGATCGTAGGAACAATCGTCTTCAGGTAGGAGAACTAAACATATAGTCCTTCGGAGGAGGACAAAAAAGGAACACGGCTGAGAGCCCAGAGACAAAATTTATAGGGAGGGGGTCCTATTGGGTAGTTATGGAGGCGGAGCCAACGCACACAAATGCTGCCATGGAGCATGTCAGGAAAGGTAGATTTTCTCTGACACTGGGCTCATGGCAGTGTAAAAAGACTGCACTGCAACACAAACAGGTAAACCTATGCAGATCGCTGAGTTATATCTCTGAATCTGGACTCCTATTCCTATATAATATATCTCTTTCCCTAAAAGCAAAAAACAGGAACCTGGCCCTACACTACACTGTCTCTCTATCTTTTCCCTCAGATTCCAGAATCAGGACTTAAGCCTCGTACACACGGCCGAGATTCTCGTCGAAAAAAACATGTCGTTTTTTTCGACGAGATTCTTGGACAAGAAACTTGTCCCGGCCGAGTGTACACACGCTCGATTCAAAGAACCCGCGGTTCTTTGAATGGAGCGTACGCGGTGACGTCATCGACTACGACGAGCATGCGCTCGTCACATTCGATGCCGTCGCCGCCATCTTGGTATACCCTACCTATGCCTAGGAAGCTACCGCGCATGCGTCAAATTCATTTCAAACATGCGCGGGCTTCCGGAAGGACAGGTAAGTGTACACACACTCACTTTTCTCGTCGAGAAACATGCCGACGAGAATCTCGACGAGAAAATAGAGAGCAGGTTCTCTATTTTCTCGTCGAGATTACTTGTCGGTTTTCTTGACTAGAAACCATACACACGAACGAGTTTCTCGGCAAGACATCTCTGCCAGCAAGTTTCTTGCTGGTTCTTGCCGAGAAACTCGGTCGTGTGTACGAGGCCTAACATGTATTTTTCTATCTCTCCCTAAAAGCAGCAGCAGCAGACAAGATCCTCTCCCTATCTATTCTGAAGCAGAGTGACGTGTGTGCTGTGTGCCTCTAGCTTATATAGAAGCTGGGTCACATGTTGCACTGACCAATCACAGCCATGCCATTAGTAGGCATGGCTATGATGGCTTCTAAGGGCACACCAGCTAATCAAAAGGTGATTGGCTGGCCCCTGAAGCATTTCTAACTGCGTAATTAGATTCCCGAACCCGAACCCGGACTTTTGCGCAAAGTCCGGGTTCGGGTAAAAGCTAAAGTTCGGTGCGGACCCGAACTTTACAGTTCGGGTTCGCTCAACACTAGCTACTACAAATCTTCATGTTTCTATAATGTCAAATCTTTTCTCTCTATGTAGAATAATATTGGACTAAGGCCCCTTTCACACTGGGGCGGGGAGGTGCGCTGGCGGTATAGCGGCGCTATTTTTAGTGCCGCTATCGAGTCGTTTTTACCGCGATATTCGGCCGCTAACGGGGGTGATTTTAACCCTCGCTAGCAGCCGAAAACGGGTTAATACCAGCGGCAATGCGCCTCTGCAGAGGCGCATTGCCAGCGGTATTACCGCAGTTTCCCATTGCTTTCAATGGGCAGCAGCGGTAAAGAAGCCGTAAACACACCGCTCCTTCACCGCTGCAAAGATGCGGCTAGCAGGACTTTTGGAGCAGTCCTGCTAGCACACCGCTTCAGTGTGAAAGCCTTCGGGCTTTCACACTGAAGACTGCAGGGCACGATTTTTTCAGGCGGTATAGCAGCGCTATTTTTAGCGCTAAACCGCCTGAAAAACGCGCCAGTGTGAGAGGGGCCTAATAGAGTTAAGGTTGGGCACATTCGACCACAGGTTCGATAGACACAGATTGTTATTGTCAGCGTCATGTCAAATCTCCTATCTATATCGAACTGTTGTCGCAACGAAAATAAAGCATTTGTTTATGTCGGATATTTCGGTTTTCGGATTCTGCGCTTTCGTTATCGTTTGTTAAAACGATAACGAAAATACCCGGAATTCGGACGAAAATGCATTCGAACGAAAACGAATGCACATGTCTACTAGAAAATTACTTGGAACACCCAAAACATGATATATATTTTTTTTTAGCAGAGACCCTAGAGAATAAAATGGTGATTGTTGCAATATTTTATGTCACACAGTATTTGCGCAGAGGTTTTTTAAACATAATTTAAAAAAATAAAATACTCTTTAATAAATAAAAAAAAAAACGAAACAGTAAAGTTAGCCCATTTTTTTTTTGTATAATGTGAAAGAAGATGTTACACCACGAGAATCGCGAGAGAATCGTGATCTTTATTCTAAGCAAAAAAAATGTGATTCTCATTTTAGCCAGAATCGCGCAGCTCTACCTGGACCAGCAGGTTTTTTTTGCCACGACCCCATAAGCCACATTGCATCATTATCATTCGAAGCGCTTAACCCCTTCCCGCCCATGCTATAGCTGAAAGATAGTACAGCGCAGGCTTAAAATGCTGGAAGGGCGTCCATAGACCACAGATCAGGGGAAAGGGCCAATCACAGCTGCCCTTTACCACGTGATCAGCTGTCAGACAATGACAGCTGATCACGGAAGTAAACAGAAGCCGGGTATCGGCTTTTTTTTCCCCTTCACGCTGATTGCATGAAGAAAAAAGAAGAAAGCTGTTAACCGGCTTCTGTTAGAGGGACATCGATCCCCACATTGCTGACCAGTGCTGCTAATCAGTGCCCACCAGTGCCACCTATCAGTGCTGCCAATCAGTGCCCATCAGTGTCACTTATCAGTGCCACGTATCAGTGCCACCTTATCAGTGCGGCCTATCAGTGCCTATTAGTGCCATCTTATCAGTGCCACCTTATTAGTGCTACCTCTTAGTGCCTATCAGTGCCCATCAGTGCAGCCTATCAGTGCCACCTACCAGTGCCTATTAATGCCACCTATTAGTGCCACCTTATCAGTGCCACCTCTTAGTGCCTATCAGTGCCACCTACCAGTGCCACCTATTAGTGCCCATCAGTGCCACCTATCAGTGTCTATCAGTGTCTCTCAGCGCCAATCAGTGCAGCCTATCAGTGAAGGAGAAAAATTACTTGTTTGCAAAATTTTATAGCAAACTATAAAAAACCTTTTGTTTTTTTCTTCAAAATTTTCGGTCTATTTTTGTTGTTTAGCAAACAATAATAAAAAATAAAAAAAACGAGTTGTAATTAAAGACCACCAAAAGAAAGCTCTATTTGTGTGCAAAAAATTATAAAACTATCATATGGGTACAGTGTAGCATGACCGCGTAATTGTCATTCAAAGTGCGACAGCGCTGAAAGTTGTCAGGAAGCGGGTGAATGTGCCCAGTAGACGAAGTGGTTAAAGTGATACTAAATGATTACCCTCCTAAGGCCCCTTTCACATTGGGGCGGGGAGGTGCGCTGGCAGTATTTCGGCGCTATTTTTAGCGCCGCTATACCGCAGTTTTTGCCGCGATATTCGGCCGCTAGCGGTGCGGTTTTAACCCCCGCTAGCGGCCGAGAAAGGGTTGGTTGTTCCAAACATCTTGGAGAACTAACCACAGATCTTCTGTGGATGTCGGCTGCCTCAAATCCTTCTGTCTCTTCATGTAATCTCAGACAGGTTTGATGATGTTGAGATCAGGGCTCTATGGGGGCCAAACCATCATTTCCAGGACTTGTTCTTCTTTACACTGAAGAAAGTTCTTAAAGCGGAGGTGCAGCTTGTATTTTTTTTTTTTTTTTAAAGTCAGCAGCTACTAACAGTGTAGCTGCTGACTTTTAATAAGGACATTTACCTGTCCTACTCGCCCGCGAAGTCGGTCCCGCCACAGCGATCGATCGCTGCTGCCAGGCTCCCGGCTCCTCCATCCTGACTAAGGGAAACAGGCAGTGAAGCCTTACGGCTTCAATGCCTGTTTCCTACTGCACATGTGCCACTCGCACGGCGCTTTGTGAATGGGCAGCTTGCCTCCTGGGATACACACAGTTCCCAGAAGGCAGCGCGCCCCATTCACAAGAAGAGGAAGCGGAAGGAGACCCACCGTGGATGAGAAGAGGCATATTAGAGGCAGATTAGGGGACTTCCGCATAGCAACAGGCATTTCGGGTGAGTATAATAAAAAAAAAAATCTATTAATTTTTTTCTTTTTTTGGGGGGATTTTTAATGTATTTTTCTGGGTGGACCTCCGCTTTAATGACATTGGCTGTATGTTTGAGGTCATTGTCCTGCTGCAGAATTAATTTAGGACCAATCATATGCCTCCCTGATGGTATGGCATGCTGGATAAGTACAAGGAGTCCTTGAAGTGATGGTGATGAAGGTGTGTTACTGGCCAGATCATCAGGTGAAAACAGAAAGGGGGAAAAATCCAAAGAAAAGAAAACGAATGCAGCCACCACATCGAATGATTGGTAAGCTGCAATATATTACATTTTTAGTTTTGGGTTTAATACTGCTTTAACCTATTGCCGCCCACATAATGCATAGGTGCAATGGCAAACAGTGGGTGAGCTTTAGCAACCACATGCTGCACACATGCGTCCACGGTCACGCTACACCGTACCCATATATTACCAAAGGTTGCGGCGCCTCCACCCGAGAGCCAAGGGACAGATCGGCTTCGGGTGAGGACATCGCGGGCGCCCTGGACAGGTAAGTGTCCTAATATTAAAAGTCAGCAGCTGCAGTATTTGTAGCTGCTGACTTTTATTTTTATTTATTTTTGGCGGAACTCTGCTTTAATTGAAACTATTTCTCCTTACATTATCTTTTTGGAACTGTTCATGCTCCTATAGTTTTCGCCTTTGGGCCATTATTCATCCACATCAAAGAAATGTCTTGCTCCATTTTTTTCTTTTCTTTTTTTCCCAACTTTGATGGACCTCCCATCTGATGGTGCCTGCCTAGTTCTTGGAGCCAACACCACTTGCCAAAACCAACAGAATGACACCAATGATCTTCATAGCTTTCTGTAAGGGTGGTCTTCTGACCACCTCTATAAGGGTGGCATTCTTTCTTCTGACCACCAATGTGAAGGGAAGGGCATTTGCACCTACATAGAGACTGCTCAGAGAAACTTAGTAAAAGTAAAGTGTCCTCCTGCAAAGAGTCATGGAACGTGGAGTATCCCATTTCACCCTACATCCCATTCCAAGTTCTTCAGCTCTACAAATCCTAAAAGGCACCCCCTAGACCAGGGGTGTCCAAACTTTTTTCAAAGAGGGCCAGATTTAATGAAGTGAATGTGCGTGAGGGCTGACTTTTTTGCCTGACATTCTGTGAACCAAGTGTGTTCGTCCGAGCACTAATACACTGCCCAACAAGAATTCTTTGGCTTTTGTGGCTGTGTGTGTTGAAGAGATAAGCTTGGGCGTGTTATTTGGATATACCGTATTTATCGGCTTATAACACGCACCTTCACTTTGAGAGGGAAGATTCAGGAAAAAATCTTAAATTTTAAATAAAGAACTGTGAAGCAAAATAAGGGTAAGTGCCCATCAATGCAGCCTCACAAGTGCCATAAATGCAGCCTCACCATTGCCCTGAATGCAGCACCCCCCTTGTCCTGAATGCAGCACCCCCCATTGCATTGAATTCAGCACCCCCCTTGCCCTGAATGCAGCACCCCCTTGCCCTGAATGCAGCACCCCCCTTGTCCTGAATGCAGCACCACCCTTGCCCTAAATGCAGCACCCCCGTTGCACTGAATTCAGCACCCTCCTTGCCCTAAATGCAGCACCCCCTTGTCCTGAATTCAGCACCCCCCTTGCCCTGAAAGCAGCACCACCTTGCCCTGAATGCAGCACCCCCCTTGTCCTGAATGCAGCACCCCACTTTTCCTGAATGCAGCACCCCACTTTTCCTGAATGCAGCACCCCCGTTGCCCTGAATGCAGCACCCCAGTTGCCCTGAATGCAGCACCCCAGTTGCCCTGAATGCAGCACCCCAGTTGCCCTGAATGCAGCACCCCCGTTGCCCTGAATGCAGCACCCCCGTTGCCCTGAATGCAGCACCCCCCTTGCCCTCAATGCAGCACCCCCTTGTCCTCAATGCAGCACCCCCTTGTCCTCAATGCAGCACCCCCCTTGTCCTCAATGCAGCACCCCCCTTGTCCTGAATGCAGCACCCCCGCTGCCCTGAATGCAGCACCCCCCTTGCCCTGAATGCAGCACCCCCCTTGCCTTGAATGCAGCACCCCCGTTATCCTGAATGCAGCACCCCCCTTGCCCTAAATGCAGCACCCCCTTGCCCTAAATGCAGCACCCCCTTGCCCTAAATGCAGCACCCCCTTGTCATGAATGCAGCACCCCCCTTTCCCTGAATGCAGCACTCCCATTATCCTGAATGCAGTACCCCACTTGTCCTGAATGCAGCGCCCCACTTGTCCTGAATGCACCACCCCACTTGTCCTGAACCCAATTGTCCTGAATGCAGCACACCACTTGTCCTGAATGCAGCACCCCACTTTTCGTGAATGCAGCACCCACGCTGCCGTGAATGCAGCACCCCCGCTTGCCCTGAATGCAGCACCCCCGTTTGCCCTGAATGCAGCACCCCCATTTGCCCTGAATGCAGCACCCCCGTTTGCCCTGAATGCAGCACCCCCGTTTGCCCTGAATGCAGCACCCCCGTTTGCCCTGAATGCAGCACCCCCGTTTGCCCTGAATGCAGCACCCCCGTTTGCCCTGAATGCAGCACCCCCGCTGTCCTGAATGCAGCACCCGCGCTGTCCTGAATGCAGCACCCCCGTTGTCATGAATGCAGACTCACCATTGCCATCAGTGCAGCCTGATTCATGCCCATCTGCAGCCTTGGAGGAGACAGGGAGGGGGCGGGACAAGCACCGACAGACATACAGGAGAAACTCCTGTTTTATCCGCGGCCTCTTTAATTGAAAGTCCCGCCTCCTATGATGGACAGAACAGTCATCCAATGGCAGCCCCGGTAGACGGGACTTTTTACAGAGGTCGCCGCGTAAACAGGAAATTCTCCTGTATGCACGGCACTCGTCCCGCCCCCTCCCTGTCCCCTCCAAGGCAGCCAGCATGTATTTATTTTGTGGGCCCTGCCGCTCGGGGATTCGTTGGGGGCCACAAAAGATATACATGTCAAAATGACCAGGCCGGCCGTCTGAAACTGGAACGCGGCCTGCGATTGGCCCGCGGGCCGGACTTTGGACATGCCTGCCCTAGACTGATTATTGAGCCAGAATGAATGAAATGTTGCTGTGTGCCTGGCTGCCTCTGCACTAGCTCTGGGGAAGAACCAGTTAAATTTCAGGGGCTCCTACTGGGGTAGAATTACAGGAGCACCCAAGCAGTGGGTGGATAATTCATGGGTAAGGTTGAACAATAAGATAAAGATGAGAACAGTAGAATCTATCTCAAAATCACTTGAAATGGCACCAAAAATTAATAGAGACTACAAAAAAGAAAACACCTCAAACTTCTGGACACAAATAGAGGAAGGAAATAACAAGAATGAGAGGAAGAAAAAGCATGCTGAGCCCCTTGACACAAAACACCTTCTGACCTATAGTCAACACTGTAAATGGAAAATGTAGCGCTTAAAAGTTGAGTAAGCAATATTCAAATAATAAAATGTTGCTATACACATGAAGGTAGGTCACAAAGTGTGAAAACATAACATATATAAATATAACTCATATATGGAAGATTATGGGAAATGTCCAAATGAATGAACCAATCCATGTAGTGAACACATAAAGTCCAGTATAAAATAGTTGTTGCTCAGAAGTGAAGCACAGTGATATAGTGAACAAGTGGAAACATCGAGGTGTTGTATCTTCAATCAAAATAATGGGGTATGTTTTTCTTACCAGAGATGGTGGACTCGAATGTCGATGACGAGTCAATCGAGCAGAGAGAGCCAAGATGGGCACATTCCACAGCGTTCATGGGAACCCAAGCGTTTCTAGAAGCAGCTTCCAGGGGTCTTGTAGGTGACCGTAAGGTTGAGAAACCAATTTGAAACAGCCGGATGGAAGGGCCAAAAAATCTCTCATCGAGGACGAAGGGCTCCACATGGTATAGATCAAAAAGGATAGGTTTTATTGAATAAAAACCGATTTGCATCCTTTTTACTTTTGTGATCACAAATTTTTATTACTACGGATACCAATTGGTTTTTATTCAATAAAACCTATCCTTTTTGATCTATACCATGTGGAGCCCTTTTTTTTTCTCTCTATATCTTTCCCGATGAGAGTTTTTTCTTGGCCCTTCCATCTGGCTTTTCCAACTTGGTTTCTCTACCTTACGGTCACTGGCAAGACCCCTGGAAGTTGCTCCTGGAAATGCTTGGGTTCCCATGATCGCTGTGGAAGACTGCCCATCTTGGCTCTCTCTGCTCGATTGACTCGTCATCGACATTCGAGTCCACCATCTCTGGTAAGAAAAACATACCCCATTATTTTGATTGAAGATACAACACCTCGATGTTTCCACTTGTTCACTATATCACTGTGCTTCACTTCTGAGCAACAACTATTTTATACTGGACTTTATGTGTTCACTACATGGATTGGCTCATTCATTTGGACATTTCCCATAATCTTCCATATATGAGTTATATTTATATATGTTATGTTTTCACACTTTGTGACCTACCTTCATGTGTATAGCAACATTTGATTATTTGAATATTGCTTACTCAACTTTTTAGCGCTACATTTTCCATTTAGCTTGTTCACCAATCTTTGTCACATTTGTATGTAGCAGCTTTCCACGTTTCACCATTGGGTTAGCGCAGTATTATTCACTTTTTACACTTTCTATAGTCAACACTGGGCTTCTCATCTAGGCTCAGACCTCGAGGATGGCAAGTGGACTCACATATGGGCCACCACAAGTATCATGCTCAGTCAAACTTCTGGGAATAGAGACCAATAACAAAGTCCCTACATGCTGGTATATGGTGCCTGTAATGCCCTGTACACACAATCGGATTTCCGATGGAATAAAATCCGATGGAATTTTTCGTCGGGATTTCCGATGAAGCTGACTTCCATCAGTCTTGCCTACAAACCATCAGACAAAATTCTGACCGTCCAAAACGCTGTGACGTACAACACGTACGACGGCACTATAAATGGAAAGTTCAAATCCAATGGCGCCACCTTTTGGGCTGCTTTTGCTGATTTCGGGTTACCGCCTGTTAGTAAAAGTTTGGTGTTAGCCGATTTGCGCTTTCATTCTCTGTGCTTTTTAGTCCGTTACAGCATGACAAATGTGCTATCTCCATTACGAACGCTAGTTTTACCAGAACGAGTGCTCCCGTCTTGTAATTTAGTCTGAGCATGTGTGGATTTTTTTCCGATGGAGTTCCACACAGACGATCAGAATTTCCTATAGTTTTTTTTTTCCATCGGAAAAATGTAAAACATGTTCTATGGGTCCGATGGGGCCCACACACGATCGTTTTTTCTGATGAAAAAAGTCCATCAGACTTTTTTCATCGGAAAAAACGATTGTGTGTACAGGGCATTAGAATCACCCATTATGTGCCTGGTTACTCGCCCCTGTGCTCCTGTGGCTGTGACCAGTTGGGAACCTTCTTCCATATCTGGTGTACTTGTCCTTTGGTACAGCAGTTCTGCACGGAGGTCTTTCAAATGCCCACTATGTTGCTAGGTTCTAGAATCATGCCGCAAAACATGCTCTCTTTAGCGTCAGTCACCTGATATCTTTAAGGTTCAGTTTAAATAGATGGTCCATGTTCTCACAGCTGCGAAGCAGAATATGGGTAAGGTGTGAAGGACTGCTACTCTGTCTATGGAGGAAACTAGATCTAGGAAAAGGAAGGAAATGCATGGGTATTAAGCAGTTTGTCTGCTTTAAACGGTTATTATAATCTTTAGAATTTATTTGGGTAATTGATAACCCCCATCTTGTACATGGGTGTAGCCTAGGGTGACCAGACATCCCCGGTTTCTGGGGACAGTCCCCGGATTGAGGACACTGTCCCCGGACCAAATCTGTCCCCGGTTTTGTCCCCTGATTGGATTTGAACAGGGGCCCGGGCAATTTCAAAGACAGTTAGTGCAGAATAAAAAAAAAAAAAAAAACTGCCGCTCCTACTAGCTTAGGGGGGTATTTTTTCTATTATCTGTGCCCCTTTCTGATGAGCATGTGCTGGTCGGAGCAGAGGGAATATTTCTTCAGTTTCGGGTGAATGTCCATTCAGCTCCGCTCGCATGTTCTTCTGCCTTGGCTCAAGTCCTGCTGCCTGCCTGCTTATCTCCTTCCCTTCCCTGGCGGAGTGATCTTCCTCCGCTCCCCACCCAGTAGTAGCCGGGGCTCGGAGAGTAAGACTTGACAGGCTGTGAGGTGGGTGGCAGCGGCGGCGGCGGGCAGAGAGTCGCTGATTCCCGCCATTACTAGTAAGAAAAAAAATATGTCCCCGGATTTTTTTTTTTTAATCTGGTCACTGTAGTGTAGCCATCATCCCGTTTTCTTTGTAGATCAACTATTCCCAACCAGGGTTCCTCCAGAGGTTGCTAGGGGTTTCTTCAGCTATGGCTGATGGACCTCCCATCTGATGGTGCCTGCATAGTTCTTGGAGCCAACACCACTTGCCAAAACCAACAGTGTGACATCAATGATCTTTATAGCTTTCTGTAAGTGTGGTCTTCTGACCACCAGTATAAGGGTGGCATTCTTTCTTCTGACCACAAATGTGAAGGGCATGTTCCCTATTGACCTCTAATAATTTGGATTTAGTTTGGGTACTCGAAGACCTGCAAAAAAATTTTTTAGGTTCTGTTGGAGTGAAAAGGCGGAGAAAGACTGCATTAGACAGTAAATAAATGTCTAGGTACAGTTAGTAATCTCCGATATGAATCAGAGCAATCAAAGCATTCAACGACAGCAGTGAAAAGCACAGCAAAAGGATTATAGACGCTCCAAGGTTTATCTGGGTTTTATGCCTCCAACAGTCAATCCCCTCTATAAATATATCAAAGAGCTTCATTCATTTCTGTGTTTCTTAGTGATGATGATTTGCAGAAATTTATTTTTTTCCCTTTAATAATATTGTGGAATATCAACTTTTATTCATCTATTTTTTTTACAGGCGCTACAAGACTATGGAATCGTTAATTCATCATACATTTTTATTTTATTTTTTTACAGAATTATGAATTTAAAAAAATATTATTTTTTTCACAAAATTCTGAGTTTGAAAGTCAGAATTCTGAATTCTGACCTTCAAACTTAGAATTCTGACCTTCAAACTCAGAATTTAGAAAAAAAAATCATTTTTAATTTTTGATTTTTTTTTTAATTCTGTAAAAAAAACAAAAAAAAACATTTTTTTTTTTTTTCAAACTCAGAATTCTGTAAAAAAAAAAAAACAATTATGATGGCCCCAGGGTTCTTCCATACTGCTGAAAGAAAAATAAATTAGGAAAAAGGCTTCTTATTTTTTTTCTTAATATTTAATGTTGGTGAAATATTCAGGTAATATGTGCCATGGCATTACAGCCAACAGAGGTTACAGTTTTTGTTTTTTTGTTTGTTTTTTATATATATTTTAAAGTCGCCCTTCTTTTTGTCAAAAAACAATATTTTTGTTTTTGTGAAACTTGGTTTTATTTGTAAAGACGTTATATATCGCAATGGCCAAATCTGTGTCTTTAATGCATGTTCAAACCTTAATACCATAAATAATAAACATATTATTAGATTTTTACTCCAGGAGTATAGAATGAGTTTGGAAATTCTAGAGAAATGCTTAAATAAGGCCCCTTTCACACTGGGGCGGGCAGGTGCGGTGGCGGTATAGCAGCATGATTTGCAGCGCTGCTATACCGTCGTTCTTACCGCGGTATGCGGTCGGTAGGGGGGTGATTTTAACCCCCGCTAGCGGCCGAAAAATGGTTAATACCGCCCGCAAACCGCGGCTATTGCCGCGGTTTGCGGGCGGTATTACCGTGGTGTCCCATTGATTTCAATGGGCACCCGCGGTAAAGGAGCGGTGAACACACCGCTCCTTTACCGCTGTAAAGAAGCGGCTAGCAGGACTTTTGGAGCGGTCCTGCTAGCGCACCGCTTCAGTGTGAAAGCCTTCGGGCTTTCACATTGAAGGCTACAGGGCAGGAATTTTTCATGCGGTATAATAGCGCTATTATTAGCGCTAAACCGCATGAAAAACGCCCCAGTGTGAAAGGGGCCTTATGCATTACAATTTTTAACTAATCCCATTCGATTTTAGTTGACTAAAATAGGACTAAAACAATTCAGGTGACTAAAATAGGACTAAAACGAAAATGGCATTTTAGTCAAAAGACTACGACTAAAACTAAATTGAAATTGGATGTCAAAATGAACACTGCGTGTGACTTCATCTGAAATCGCACGATTCAAAGCTGCATGTCAGTGCGATTTCAAGTGCGACTTGGAAGACATCTGTGCGGCTTCATGCACAGATGTCTATCCAAGACTCACCTGAAATCGCCAAAAGTAGTACAGGAACAACTTTTTCAAATCGATGTGGCACCGCAAAGTTGGCATCGCATTGATTTGAACAGTGCCATTGCCGACAATAGGGTGCGACTTGTCATGCGATTTGACCTGTCAGTGGGGGCACTCTTATACAGGAGGTGTGTTACTGGTCAGATCTCCACAGATGGGGCATTATTCCTTCCACTGACACCAACAATGGAGCACTATTTCTTCCACTGATACCAACGATGGAGCACTATTTCTTCCACTGATACCAATGATGGGGCATTATTCCTTCCACTGATACCAACAATGGGGCACTATTCCTTCCACTGACACCAACGATGAAGCACTATTTCTTCCACTGACACCAACAATGGAGCACTATTCCTTCCACTGATACCAATAATGGGGCATTATTAATTCTACGGACACCAACAATGGAGCACTATTCCTTCCACTGACTCCAACAATGGGGCACTGTTTCTCCCACTGACACCAACGATGGGACACTATTCCTCCCTCTGACACCAATGATGGGGTATTATTCCTTCCACTGACACCAACGATGGGACACTATTCCTTCCACTGACACCAAAAATGGAGCACTATTCCTTCCACTGACACCAACGATGGGACACTATTCCTTCCACTGACACCAACGATGGGACACTATTCCTTCCACTGACACCAACGATGGGACACTATTCCTTCCACTGACACCAACGATGGGACACTATTCCTTCCACTGACACCAACGATGGGACACTATTCCTTCCACTGACACCAACGATGGGACACTATTCCTTCCACTGACACCAACGATGGGACACTATTCCTTCCACTGACACCAACGATGGGACACTATTCCTTCCACTGACACCAATGATGGAGATGTATTCCTTCCAACGACACCAACAATGGGGCTCTTTTCTTCCTGCTGACCACAGGAGCTTTGTAATCTTTTTATGCCCACTGACCACCAAGTCTGAGACATTGTCCCCTCCCTCTGAGGATTGGGCATTTTCTACTCCCCCTGACTACAGTCCGCCGCCCCTAAAGTCTGACGGACAGTAAACCGGTCCTTTATTTAGAAATCTTGGGGATCCCTGGGTTAGATGATGCTGGAAGTCCTCTAGCCAGGAAATAAGGTGAGCTCTAGATACAGTAACTTGCTGCAGCTTCTAATGCACATTGTGAGAAGCTCACAGCGTGCAGTGAAATCAGAGTAAGCCATTTCAGTCTAGGAGAGGTACAACTGTGCAAGACTGAGGGGTCAGCTACAATGATTTACTGCTAAAGAATTGTTATAATTGTGTCCCCTGTGCTCCTTTTCCTACAGATACGGAGCGAGCGTTGTCACTACTAGAGGATTACTGCAGCAAGTTACAGGACCCAAGCGAGAGGCAGCTACGCCTGGCCATTGAGAAGGTCATCTCTATGTTCAAAAGCCACTTATTCCAAGCATTGATAGGTAGGTACCTTCTATGTTCCTGTCCACTACTGCACAGATATTCCCAACCTTTGTGGAGAGGCCGAGGAAATGTCCAGCTGCTTTATAAAGTTTGTTTGATAGTTTTTTCATGTATTTAAGTGTATGTAAACTCTGAGGCCTCTGAACGCCTTTCTCCTTGCAGGAGAAAAGAAGCGTAATAAATGCGCTTAAAGCGGAGTTCCAGACACATTTTTTTTTTTTATTGATCCTAACATAATTCATTATTACATAAAAAAACGATTATACATAGTTAATAATCAATATTGCTAAGAGATAATTGTAACACTCACAGGTTTGTCCCTCCTGGTGTGGCCGTTTCCATCATAATTGTGGGCATGTGAAGCCCAATCCATAACTCTTCCGGGATAAGTTTAGGAGAGGTGCATGCTGGGTAACCAGCATGCACCTCTTGACAGGGCAGCTGATAGAAATCATGGGGCCCCGTACAGCTCCACCCCTGGACCCGCCTTCAGCCCCACCCCTGGCCCCTCCCCAGACCCCGTCTTTAAACTATCTCTGCAGCACATTACGGCATTGGCGGCATGGGTGGCACTGTCTCTGCAGGCAGCAAATGCATTATGGGCCATAAAGCATGTGCTACCTGCAGACAGTGGCACCCATTCTGCCAATGCCATATTGTGCTGCAGACAGTGCCACCCATGACGCTAATGCCATAACGCAGGTGCTGCTTGCCAACAGTGCCACCCATTACACCAATGCCATATTGTGCTGCAGGCAGCACATGCATTATGGCATTAGCATCATGGGTGGCACTGTCTGTAGCACATTAGGGCATTGGCGATTTGGTGGCATGGGTGGCACTGTCTCTGCAGGCAGCACATGCGTTATGGGCAGACAGAGCCACCCATGCCACAATGTATAGATGCTGCTGCTGCGGTGGTAGTAGATCTTGAAGCCCCCCCCCAAGCAAGCACACACCTGACCTGTGTAATTGTTGGCTGGGCCCAAGGCCAAGGAGTCACTTATTCCTGATCCTGCTGCTGCCTGGACTTGAGGGTCCACAAACTGTTCCAGTAGATGATCATGGGATGCCTCTGCCGATATCCTCTGCCGCCGCTGCTCCCCTTGAGTCGCCTCACTGCTATTTCTTCAGGCGGAGAGAGAGTAATCAGATTCACTCTGCGGCTACAGGAGGTGACGGTACTACAAAGGACGCGCTGGCCGGGACTTGAGCCAGCATGGCATGAGGAGCGGGCGCGAATGAGGTATTCTTCCGCGCCCAAAATATGACAAATAGTCCCTCCCCTGCCGCAGCCGCCACATAAGAATGCACATAGCAATTAAAAAAAAAAAAAGGAAAATGTAAACCGGGGAGGGGCGGGGGGCTTAATTGGTGCTGGATGGTGTTAAGGGACGCTGATCGGTCTTTTTTTACATTTAACTATGTATCTGTTCAGGTTGCCGGGCCCCCCTGCTGGCCAGGCCCGGTACAACTGGGCCAGTTGTACTGGCCTATCAGGGCCCTGCCTCTTGATCTCGCGCATGCGCGATTCACTGGCGGCCGTAGCACCGATTGTTTCTAAAGTTGCCATAACAATGGGCGGCGACGGAGGAAGGTCCCGCCCCATTGTTATGGCAACATAGATGAACACATCTCGGCGCTGTGATCCGCCTGAAATCACGTCATTTCCTGTCAGGAAATAACGCGATTTTTAGTCACAGTACTGCCCACAGACTCCTGGGAAATGATGACACATCATTTCCCAGGAGCAAAGGCGAGGGAAGAAGTGACGAGGAGCGTTGCGGACCAGGAAGTGGCAGATTAGGAGGACTACATAGCAACAGGGCGATTCTGGTAAGTATTAAACATTTTTTCCTCCAAATGTTTTTTTATAGGTTTAGAGGAGGCTGATTAAAAAAAAAAAAAAAAACTTTTCGGGGTGGAACTCCGCTTTAACCACTTAAGGACCGCCGCAGGACGATGTACCAACAGAATGGCACGGACAGGCACAGGGGCGTACAGGTACGTCCCCTTTAAGAACCTGTCTATGGGTCGCGCTCGCGACTCGGTCTGAAGCTCCATGACCGCGGCCGTAGGACCCGATCGCCGCCGGTGTCCCGCGATCAGGTCACAGATCTGAAGAACGGGGAGAGGTAAGTGTAAACAAACCTTTCCCCGTTCTTCCTAGTGGCAGTGCCACTGATCGTCTGTTCCCTGTCATAGGGAACGACGATTAGTGATGTCACACGCCAAGCCACGCCCCCTACAGCGCCACCTAGAGGTTAAACCCTTCACTGCAAGTGTCATTTTCACAGTGATCAGTGCATTTTTATAGCACTGATCGCTGTAAAAATTACAATGGTCACAAAAATGTGTCAAAAGTGTCCGATGTGTCCGCCATAATGTCGCAGTCAGGATAAAAATCACTGATCGCCGCCATTACTAGTAAAAAAAAAATATTAATAAAAATGCCATAAAACTACCCCCTATTTTGTAGATACTATAACTTTTGCACAAACCAATCAATAAACGCTTATTGCGATTTTTTTTTTTACCAAAAATATGTAGAAGAATACGTATCGGCCTAAACTGAGGAAAATAAAAGTTTTTTTATATATTTTTTGGGGATGTTTATTATAGCAAAAAGTAAAATATATGTAATTTTTCTCAAAATTGGCACTCTATTTTTGTTTATAGTGCAAAAAATAAAAACCGCAGAGGTGATCAAATACCACCAAAAGAAAGCTCTATTTGTGGGAAAAAAAGGACGTCAACTTTGTTTGGGAGCCACGTCGCACGACCGCGCAATTGCCAGTTAAAGCGACACAGTGCCGAATCGCAAAAAGGGGCCTGGTCTTTAACCAGCCAAAATGGTTGGGCGTTTGTTTCTGTGAAATGTTAACCTTCTGAATGCACAAGTGATGTTTTTTTTTTTCTGCCTCTAAACGCCTGTATGTGTGCATATGGACACAGTGGGGTTGATTTACTAAAGGCTAATAGACTCTGCACTCTGCTTGTGCAGTTGCTCCAGAGCTTAGTAAATGAGGTAAGGCTTCACTTTTCAAAGAATACCCAATCACATGCAAGGGGGGAAAAAAAACAGCATTTTTGCTTCCACATGATTGGATTGGAGTCAGCAGAGCTTCCCCTCGTTAAGTAAGCTCTGGAGCACTTGCAAAGTGCACAGCCTATTGGCCTTTAGTAAAATCAGTCCCATGGGCTATTATGGAGGGACATTTAGAGGCAGAAAAATACAAACCATCAAACACCCTTAAAAGCAGCGTTTTTGATGCCCAGCCAGTGTGCATGAGGCCTTACAATGAACTCTTATTTTCTCCCTTTTTGTCTATTTGTGGACTACAAAAAAACTCCTCTCCATGTTATGGAAAAGAGGAGAAAGGGAGATGTTCTGTCGTCCTGATCTTGTGTGATAATGCTGCTCCTCCATACATGAACGTTGTCACCTAAGCACAGGAGGTGCGTTTCTGACCGTGACTGGTAACTGCCAATTTAGACATGTGAACTGCCGAACACTGCCGAAAAATTAGTTTTTTTAGTTTTCGTTTCATTAGTTTTTTTGCTTTTTTCGGAAATTCTGGAAATTCTAAAAAAAATATTTTTTTATGTTTTCAGTTCATTCGTTTTTTTTTTGCCTGTTTCGGAAATCCGGAAATTCAAAAAATTCGGAATTTCGAAAATTCGGAAATTTGAAATTCGGAAATTCAACTTTCCAAATTTCCCATTTTCGAATTTTAGATTTTCAAATCTCGAATTTTCGGAATGTTGAAATTCGGCAATTCGAAAATTTCGAATTTCCGAAATTCGGAAATTCAGAAATTCGGAAATTCGGAATTTCGGAAATCCGAAAATCCGAAAATTCAGAAATTGAAAAATTCGGAAATTTTGTCAAAATTTGTTAAAAAATGAATTTGAAACTAAATGAATTGCACATGTCTAGCTGCCATATACTATTTTACATTTTGTTCTTGGGTTCAAATACATTTGAAAATTTTGTTCTTATTAGGCCCCTTTTAGAGGAAGTGGAATCCATCAAGAGGATCCGCCTGATTAGTGGGGGATCTCTCCACTGATCCCTGCTGAGCAGGCGGATGACAGGTCTGTGTCTACTATGCAGAGCGGACATGGACACAGCCGTCTATGGGGCTGTCCGATGGAAACAGACTGCCTGTCAGTTTCCATCCAACTGTCATCCGATCCGATCCGCCGGACGGATGGGAAAACGGATCCCCATCCGTCTGTTTTTAGCAAATCAGATGCCAACGGATGTCACAGGACAAATGTCCGCTGACATCTGCCACTCCATAGAGAACAATGGACAGGCGGACCCAATCGGTCCACCTGTGTGAAAGGGGCATTAGGCTTATCCAATAAGGCATTGTAAACTGCAGTAATCTGTAGCAACCAATCAGAAACTGTGTCTGCTGATATGACTTGTAAGCAGTGGCGGCCTGTCCATTAGGGGCGCCCAGGCGGCGCCCCCTCTATCCAAGCCACCCCCTATATGAATAGATAGAGCTCATGCTATAAATAATCTATCCACGGCCGGCATGGCCACCCCCTATTTATGCGTCCGGCCCCTCTCAGGACGCCGGGGGTGTAAATTACAACAGGGGGGATGTTTTTGTAGGCCTTAGGCTCTAATAGGCTTTAAAATAGGGTGGGCTTGGGGCGCAGAGCATTGCGCTATGAGCCCGCCCAGGTGTTACAACAGCGAATGGAAAATTCGCTATTAAAACACTGATCCTCAATCGGGCCAATCAGAAGCAGGTCTGAGTCCTGCTTTCCGATTGGCCAAAAAAGAGAAGAGTCCCAATTGGCCGCCGAGGAGAAGGGAGGAAACGAAAGCCGCCGCGATGCCCGTGGAGAGCAGGGGAAGGGAAATCCGTCGCCGTCGAGCAAGGAAAGCTGCTGGAGAAGCCCGGGAGAAGCGATGCCCACCATAGATGGGGTAAGCGCTCTAGACCCGACCGACCGACAGTGGGTAGGGTGTTACTGTTTGCCGCCCCCCCCAAAAACAAATTACCACCGTCCACCACTGCTTGTAAGCTACTTAATGATTGGTTCCTATGGATTCTTGCTCTGTTCCATCGTGCTGTGCAGGGGCTTGCAGGAAGCTAATATGACTAAGCTCCGGGGGCGGAGTGAAACGCGTTGGGGACGTGGCCTGGTGGAAGCCCAGGCTGAGGTTGTCTCTCTCATACCACTATAGGACACTGTGAATGTGTGACACCAGGGATCTTTAATCTCTTCCTTCTAGGAAGCTAATATAAAGGTGGGGTTCAGGTTATACTTATATCATTTAGAGCACATTCCATGATATCTTTTGCACACATTATTCTATGAAAAGATCAGTAGACTTGTAGTGCGCTTCTTTTCTACCTCCCACCTTTCCCTGAACATTTTCAATATAGTTCTTATTTACCTTTGACACCTCTGTCTGGAGATCCCTACTGTGCGGCTTGCCTGGTGCCACTAATGCCGCGTACACACGATCGTGATTCACAGCGGTGAAAACACCGCCGTGAATCACGACGGGAAAAACGAGGGAACGGCTTGGTTCCCTACACACGTCCGTTTTTCCCGACATTTTTCTCTTTGTCGAGAAAAACGACCGTGTGTGGGCTCCACGGCAGTGTTTCCCTATGGGAAAACTGCCGCGGAAAAAAACGACGGGAGTCACGACGAGAAAAATTTGAGCATGTTTTAATTTTTCTCGTCGTGATTCATGCTGTTTTTCTCGTAGGGAAAAATGACCAAAAGCCCACACACGGTCGTTTTTCTCATCAAAGAGAAAAAATGTCATTTTTCCCGACGAGAAAAATGGTCGTGTGTACGCGGCATTAGGCTCTGCCAAATGTTTGGGAAATACTCGCTGTGCTGTCCTCGCTTTTCATTCACTTCATTGGTATCTGTCCGCCTGCCGTTGAAGCCAGTGGGGGGTATATGTACCTCTACAGCATTAAGGACTTCTGAAGACAAAACCACTAAATGAGAAATGTTTCTTATAGTTTAAGTTGCAGTAACACATAGGGACACATTTATAAAAAAATAAAAATACACAGCTAAGCCAATTTTTTATCAAAACTACATGTAAAATTGTTCTATGTGAATAGGGCAAAATTAAATGTTCTCAGGCTATATTATCTGCAGTTCGAACTTGTGAATATGTGAACAATACCACATTATGGCCACTAGTTGAGCCAACCACCATTAGAAATAATGCTCCTCCGCTCCATCTAGTGGCAATACGGTGGTAATTTCTGTTTTTACACATTTAAACTGTAGAGAATTAGCCTGAGAACATTTGATTTTGCTCCATTTACACAAACTTATTGATATGCAGTTTCAATGCAATTTAAAAAAAAACAAAAAACAATGCATCCCAAAGTATTTTTTCTATCTGCCTCTACTGTGCACCATTGAGATGAGGTCTGTGACGAGCTTCTCATTATTCACTGTGATTGAACACAAAGCCAAAGTCTCTCAACAGCACACCAGTGTCACGTGAAAGCTTCCCCCGTAGGAGAGGTAAGATTATACAAATAAAAGCTGGACAATGCAGGCCTTGCAGTTGAAAAATGCGGGTTGCTTTGGTGAAAGTTATGCTCTTTTATTGACTTTTTGTTTTTAAATTATGCATAAATCATTTGGGTACTGTCATTATTTATCACTAATTTATAATTCTTTTCACACAACTTTCACCCAGGATTCACTCAGCTTTGGTACCTGGCAGCTTCCTCTGTGTTACTTCCTATATAGATATAATAGAAGAAGAATCCAGGGAATAAAATGGCATTCTTCTGTACACCTTAGTTTTATGTTGAAATGCAGGTTCATAATAATAATAATAATAATAATAATTGTAATAATAATAATAATAATAAGATACCCTAATCATTAGATGAGTTGGTTAGAAATCAATAATGATCAAAAATAAACACTTTTGGTGGTCAATAATATACCCTTTACTGGGATTAATATGCCCTCACTGCGAATGTCCCTTTACTGGGATTAATATTCCCATACTGGGAATATCCCTTTACTGGGATTAATATGCCTTCACTACGAATATCCCTTTACTGGGATTAATATTCCCATACTGGGAATATCCCTTTACTGGGATTAATATGCCGTCACTGTGAATATCTCTGTGCTGAAATAAATATGCCCTTACTGGGAACATTCCTTTACTGGGATAATTATTTCCTTACAGGGAATATTGCTTTACTGGTATTATTATGCCTATACTGGGAATGTCCCTTTACTGGGAATAATATGTCCTTACAGGGAATATCCCTTTACTGGGATTTATTATGCCCGTGCTGGGAATCTCTCTTCACTGGGATTAATATGCCCATACTGTGAATATCCCTATACTGGAATTAATATGCCCTTACTGGGATTAATCCCTTTACTGGGATTAATATACCCTTACTGAGAATATCCCTTTACTGGGATTATTGTACTCTTACTGGGAATATTCCTTTACTGGGATCGATTTGCCCTTTACTGGGAATATATCGTTACTGGGATTGCTATGCCCTTACTGGTATTAATATGATTTTACTGGGAATAGCCCTTTACTGGGATTAATATGCCCTTACTGGGATTAATATGATTTTACTGGGAATATCCCTTTACTGGGATTAATACGCTCTTACTGGGAATATCCATTTACTGGGATTAATATGCCCTTACTTGGAATATGAATTTACTGGGATTAATATGCCCTTACTGGGAATATCGCTTTACTGGGATTAATATGCCCTTACTGAGAATATCCCTTTAATGGGATTATTGTACTCTTACTGAGAATATTCCTTTACTGGGATCGATTTGCCCTTACTGGGAATATCGCTTTACTGGGATTAATATGCCCGTAATGGGAATATCGCTTTACTGGAATTAACATGCCCTTACTGGAATTATCCCTTTACTGGGATTAATATGCCCTTACTGGGAATATCCCTTTACTGGGAATAATATATCCTTATAGAAATATCCCTTTACTGGGATTAGTATGCCATTACCGGGAATATCCCTTTACTGGGGTTAGTATGCTATTATGGGGAATATCCTTTTACTGGGATTAGTATGCCATTACCGGGAATATCCCTTTACTGGGATTAATATGACTTTACTGGGAATAAAATGCCCATATTGGCAGCATTCCTTTCCTGGGATTGATATGCTCTAACTGTGGTAAATAGAGAGTCAATGACTGGACACTCAGATGTGTCTGCATATTATATGAAGTTTATTGATTTTTGGATGATGCTGCTAATGAAGGGAAATATTGGCCTGCCTCTAGGGGGCATTTACCTAAAGCTTGCAGTGGGAGGGCCTGTTCTGTATGCTGGGTTGGTGGAGGGTTGCCTCCTTTTCTTCAAGCCAAACCCAAACACTTTAGCGGTTTGGGACATCTTTGGGTGCCCTAAGGAGAGTAGTAATGCGGTGCTCATAGTGTGCTCTAGCGAACAATGGGTGTGGCCAAATTGCGCTTGCTGACATCGCCCTGCCCTCCAATGATGCCGAACCTGCCACCAGACAGCCGCTCACAGCTCCAGGATGGCAATAGATTTGTGTGTGGCATTCTTGGTTACTTGGGGAGCTAAAGCCCGGTCTGAATAATGTGTCTGGGTTTCAGTCTGTCTGAAACACGGACATATGATTCAAAACCTGGACTGTCCGGGTGAATCCCGGACAGGTGGCAACCCTAGGTTGGGGGCATTGGTGGGCTTGCATGGAAAAGAGAGATCAGGTTGGAAGTAACCAGTCGTCAGTAGCAGCCAAAAAAGCATGGAAGCAAGCAGTAGGCGGGGCAGTGACACAGCAGAACAGCAATCTCTGAAAAGTAAAGCACTGTTCTTATGTTGTGTAGCCAATCACTGTATGAGTTGTAGTATCACAAAGGTGTATGTATACTTCACAATTTTTACAAGTATTTTGGAAAGGGTCCTTTATATTGGTTTTAGCTGTATATCAGTTTGACTTTAGTTGTCCTTTAAATTAGCTGTGCATGTGAAAATACAGAAAACAGAACAGGGAGTATTTGGTTATATATATATATCCATACACCTGCATGTACTGCTTATGTGGACGTTTATTACTGCTTTGTGGATTGGGGACAGTCTCTGAATGTTCTATCTTTATAGTGCGCTGGCAACACAAGTCCGAGGACGGCACCTGCCAGGGAAACAGATGCACCTCCGAGCCAGCCAAGGTATTTACCCGCACGCCAGGGCTGTACCGGGCATGGCAGCAGGTGCTCCAATGACACAAACCTCTCTATTTTATTTTCATTATCCTGTTCATTTTACTGCCGGTAGCTGCGAGCCTGTACTGTCAGGCCAAGGTCTACAAAGCGTGTGGGATGTGGAAAATCCTGCGGTTTGTAAATTCTATAGTTGCCTATCGCAATATATGCATCATAATAAATAATGGATAGGGTGAGCTGGTGGGTAATTGGCAGCATCACATCCCAGCATTTATAAACCAAAGAGTAGAAGGAATTCCTTTCATAAGGGACTTAACCAGATCAGGGGAAAGGGCCAATCACAGCGGACCTTTACCATGTGATCAGCTGTGTTCACATGTAAACAGACTTGTCGGTTATCAGAAGTCCTTTCCCCACACGCTGTCTCTGTCTGTTAAAAAAAAAATTCTATTACAACCAGCAGCCAACTTAAGATCAAGTTAAAGTGGTTGTAAACCTACTTATGCAACTTGCACCTACAGGTACCTACAGGTAAGCCTAGATTAAGGCTTACCTGTAGGTGCAAGAAATATCTCCTAAACCTACACAGTTTAGGAGATATTTGCAAAAAATGACACTCATCGGTGTCTACGGCGCATGCGCGCCGTAGACAACGGCGCATTCATAGGGTTAATCCCATTCACAAATCCGGTAAGGTGCATATTACCGCTGACTCATGGTCCAGCAGGCATGGACAGGGACGTTACCTTTCTTTCACGGCCCATTGGGTCACTCTTTTGGCAGCTGGGAAGGATGCAGGACAAGGTGCAGTAGTGTTGGAGGTTGTTCCACCGCCACCAAAATGCTACTACTGGTTGTGACACACCTCTCTCCTCCACACCCTCCTCTTCTTCTTCCTCCATGGCCTCTTCCTGTGCTTTGTCCTCTGAACCAGCGGTGCTCCGTAGCCGTTCAAGGGGCTACGCAAGTACGCAGGCAAAAAGATGCCATGCCGTGCTTGCGCTGGTGTGTTTGGGGGACAGAAGCCACACTGGGGCAGAGGTCCTGTCTGCTCTGCAGGGCCAGGCCGAGAGGTGGTTGACGCCACGCCAGCTTAAGCCAGGAATGGTGGTTTGCGACAATGGCACCAACCTCCTCTCCGCCCTCCGACAGGGACAATCACAGCAAGTAACCTTCCAGCTATCGGCGCAGCGATGGCTGCGGCTGGAGAGGGCGACGAGGACGGCTTCGGGGGCCCCGATCTAAGGTAAGTGATGCATAATGAGCTAGTATACTAGCTCATTATGGCTTTGTCTTGCAGGTTGGTTTTAAAAAAAAATATTTTTTTACAGGGTTTACAACCACTTTAAAAATAAATTCGATTTTTTAGTAGCTATAAAGCTATTGTAATATTTGGGGGTTGTTTCGCTTTAGAGCTTACCAGTGAGCTGAGACACGCCAGGTATGCTGTGTGCTGCCCAGGCCATTTTTCAGCTTTAAGCGCTGTCGCACTTTGAATGACAATTACACAGTCAGGTTCTGAGGCTAATTTAATGCAGATAAGGCACCAAGTGAGTTTAATTACCACCTTAATCAGCCACAGAACCTGTGTAATTAATATGTGTTCGGGTTTAAAAGGGATGAGGTGGCAACCCTAGTTTCAACTTCACAGCAATAATGTAATAACAAATGGAAAATACCAAGCCACCTGGCTCTCTGGTCAGCACTGCTGCTCTGGCTTTGGCCTCAGGTCCTCTTGAGCCCGTAACAGTGTCCCTGTTTGGTACACATTCTGTACCTCTGCTGACATACTCTTTTACAGCTTCCTTGCTGCTACAGTCCACAGGGTTGGGCCCTCTGTCTGCTCCTTTAGACTGTCCTGTGCAGACATGCACGCTTCTCCCTTGCATACAAGGACTCCTCGGGAGGGGGGAGCCCAGAACCTTGATCCGGTCTCTACTTAACCACTCACAGACCAGAACATATACCCCCTTAATGACCAAGCCATTTTTTGCAATATGGGACTGCGTCACTTTAACTGACAATTGTCTGGTAGCGCGACGCTGTACACAAACAAAATTGATGTCCTTTTTTTCCAATACAAATAGAGCTTTCTTTTGGTGGTTATTGATCACCTCTGCGGTTTTATTTTTTGCGTTATAAACAAAAAAAGAGCGACAATTTTGAAAATATATATATATTTTTTACTTTTTGCTATAATAAATATCGCAAAAAAAAATAATGAAATTTCTTCATCAGTTTAGGCCAATATGTATTCTTCTACATATTTTTGGTAAAATCGCAATAAGTGTATATTGATTAGTTTGCGCAAAAGTTATATCGTCTACAAAATAGGGGATAGATTTATGGCATTTTTTTAATTATTATTTTTGGTAATTAGTAATGGCATTAGTAGTGGCGGCGATCTGCGATTTTTAGCGGAACTGCGACATTGCAGCGGACAGATCGGACACTTTTGACACTTTTTGGGGACAATTGACACCTATACAGCGATCAGTGCTATAAAAATGCACTGATTGCTGTGTAAATGTCACTGGCAGGGAAGGGGTTAACACAAGGGGGCGATCAAGGGGTTAACTGTGTTCCCTATGAGGTGTTTCTAACTGTGGGGGGGAGGGGACTGACTGGAGGAGGAGAGAGATCGCTGTTCCTAATCACTAGGAACAGCAGATCTGTCTCTCCCCTGTCAGATCCCCGTTCTGGTTCTCGTTCCCGCGGTCCCCGCCAGCAATTGCTCTTAAAGGCGCCGACGTACACCTACAGTGATATGCAGGAAAGAGCTGCCCTGCCACAGTATAATGACGACGGCAGGTTGGCAAGTGGTTAAAGAGGTTGTAAACATCTGTAAAAAAAAATCTAAAAAATAAAAATTCTGCAAGACAAAGGCATAATGAGCTAGTATGCATCGCATACTAGCTCATTATGAAACACTTACCTTAGAACGACGCCCCGTAGTGCCGCCTGAATTCCCCTCCCACGGCCGACATCTTTACTGGAGTTACTTCCGGGTTTTGCGGGCCCTGGTGCTGTGATTGGCCGGTGCCGCGATGTCACACCCACGCGGATGCTGCCAGTTACGGCACGGGTCCTAAAGAGACGGCAAGAGCGGCCATTCCTTCAGTGCACATGCGCAGATGACGTCGGCGGCAGCGTATATAGTAAATATCTCCTAAACTGTAAAAAGTTTAGGAGATATTTATAGTGCCTACAGCCAGGTAAGCCTTACTATAAGCTTTACCTGTAGGTTCAATTAAAGAGGAAGACTTTACTTCCTCTTTAAAGAGCCAGACACACCTGAACACTCAATGTCCTGGCTAATCCTAAATCCTGGTCCCAGAATTGGAGATTTCATCCCACTCAGATCGCTACGAAATCTCTAGGCTCCAGGTTCCCAACTGGATTTTACCAACCATAGAGGAAACTTAAATGCCTTAACCTGCCTATTTGAGAGTAGGGATGGGCTATCTGTTCGAGTCAAACTTGCGAACATTGGCTGTTCGCCCGTTTGGGGTGTTCGCGGCAAATTCGAAAAGCCGTGGAACACTCTTTAAAAGTCTATGGGAGAAATCTAAAGTGCTAATTTTAAAGGTTAATATGCAAGTTATTGTCATAAAAAGTGTTTGGGGACCCGGGTCCTGCCCCAGGGGACATTTATCAATGCAAAAAAAAGTTTTAAAAACTGAAGTTTTTTCGGGAGCAGTGATTTTAATAATGCCTAAAGTGAAACAATAAAAGTGAAATATTACTTTAAATTTCGTACCTGGGAGGTGTCTATAGTATGCCTGTAAAGTAGCGCATGTTTCCCGTCTTTATAACAGTCTCTGCACAAAATGACATTTCTAAAGGAAAAAAAGTCATTTAAAACTACTCGCGGCTATAATTAATTGTCGGGTCCCAGCAATACAGATAAAAGTCATTGAAAGTCATTGTTAAATAAAAAAAAAAAAAATGCGTGGGGGTCCCCCCCAAATTCCATTACCAGGCCCTTCAGGTCTGGTATGGATATTAAGGGGAATTCTCCGCCAAATAAAAAAAAAATGGTGTGGGGTTCCCCCCAAAAATCCATACCAGACCCTTATCCGAGCACGCAACCTGGCAGGCCGCAGGAAAAGAGGCGGGGACGAGAGAGCACCCCCCCTCCTGAACCGTACCAGGCCACATGCCCTCAACATGGGGAGGATGTCCCCATGTTGATGGGGACAAGGGCCTCATCCCCACATCCCTTGCCCAGTGGTTGTGGGGGTCTGCGGGCGGGGGGCTTATTGGAATTGGAAAATTCCTTTCTGATTCCCCGAGAGGCAATCGGATTTTCCCTGGATCAACTTTACCTATAAATCTTAGTACCCAGTTATATTATGTACATTTAGGAAAGAATCCAGACCTTTCTTAAAGCAATCTGCTGAGCTGGCCAGAACCACCTACTGAAAGATCACATTTTTTTATTTTTATTTTTTTTACTTCATTTATAGCTGACCGCTGGTTGCAATAGGCTTTTGTTAATAATATTAATAATAATAATAATAAAAAAATATATATATATATTGCAACCAGCAGCCAACTATAAATGAAGTTTAAAAAACTAATTTGACCTTTCAGTAGCCAAGAAGCTATATAAATATAAAATGAAAATAAACTTTTTAGGGTTAGAAGCCAACTTTAAATGAAGTTAAAAAAATAATTTGATCTTTCAGTAGCTATAAAGCTAGCTAAAACATACAATTTTAATTAAATTATTAGGGTTATGCCGCGTACACACGATCGTTTTTTCTGATGAAAAAAGACAGATGGACTTTTTTCATCGGACAAACCGATCGTGTGTGGGCCCCATCGGTCTTTTTTCCATCGGTATAAAAAAATAGAACATGTTTTAAATTTTACAGATGGAAAAAAAATTATAGCAAATTCCGATCGTCTGTGGGGAACATCGGAGAAAAAACCCACGCATTCTCAGAATCAAGTCGACGCATGCTCAGAAGCATTGAACTTAATTTTTCTCGGCTATTTGGAGTGTTTTACGTCACAGCGTTTGGGACGGTCGGATTTTTGACTGATGGTGTGTAGGCAAGACTGATGGAAGTCAGCTTCATCGGATTTCCGATGGAAAATCCATCGGATTTTATTACATCGGAAATCTGATCGTGTGTACAGGGCATTAGGCTTTTGTTAAAAAACAAAATTCTAACCCTAACAATTTAATTAAAATTTTATATTTATATAGTGTGACCTAAAAAGTCCCGGAGCACCTGTGACTTTGAAGCTCCCGTACACCCAGATGGCGCGCATAGAACTCGGCATGAGGCATATTTGGTTTGGCGAGGAACAGCTTATTTGATTAGACAAAGTGCTTGCTGTTTTTAACTCGTTAATCAGCTTTAGCGGGTGGGCATAAAGAGGTTTACCATAGCGATGTTTTGTGTTTGAATGGATCTCCATAAAATATTATATGTTTGACTTGGATTTAATGTGCCCCAAATAGCTCTAATCCCCTTACGCAGCATTACGCAAAAATTAATCTCCCCGGGGCCACACTGGTTTTTGATGTGTAGCGATAGTACATGTTTATGCTGCCTTTCCCGGGCTTATTGTTATTATTTATTTTTTTGGAATATCCAGATACTGAAATTTGCTAAGTTTTCCCGTCAATACCACTAAGAATAAGATTTTTCCAGCTTTGCCAAAAATTTACGTTAATGTCAGAAGTATTTTTTATTTTGTTTTATTTTTCTTTATAAAGTGATCTGGAATTCAGAGCTTGAATCACATGCTAGTTTATTATGTCTCTCAGACTCAAGTACACATACTACTGTATATCCACATAGCTCCCAACTGTCCCTGATTCCGAGGGACTGTCCCTGATTTGGAACAATGTCCCTCTGTCTCTCTTCCCCCTCATTTGTCCCTCATTTTGGTCTGATCTATATAGTTGTACAGTGTATTTGAACAAGTATTTGATACACTGACGATTTTGCAGGTTTCATAGGTACTCTTCAACTGTGAGAGATGGAATCTAAAATAGGGTGACCAGACAGTCCCCGGATTGAGGACACTGTCCCCGGACCAAGTCTGTCCCCGGATTGGATTTGAACAGGGGCTGTGACAATTTCAAAGACAGTCAGTGCAGAATAAAAAAAAAACAGAATTACACACCTCCCCGCTTCACAGCACCTACTAGCTTAGGGGGGTGTATTTTTTTCATTATCTGTACCCCTTTCTGATGAACATGTGCTGGTCGGAGCGGAGGGAATATTTCTTCAGCTTCAGGTGCATGCCCATTCAGCTCCGCTCGAATGTTTTTCTGCCTTGGCTTAAAGCGGAGGTTCACCCAAAATAGAACCTCTGCTTTTCGGAACCCTCCCCCCCATCCGGTGTCACATTTGACACCTTTCAGGGGGGAGGGGGTGCAGATACCTGTATAAAAAAGGTATTTGCACCACTTCCGGGTATAGACTCCCGCGGGAGTCCCGCCCCTTCGCTAAACCCCCCGCTGTGTTCTGGGAAACACTCGGCTCCCAGGACACAGCGGGGACCTGTTAGGATGCGCAGCGCGACTCGCGCATGCGCAGTAGGGAACCGTGCAGTGAAGCCGCAGCGCTTCACTTCCCGATTCCCTCACCGAGGATGGTGGCAGGGAAGCCGAGAGCCGAGCAGTAGCTCAGCTTCGGCTGCCGACCTGGACAGGTAAGTGTCCATTTTTTAAAAGTCAGCAGCTGCTGTATTTGTAGCTGCTGGCTTTTAAAAAAAAAAAAATCCCGGTGAACTTCCGCTTTAAGTCCCAACCAGCTGCCTGCCTGCTTATCTTCTGCCTTCCCTGGCAGAGTGATCTTCCTCCGGTGTGCGTATGCGAACTTTAGCGGGTGAGTCCCGAACAACAAACACTAGGCCTAGAGGTCCTGCACTAATCTCTGAGCAGGTGCTCTCTCACCCAACCGGACCAGTCCACGTCCATATCTTCCGTTGCTGTGTCTCAGCACACAGGTTCCACGACACCCGGGTCTTCGGTCCTCCTAGCAGCAGCAGACGGATGGCAGGATGAGACGCCCCTAAGGCTCCTCAGTGGAAACGGAAGGCTCTTTGGAAACACAGGGCCTAGGCTTCAGGCCCTGTCCGGAACAGCAGACTCGGCAGAGAGTTCCACTTGCTGGGTGGGCGATGTCCAAAGAGACGGTACTCCGGTCCGCCCCTTTGTTAAATACCCCGCCCCAGCAGTTCTTGCGCGGGGAAATGCATCCTGGGTATGGTAGTCTCTGGGCCTTAAAGCAAACACCTGCTACACAAAGGTTTCTGTACCAAATATTATTACCTGTAGCTGCACCCATCATTTAGATATCCCGGCTCAAAGTCAAGGACGTCCATCTGGTAGGAAGTGGTTAAAGTTGTTGTAAACCCACGAAAAAAACAAACCAAAAAAAACCTGCAAGACAAAGGCATAATGAGCTAGTATGAAAAGCATACAAGCTCTTTCTGAAATATTTACCTTAGATCGAAGCCCCCACAGCGGTCCCGGCACGCCGCTGTGGCCCGCGACATGTCTTCCGAGATTATTTCCAGGTATCGCGGGCTCCCGGCGCTGGGCGTCGGCGTAGATTCTGGTTCCTCTGTGATGTCACGTCCGGCGAGCGGTGGAATGCACGCGAGGTTGTGAGAGAACCAAGCTAGTTCCTGGACTGCCCTATTTAGAATGTTTTGATATATGCGATCTTTACTCTGGAACATTGTAAGTGTGTTTTTAATCTTTTATTACAATAAAAAAGACTTACTTCACTATATGGATTCTCCCTCTTTCATGCACGAGTCGCAAGTATATAGGAAGATATAAAAGAAGTGTCATCTCCCTGCTCACCAGCCTAAGCCTGATAGACCCACATGCAGTACTGCTAAGAGGTCCATCCTAGACTTGTGCACAATGGAAACATTTGTTTAGTTTAGTTTCTTTTCGGTCCTGTTGATTCGTAATCATTCGTAATTTTGCTAAACGGGATTTTTCGTGTTCGGACTAATTCGTATTTTCGCAAGCGACATTTTTCGTTGAATCGGAATGATTCGTATTAATGTAAGCCCTTTTTTTAGTTGATTTATAATTCGTACTTTCGATAGAGTACCGTATATTTTTTGATTATATTATTTACATGCCTTTGAGATTCAAAATTTATGGTGTATGCACAATATTTGTACTTTAGGAATTTGCACTTTGGTTTGTGGTTTAAATATTTTAAGGGTTCAGTATTGAGTTGGCCCACCCTTTGCGGCTATAACAGCTTCAACTCTTCTGGGAAGGCTGTCCACAAGGTTTAGGAGTGTCTATGGGAATGTTTGACCATTCTTCCAGAAGCGCATTTGTGAGGTCAGGCACTGATGTTGGATGAGAAAGTCTGACTTGCAGTCTCCACTCTAATTTATCCCAAAGGTGTTCTACCGGGTTGAGGTCAGGACTCTGTGCAGGCCAGTCAAGTTCCTCCACCCCAAACTCGCTCATCCATGTCTTTATGGACCTTGCTTTGTGCACTGGTGCGCAGTCATGTTGGAACAGGAAGGGGCCATCCCCAAACTGTTCCCACAAAGTTGGGAGCATAAAAATGTCCAAAATGTCTTGGTATGCTGACGCCTTAAGAGTTCCCTTCACTGGAACTAAGTGGCCAAACCCAACCCCTGAAAAACAACCCCACACCATAACACCCCCTCCACCAAATGATTTGGACCAGTGCACAAAGCAAAGTCCAAAGACATGGATGAGCGAGTTTGGGGTGGAGGGACTTGACTGGCCTGCACAGAGTCCTGACCTCAACCCAATAGAACACCTTTGGGATGAATTAGGCTGGAGACTGCGAGCCAAGCCTTCTCATCCAACATCAGTGCCTGATCTCACAAATGCGTTTCTGGAAGAATGGTGAAACATTCCCATAGACACACTCCTAAACCTTGTGGACTGCCTTCCCAGAAGAGTTGATGCTGTAATAGCTGCAAAGGATGTGGCTGCACTACTGCTGATCTCCTGAGCTCCAGTGAGGCCTACTGATCCAGGGAGCTTGATTACTCCCTATACCCAGGGTGGATGCAGGAACCTGGGGTGGACCCAGGGGAGGATCCCCCGGATGGCCAGAGTACTGGTCTTCCCATACCAGTGTTTGAGGACCTGGGAAATGGCCCAGCTAAAGGTGAAAGCCTGGCAACCTACAGAAAGAAGGTTTGTGCTAGGATTGCGAGAGTCGCCAAGGAGGAAGAAGTACTGGCGAAGTTGAAGTTTGACTTCAAGCATAAAAAAATTGCAAGTGACCGGCTTCACAGTTCTAAGAGGAAACAGATGCGGCCTGAGTTAATGGCTTTGGAGGCCAAAGTGGAAAAGCAGAGTCTGCTGGTGGCCACATTGAAAGAAACCAGCGGTGCTTTCGAAGAGAAGTATGGCAATGATGATCGCTTCCGTGCAATGAGCAGAGGGGCCATAGAGGCCAGTGGAAGGCAGGCATCATCAGAGTGCGAGAAGTCAAGGTCAGTGCAAAGCAAAATTTTCTGTGGGCTCGGACTGTTTCTGGCCAGCACGCTGGAAAATCTTTGCATCCCGAGCCAAGTATCAGTATGCCTGCAGAAAGCGGAGAAAGCTCTGGCATACAGGCTGCGGGTGATCAGTAGGGATGAGCTCGGTGTTCGAGTCGAACATACGTTCGACTCGAACATCGGCTGTTCGATCGTTCGCCGAACAACGAACGATTTGGGCCGTTCGCGCCTAATTCGCGGCCCACAATGCACTACGCCATCGCAGTGTCATCCAGGCGCTGTGATTGGCCAAGCATGCACTGTGACCCCGCATGCTTGGCCAATCACAGCGCCGGCAGCGAGGAGAGCAATGATTGGCCACAGGCAGGATGCCTGTGGCCAATTATTGCTGAGGGTGTTTAGTACACGCCCCACACTATAAAAGGCCGCCAGCACGGCGGCCTAGTGTAGTGTGTTCCGGAGCAGGGAAAGAGAAGCATAGGCAGGGACAGTGACATTTTTTTTTCTTGCTTAACCTGGATTCCTTTAGTTTAGGGAAAGAGAAGGATAGGTAGGGAGAGTGTCAGTGTGTTTTACTGTGCTAATCCTTGTTTGTAGGAACAGGGAAGGACAGTGAGGGAATTCTCCTTGTGCTATACTGTGCTAAAGCATTCATCATCAACCATCTTTAAAAAAACATTTTTTATAGGGACAGAAAACTATAGGTAGGGAGAGTGTCAGTGTGTTTTACTGTGCTAATCCTTGTTTGTAGGGACAGGGAAGGACAGTGAGGGAAATTCTCCTTGTGCTATACTGTGCTAAAGCATTCATCATCAACCATCTTTAAAAAAACATTTTTTATAGGGACAGAAAACTATAGGTAGGGAGAGTGTCAGTGTGTTTTACTGTGCTAATCCTTGTTTGTAGGGACAGGGAAGGACAGTGAGGGAAATTCTCCTTGTGCTATACTGTGCTAAAGCATTCATCATCAACCATCTTTAAAAAAAACATTTTTTATAGGGACAGAAAACTATAGGTAGGGAGAGTGTCAGTGTGTTTTACTGTGCTAATCCTTGTTTGTAGGGACAGGGAAGGACAGTGAGGGAAATTCTCCTTGTGCTATACTGTGCTAAAGCATTTATCATCAACCATCTTTAAAAAAACATTTTTTATAGGGACAGAAAACTATAGGTAGGGAGAGTGTCAGTGTGTTTTACTGTGCTAATCCTTGTTTGTAGGGACAGGGAAGGACAGTGAGGGAAATTCTCCTTGTGCTATACTGTGCTAAAGCATTCATCATCAACCATCTTTAAAAAAACATTTTTTATAGGGACAGAAAACTATAGGTAGGGAGAGTGTCAGTGTGTTTTACTGTGCTAATCCTTGTTTGTAGGGACAGGGAAGGACAGTGAGGGAAATTCTCCTTGTGCTATACTGTGCTAAAGCATTCCTCATCAACCATCTTTGAAATCCTTGTTTTTTGGACAGTCAGGGAAATTGTCATTGTGCTATTCTGTGCGAAAGCAATCATCCTCAACCATATTTAGAAATCCTTAAGTAAAGGGACAGAGAAGGACACCTGAAGGTAGCCCTTATTGCTTTTTTCCCATCTCCCTGCAGGCCATCCATTAGAATGTCTGGAAGGCAAACAAGGAGAGGCAGACAGTCAGGAGGCAATAAAAGAGGGCAAGCAGGCTCTGTGTCTGGGGGCAACAGTGCTGGTCGTGGACGCGGTGCATTGTCATCAGCACATGGCCATGGGACACGCTTGTCCTTCTTTTCGGCAGCTGGACATGTTGAGCCACATCATGCCGAAGACTTGGTAGAGTGGATGACCAAGCCCTCCTCCTCATCCTCTCTCACCCAGGCTCAGGGTACTGGCAAAGCAGCTGCCAAAGCGTCCTCTTCCCTGGTATCAATGTCAGACTCATCATCAGTCACTCCTTCCCTAGACCCACCATGTCCTCCTCCTGAGGAGTCCCCCGAACTGTTTGAGCACAGTGTTGGGTACATGCTCCAGGAGGATGCCCAGCGTTTCGAAGGGTCTGATGATGAAACCCAGCTACAGGAAGGCAGTAGCGTGAGAGCAGACAGAGGGGATGCTCAAGAAGGACACCAATCTGGCAGTCATGTTCCAGCAGCTGCAGCATACTGCCAGATTGGCTCCAGTGATGAGGAGAGAGGGGATGATGAGGTCACTGACTCCACGCGGGTCCCTAATAGGAGAGAGGAGGAGGAGGATGAGGAGGAGGCACATCTCCAACGAGGCAGGATGCCCTTTGGTGGCCAGCGTAAGGGCAGTACACCGACGGAATCACACCGCAGAGCTCCGCCTGTGCAGGGCGCTGCCTCTGCCCGTCATTCAAAAAGTTCTTTGGTGTGGGCCTTTTTTGAGGCTAGTGCATCAGATTGCACAGCTGCTGTTTGCAACATATGTCTCAAGCGTATATCGCGTGGCCAAAACATCAGCCGCTTGGGTACCACATGCCTGACCAGACATATGTTGACCTGCCATGCAGCTCGTTGGCAAGCCTACCTCAAAGACCCACACCAAAGAACAAAGCGGACCTCTCCTTGCACCGCATCAGCTGGGATCTCCAACCCCACTATAACTTCAGTCCTCTCTGAAACATGCACTGAGAGGAATGAAGGTGTAGAATTAGGTGTGTCACAGCCAAGTACTTGCGGCCACTCTGCTAGCAGTACACCGACGTCCGATTCTAGCAGGCAAATTTCCCTGCCCCAGCTGCTGGACCGTCGAAAGAAGTTCACTCCCAGCCATCCACATGCCCAGCGGTTGAATGCTAGCTTGGCTAAATTGCTAGCGCTTCAACTGCTGCCTTTTCAGTTGGTAGACTCGGCCCCCTTCCGTGAGTTTGTGCAATGTGCGGTTCCTCAGTGGCAGGTTCCCAAACGCCACTTTTTCTCACGGAAGGCTATTCCGGCTCTCTACCGGCATGTGGAAGGCAATGTCTTGGCCTCGCTGGACAGGGCGGTCAGCGGTAAGGTGCATATTACCGCTGACTCATGGTCCAGCAGGCATGGACAGGGACGTTACCTTTCTTTCACGGCCCATTGGGTCACTCTTTTGGCAGCTGGGAAGGATGCAGGACAAGGTGCAGTAGTGTTGGAGGTTGTTCCACCGCCACGCCTCCAAAATGCTACTACTGGTTGTGACACACCTCTCTCCTCCACCCCCTCCTCTTCTTCTTCCTCCATGGCCTCTTCCTGTGGTTTGTCCTCGGAACCAGCGGTGCTCCGTAGGCGTTCAAGGGGCTACGCAAGTACGCAGGCAAAAAGATGCCATGCCGTGCTTGCGCTGGTGTGTTTGGGGGACAGAAGCCACACCTGGGCAGAGGTCCTGTCTGCTCTGCAGGGCCAGGCCGAGAGGTGGTTGACGCCACGCCAGCTTAAGCCAGGAATGGTGGTTTGCGACAATGGCACCAACCTCCTCTCACGCCCTCCGACAGGGACAACTGACCCATGTGCCCTGTGTGGCTCACGTCCTTAACCTGGTGGTGCAGCGGTTCTTGGGCAGGTACCCGGGCTTACAGGATGTCCTGAGGCAGGCCAGGAAAGTCTGTGTGCATTTCCGCAGATCTTATAATGCCAGTGCTCGCCTGGCTGAGCTGCAAAAGGAGTTGAACCTGCCCAAGAACCGCCTTATATGTGACATGCCCACCAGGTGGAACTCAACGTTGGCCATGCTGCAGCGGCTGCACACGCAGCAGAGGGCCATCAATGAGTACCTGTGCGACTACGGCACCAGGACAGGGTCAGGGGAGCTTGGTTTTTTTTCTCCACGCCAGTGGGGCATGATCAGGGATGCATGCACTGTCCTGGCACCATTTGAGGAGGCCACGAGGATGGTGAGCAGTGACAGTGCATGCATCAGTGACACTGTACCTCTTGTCCACCTGTTGGAGCACACGCTGCGTGGAATAATGGACAGGGCACTTGAGGCAGAACAGAGGCAGGAAGAGGAGGACTTCCTTGCCTCTCAAGGCCCCCTTTACCCAGACAGTGTTCCTTCTGTCCCACCCATCGCACAGGAAGAGGAGGAGGAGGAGGAGGAGGATTGTGTCAGCATGGAGGTGGAGGCTGGCACTCAGCATCATCAGCAGCAGTCTTTTAGGGATGATTTACAGTCCCAAGAAACCAGTGGACTTGTACGTGGCTGGGAGGAGGTGGCTGCGGATCATGTCGTCCTTAGTGACCCAGAGGACTCTGGACCGAATGCCTCAGCTAACCTACGCTGCATGGCCTCCCTGATCCTGCAAAGTCTGCGGAAGGATCCTGCGCAAGGAGAGGGATCATTACTGGCTGGCCACTCTCCTTGATCCATGGTACAAGGGTAAGGTTGCGGACCTTATGTTACCGTCGCAGAGGGAGCAGAGGATGAGACAACTCCGGGAGGCCTTGCAGAAAGGTCTGTGCAACGCGTTCCCAGAGACTGGGAGGTTACAAACTCCTGGTCCTGGACAACGAGTTGCTGAGGCTTCGGCCAGTCAAAGAAGGAGCGGTGGGGAAGGTGGCCGTCTGACCGTTGCGTTCAGACAATTCTTTAGTCCGCAGCCCCAAAGTATGATTGGTTCCAGCAACCATCGCCAGCGTCTGATAAACATGGTGCAGGAATATCTAGGGGCAAGGTCAGACTTGGACACCTTCCCCACCGAAAATCCTCTGGCTTACTGGGTCTTGAGGATGGATCACTGGCCAGAGCTTGCACAGTATGCAATTGAGCTACTGGCCTGTCCTGCATCCAGCGTTCTTTCGGAACGCACATTCAGTGCTGCTGGAGGATTTGTTACGGATCACAGGGTGCGCCTGTCCACCGACTCGGTTGATCAACTGACTTTCATCAAGATGAACCAGTCTTGGATCACCACCAGCTACCACACACCTGATGCTGATATAACAGACTAATTGATTTTAACATGTCACATCCCTTCAAGACTGATGCTGATGCTGAGTGCCTGTGCTGTTATGTTGACTGGCTATCCTCCTCCTCCGAGTCCTCAATGATACGATTGATGATGATAGCTTGGAAGATCATTTTTGTTTATGGGTGCCGCCACCAGTGGCTAAGGCCCAATTTTTCAGCCCCTGTTTAACAGGGGCGTGTAATTAAAATTTTTGAAGCAATACTTTGCAACAGGGCTCATTGCTGTGCTCCAAGTACAGTATCTGTGAGGGGTTGCAGTGTTGTGCCACCAGCAGGGATGAGCTTCGAGTTCAAATCGAACTCATGTTCGACTCGAACATTGCCTGTTCGCCGAACAGCGAACAAATAGGGGTGTTCGCGGCAAATTCGAAAAATCTATGGGAGAAATCTAAAGTGCTAATTATAAAGGCTAATATGCAAGTTATTGTCCTAAAAAGTGTTTGGGGACCGGGGTCCTGCCCCAGGGGACATGTATCAATGCAAAAAGAAGTTTTAAAAACGGCCGTTTTTTCGGGACCAGTGATTTTAATAATGCTTAAAATGAAAAAATAAAAGTGAAATATTCCTTTAAATTTCGTACCTGGGGGGTGTGTATGATATGCATGTGAAGTGGCGCATGTTTCCCGTGCTTAGAACTGTCCCTGCAAAAAATGTCATTTTTGAAAGAAAAAAAGTCTTTTAAAACTGACTCGCGGCTATTAATGAATTGTCGGCTCCCGGCAATACATACAAAAGTCATTGATAAAAAAAAAAAAAAAAAAGCGTGGGGGTTCCCCAGAATTCAATTACCAGGCCCTTCAGGTCTGGAATGGATATTAAGGGGAACCCTGCCGCAAATTAAAAAAAAAAAATTGACGTGGGGTTCCCCCAAATATCCATTCCAGGCCCTTCAGATCTGGCATGGATTTTAAGGGGAACTCCACCCCAAATTTAAAAAAAAATGGCGTGGAGTCCCCCTAAAAATCCATACCAGACCCCTTATCCGAGCACGCAACCTGGCCGGCCGCAGGGGAAAAGGGGGGGACGAGAGAGCGCCCCCCCCTCCCTCCTGAACCGTACCAAGCCACATGCCCTCAACATGGGGAGGATGTCCCCATGTTGATGGGGACAAGGGCCTCATCCCCACAACCCTTGCCCGGTGGTTGTGGGGGTCTGCGGGCGGGGGGCTTATCGGAATCTGGGGAACTTTAGAAGGGGCGGGTCTATACATTTAAAATACTGAGAGGGAGTTCCCCATCAGGTCCGCTCAGGCACAACCAATGAAGGACAGCGCTGGACATCGGGATCGCCGCGGGACACTGGATTTCACCGTTTTTTTTTTTTTTTAATAAAGGACTTTTTCAAGGTGTTTGTGTGTTTTTTTAAACATTTTTTTACGCTTTCTTCGTGAAATGGTAGGGGTACAACGTACCCCTTACCAATTCACATAGGGGGGGGCCGGGATCTGGGGGTCCCCTTTGTTAAAGGGGTCTTCCAGATTCCGATAAGCCCCCCGCCCGCAGACCCCCACAACCACCGGGCAAGGGTTGTGGGGATGAGGCCCTTGTCCCCATCAACATGGGGACATCCTCCCCATGTTGAGGGCATGTGGCTTGGTACGGTTCAGGAGGGAGGGGGGGCCGCTCTCTCGTCCCCCCCTTTTCCCCTGCCAGGTTGCGTGCTCGGATAAGGGGTCTGGTATGGATTTTTAGGGGGACCCCACGCCATTTTTTTTTAAAATTTGGGGTGGAGTTCCCCTTAAAATCCATGCCAGATCTGAAGGGCCTGGAATGGATATTTGGGGGAACCCCACGTCAATTTTTTTTTTAATTTGCGGCGGGGTTCCCCTTAATATCCATTCCAGACCTGAAGGGCCTGGTAATTGAATTCTGGGGAACACCCACGCTTTTTTTTTTTTTTTTATCAATGACTTTTGTATGTATTGCCGGGAGCCGACAATTCATTAATAGCCGCGAGTCAGTTTTAAATGCAATTTTTTCTTTCAAAAATGACATTTTTTGCAGGGACAGTTCTAAGCACGGGAAACATGCGCCACTTTACATGCATATCATACACACCCCCCAGGTACGAAATTTAAAGGAATATTTCACTTTTATTTTTTCATTTTAAGCATTATTAAAATCACTGCTCCCGAAAAAACGGCCGTTTTTAAAACTTCTTTTTGCATTGATACATGTCCCCTGGGGCAGGACCCGGGTCCCCAAACACTTTTTAGGACAATAACTTGCATATTAGCCTTTATAATTAACACTTTAGATTTCGAACGTTCGAGTCCATTGTATTTAATAGGGTTCTAAAGTTTACACAAACATTTTGTCTGTTCGCAGGTTCTGGTGCGAACCGAACAGGGGGGTGTTCGGCTCATCCCTGGCCACCAGTGCCTAAGGCCCAATTTTTCAGCCCCTGTTCAACAGGGGCATGTAATTACAATTCTTGATCTAATAATTCACAGCAGGGCCCATTCCTGCACCCACCAAGAGTAACTCTGAGGGCTTACAGTGTTGTGGCAACACCACCACCACCACCACCACCACGAAAGGCCCAATTTTTCAGCCCCTGTTCAACAGGGGCATGCAATTACAATTCTTGATCTAATAATTCACAGCAGGGCCCATTGCTGCACCCACCAAGAGTAACTGTCAGGGCTTACAGTGTTGTGGCACCAGCACCACCATCAAAGGCCCAATTTTTGCTACCACTGTTCAACAATTATATGTAATTACAATTCCTGATAAAATAGTTGACAGCAGGGCGTTCCAGCACCAACCAAGAGTAACTGAGTGCTTACAGTGTTGTGCCAACACCAACAACTAAGGGGCCTATTTCTGCAGAGTATATACGGCAGGTCCCTACTTTCAAACATCCAACTTACAAACGACTCCTACTTGCAAACGCAAGAAGACAACAGGAAGTGAGAGGAAATCTACCCCTAGGAAGGAAAATTCTCTCCTGTAAGAATAAATATGGGAGAAAGGTGTCTCCTCTGTACTGATGCTTTATCACCAATCCTTGTTTCAAGAAAAACACCACATTTCAAAAACAGTTGTCATTGGGACGGAAAGTGAGGTGAAATGTTCTGAACAGGGGCACAGACAGCAAAACAAATGTTACAGGGGTGATAACCCTTACCTATGTTTTCCAAAAAGTTTAAAAATAGATTTTTGGGCTGGAGCTACACTTAAACAATGTACCTGTTCAAAATTACAAACAGATTCTACATAAGAACAAACCTACAGTCCCTGTCTTGTATGCACCGCCTGTATACGGCTGTTCAGAGTATATAGGGCCTTTTTTATTTTGTGTGCGGTGTTCCCCTTAATATCCATACAAGACCCAAAGGGGCTGGTAATGGGCTGGGGTAGGGGGGGGGGGGGGGTCATGGGGTAGCTATGCCATTTTTCTTAAAGATTTTCATCCATATTACCGGGACCAGACATTACATTAAAGCCGCAAGCAGTTTTAAATGGCTTTTTTTTCCTTTAGAAGTGTCATTTTGTGCAGGGACAGTTCTAAACACGGGAAACACGTGGCACTTCACAGGCATACTTTAGACACCCCCCAGGTACGATATTTAAAGGAATATTTGACTTTTTTTTTTTCACTTTATGCATCATTAAAATGACTGCTCCCGAAAAACGACCGTTTTTAAAACTTCTTTTTGCATTGATACATGTCCCCTGGTGCAGAACCCGGGTTCCCAAACCCTTTTTAGGACAATAACATGCATAATAGTCATTATAATTAGCACTTTAGAATTTGAACGTTCGCATCCATTGTATTTAATAGGGTTCTAATGTTCGTACGAACTTTCGGTCCGATCGCGGGTTCTGGTGCGAACCGAACCCGGGGGTGTTCGGCTCATCACTAGTGATCAGCAGTCAGGTGTTTTGACTGGCAGTATGTCATCGGGCCAAGGAAGTTCTGTGCCCTTACCACCGCAGCAGGAGGCCATGGAGCAAGATGATCCCTCTGAGCCTGTGGAGGGAGCAGGTATGCTGAACTTCATATCAGAAATGGAATCACCTTTGCATGGTCGCAAGTTTGCAGTGTCTGGATCATCTGAGGATGAAGAAGAGGATGATGATGTCCCCCCAAAACCTTTGAAACATCGGGTGACAGAAAAAGAGGTTTTTGTTCATGACTTGCCTATACAAGGTAATGGAGGTGTAGTTCCTATGGATGGTGCAGTAGAGGGCAGCGGAGAGCAAGCTCATCTCCTGGCTGAGACTTCCACCTGTGTACAGCCAGCCAGTGCAGACTCTGCTGTGAAGAGTGCTGACAAAGACATCTCTACTGCTGGTAATGAAGTAAGAATTACCAAGGGTAATGTATATTACATTTCTGTGTCAGAAGTCTCTGCTCCATCTGTTCCTGACATTAATGTTGTTACTACTTTATCTAAAGAAGGGTCTGTTACTAAAAGTGATGTCCCGGATGTTGCAAGGAGTGCGGTTATTTCCCATGCTGCAGCACTGGCTGCACCTGTCCCCGGGGTGAGTAGGGCCAGTTATTCTGCGGTCACTAGGAGTGATGTGAGTGAAGGTCAGGCCAATCTGACACCATCTGGTAGCTCCTTTAAATGCCGCAATGTGGTCCAATTGAGGTGGACTGGAGAAGGCCCCCCCCCCCCAAATAGGAGAGATGTGGTGGACCGTATTTTGGGGATGGGTTTTAAAGCGGAGGAGATTTTTGCCCTTATCAGCCCAGTTGGGTCATATGAGTATGACCTCTCCTTTGTCAAGGTGGAAGGTTTAGATGTCTTTTGGGAAAGGTATGAGCAGAGGTGTAAGGAGTCCCCAAGATGGGCAGGTTTGTCACCTAAAGTAGTCTCCCGCCAGCCATTATACAAGAACGTCACCATTCTAGTGCGTAATGAGTCCATTCCTGCTGCGGATCTGGTGGTGTGGTTGAGGAGATATGCGGATGTCCAAGCCCCCTTGAGGAAAAGTGTAGATGACAGGGGGATATGGACAGGAGGATGTACAGTGTTAGTAAAACTACATGTCACGGGTAATGTTGTTAAGCACATCCCTTCGTCTGCCTTTATAGGTCGTGACAGGATTATTACCTTTTATGCAGGGCAACCAAAGCTGTGTCATCGCTGTGGTGAAAAGGGCCATTTTTCAAGCTCATGTTCTGTGCAGAAATGTTCCCTCTGTCAGGGCTCAGGGCACGTTGCAAAGGACTGCAATAGTATTCGTTGTAATCTTTGTAACAAGTTGGGTCACCCCTATAGCCTTTGCCCGGAAGCCCTCCATAATCAGCCAGAGGTGGTGGAAGAACTGCTGAGGATGAAGGAGGAGGAACTTGGGGGGCAGCAAGGGGTTGGTGGAGCTGTTTCAGCTAGTCCTGAGGGCCCCCCCAGATGTCAGTTTCCCAATCTGAAGGTGTGACCCCTCTTGTGTCTGCTCCCCAGTCTGTGCTCCCTACTGTGTCATTCCTACCTTTCTGTATGTCAGCTTTGTTTGCATCTTGCCAGAGTCCTTCTATACCAGGATTTATAGTTGTTTCTTCCAATTATTATGGGGGAACAGGCTGAATCTTGTAAAGCGGAATGTGACTTACCTATCAAGGCGGAAGGGTGGCCTAGGGATGGTCAACCCGGTTGTGTTCTTCTCTCTGATGTTTTTGAAACACAATTTTGGTAACATGCTAGCAAAGAGACCGCCTGGATGGGCAGGTATTTTCCAGATCTGGTTTAGACCTTTTCTGGGCTGTTGGGAGAGTGGCGGGCCAGTGAAAAGCCTAAGGATCAAGCATGGTAAGCTCCCGGCTTATGTTGCCCCGTGCCTGAAAATTCTTAAACGGTGGCATGTGACAGCGGAGGATATCAGGTCTCTCCCTAGGAGACTCCTGGGTGAGAAGATCGTGGGTACTGTCTTTCATGCGCCACTGGCCTTAAGGGATTGCCCAGGTCATATTATGAGGGAAGGTTTACGTTTAATAAATTCTGAGCGGATTCCCTTGAAATTTAGGGACCAGGCCTGGCTCGCTTTCCACGGTAGGCTCTATGTGAGGGGGAACGTGAAGTGCCGCTCTTTGGACAATCGTGGTTGTCCAAGAGCGGAGTGTCAGGGTGAAGTGGAAACCATGGACCACTTCTTGCTTCAGTGCCCTTTCAATATAGAAGTCTATAAAAAGGTGGGGAGGGCTCTAAATATTCCTTTCTTGCCTAGCATGTCTTATGCTGAGTGGGTGTATGGAGCATTGCAGAATCGCAAGGGATTTGATTTGGACACTCTTATTTTTAGTCAGCTTAGTAGTCCGATATTACACCTAGAATGCACGGTGTCAGGTATCCCTTCGGCAGAAAGTCCTTCCTGTTCCGGTGGTGCTGTGTGAGATTCTTGGTGAGGTAGGGAAAATTCGGGGTCTCGAGAAAGACAGATGGCGGCAAAGGGTCTGGATAAAGGCGTGGAGGAATATCAGGCCTGTAGCTGCTGTTTGTTGATTTCTGGGTGTTGGGTTCTTTCCCTGTTTTCTCTCTGGGCACTCCCTTAGATTTTCAAGGATACACATAATTTTTGAAGAAAGGCTACATACACATGATAATCTATGTTTCTTGGTCTGAGTGTTAATCAATAACCAATGTTTTATAAATACAATCATAGGCCTTCATGCGGCTGTATCCTTCTGACTCTTCACCCTTATTTCTTAATTTAAAGTGATTGTAAAGGTTAGTTTAAAAAAATTAATAAATAAAAAAAAAAAATGTTATACTTACCTGCTCTGTGCAGTTGGTTTTGCACAGAGCAGCCCGGATTCCTACTCTTCTCGGGTCCCTCCTGGCCCCTCCCTCCTGTCGTGTGCCCCCACAGCAAGCAGCTTGCTATGGGGGCACCCGAGCCGAGCTGTGTCCATTCAGACATGGAGCTGCCGTTCGGCCCCGTCCCCCCTCTCTCCTGATTGGCTAACTGACTTTGATTGACAGCCGTAGGAGCCGCTGGTGCCGCTGCTATGTCTCAGCAAATCAGGGGGGAGAGTCCCGGACGGAGTCCTGGACAGAGATGGGGCACAGGTAAGTATTAGAGGGACTGAGGGGGGCTGCTGCACACAGAAGGCTTTTTATTTAATGCATATAATGACTCATCCAATGTTAAGGACGCGGCGGTTGTCTTCCCCACTCCTCAACAACATATTGACTGTGCGTTCGGAGGATGAACAACTCTTGCTCGGCCTGAACCATTCGACCAACACTAATAGCATTAGCAACCTCTTGCATAAACAGAAGATCTGCGCAGACTTCAGCAGTGAAGCAATCACAGGTGCAGAAGGTAGAATTTGAGATGGGGTGCTTTTGAAAATTTTATAGGATTCTATAGTTACATTTTTTTTTCATTCATAGTAAATCATTACTGGTGGTAGATTTTGACCACTTGTGAGCACTGGGCATGTCCCAAAAAACTTCACTGAAGTACAAAGGGAGTGTGCAATACGTACACCCTGTCCTTCTGTCTCACTGCCACAATTCACTGCTGTCAAAATGACAGCTGGGAGTTGCTGTGTAAATACAGCAGCTGTAATAGCTGTTGCTGTCAGAAAAAGGACCGTCTGACAGTGCATCGCAAAGTGTCACTTGAAGCCTGGCGCATGAAAAAATACATGAGTTTCTTTTGGGGCAGAGTCACTCGTTTTGACCCCGACTAAATTCAATGAATCCAATACATTTTATATATATATATATATATACAGTATCTCAGAAAAGTAAGTACACCGCTCACATTTTTGTAAATATTTTATTATATCTTTTCATGTGACAACAATGAAGAAATGACACTTTGCTACAATGTAAAGTAGTGAGTGTACAGCTTGTATAACAGTGTAAATTTGCCGTCCCCTCAAAAAAACTCAACACAGCCATTAATGTCTAAACCGCTGGCAACAAAAGTGAGTACACCCCTAAGTGAAAATGTCCAAATTGGGCCCAAAGTGTCAATATTTTGTGTGGCCACCATTATTTTCCAGCACTGCCTTAACCCTCTTGGGCATGGAGTTCACCAGAGCTCCACAGGTTGCCACTAGAGTCCTCTTCCACTCCTTCATGACGACATCACGGAGCTGGTGGATGTTAGAGACCTTGCGCTCCTCCACCTTTACCTTGAGGATGCCCCACAGATGCTCCATAGGGTTTAGGTCTGGAGACATGCTTGGCCAGTCTATCACCTTTACCCTCAACCTCTTTAGCAAGGCAGTGGTCACCTTGAAGCTGTGTTTGGGGTCATTATTATGTTTGAATACTGCCCTGTGGCCCAGTCTCTGAAGGGAGGGGATCATGCTCTGCTTCAGTGTGTCACAGTACATGTTGGCATTCATGGTTCCCTCAATGAACTGTAGCTCCCCAGTGCCGGTAGCACTCATGCAGCCCCAGACAATGACACTCCCAACACCATGCTTGACTGTAGGTAAGACACACTTGTCTTTGTACTCCTCACCTGGTTGCCACCACACACGCCTGACACCATCTGAACCAAATAAGTTTATCTTGGTCTCATCAGACCACAGGACATGGTTCCAGTAATCCATGTCCTTAGTCTGCTTGTCTTCAGAAAAACTGTTTGCGGACTCTCTTGTGCATCATCTTTCGAAGAGGCTTCCTTCTGGGACGACAGCCACGCAGACCAATTTTATGCAGTGGTGTGACGTATGGTCTGAGCACTGACAGGCTGACCCCCCACCCCTTCAACCTCTGCAGCAAAGCTGGCAGCACTCATACATCTATTTCCCAAAGACAACCTCTGGATATGATGCTGAGCACGTGCACTCAACTTCTTTGGTCGACCATGGCGAGGCCTGTTCTGAGTGGAACCTGTCCTGTTAAACCGCTGTATGGTCTTGGCCACCGTGCTGCAGCTCAGTTTCAGGGTCTTGGCAATCCTATTATAGCCTAGGCCATCTTTATGTTGAGCAACAATACTTTTTTTCAGATCCTCAGAGTTCTTTGCCATGAGGTGCCATGTTGAAGTTCCAGTGACCAGTATGAGAGAGTGAGAACAATAACACCAAATTTAACACACCTGCTCCCCATTCACACCTGAGAACTTGTAACACTAACAAGTCACATGACAACGGGTTGAGAAAATGGCTAATTGGGCCCAATTTGGACGTTTTCAGTTAGAGGTGTACTCACTTTTGTTGTCAGCGGTTTAGACATTAATGGCTGTGTGTTGAGTTATTTTGAGGGGACAGCAAATTTACACTGTGATACAAGCTGTACACTCACTACTTTACATTGTAGCAAAGTGTCATTTCTTCAGTGTTGTCACATGAAAAGATATAATAAAATATTTACAAAAATGTGAGGGGTGTACTCACTTTTGGTGTATATTAGCCTTTAAAATTAGCACTTTTGATTCCGAACGTTCGAGTCCCATAGACTTTACAAGGGTTTCGATAGTTTGCGCAAACTTTCGGTCCGTTCGCAGATTCTGGTGCGAACCGAACCAGGGGTCGTTCGGCTCATCCCTATTCTTAACCCTCAGTTTACCCTATTCAGCCCTAATGAACTTCTTGCCCTTCTCCTCCTATTATTTTTCTGCCTACTTTTTTATTCGTTACTTTATTTCTAGCCATTAACATTTAAACATTTCTTTAAAATTGTATTTGCTTTATTAATAACTTTACAATACTTTTTACCAGAATCCTCATTTTAGTGCAATTTTAAATAGGACAAATTATAGAATAAAAGTTATACTTTTTATCAATTTTTATTTAAAAAACTAACATTAATCAAAGTAGAAAAAAGTGTGTTTTTGTTTAGTTTTGGTACAATTTTGTCTAGGTTTTGCATAAAAAATAAAAATATTTTTTTGCAAGACAATAACACCAAAAAAAGCATTGTTGGTCAAAATATATATATTTTACTTTCCTATTTTAAGTAATGACTAAGTTATTTCTGAATTAATAGACCCAAAACAGTAATGTGGTGTGAGTACTGACCTGGGTAATGTAATAATAATTCCTTAATAAAATTAAATGGCTGATATAGATTTTTTGAGCTTGAGTGACTTTTCCATGATATGTTATTAAATAAAATGCCACTAGGGGGTGGTACATTCCTGGGATTTCACCACGTATTTCAACAGAAAAATTGAGTGTAGTTTTAGTATCTCCCTATGCAGGTGTGATGATGCTTGCACGTTTTTGCAAGCTTTTGTGTGTTAGACTTCCCTACTCAGGACATCTGCACAAAATAGTGCAAGCATTTTTTTTTAAATCTCATTGCACAACAAGGCATGGCAGTGCGGTGCAGTTTAGCGCAAGTGTGTTGGCTATGCGTTTGGGGTGCTATCACCCAGGAAACTCTGGAGGCACCCCGGTTTTGAAGATCTTTCAACAAATTCCTGGCGGTTGAAGCAAATATTTCAAGTCCCTGAATCACCGCTGGCCCTGCATTATATTTGATGACCTCAGGGACAGGCTGGACAGAGGAAATCTCCCTATTGGGGACACAGACAGAGCTAAAGACCCAACAGGGGTTCTACTCTTCCCACATTCTATCCAACACAAACAAAAAATAATTTTAAAGTATATCTAAGGCCCCTTTCACACTAGGGCGGGGGGCGGCGTCCAAAGATGCGGCTAGCAGGATTTTTTTTACCGTCCTGCTAGCGCACCGCTCCAGTGTGAAAGCGGATTGAGCACCGGGAGGGAGGAGACAGCAGGGGAAGCAAGGAAGAAGCTCGGAGCCCAGAGAGAAGCCACTGCCGCCCGGAGTGCTGCCCGCGAGATGGGTTAAGTGCTGGGCCTTGACTACTGACTGACCGACTGTCATGGATATGCATTAATGTCTGTCTGCCATCTTACCTTTCCTCCTCATGTGTTCATCTTAGAGGCCAGAACCCTTTCACCTGGCTTCCTTTATAATCTCCTCCCAGCCTGACTCCACCCCAGGCCCTATCACAGAACACTACATTAACCTGTGCACTGCAAGCCTGCTTTGCTGATCAACGTGTTTGTTAAGCATTGTGTGTTTGGGTTCCTGCCTGCCGTGTGCTACGTCTGTCTCTCTGTTACGTTATTGGCTTGTCCCCGACTATCCCTGTCTGCTTGTGACCCTTGACCTTCAGCTTGTCCTTCGTTATCCTTGTCTGCTTGTGACCCTTGACCTTCGGCTTGTTATTCGTTATTCTTTTGTCTTGTGCTGCTGCTTCCCCTCTTTTCCCCTTACCCTACGGGGCGTGAGCTAGGAGACTCTAGGGGCCGCGACCTGGACCTAGCCTGCAGCGTAACATCCTCACTACTAGAGGCTCTGGAGAAGACCTACTGGGTCTTAGACTCCGCGCCCTGGGGAATCTTGGCTCTAGCTTCCTGTAGGATCCCGGTTGTGCTCCTCTGGTCCCGCTTTCCACAACCACCCAGTTTCCTATCCGCAGCAGTCAGCCATAGGGTTCACTATCTTGTGGTGCACTCCTGTCCCCCTACGGTGTACACCTGTCATCTGGCCACAGGTGACCTGACAGTTTGATCAGCCATGGACCCGGCTGATATGCCGCTCCCCGCGGATGATCCATTGCGGGGCATAGTCCGCAGACTTGAAACCCAGGAATCGAATCAGACTCAGGTGATGCGATTCCTCCAGGATCTGGCTTCTCGATTCGAGCAGCTTCAGGCCTCCTTGGGAACCCCGAATCCGCAACCTCAAGTACAACCAGCGGCTGTACCTATCGCACCAGTCGCAGCCACACTCACTAAAACTGCCAGCTCCGTTCCGTTTCTCTGGGGACTCCAAGGCCTGCAGGGAGTTTCTCAGCCAATGCACAATTCATTTTGAGCTTCAGCCTCAAAACTTCCTGTCTGACCGGGCTAAGGTAGCCTATATCATTTCCCTCCTCTCCGGTGAAGCTTTAGCCTGGGCTGCCCCCCTGTGGGAGAGGAATGATCCGGTGGTTTCCAGCCTGCCTGACTTCTTGAAGCTCTTTCGTAATATCTTCGAAGAGCCGGCTCGGGCTTCTTCAGTGGCTAGTGCTGTCTTACGTCTTCGCCAAGAATCTAGTTCAGTGGGACAATATACTCTTCAGTTCCGTATCCACACAGCTGAATTGAGCTGGAATAATGAGGCCCTGGTCGCTACCTTTTTACATGGCCTCTCTGACCGAGTGAAAGACGAATTAGCGGGAAGAGCCATTCCCGTCGGTCTGGACGATGTAATTTCGTTATGCAATCAGATCGACATTCGTTTTCAAGAAAGGTCCCTAGAAAAAAGACGCCAGCACTCTCTGGGTCCTAGCCAGTCTGAGCTCCTCTCCCTTCGTCCCGTGGAGCATCCTCTACCTGCTGAGGAACCTATGCAGCTGGGCCGGACCAGACTAACCCCCGAAGAACGTGCTAGGCGCAGAACTCTGGGCTTGTGCCTCTATTGTGGGGGCAAGGGTCATTTTCGTGACTCCTGCTCGCTTCGTCCGGGAAACGCTCGGGTCTAATACATTTGGAAGGTGGAGTATTGGACCCAGAAACATCACCTTCTCGCCTTCTCTTGCCGGTGTTCCTTAATGTAGGCACTTCTCCTCAGTCAACCCTTGCATATCTGGATTCCGGGGCTGCCGGCAATTTTATGGATTGGAGAACTGCTTCTTCTATGAAGCTTACCCTTTCACCTCTCACTACCCCATTGGTAGTCTCGGCAACTGATGGCACTGTTCTCCCAGGGGGCCCTATTCGCTTCCAGACGCTACCCATTAGGATGTCGGTAGGGATTCTCCACCAGGAGTGGATATCCTTTCTCATTCTACCCAAGGCCTCTACCCCCGTTGTATTGGGCCTTCCTTGGCTACAGCTCCACTCTCCACATGTGGACTGGGTCTCTGGGCAGATCCTGGCCTGGGGTTCCTCATGTTTCTCGTTGTGTCTTCTCAAGGTAACCCCCAAGGAGAGTCTTCCGGTTGCTGCCACTTCTGTTTTTTCTGATCTTCCCGCTGCATACAGCGATTACCGGGATGTGTTCTGTAAGAAATCAGCTTAGGTGCTTCCTCCCCACAGGTCTTTTGACTGTGCTATTGATCTTGATCCCGGAGCAACTCTACCCAGGGGTCGTACCTACCCTCTGTTCATCCCAGAGACCCAGGCCATGTCTGAGTATGTCGCAGAGAATCTGGAGAGAGGTTTCATCCGGAAATTCTCATCGCCTGCAGGGGCAGGGTTCTTTTTTGTTGCCAAAAAGGATGGTACCTTAAGACCCTGCATAGATTATCGAGGTTTAAATGCGGTTACTATTAAAAATCGATACCCCTTACCCTTAATATCTGAGCTATTCGATAGGTTGAAGGGTGCCTCCATTTTCACCAAGTTGGATCTCAGAGGCGCGTGCAATCTCATTCGAATACGGGAGGGTGACGAATGGAAGACTGCATTCAACACTAGAGACGGCATTACGAATACCTGGTGATGCCTTTTGGTCTGTGTAATACTCCAGCCGTGTTTCAAAATTTGTCAATGAAATCTTCAGAGATCTGCTGTACCATTTGTTGTCATCCATCTGGATGACATTCTGATCTTTTCTGAAAATCTGCTCATCCACAGAAACCATGTCCGCACTGTACTTCAGCGTCTTAGAGAGAACAATCTCTATGCCAAGCTGGAGAAATGTTCCTTTGAATGTTCTGAGGTCCTGTTTCTGGGGTGCTTTGTCTCATGTTCGGGTCTTCGTATGGATCCTGGGAAGGTCTTGGCTATTACCAACTGGCCTCTTCCTGCTAGCCTCAAGGCCACACAGCGCTTTCTTGGCTTCACAAATTATTATAGGCAGTTCATAAGGAATTACTCTTCCATTGCCGTGCCTATTATCGCTTTGACCAAGAAGGGTGTGAATGCCAAAGACTGGCCTCCCGAAGCTGTCTCTGCATTTCACAACCTGAAACAGGCCTTTGTTTCTGGCCCCCTCTTGAGGAGACCAAATCCTGAGAATGCATTTTTTATTGAAGTGGACGCTTCCTCAATGGGGGTGGGAGCTGTGCTTCTTCAAATCTTTGAAAAGAGACGTCAACCATGTGCGTTCTTCTCCAAAAAAAATTCTCAGGCAGAGAGGAATTATGCCATCAGTGATCGGGAACTTCTCGCAATTAAATTGGCGTTAGAGGAGTGGCGTCATCTCTTGGAGGGTTCCCCTCACTCTATAACGATCTCTACTGATCACAAAAATTTACAGTATCTACAGAATGCTAAACGTCTGAATCCTAGACAGGCCAGATGGAGTCTCTTCTTTGCCCGTTTTAATTTCACGATTACCTACAAACCTGGTTCCTGCAACAGTCGGGCTGATGCACTCTCTAGGTCATTTGACACTTTGGACGAGGAGTCCGCCCCTGAACCTGAGCCGTTCATTCCAACCTCGTGCATTGTTGCCCACTCTACCACCCTGAAGTCAAAAATTCCGCCTGGTAAGACCTTTGTCCCCGCTGAGCTAAGAGCTAAGATCCTTCATTGGGGACATGATTCCAAGGTGGCAGGTCATTCTGGATTCCTCCAATCCTTCCTACTCATCAGTCGTCACTACTGGTGGCCTAATCTCAGTTCAGACGTCAAAGACTACGTTAAAGCTTGTCATGTCTTTGCTCAGTCCAAATCCTCCACACAAGCTCCTGCTGGTCTCCTCATGCCCTTGCCCATTCCTAAGGAGCCCTGGGCTCATATTGCCATGGATTTTATCACCGACCTCCCACTGTCTGAGAATAATACAGTCATTTGGGTGGTGATCGATCGGTTCTCCAAGATGGCTCATTTTGTTCCTCTTCCTGGTCTTCCTTCTGCCCCTGCCTTGGTTCCCTTTTTTATTCGAGAAATTTTCCGCCTTCATGGGGTTCCTTCTCATATTGTTTCCGACAGGGGAGTCCAATTCACGTCTCGTTTTTAGAGAGCCTTTTGCAAATCCCTCAATATTGTCTTGGATTCCAATGGACAGACTGAGAGGGTTAATCAGGAGTTAGAGGCCTTTCTTCGCACATTTGTGTCTTCTCACCATGACGATTGGTCCTCTCTACTCCCGTGGGCAGAATTCTCCCATAACAATCATTAGACTTGTGCACAACGGAAAAATTCGTTCCGTTTCGGTTCGTTTCTTTCCGGTCCTGTTGATTCGTAATTTTGCTAGACGGGATTTTTCGTGTTCGGACTCATTCGTATTTTTGCAAGCGACATTTTTCGTTGAATTTTTTGTTGCTTTATAATTCGTACTTTCGGTAGAGTACGTTGTTTTTCGTTGATTCTGGACACAACTCCTACTTTCGTAACTTTTTTTGGGTTCGTTGATTCGTAATTTTCCGTGTCTCTCTCACAACGACGCTGCCTATTATGCCTAATGTGCTTCGAATGGATTTGTACTTTTCTAAATACATAGCGGTTATTTGTAACGATTCGAAATCTCGTATTTTACTTTCGTTTTTTACATGCGGCTATAGGCTCCGCCCCTGTACACCATTTTGAGAGGGTTCAGCACGGTGAGGGAGAAGCAGAGAGTAGAGCAGAGTGAGTGTTATTGTGCTTCGAATGGATTTGAAATCTCGTATTTTACTTTCGTTTTTTCATGCGGCTATAGCCTCCGCCCCTGTACACCATTTTGAGAGGGAGTTCAGCATGGTGAGGGAGAAGCAGAGAGCAGAGTGAGTGTTATTGTGCTTCGAATGGATTCGTACATTCGTAACTTTTTTCATAACGAATTATGCCGAAGACCTTCGGGCATTCGCTATTTTGCGGTATAATTTATTTCGGATTCGGTTTTATTCGTAATTGCTCTGTTCGGAAATTCGAATGCTTCCGAATGTCCGAAAGTTGCTAAATTCGGACGAATTTTGATTCGTTACGAAACGAATTGCACAAGCCTAACAATCATGTGAATACCAGTTCGCAGAAGACACCCTTTTTCACAGTTTATGGAAAACACCCTCAACTTCCTCTTCCCATGATCTGTTCTCCAGATATTCCAGCTTTGGCTTCAGGTCAGGAGTCTCTCAATTCCTTTTGGGGTGACATTCATGATTCGCTCCGGGCAGCTGCTGAAAAATTCAAAGGCTTTGCCGACCGCTGCAGGCGTAAACCGCCTTCTCTTCAGCCAGGGGAAAAAGTCTGGCTCTCTACCAGGAACATCAAGCTCCGAGTTCCTTCTCTGAAGTTTGCTTCACGATTCATTGGTCCATACACTGAAACTGCTAAACTGAATCCGGTTTGTTTCAAACTCCAGATTCCTAAGAGCCTTAAAATCACTAACTCCTTCCATGTTGCTCTTCTAAAGCCTTTAGTCCTCAATAAATTCTCTCGTCCACTCCCTACCGTGGCGCCCGTCTCTGAGGATAATCAGGAGTACGAGATCAGTCAAATTCTGGACTCCCGACTCTGTAAAGGTGTTCTTCAGTACCTCGTTCTTTGGAATGGGTTTGGTCCTGAGGAGAGGTCTTGGATCACTGCATCTGAGGTCTTTGCACCTCGTCTGTTAAAGGAGTTTCATCTGAAGTTTCCCTCTAAACCTGGGCCCAGGCGGGGAAGGGGGAGGCCTCGTAAGAGGGAGGGTACTGTCATGGATATGCATTAATGTCTGTCTGCCATCTTACCTTTCCTCCTCATGTGTTCATCTTAGAGGCCAGAACCCTTTCACCTGGCTTCCTTTATAATCTCCTCCCAGCCTGACTCCACCCCAGGCCCTATCACAGAACACTATATTAACCTGTGCACTGCAAGCCTGCTTTGCTGATCAACGTGTTTGTTAAGCATTGTGTGTTTGGGTTCCTGCCTGCCGTGTGCTACGTCTGTCTCTCTGTTACGTTATTGGCTTGTCCCCGACTATCCCTGTCTGCTTGTGACCCTTGACCTTCGGCTTGTCCTTCGTTATCCTTGTCTGCTTGTGACCCTTGACCTTCGGCTTGTTATTCTTGTATCTTATGCTACTGCTTCCCCTCTTTTCCCCTTACCCTACGGGGCGTGAGCTAGGAGACTCTAGGGGCCGCGACCTGGACCTAGCCTGCAGCGTAACATCCTCATCACTAGAGGCTCTGGAGAAGACCTGCTGGGTCTTAGACTCCGCGCCCTGGGGAATCTTGGCTCTAGCTTCCTGTAGGATCCCGGTTGTGCTCCTCTGGTCCCGCTTTCCACAACCACCCAGTTTCCTATCCGCAGCAGTCAGCCATAGGGTTCACTATCTTGTGGTGCACTCCTGTCCCCCTACGGTGTGCACCTGTCATCTGGCCACAGGTGACCTGACACCGACCGGGGGGAGGGGGGGGTTTACGCCACCCCACAACAAAAAAGTCTAAGGGCACTTTCACACTGAGGCGTGGGGGCGTCGGCAGTAAAGCGATGCTATTTTTGCGGCACTTTTCGGCCGCTAGTGGTTCGCTTTTAACCCCCGCTAGCGGCCGAAAAAGGGTTAAAAGTGATTGATTTCAATGGGCAGGGGTGCTGTAGGTGTGGTGTATACACCGCTCCTAAAGCGCCTCAAAGAAGTTGCTTGCAGGACTTTTTTTAGCTTCCTGTCAGTGAAGCGCCCCAGTGTGAAAGCACTCTGGCTTTCACACTGGAGTGACAGGAGAGGCGCTTTACAGGCGTTTTCTTTAGCGCTATAGTGCCTGTAAAGCACATCAGTGTGAAAGTAGACTAAATGAATTGCTTTAAAAATCTTTGCAGGTTGTAGGGATGAATGGATGTTCTGATCTCTCGGGAGGGTCATCGGTTCCCTGGATACATGGAAGGGCAGGGGCTATCACAGCTAGAAGTCAGTTTAAAAGGCTGTTCTGCCATGGACATAGGTCCCAGGCTATATCTTCTACAGGCTGAATGTTATTCATTGATAAAAAATACATTGTAGAGTGGTTTGGGAAAATACTGCATTATGGCTACTAGATGGAGCTGAGAGTCTTAGAATGTCCTACTATTTTTTATGAATGTATGTGACCTGTATTAAAAATAGGAGCAGAACATTTGAATTTGCCTCATTCATGCATAGCGAATGTACCAGCAATTTTGCTGGACAAAGAGCTATGCGGAACTTTTTATAAAAAATAAAAAATGGCGAAGAGGCAGGATTTTTAATGCACATGCTATGTCTCTTCTGCATTATAATTACCTACCTGCCTGTCCGCCCTTGTACAGTGAGCGGTGCCTCTCACTGTAGAACTTCAGCAATGCCGAAGCTGACCGAAGGTCCACACATGTGTGGGAGTGATGTCATAACAGTCCCGCCAATGAAAGCGGCTTGCGATCGATACCCAGAGGCTGGCAGCTCAAACATGTCAGCAGCCAGCGAACAGCTCCAGGATACCACATTGCTTGGCTGAAGGTGAGTATAGTTCCACTTTAAGGCTAGGTTCACTCCCATAGGCGCAACTGAGCAAGTGCGCTTTTCTATGCATTTTCTGCATATCACGTTTAAGAAACGCACAAAAAAATATAGTGTTAGCCACCCAATGACTGTACACCGCTATACATCGATACTTGTGTAAGCACACACGTGAACAAACAGATGCCCCTAGGCTGCCCTTGATTTCTCTGGGTGGATATGCATAGCAACTGTGGCTTCCAGGTGGGGAAATATGCCTGACTTTTGGTTAAATGAGCCCCAAGTGCCAGCATGCATGATGATGAGACCTAATGCAGTGCCCAGCCTTTGCCCCTGTCAGCTTAGTCACAAGAGCCAATAGTACACTTCAGTGGGTCCTCCAAACCAAATCCTTAGCTTCAGGAGCCCTCCAGCTTTGCTATAGCTAGGACTTTGATGAGCATCAGCAGTCTCCAGCAGATTGCCTCAAAGGGGCAGCAGCCCCTGAGGCTGTGGAACTTCTCTAGCAGGACAAGAACAAGGCCTGTTCCAGACCCCAGACTAGTTATGTTCTCCCCAGCCACCAACTGGGCACACCTGCCAGGGATTGGCTGAAGCACAATAAATATTCAAGCTGCCCATTTGCCTCTCTCAGACCTCTGTGTTCTAGAAATCACAAGAAAGCATGGGGCAGCAATCAAACCTGCAGCCTATGAGATCTAGAAAAGCTCAGAGAAATTAATAGCTGCTCCAATGATTACAGGGGAGCCAAAAATAACTATATATACCTATCATCCTAGCAACCTAGGGCGCTACATATCTTTTGTAAACAATTTAAGAAAGCTTCATTATGATTTTCTTGTAAGATCAATTCAATATTATTTTGATCCATAGTCGCAGGGCCCTTAAAAGACATGGAGCCCATAAGCCAGTGCCTACTCTGCCTATTTGGTAATCCAGCACAGATGGTCTGCTTTATTTCTACAAATGGCCAGAATTACATATTAATCTCTTGCTGCCCATATAACGCATATGTGCGGTGGCAAAGAGGGTGAGCTTTAAAGCCCACACTGGACATAAATGTCCATGGACAGCAGAGGGTTCTGTGCTGAGAGCACGCTAACTGCACGCTCCCAGCACAGAGACTGAGCTGTCAAGGACAGTTCCTGGCCTCAAGTAATGATTGGGGGATTGGCTCCTGATCACATACCTCCCAACCGTCTCTGATTCGCCGGGACCATCCTAGAAATTGATCCATGTCCCGGGGTCATGGCAAGTCAGGGCTGAGTCCTGGAATGCCCGCAGCGTGTGCGGGGCATCTTGGTTCCCGCACACCGCGAGCTACACTCTGTATGGTGTTACCCCAGCAATGCCTGCTCCGCACCAACCTAACCACCACTTCTCAGGTTTTCTGGGGCCCTGCTCCACCCCTCCCTGCCACCAGCGGCTGACCTGCCTGCAGTGTCACTGCTTCGTTCTCCTCGATGAGCAGGGGCTCCGCGGCGTCGCCAAGAATCGGTGTAGCTGCACCAGGTCTTGGAGAGCATCATGGATTGCGAGCAGCAGTGTAAGGCAGCCGGCCTCTGGGGCAATCTGTGTGAGAAGGCCACTGTCATGAGCGAGCAGTGCGATGTCCTGCACTGTGATTCCTGCTGCCTCAGCTGTCATCCGCCCTGGGAACTGCTGGCCAAATACCGCCCGCCCAGGAGACGCGGAGACTGAGCCTCCACCTGTTCTCTTCTCATTATGTGCTGGTGTTCAGTATAAAGCCTCCATGGGCGGAACATTGGTGTAGTGGATATCACTTTCGCCTAGCAGCAAAAAGGGTCGCTGGTTCAAATCCCAACCACGACACCACCTGCCTGGAGTTTGCATGTTCTCCCTGTCCCTGCGTGGGTTTCCTCCGGGTACTCCAGTTTCCTCCCACACTCCAAAGACATGTTGGTAGGTTAATTAGATCCTGTCTAAATTGGCCCTAGTATGAATGTGTGTTAGGGACCTTAGATTGTAAGCTCCTTGAGGGTAGGGACTGATGTGAATGTACAATGTATATGTAAAGCGCTGAGTAAATTGACAGCGCTAAGTACCTGAAATAAATAAAAAATAAATAAAATGTGCTGCCAGTGTCTGGGGGAGTCAAGTTTCTGGGGGCCATGTTGAAGCTGCACAAGGTGAGGGGGGAGATACAAGGTCTACAAGGTGAGGGGTGCACAATGTTGGGGGTAGGGGAAGCTGCACAAGGCAAGGAGGAAGGGGGGGTGGGGTGGAAAAGCTTGCAGAAGGTGGGGGTACACAGGTGGGTGTACAAAATGAGGGGGGGGAAGGGAAGCTGCACAAGGAGAGGGTAGACAAGGTTGGGGGGGGGGGCTGGATGAAGCTGCACAAGGTGAGAGGGGGGGGGAGAAAATGAAGCTGCAAATGGTGAGGGGGGAGCTGCACAATGTGGAGGGAAGAGAGGAGGACAAGGTGGGGAAGAGCAGGGGAGCATGGGAAAGCTGCACAAGGTGGGGGAAGGTGCACAGGATCAGGGGGGAAAATGGAGCCAGGATGGGATCAGGGGATGGATTTTACAGGTCTTATCCCTCATTCTGAACTTCAATGTTGGGAGGTATGCGATCATGTGACCAATGTGAAAGCTAATCACAGTGTTCATGTAATCAGGCAGACTGTCTAGTACTGTGGACATAATAGCTCAGTTAAAGGAACACTGAGGTTGAGTGGAAAAAGGGGTTAAAGCGGAGCTCCGCCGTTAAAAAAATATTAAAAGCCAGCAGCTACAAATACTGCAGCTGCTGACTTTTAATATTAGGACACTTACCTGTCCTGGAGTCCAGCGACGTCTGCAGCAGAAGACGAGCAATCGCTCGTCTATCTGCTGCCCCCACCGCCATCCTTGGTGAGGGAATCATGAAGTGAAGCGTTCCGGCTTCACTGCCTGGTTCCCTACGGCGCATGCGCGAGTCGCGCAGCGCCATCCTCACTGGTCCCCGCTGTGTTCTGGGAGCCGTGAATACAACGGGCGGGGGCGGGAAGTGACGCACTACCCGCAGAATACCCGCAGAGAGGACTCCCGGAAGTGGGTGCAAATACCTGTCTTAGACAGGTATCTGCACCCCCCTCCCCCCAGAAAGGTGCCAAATGTGACACCGGATGGGGGGGAGGGTTCCGATGAGCGGAAGTTCCACTTTAGGGTGGAGCTCCGCTTTAAGATTTACTCTCCTATAGACATCAATAGGGCTTGCAAAAGTTAGTGAATTTCCAGCAAGATTTGTGAAATTGTTCATGAACCGAAACCCAGGAAGATACGCTCATCCTTATTGGTCAGCTACGTATCTGGAATACCTGAGCGATATATGAGTTTGCAGTGGATTGACCTTCTAACCATTATATTTGAGAATAGAGGAGTCGACGATATCCTGCACGTCTGAAGCAATTTCAGGAAGAATTTTCCAAGGTCAAAACTCTTATTAGCACAGAATGGAGACGCTCGCTCTTGTCGTGAACGCTGTCAGTCTGGCGAAAAATTGCTAGTCTTGTCATTAACGTCTCGCTGATGAGAAACAAAAGCTGGCGAGACAGGTCCTATCCCCTAAAGAACACTGCGTTCCCGAGCCATCGCCAGAATTCTCTATTAAGTCCTCTGTTTTTACATTCTAAGAAGTGACTTCAATGGCGTGTGTTTGTTTTCTTAGAGGACAACTTCGCTCTGAATGGACACTTTGGTGATGGGGGCTTGGTGGTAAACAGTATCACATGCTGGCTTATGTTCTCTTTTGGGGAGTTCTGTTGCTTTACCTTCCCACCGGCGCTTGCCATTCCTCTCAGATCTACCGACCTTCAGAAAGTGGAGCATGAATAAATTCCCGGTTTATCACACAATACAAGAGCATTGTCTTTGGTCAAAAAAAGCTTCACCTTTTACCAATAGAAAGCAGTCCCTTAGCTCCAATCTAGTGACTTTGCCTAGGATGAGATGATGTCATTAGTCTGCTTCAGGTGGAAGGAAGCATTTCCTTTGGTCCCATTTACACTTAGCAATTTATAATAGCGTGCACAATCGTCGCAGTGTCGCAGTGTCCACTACTTTGCCTAATCATAGTTCTAACACAAGTGCCCAGAGCAGTCTGGGAGATGTAGTCTGAAGAAGGATTTTGAAGCTGGGGTCAAAACTACAAGGCCCATAAGCATCAGAGAGGGGAGAGATGATATAAAAACAAAAGCCCGGGAACAAGCTGGGCAGTTGGAGAGAGTTGCACCATATGGGAAGGTGTGTTAGCTGTGCTATGTTGTGTTGAACCAGTCCAGGTTGAACTGCATCCGACAAAGCCGTACCAGAGCGCAGGAGCAGACTATTAGACTGAGCGCTGGGCTATAGAAGTAACCAGAGGTGGAGCATCCATCGTCCAGAATCGCTGTTTGAGCCTCACTCAGCTTGATCGCCATTGGGGCATCGCTCCTTAACCACTTGCCTACTGGGCACTTTTATCTTCTTCCTGCCCAGCTCCCTACTTCAGCTTTCAGAGCTGTCGCAATTTGAATGACAATTGCGCGGTCATGCAACACTGTACCCATATGAAATTGTAATATTTTTTCAAACAAATAGAGCTTTCTTTTGGTGGTAATTAATCACCACTGGGTTCTTATTCCATGGACATCCTCCTGGCTATGTAAGGCTGCGCTGTAGCCATCTTTCGGCTATAGCGCAGGCTGGAACTGGTTAAAGGGGGACCCTCAAAGAGCAGACAACTCACTGTCGCACAAGGACTGCCACAGAGGGATCTGGTGAGAGGGTCCCTGACCCACACTACAACCATAACCAGCAGTTAACTCCTGTTTGCAACTCAAGTCCAAGGGAAGACCATTATCCTTTATTGACAACTCTCCCAGTAGAAACTAAACAGGCTTGCAGTCATTTTGATTACTCTTTGTGCACTACTTATTTCTGCATAATACCCTAACATTAGCGCTTCCAAATCCTCTATCCACATTGCATTCCCCTTTTCTTTGAGCGTGTTTACTTTCACCTAGCCTCTTTAAAGGGGCATACCCACTGACTGAGTATAACTCCTCATTTAACTGTTCTCGGCCTTCACGTCCTAGAAACAATGCTCTGTTTTTGCGCATCAACTTTAAAAGGGCCCCAACAGTGCCGGCAGAAGCTTGTAGCCAAGAACTGTTCAGATCTTGTTGCATACCTGGGGGCAGAACTGGGATGATGGTAGCGTATCAAACAAACAGGCCTAAGACTAGCCTTTCTTGTCTGAGAGGCCTCAAATGAAATAGCCCTCCACAGTCACTTTGGGGCATATTCTCTCAGTCAGAGAGCAATTGTTTATATTGTTAGTCCTGCAGTACATGCTGCATCTCCCCTTATAAATACCTAAGTAATTGCTTTGTATTTGTATTGTACTGTTTTCTTACGAGTTGGCACTGAAATACTGATCTGCTGTGTTACTCTTTTTTTAATTTGGTTTGCCAATACAATCTGTTTATTCTCTAATGGTCAGTGTGTGTGCTGTCTTTGTGTGACTGCTGGGAGTCCTCAGCCAAGGTGTTCTGGTAGTGTCAAGAGGAGTGAGGTTCTGCCTAGGGCCCGAGAAAGCAGAAAAGCAGAAGACACAAAATTACCAGCGGCTCCTGCGGGGTAGCGCTTCAGAGATACAAATTGGGGTTGGGGTGAACAACGCGAGAGCCTGTACGATGCACTGATCGCAGATGCAATGCTCTGCAGGCTTCCATGCAAAAATGAAATAAATGTGCATTTTTTATTGTATCATTGTTGATGTATTTATTACATTTTTTCCAAAAGATGGATTGTTCCTTTAACCTGCTCTAGAACACACAAATCTTGGTTTACAAGTGACACAATCCCCTTTCATGGTCGGGGTAAACTGTTGTTCCTATTAAACTGATGGTTTACTGCACGCTGAGCTGACTCTTTTGATTGGCAGTGGGAAGCGCGCTCTGTTTGATGCCCCGGCGTACATCTGTGTGTTATTTATTTGCGGTTCACTGACTTGCCTAAGCTTCTTGCAGGAGCTGCAGTGAGAATTATCAAGGGGCCGACTTCTAGCATATGTGCAGACAACTTAGTGAAGGAGGAAGCCAAGTCTTAACATGTTACATGCTTCCGAAAACACGGTTTAGATGAGCAGTCACTGAAACACGTTCTTCCTAAATTAAGTCATGTTTAGGCTAATAAAGTCCGCTGCGCAAATTGTTTAAATTAAAGAGGAGAAAAATAAAAGAAAAATTACAGAATATTTTCAAGCCGTTTAGATGAATTAGAGGGCCGCTTGTTGGGCATCAATAGTGTAGTGATATGAATGGTAGTGGTGGAAACATATGCTTTCACTTAAAGCTGGGGTCTCCAAACTTTCTAAGCAAAGGGCCAATTTACTGTCCTTCAGGCTTTAGGGGAGAAGACTGTGGCCAGTGACAGTAGAAAATTCCCCAGTATCAGTGCCCCATTATTGGTTTTAATTGGAGGAATAGTGCCCTATCTTTGATATCTTTGAGAAGAATAATGCTCCATTGATGGTGTCAGTAGGGGGAATGATGCTTCATCATTGGTGTCAGTTGGTGGAATAGTGCCCCAAGAGCCAGATAAAGGCAAGCAAAGGGCCCCATCCGTCCCCTCTGGCCGCAGTTTGGAGAACACTGACTTGAAGTATACCAACAGCTCAGCCTGCAGCAGACTGATGACATCATCTGAGCCTAGGCTGAAGCCTCGTACACACGACCGAGTTTCTCTGCAAGAACCAGCAAGAAACTTGCTGGCAGAGCTTTCTTGCCGAGTAAGTCGGTCGTGTGTACGCGGCTTTCATTTTTCTCGTCAAGAAAACCGACAAGAATCTCAACGAGAAAAATAGAGAACCTGCTCTCTATTTTCTCGTCGAGATTCTCGTCGGCATGTTTTTCGACAAGAAAAGTGTGTGTGCGTACACTTACCTGTCGCTGTGGAAACCCGCGCATGCTCGAAATGACTTTGACGCATGCGCGGTAGCTTCCTAGGCATAGGTAGGGTGTAGCAAGATGGCGGCGACGGCATCGAATGTGACGAGCGCACGCTCGGCGTAGTCGATGACGTCACTGCGTTCGCTCCATTCAAAGAACCGTGGGTTCTTTGAATGGAGCGTCTGTACACTCAGCCGGGACAAGTTTCTTGTCCAAGAATCTCATCAAGAAAAACGACGAGTTTTTTCCTGACGAGATTCTCGGCCGTGTGTACCAGGCCTAAGTCACAAGACGGGACCTCGAGGATGGCTTTTGAAAGCTACATTAACCTCTTGCCAACCGTGTAATGCATATATGCATTGGCAAAATGGGTGGGTCTAAACATTCTTTAAGTTAGAAGGTGTCTGTTGTATACCATAAATACAGTATTGTAAGGTACCTGTGATAGGTAGTGTCCGAAGTGGAACTTGTGTGCTGAGGATTCAGGCGAAAACGTAGTCAGGCAGATTAGGTTGGCAACAGATCAGGCAAAATGGTACACGATCGAAATCCAGAGAGTGGTCAGGCAGGCAAAGGTCATACACGAGCTGGCAGTGAAGTACAAAATCAGCAGGCTGGAGAGTAGTCAGGAATTCAGGCAGAAGTTCAACATGAAAATCAGGATCAAAAAGCAGTCACAACACCCAGGGAGCTATTCCACACAAACGGGCGCTGAGAGATAGCATCACTTCCTTTTTAAGGGCTGCTTTGATTGAAAATTGTCCACAGCTGGCAGCAGGTGGGGCTAGTGAGTCCAAGGTAATGTTTAACACTGAGAGGACATTTCCAAAAGTCCAGATCTGCTCAGTAGCGCAACAGGTAAGGCTGCAGCTTTGGGACCAGGAAGATCCCGGTTCAAATACACCCAGGTACATGACAGGGCCCCCTCCCCAGTGGACCCCTCCGGGGGCCTAGCGGGGCTTAGTGGGATAGGAGGCATGGAAGTCTCGAATAAGAGAAGGGGCATGCAGATCTTTGGCTGGAACCCAGGAACGGTCTGTGACAGGATATCCCTTCCAATGAACCAGATACCGAAGGCCACGACCCTGTCATCAAGAATCTTGGAGACTTCAAACTCATTTTGTCCATCAACAAGAACAGGAGGAGGTAGCTGTTGCGTTCTGGAGTAGCGATTGAAAATTGCTTTTTTGAGGAGGGAAACGTGGAACACAGGATGAATTTGGAGAGAGGAGGGTAATTTCAACCGATAGGAGACTGGCCCGACTCGAGCAATAATTCTGTAAGGACCAATGAATCGAGGGCCCAATTTGGTAGAAGGTTGTTTCAGTCTCACATATTTGGTTGATAGCCAAACTCTGTCCCCCACCACATATGGAGGTATATGGCGTCTTCGTTTGTTGGAAAAAAGTGCATACTTGCCTGCTGACTTCCGTAGTAATAAGCGAATCTTTTTCCAATGTAGCAGAATATTTTTAACCCGCTGATCTGCTGCTGGTACACCAGAAGAAGGCTGAAGTAGGGGAAAAGTCTGAGGGTGATAGCCTAGGGCTGCGTAGAATGGTGTGGTATGAAGAGCACTGTGCCAACGGGAATTAATGGCGAACTCAGCTAAAGGCAAATACTCAGACCAGTTGGAGTGTAAGGCATTGACATAATGTCAAAGATAGGTTTCTAGGGTCTGGTTCATGCGTTCGGTTTGACCATCTGTTTGAGGGTGATGTGAGGTAGAGAGTGAAAGCGTTACTCCCAGTTTCTTGCAGAACGCTCTCCAGAATCGGGAAACAAACTGGGATCCGCGGTCTGACACGACATTGGTAGGTATGCCATGATATCTCACAATATGGGAAAGGAAGAGAGTAGACAGTGCTTCCGCTGTAGGTAATCCCGGGAGCGGCACAAAATGAGACATTTTTGAAAAGCGATCCACTATGACCCATATAGCAGTCATACCCTCGGACTTGGGTAAGTCTGTAATGAAGTCCATAGTCAAATGGGTCCAAGGCTGACGAGGTGCTGAAAGTGGTTGTAACAGTCCAGTAGGCAATGTACGGGGTACTTTATTAGCAGCACAAGTTGGGCAGGCAGCCACATAGTCAGTAACATCCCTTTTCATATGAGGCCACCAGACATGACGCTGCAAGGTCTTAAGAGTGATGGTGACACCAGGATGACCAGATAAAACACCATCATGTGCCCAGAGGAGTACAGGTTTTCTGAGGCTAGGGGCTACGAACAGGCGACCTGGTGGTATCTTCAAGCCTTGGGGAACACAATTCTGGGTTTCTTGTAACTGTTGGGAAAGAGCCGTAGAGATCTGTGCGACAATTTTGTGAGGTGGGATTATATACTGCTCGGTAGGTTGGTCTTCTTCAGAGGTAGCAAACTGTCTGGAAAGAGCATCGGCTTTCTTGTTTTTATGCCCAGGAACATAAGAAAGAACAAAATTAAAACGGGAGAAAAACAGAGCCCATCAAGCCTGACGTGAGTTCAAACGTCTTGCAGTCTGAAGGTACAGTAGGTTTTTATGGTCAGTGAGGATAGAAAAAGGTTTGGGAGCCCCTTCCAGAAGATGTTGCCATTCAGACAATGCCAATTTGATGGCCAGTAGTTCTCGATTCCCAACATCGTAATTCATCTCCGCTGGAGAAAACTTTCTAGAAAAAAAATGCTACTGGATGGATTCTACCAGACTTAGGCTGTCTCTGGGAGAGCACGGCACCTGCTCCTACCTCAGAGGTATCAACCTCAACTATGTACTGGAGATCGGGATTTGGATGCTGAAGAATTGGAGCTTTGCTGAACATGTCTTTTAATTGCTGGAAAGCCAATTCTGCTTCTGAGGACCATACCTTGCAATTTGTACCTTTCTTAGTCATAGCAGTAAGGGGGGCCGCAATGGAGGCAAAACCTTTGATGAAGCGTCTGTAGTAATTTGCGAACCCTAGAAAGCTTTGGAGCCCTCTTAAAGTGGTCGGTTGGGGCCATTGCAAGACAGCGGAAAGTTTTTGAGGGTCCATTTGGAAACCGGCAGCACTTATAATGTATACAAGGAAAGGAATACGGCTTTGATGGAAACTGCATTTCTCAATCTTCGCGTAAAGATGGTTTTCTCTCAGTCGTTGCAATACCTGCTTTACATGCGAGATGTGCTCTAGATGAGTCTTGGAAAAGATTAAAATGTCGTCCAAGTAGATGATCACAAAACTGTTGCTGAAATCATGAAAAATTTCATTCATGAAACGTTGGAAGACAGCAGGGGCGTTACACAACCCAAATGGCATAACCAGATATTCAAAATGTCCATTACGAGTGTTGAATGCTGTCTTCCACTCGTCCCCGTCTTTAATTCGAATTAGATTATAAGCCCCTCGTAGGTCTAGCTTGGAGAAGATAACAGCCCCCTTAAGTACATCAAACAGTTCAAGAATGAGAGGCAAAGGGTAGGAGTCTTTTACAGTGATTTGATTTAACCCTCGATAGTCTATGCATGGTCGAAGACCCCCATCTTTTTTTTCAACAAAGAAAAAACCTGCCCCTACTGGAGAAGAAGAGGGTCGGATAAAACCTCTTTCCAAGTTGTCTTTTACGTATTCCTCCATGGATTTTTGTTCAGGCAAAGACAGGGGATAGGTCCTTCCTTTGGGAAGAGGTGCTCCAGGAATCAATTTAATTGCACAGTCAAAAGAACGATGTGGAGGTAAAACCTCTGCCTTTTGCTTGCAAAATACGTCTGCAAACGCATGGTATTCATGAGGCAAGGTAGGTGGGACGGCCACGGAAGCCAACATACAAGCAGGAAGTCTTTTGGGTTGAGACAAACAGTTTGAATGACAGAACGACCCCCAAGAGGTTAGTTCTCCATTTTCCCAATCAAAAGAAGGGTTATGTTGTTGTAACCATGGGTAACCAAGGATAACAGGCAGAAGTGGAGAATCCACAAAAGCCTCACAGGAGACAAGTTTAGAGGGTAAATGGATAATTGCAGGAATGGTAATCTTGGTCTTGGAGGATATACCTGTAAGGTCTAAGCCAGCTCCTCCAACACTGGTTAGACCCTGCCTTTTACTGGACGGGAAGGGCAGACAGATAATAAATGTCCTTTAAGTCCACAGTATAGGCATAGGCCCAATGCACGCCTCCTTTGTTTCTCAGACTCAGTTAGGTGGAGACGGCTTACATCCATGGGTTCCACAGGTGTCTGGGGTTCAACTGAGATTTCAGGTTCTGGCTGAGGTGGTGCTTGGAAGTTAGGGGCCAAACGGTAGACTGGCCGAGGAAACTTGCAAGTTCTAAGTCTCTCTTGGCACCTTTCATGATACCGGACATCCAGACGAACACAGAGCTCTATGAATTTCTCTAGGTCTTCTGGGGAATCCTTATAGACTAATTCGTCTTTGATGCGATCTGCAAGACCTTTTCGGAAGGCTGCACGTAATGCCCTTGAGTCCCAAGTAGTCTCAGCAGCAAGGGTACGAAACTCAATAGCATATTGTGCCACAGACCTGGTGCCTTGTTGCATGTCCAAGAGTGAGTACTCAGCTGCAGAAGCTCTATCTGGCTTGTCAAATACAGTCTGGAGAGAAGCCAGAAATTTGTCAGCGTCTTGCAGCACAGGATCATTGCGTTCCAGATAAGGAGAGACCCAGGCCAGGGCCTTCCCCTTTAACAAGGAAATTACAAAAGTCACTTTGGCAGAAGAAGTGCTAAAGGTCCCAGGGTTGTTGCGGAAATGCAAACGGCAAACATTTAAAAAGCCTCTGCAGTCCTCAGTATCACCACCAAATTTGTCAGGCATAGGAAGTTTGGGTGGTACAGAAGAGGTGGGTTGGATCGTAGCAGGAGTAGGATCCAGAGTCTGGACCGTTGCAGAGGAAGCAGACAAACAAGATTTAAGCATAGTACAAAGTTCATCTAACTTGGCGTCCAGGGAAGAAAGATGCTGTTCATGAGCTCCAATCAATTGTCCCTGACGTGAAACAATCTCAGCAGGGTCCACTGTCATTGTGGCCCGTTTGTAATGTAAGGTACCTGTGATAGGTAGTGTCCGAAGTGGAACTTGTGTGCTGAGGATTCAGGCGAAAACGTAGTCAGGCAGATTAGGTTGGCAACAGATCAGGCAAAATGGTACACGATCAAAATCCAGAGAGTGGTCAGGCAGGCAAAGGTCATACACGAGCTGGCAGTGAAGTACAAAATCAGCAGGCTGGAGAGTAGTCAGGAATTCAGGCAGAAGTTCAACATGAAAATCAGGATCAAAAAGCAGTCACAACACCCAGGGAGCTATTCCACACAAACGGGCGCTGAGAGATAGCATCACTTCCTTTTTAAGGGCTGCTTTGATTGAAAATTGTCCACAGCTGGCAGCAGGTGGGGCTAGTGAGTCCAAGGTAATGTTTAACACTGAGAGGACATTTCCAAAAGTCCAGATCTGCTCAGTAGCGCAACAGGTAAGGCTGCAGCTTTGGGACCAGGAAGATCCCGGTTCAAATACACCCAGGTACATGACAAGTATACATATACTGTATATACACTATATTGTCAAAAGTATTGGGACACCTGCCCTTACATACACGTGAACTTTAAAGGCATCCCAGTCTTCGTCTGTAGGGTTCAATATTGATTTGGCCCACTCTTTGCCTCTATACCAGCTTCAACTCTTCTGGGAAGGCTGTCCACAAGGTTTAGGAGTGTGTTAATGGGAATGTTTGACTATTCTTCCAGAAGCGCATTTGTGAGGTCAGGCACTGATGGTGGACGAGAAGACCTGGCTCGCAGTCTCCGCTCTAATTCATCCCAAAGGTGTTCTATCGGATTGAGGTCAGGACTCTGTGCAGGTTAGCCAAGTTCCTCCACCCCAAATTCGCTCATCCATGTCTTTATGCGCCTTAAAGGGCCAGGAAGTGCTGGCGCTAAGAGGTTAAATGCAGAACTACCCCCCCCCCCACACACCATTTCTACTGTCCAGAATAAATTAACATTCTGACCGATAAAATGCATTAACAGCAGATGCTTGAACGCGTGTTAATGTGCATAAATAAGCATGAACGGTACATGCAAAAACGCTGCTTTTTACCAAGTTTTTCTGCCGCTACACTCCTGTGAGAGAAAAAGCGTCATAGTAAATATAGTGTGCATGGGGCCTAAAGAAGACTGTAAGCAGGTAGGTAGGCCTAGGCGACCGTGAAGAGGAAGGAGGAAGTGGGACAGGAAGTCCCACTAAAAAGAAGGTACCCACTCCCCCCCCAAAAAAATGACATGCCACCTGTGGCATGTAAGGGGGTGAGGAGTGCTTAAAGCGGACGTTCCATTTTTGGGTGGAACTCTGCTTTAAAAAAAAAGAAACTTGGGTTCTGCTTTAATAATAAAAGGAGGAACATTTCTAAAAATTATACTGTTGCTGCATATGGTGACCTGTCAGGGATTTATTAATGACCAAAACCCATCCAAAATTGTTCTGTACAGCTGAATTTGTAAAAAAACTAATTGGGTAGTACCTGCTACAGCTGCACCAACTGCCCACAACTGGAAGAGCACCCTCTTAGGCAAAGTTCATATTACCGCATGTCGAGAATGTGCGCAAAATCACGTGCTTTCCTGAGATGCAAAGAAATGCGTTGCCACTTACCAGACACGTAGAGGTGCCATTGATTGTTAATCATTTTTGTGCTCGTTTTTGGTGTAGCACACCCCATGTAAGAGCCGCAGGTGAATAGGGATTCCCCTCTCTGCACAGCCAGGCACATCGATTTTCCACAGGCACACTTCAACTATATACACTCTCTATGTACACTCCTCTTCCTCCAGCACATACTTTTCTTGCAGAACAAAAGTCACAGATCCAGCTGACACACTGTTAGTTGATCTGACAAAGGCAACAGCCAGATAAAGCAAAGGCCCTTTACAAGCAGGGACCATGGGCCCCTTTCGTGTGTAGAAAAAGTCCCAGTGTCCAGCTACATTCCTGTGGCTACTGATCCCAGCACCACCTTTTCAGGCACTGCCAGCCCACCTTGCTGCAGCTGCCCCTTTTACTGGCACTCCTGGCTATTTCCACCAGTCCTCCCAGACTGACACACTCACCAGCCACCCGGTAGTCTTCTCCCTGGAGATCTCCTGGACAAGCTCGCTGGCTCCTGCTGTCCTCACACTTGCTTCCGTTCCTCTGGACAGGACTCCTCCTTGTGTTTTTAGAGGATCCCTCCAGCATCCGAGCCCCAGGCCCAAGGTCACCCCCCCCCCAAGACTAGGGGGCTACCCTCAAGGGCCTCCGACAGCCTCCTCAAGCTCTCCATCTCCAGCTTCCACCCAAACTCCACTCTACCCCTGCTGGCCTGACTGTGAGTATTTAAGAGGTGCCCTCCCCCTGCCAGCCCATTTGTCCAGGGATTGACTGGGACCCTCGTCAATACTTAAGGCAGCTCCTCCTAACCTCCCTCCCATTCTTATGGAAACTTCTCCAAGGTTCCAGCAAGTAGGGGGAGGTACCAGATATGCTGCCTGGTAAGTCATTCCAGCCTCCCTGCATGACTCACCCTGACCCAGATTCAAAACACAGGTTTGGCTGCCTGCCAAGCCTAAATTTACCTACACTACAAAAACCTATGTACAAATGAATCTAGCACAGTAGAGGGTGCTAAATCAAAAAAAGAGTCAGAGACTTCTTTTCCGCGTTTCTCGCACATCGACCAGCTCATTGAAATTAAAGCGGTTGTATACCCATAACCAAAAAAAAAAAAAAACCTGCAAGACAAAGGCATAATATGCTAGTATGACTAGCATACTAGCTCATTATCAATTACTTACCTTAGGTCGAAGAACCTGCACCGACCCTCCTTCCTCTCCTCCACCGCCGCCATGATACCCGGAGTGACTTCCGGGTATCACCGCTCCGGTGCTGTGACTGGCCAGAGCGGCGATGACGTCACTCACGCGCATGCACGCGGAACGGCACGATCCCCGTGCATGCGCACATTTCCGGCAGGCTCCCATTCAAGAGCCGGCACTCTCAGTGTGCCTGCGCCGCTGTCTACGGCGCGCATGCGCCGTAGACATCGGTGCCCGCTTTTCTGCAAATATCTTCTTAACCATGTAGGTTAAGGAGATATTGCAAGCACCTACAGGTAAGCCTTAATGTAGGCTTACCTGTAGGTGCAAGTATGCTATGAGGGTATACAACCGCTTTAATGGGCTGCCATACACGCACTGTGTGGGTAAGAGCAGAGATGAGCCCGCACTCGGTCTCACCTGTAGGTGTGAGCCAAGCCTAAAACAACATTCAATGCCATAGAACATGGTATTTGAGGTTTGGTATACATCTATGCTTATCGGAGACACATGCAAAATCGTGTGCTTTCCTGACACATACAGAAACATGCTACTCTTTAGAAGACATGCAGGGGTGCCATTAACTCGTAATGGAACCCCCACACTCATGTACGCAAGATGGTGGTTTAGTGCGGTGCGATTTTACAAAAGAATCTGGGACTTCTTTCCCTGTGTTTCTTGTGGGTAGAGCTGCCCATTGAAATAAATGGGCTACCCTACATGCGACGTGTGGGAACATGCGGAACAACTTGCGTACGCGCTAGGTCGCACTGTACTCGTGTGAACCTATTCATGCTGGTGTGTTGTGGCAAAGGGCTCTAAAATATGAATGTTAACATTCATTACAGCAATATGATAAAACATGCGCATTAACATGTGTAGTGGGTATGTACTTTTCAGAGTGTTAAATTCTGGTGAAGACATCAGTGATGTCTAGATCCCAGCGGCTCAGCAGGTGGCGCTGTCACTTTGGGCAGTGCCGTACCCTTTGTGACCTCTCGCAGCAGTTGTACGGTGTGCTTGCTGGGAGAGGGTATAAAGGGGGCGGACATCTTTGCCACGAGGTCCGAGTCCCAGGCACCTTCAGCCTGAGGGCTGCTGTCCGCGGTCGGTGTCCAGGCGGCCTAGGCCTGGACACTTGGAGTTCGTGTTCCATCCCAGACACCTTTAGTCTGGGGTGAGGTACTCAACCGGAGGCCTGGGACCCAGTACCTTCCACTGGGTCCCGCAAGGGAGGGATTGTCCTAGGGTGCCCCGGGTGTTGGGCACTCGAATCCAGAGGCGTAAGGGACCGGAGGAGGGATTCAACCGAAGATCTGGTGCTGCATATTGCCAGTGCTGGGTGAACCTCTGGAGACCGCCCGGATGGATATCTTTCCCGAACAGGGGCCAATTCATAGAGGAAGGTGGTTCATGTTCTATGTCCGGTGGCAGCGGTTCAACTAGTCAACTCAGGTCAGTGGCAGAGACCTGCTATTAGGCCTGTGGCAGGGGCCTCAACAGTTCATCCGGTCGGTAGCAGCGACCAAAACTCACGGTCGGTGGCAGAGACCGTGCGCCAAGCCTATTCGCTTGCAAAGGACGAGGAGAGTTCATTTGTGCCTGGGCCTACTCGTACCCACACCCCTGTCTGTCTGTTACTAAAGTTCAACTGATTATGTTCACCCTGGCAATGGAGAAATAAAAGAGTGTTGGACTTTTAATGTTGTGGGGCTCTATTACTGGCAGACACATCTCCACGGAACAAGCAGAGGCTTCTTTTGCAGAGAACAGACCCGAAGGTAATTCAAGTGACTTTGCTCAACCCTCATACACATACGAGGTGAGAGCTTGGTGTAGTGTTCCTGCACTCTCTCCTCCCAGATACCCCTAGACACCAGCCAAGTAACCGATAAAGCAGAGAGGGAGAGTGAGGCCGCTACACATGTATTACCAAAATGCATGATATTGCACCTGCTCTATGTGTGGTGTGTTGTGGTGCAATTCATTGTGAAAGGCAACCCAATGCATTGTACAATGCAGACCAACACACATACAACTTAGTGCACCCCACTTGCTTTGTGGTGTGTTGCTTTGCTGAGAAAAGTGTCATGCATGTTTTTTCATCCATTGTAGTGCATTGGCAGCCCATTCATAATGAATGCGCTGCCCTAACGCAGTGCATGTTAACGCAGGTGCATTGCGCTTAAAGGGGTTGTAAAGGTTTGTTTTTTATTTTCTAAATAGGTTCCTTTAAGCTAGGGCATTGTTGGTTCACTTACCTTTTCCTTCAATTTCTCTTCTAAATGTTTTTTTTCTTTGTCGGAATTTCTCACTTCCTGTAAGCTTGCCCCCATCACAGCATCTCCCCGCAGGGATGTAGTCCCAAGGAAGGGGGCGAGCACGCTGACTAACCCCCAGCCAGAACGGCTCGGATGATAGGGGCAAGCTTACTGAGGAGGAACAGGAAGTGAGAAATTCAGACAAAGAATAAAAACATTTAGAAGGGAAATCGAAGGAAAAGTTTAAGTGAACCAACATTGCACTAGCTTAAAGAAACCTATTTAGAAAATAAAAAAACAAACCTTTACAACCCCTTTAAGTGTGAATGGGCCCTTATAGAATGGCCTCCAGCAAAACTATCCACCGGTTCCGTCCTACCATTATTACACATTTTTTTTTATCATTTACAAAGTCAGTGAAATCTGTCCAGGATTCGAAGAAGAAGTTTCTACATCAAACCATCTTCATAAATTCCACCCACACATTGAGCGTGCCATGAAGACAGGCAGATCTGTGTTCTAGACAGCTGCTACCGTCTCTTCTCCCCCTCCCGATGCTCCGTATCCCCTCTTTCCATATAGTATAGTAATTCTTAACACCTGCTGTGCCAGTCTAGTCTCCCATCACCAATATAATTAATGAGTCGTAGACGCAGAGAGTTTAGCCTGCAGAGGGCAACATTGCCCATTATTTTAGGCATTGTAACTCTTGGAATTGTATTCAAAATAGTTTGTAATGTTTGTCTAATCCTCAGATGCCTAATCTGTGGAATGAGGCCTGCATGTGGTCCTTTGGTTTGCGTTTCATTGCCGTTGGGTCCTAGCAGTCAATGTTATTCCAGCCTACGTGCTTAGGAAAACGGTTCATTAGACTGGCTTCTGGTGGAGACAGACATGGCTTGAGTTTATCTCATTCCCTTTTTTACTTTGTATGTATTTTTATTTTTTTATCTCTGACTTCTTTTGATGGATCTTATTGGGAGGAATATCAAATGAGGTACTAGTAATTTGTACGGAGGCTGTAAGGGACACCAATGTGAGAGCATTAATTTGTAGAGGATTGGTAAAGGCAGTGATCTGTAGCAGTCTCATGTCCCCAGTTTCTTGCAGCATATTCTAATGCCGCGTACACACGACCATTTTTCTCATCGGGAAAAATGAATTTTTTTCTCTTTGACGAGAAAAGCGACCGTGTGTGGGCTTTTGGTCATTTTTCCCGACGAGAAAAACTGCATTAATTACGACGAGAAAAATTAGAACATGCTCTAATTTTTCTCGTCGTGATTCATGGCATTTTTTTCCGCGGCAGTTTTCCCATAGGGAAACACTGCCGGGGAGCCTACACACGGTCGTTTTTCTCGACCAAGAGAAAAAATGACGGGAAAAACGGCCGTGTGTAGGGGGACAAGCCGTTACTCGTTTTTCCCGTCGATTTTCTCGACGGTGTTTTCACCGTCGAGAAAATCGATCGTGTATTTTCTAGTATGTGTGAAGCCCGAAATGATCTCCTGTGGCATGTCTAAGGTCTCAAAAAATCTTCTATTGCACGTGTAAATTCTTGGATCATCTCCTGTAGCATGTCTGAAGCATCTAATCATCTTCTGTTGTATGTCCAAAGTCTCTAACTACAGTGCCTTGAAAAAGTATTCATACCCCCCAAAAACGTAAATTTATTTTATTGGGATTTTATGTGATAGACCAACACAAAGTGGCACATAATTGTGAAGTGGAAGGAAAATGATAAATGGTTTTCAAACTTTTTTACAAATAACAATCTGAAAAGTGTGGCATGCATTTGTTTTCAGCCCCCTTTACTCTGATACCCCTAACTAAAATCTAGTGGAACCAATTGCCTTCAGAAGTCACCTAATTAGTAAATAGAGTCCATCTGTGTGTAATTTAATCTCAGTATAAATACAGATGTTCAATGAAGCCCTCAGAGGTTTGCTAGAGAACCTTAGTGAACAAACCGCATCATGAAGGCCAAGGACCACACCAGACAGGTCAGGGATAAATTTGTGGAGAAGTTTAAAGCAGGGTTAAAGGGGAGTTCCACCCTTTTATTATGTTTATTAAAAGTCAGCAGCTACAAAAAGTGTAGCTGCTGGCTTTTAATAAACATACACTTACCTGTTCCACTGTCCAGCGACGCGCTGCCTGGAACTCCGCTCCTCTCCACCCCCTTCTCCGCCGGCGCCTCCGTTCATTGTGTGGGCACCCGGCCGTGACAGCTTTCGGCTTCACGGCCGGGCACTCACTGCGCATGCGCGAATAGCGCAGCGCTCTCTGAATGGACAGGCGATCGCCTGGGACCTGTCACATCCCAGGTGATCGCCTACAGGGAGGGGCCGCCACAAGGCGATATGACGTATCGCCTAGGCGAGCCCAGGGCGGAAGGAGGAAGTGGGACAGGAAGTCCTACTCCTACTGAAGCCCCCACTCCCCCCCAAAAAAAATTACATGCCAAATGTGGCATGTAAGGGGGCAAGGAGTGGATCAAGCGGAAGTTCCAAATTTGGGTGGAACTCCGCTTTAAGTTATAAGAAATATCCTAAGCTTTCAAAATCTCATGGAGCACTGTTCAATCCATCATCCGAAAATGGAAAGAGTATGGCACAACTGCAAACCCACCAAGACATGGCCGTCCACCTAAACTGACAGGCCGGGAAGGAGAGCATTAATCAGAAAAGCAGCCAAGAGGCCTATGGTAACTCTGGATGAGCTGCAGAGATCCACAGCTCAGGTGGGAGAATCTGTCCACAGGACAACTATTAGTTGTGCACTCCATAAATCTGGCCTTTATGGAAGAGTGACAAGAAGAAAGCCATTGCTGAAAGAAAACCATAAGAAGTCCCATTTGCAGTTTGCGAGAAGCCATGTGAGGGACACAGCAAACATGTGGAAGAAGGTGCTCTGGTCAGATGAGACCAAAATTTAACTCTTTGGCCTAAAAGCAAAACGCTATGGGTGGTGGAAAACTAACACTGCACATCACCATGAACACACCATCCCCACCATGAAACATGGTGGTGGCAGTATCGTGTTAGAGTCTGTAAAAGACGTGAGACTGGGGTGAAGGTTCACCTTCCACCAGGACAATGACCCTAAACATACAGCCAGAGCTACAATGGAATGGTTTCGATCACAGCATATTCATGTGTTAGAATGGCCCAGTCAAAGTCCAGACCTAAATCCAATTGAGAATCTGTAGCAAGACTTGAAAATTGTTGTTCAGATGCTCTCCATCCAATCTGACAGAGCTTGAGCTATTTTGCAAAGAAGAATTTGCAGAAATGTCACTCTCTAGATGTGTAAAGCTGGTAGAGACATCCCCAAAAAGATTTGCAGCTGTAATTGCAGTGAAAGCTGGTTCTACAAAGTATTGACTCAGGGGGGCTGACTACAAATGCACGCCACACTTTTCACATATTTATTTGTAAAAAAAATTTAAACCCAATTATCATTTTCCTTTCATTTTACAATTATGTGCCACTTTGTGTTGGTCTATCACATAAAATTCCAATAAGAAACATTTACGTTTTTGGTTGTAACATGACAAAATGTGGAAAATTTCAAGGGGTATGAATACTTTTTTAAGTCACTAAATATTGCACAATGACATCAGTCCCTGCCCTGAAGGATCTTACAATCCAAAGTCTCTAACTCACATTCATACATACACATACTAGGGCCAACTAAAGCCCCATACACACGGTCGGACTTCGATCTGACTTTTCCCTGGATTTTTGTCCGAACGGAGTTGGCCGGGCACACCCATAGCATACACACCACAGGACTTTTCTGCAAACTTTCCCAAAAGTTTTTGCAACATCACGTGGTTTTTCTGCTCTTTTCTGCTCTTTACCGCCACCCTTTGGTCAACTTCTGCTATTGTTGGTTGATTTTAACATTAGTTGTTTTGTCCATCGGACAAAAGTCCTATGGTTTTCTGTACACTCGGTCGGACTTTGCTCCATCGGACTTTTGTTGGGCAAAAGTTTGTCCGTTTGCAGACCCAACTTTTGTCCGATGAAAACACAAAAAAAAAAAAAAAAAAAGTTTGTCCGATGGAGCGTACACACGGTCGGATTATTGGTCCAACTTGCTCAAAATGAAGTTTGTTGGCCAAAAGTCCGACCGTGTGTACGGGGCTTTAGACAGGAGCCAATTAACCTACCAGCATGTCTTTGGAGTGTGGGAGGAAACCCACACAGGTACAGCGAGAACATGCAAACTCCAGGCAGGTAGTGCCATGGTTTGGATTCAAACTGACAACATTAGTGCTGCTAAGCAGGAGTGCTAACCATCTAGCCACTTGGCTTAATTAAACATTTTCAAGCCTAAACAGCTCAGTTAGGTACATTTAGAATTTCTGCTCTAAAAGTGGCAAAATTGATAATTTAGTGGAAATACTATTGCAATGCTTCCAAATCCAGGGAGGGTGGTGGGGGATCTTAATGAGAACAGCAGGGTTGCAGAGCTGGTATCACAGCGCAGAGATCTCACCAATAGAGGCTTCGTGAGATAGAGGAAACTATCACTGGCGTTTAACATTCTAGCATCTACCAAATGCTGAAATATCAGTTTTGGGTGGACTGGCCCTTTAAATTCTCTAACATAGCAAACTCCATGGAATTTCTTCCTTATCTGCATTCTAAATGCACTGCTGCTTCAGGTTTGTATAAAGGAGTTTTTTTTCCCTGGGCTCCAATATCATCTATTTAGAGCATCAGTTTCACCTTGAAGTGGCTTGTCCGGCCGGAATGGCTGCCTCCATTGGTCATGCTTGATAAATCTCATTTAAAGCAGGCAGCAGTGGAGTGTAATGGAAAGCGTTCGAGCACAAATCACTCTCGCCAGACTACTTAAGAAAGAATCAATCGGTTAAAGGTGGAAAAATGCTACTTGACTTAAGCGTCGCTGTCTTACCGAAAGAATTTGTTTTGTTCCTAATTGTGTTTGCACGGGATGATGTATTTTCATAGAGCTCCAGTCATCTCTATCATTGATGCTCAACCCATAGTTGAAAATTGTTCATAATCTACAGGAATGTGCCTGCAACAACTTTCGATATGTCCGTAATTTTAAAGCTGTAAAAAAAAAAAAAAAATGAACGTGGATCTTCATCTAATGCCGCGTACACACGATCGTGATTCATGGCGGTGAAAACACCACCGTGAATCACGACAGGAAAAACGAGGGAACAGCTTGTTCCCCCACACACAGCTGTTTTTCCCATCATTTTTTTCATGGTCGAGAAAAACGACCGTGTGTAGGCTCCGTGGCAGTGTTTCCCTATGGGAAAACTGCCGCAGAAAAAAATGATGGGAAAAACGACGAGAAAAATTAGAGCATGTTCTAATTTTTCTCGTCGTGATTAATGCCGTTTTTCCCGTCTGGAAAAATGACAAAAAGACCAGACACGGTCGTTTTTCTTGTTAAAAAAAAAAAAATTCATTTTTCCCGACGGGAAAAATGATCGTGTGTACGCGGCATAAGACTTTTTCTTTAGCATGGGGAAGAGTTGGAACCTCTGTGAGATGTTGATGTCTGGAGCCACATTGGGAAGATTCACCTGTACACACGATCGGTTTTACCGATGAAAACAGTCCGATGGACTTTTCTCATCGGTCAAACCGATCGTGTGTGGGCCCCATCGGTCTTTTTTCCATTGTTGAGAAAAAATAGAACATGTTTTAAATTTATCCGATGGGAAAATAAACAATAGCAAATTCCGGTCGTCTGTGTGGAACCCCATCGGACAAAAAACCCACACATGCTCAGAATCAAGTCGACGCATGCTCAGAAGCATTGAACTTAATTTTTTCGGCTTGTCAGAGTGTTTTACGTCACCGCGTTTGGGACGGTCGGATTTTTGACTGATGGTGTGTAGGCAAGACTGATGGAAGTCAACTTCATCGGATTTCCGATGGAAAAATCTTATCGGATTAGAATCCATAGGAAATCCGATCGTGTGTACAGGGCTTTAGAAGTAGGGGTGTATCTTCCCAATCCAGACACAGAGAACATCAAAAGCCTGATGGTGGTCCTAATGCATTGGGTCCTCGCTGTATTGGGAACTAAAAAAAAAAGTTAGAATGTTTACTGTAAAGAGCAATTCAAAACAACAATAAAAGTTCAATTAGTTACAGTAATTATTGTAATTATTGTATCCTAAGTGTACTTCCCAACAGTCCCAGATTCCGCAGGAATGTTCCAATCTCTGGGTCCTGCAGATTGGGGCCAAAGCCCAGTGGATCCCATCCAAGTGTTTCAGCATTAGGCATTAGGCTTATGCCGCGTACACACGATTGGAAATTTCGACAAGAAAAGTCCGATGTGAGCTTTTTGTCAGAAATTCCGACTGTGTGTAGGCTCCATCTGACTTTTTTTGTCGGAATTTCTGCCAACAAAAGATTGAGAGCAGGTTCTCTATTTTTCAGACGGAAAAAGTTTCTATCGGAAAATCCGCTCGTCTGTATGCAATTCCGACATGCAAAAAAACACGCATGCTCAGAATCAAGCAGAAGAGCCGAACTGCCTATTGAACTTCATTGATCTCGGCTCGTCGTATGTCACCGCGTTCTTGACGGTCGGAATTTCCGGCAAGATTTGTGTGACCGTGTGTATGCAACACAAGTTTGAGCCAACATTCCGTCAGAAGAAATCCACGGTTTTCTTGTCGCAATTTCCATTTGTGTGTATGCGGCATTTCAATCATTCCAACTTCCCCCACTGATCACCAGTGCCCTACTTTCACCACTGAGCACCAATTCCCATCCTTTACCCCCACTGAACACCAATGTCTTCCTTTCCCGACCGAGCACCAGTTTCCATCCATTACCCCCACTGAACACCAATGTCTTCCTTTCCCCACTAAGCACCAATTTCCATCCTTTACCCCCACTGAACACCAATGTCTTCCTTTCCCGACCGAGCACCAGTTTCCATCCATTACCCCCACTGAACACCAATGTCTTCCTTTCCCCACTAAGCACCAATTTCCATCGTTTACCCCCACTGAACACCAATGTCTTCCTTTTCCCACCAAGCACAAGTTCCCATCCTTTAACCCCACTGAACACCAAAACCCTCCTTCCCCATTTAGCATCAATGCCCTCTCTCCCCTCACTGATCACCAGTGCCCTTCATCCCCTGCCACCAGATGCAGCGTGTCACTTGCTATGGCCCCTGCCTCCAGATTCAGCATGTCACTTGCCACCGGTCCCTTGCCACCAAAATTAAGTATGTCACTTGCCACCGGTCCCATGTCACCAGATTCAGCGTGTCACTTGCCACTGGTCCCATGTCACCAGATTCAGCGTGTCACTTGCCACCGGTCCCTTGTCACCAGTTTCAGTGTGTCACTTACCAACGGTCCCTAGTCACCAGATTCAGCGTGTCGCTTGCCACCGGTCCCCTGTCACCAGATTCAGCATGTCACTTGCCACCGGTCCCCTGTCACCAGATTCAGCGTGTCACTTGCCATCGGTCCCCTGTCACCAGATTCAGCGTGTCACTTGCCACCGGTCCCCTGCCACCAGATTCAGCGTGTCACTTGCCACCGGTCCCTTGCCACCAAAATTAAGCATGTCACTTGCCACTGGTCCCATGTTACCAGATTCAGCGTGTCGCTTGCCACAGGTCCCTTGTCACCAGTTTCAGTGTGTCACTTGCCATCGGTCCCTAGTCACCAGATTTAGCATGTCACTTGTCACCCGTCCCCTGCCACCAGATTCAGCGTGTCACTTGCCACCGGTCTCCTGTCACCAGATTCAGCGTGTCACCTGCCACCGGTCCCCTGTTACCGGATTCAGCGTGTCACTTGCCACCGGCCCCTAGTCACCAGATTCAGCATGTCACTTGCCACCCATATTCATTGACAACTCCTAGTGACAATCCTTTTTTCTTTCATAAATTATGACTTAGTAACTTTTTCAAATTCTTTAATTATTAATTTAGTGTGTGTTTATGTTATCAATTTTTAAAAGAATATATTATGGATTGGTACTACATGGTACTATAATCATATGTAGTCATCTATATATTTCATCATGTAAAACCGATTTGAGTTCTGGGTAGCTGCGATATTTGTGGTTTCTTAATTTCACTTTTTAAACAAAAAGTAATTTTTTAAGAAATTAACTTTTGATGCTGGCCTATGTGGTACATAATGGATTAATTCCGTTGACCTCGGCATTAATTGTGGCCAAAATCCCTTTTTTATCCACTTTTTTATCCATTATTTATTTATATGAATTGTGATCTTACCCTTTTGTATTAAGGTTTACAATGAGAGTATATTATTGGGCGGCCTTTACCAATTAGGTAGTAGTAATTTTTACCAATTTATTGGTCCTAATAAAGCTCATTACTTGACCAATATTTTTATGTATTCTTTAATGTACATTTTGGACCTTTTGTAAACCAATATTTGATCACATTTATTGCCTATGTATTTTCAGGCCCCTTTTGTTTTTGTTTTTTTTAGATTCCCTTCTTTTTGTCGTTCATCTGTTTGGCAGCCTCCAAATTGTATACGTCCATCAATTAGTAGATGGATATTCCGAGTGTTTTCCCTCACTGCGTGTGTTTCATTATGCACCCGCAGTAGACATGTTTTCCATCTTTAAAGATGGCATCATCTAGTGGTGTCCCGGGACTCAGACCGAGGCTTGGCTATTTGTTTTGGTATTTAAGTGGTGCATCAGGACGCTGCCCGTACCCCGAGACGACGTCCTGCGAGTGACGAAACGCGTAGGGAGGAGCGGCATGCTGACGTCACAGCGTATACGCTAAAGTCCCAGAAGTAACGGGCTGTTATCGAGAGCAGGCCGGCTCGATTTATCTATTGCTGTTTTTATCTACGGAAGTGTAAGTGTCCATTTGTCTTTTACATTTTAATAAACTTAATAGGGTTTTATACCATGCAAGCCTTTTGTTTCTATATGGGAACCTATTGATCGTGTCTACCCATACGAGGAGTATCACTGCAGAGGCTGAGGGGTTTGGCGCATGTTCCAGAGACTCCAGGCTGGTTTACATACCATAGGCACCTTTTTGATCTCCTGTAATAAGGGATCATATTCATCTGGTAAGCGGCAGTGTGTGTGCAGGTGGAGGCACTTTCCTATCATCACTTTCTTGGTGTTTTTTGGATTACATACCACCGTGAATTATCCTTTCAATCTGTATGGACTACCTCTTTGGTTATACCTTGCACAGAATACTTTCTTTTTATATATTTGCATGGATTATTTTCTTTTTGGTTTTCAAGGACTTACCAGTTGTTGCCATTCCATTGAGTTACACTCACTGAGTTTTTTTTCTTCTTTTTGGATTTATTATTATATACGTTCATTCATTGATGATGATTATTTAACACTTTATTATACATTCAGGCTGTAAACTGCCTAGGGTGCTTCACATTCATATAAATAGTTTTTTATGTTGTTTTGTGCACTCTCAGACACAATTTTTGTTTATGTCTTATTGATGTATCTGGTGTATTTAAAAAAATGTTTTTAATATTAATTATCTTTATTTATTTTTATCAAAGAGAAAAAAGAGGAACATTCCAACAATACATTGTCATATTCACAGTTCATCCGTAGTATTCTACCCTACCTATATCTTTATGTTTACCATTATTTACATTTGTTTCCATACTTCTCCCTTGCCACATTCTTAGACTTTAAGGGTATTTATGGAAGACTTCTCTATTCCTCCTCTTTATTTTCCCTTGTTTACAAACCCAAGTATCCCCCCCCCCCCCCCAACAAAAAAAACAAAACAAAACAAAAAAAACACTCCACTGTAGGGTTACTCCAGTTTTTGCCGCATTGTTCAAATGACACAGCACCGATTTTTTTATAAGTCTGCACCAGGATCTGTGAGCAGTGGAGCAGGAAGAAAGCAGGGTCCTCTGGTATCGGAAACTCTGTACATTTTTGAGAAATTCTCTGGATTTCCCTCCAGTATTTTCACATTTTTTCACAGGACCAAAATATATGTAGCAGAGTTCCTCGCTCCACCCCACATCTCCAGCAGCACTCTGGGGTTTCCATAGAAAATTTATGGAGCCTTAAGCCCCGTACACACGGTCGGACTTTTGCCCAACAAAAGTCCGATGGAGCAAAGTCCGACCTTGTGTACAGAAAACCATCGGACTTTAACTAATGTTAAAATCAACCAACAATAGCAGAAGTTGACCAAAGGGTGGCAGTAAAGATCAGAAAAGAGCAGAAAAAACACGTGATGTTGTAAGAAGTTTTAAGAAAGTTTGCAGAAAAGTCAGAGCGTGTGTATGCTATGGGTGTTCCCAACCAACTCTGTTCGGACAAAAAACCACGGAAAAGTCAGATGGAAGTCCGATCGTGTGTACAAGGCTTTACTGGTGTGTAATACCATTGAATCAGGAGTTTGTAATTGGATTCCTGGGTCCGTGTACAGACCGAGGAATTCAATGCCAGGAAGATGATCTGTTTACGCTGAGTTAGGGTGAAGGTCCTTTCCAGATCTCTTTCCCATTTGCTAATGCCTGGCATCACAAAGTTCTCCGGGGGTGTATTCAACAACCCATACATTTTAGAAATCACTCAGGAGAGTGGTTCCTCATCTTCGCAATAGACTTCGAGTGTTGTCAATTGCTGCTGAAAATCAGATGGTGACCCCAAAGATCTCAGAAAATAGCTTATTTGAAGCGCCTGCCAGAGACTTGGTTCGAAGACCCCTCCCAGTTTCATCAACGAGTTTATGGTCGGCCAAGTTTCTGACGGTAAGAAGTGTGATACCTGAATAAGGACTTTCTCTTTAAGCTTATTAAATGCTCCTGCCTCCAAACCAGGTGCAAAACTAGGGTTCCCTAGGATGGGGAACAAAGGTGAATGGTCTGATGAGAACTTCGGACCTCGGCATATGTTAGCAGTGATTTGCAACGTCGGTCTGATTGTAGGGTGTTTCTTAAGAAAAATCGGTAATGCTGTGTAGCACCAAGGTGCTCTACATAAAGGGACCGGGCTGAATTGTTGTTCCATGCCTATCTAACGTTTAAACTCAGTTTGTCTACACCAATCCACCAACCTTGCTAGGTGAGCCGCTCGGTAGTATTTGACAATATCTGGGACTGCCATCCCGCCAAAGCTCTTGGGTATCATCATAATATCTCTCTTAAATCTTGGCCGTCTCCCTGCCCATATAAATTTCATAAGGAGAGTACACATTTGATGGAGAAGAGCCACTGGAATAGTAATCGGCAGTGCCTGAAACAGATACAGAATTTTTGGTAGGATATTCATCTTAACTATGTTACTCTGGCTAAACCAGGAGTGTAGTCCATGATGCCATTTATACAGGAGTGTTTTTATTGAATTGTATAATGGTGGAAAATTTATCTTAAAAGTATTCTTTAAATTTGATGGTATTTGTGTACCCAAGTACTTTAGTGTATTCTCCCATTTGAACCTGAAATTTAGTTGTATAGTATAACACATCGAGGGTGACATTGCCACACTCATTGCCTCGGATTTAGAATGGTTTATTTTCAGATTTGATAACATACCATAGCTGTCGATCTCCCTCACAAGGTTGGGGAGTGAGATATGTGGGCTAGGCATGGAAAACAACAAATCATCTGCATAGGCCGATACTTTATGTATTCGGTCTCCTATTTGTACACCCTGTATATCCGGATTTTGGCGGATTCTATTCAGAAGTGGTTCTAACGAGAGCGCAAATAGTAAAGGTGAGAATGGACATCCCTGGCGTGTGCCGTTTGCAATCTTAAAAGGTTTTGAATATACTCCATTCACTCTTACTGTGGCATGTAGGGTCGTGTAGACACTCATGATCCAACTGATCATGCGTTCCCCCAAGCCCATATGCCTCAGCACCTCAAAGAGAAAGTGCCAGTTTACTCTATCGAATGCTTTCTCAGCATCGGTATTTAAGAACATGCAGGGGATGTTTCTCTCATTAACGTAATGGACCAGGTTAAGGACTTTTATCATGTTATCCCTTGCTTTCCGTGCAGGGATAAATCCTACCTGATCTAGGTCTACCAAATGTGAGAGCCAAGGTTGAAGACGCAACACCAGTACTTTCGTAAACAGTTTTAAGTCTGCGTTCAGTAATGAAATCGGCCTGTAACTGCCGCACACCGCCGGGTCCTTCCCTTCTTTTGGGATTACCGTGATATGTGCTAGGAGTGCATCTGGCGGTAGTGCCGCAGTCTGGTCCAGTGCATTAACCACTTAACGACCGCCCACTGTAAATATACGTCAGCAGAATGGCACTGACAGGCAGAATCACGTATATGTACGTGATTGCCTTTGTATAGTTGGGGGGTCCGATCGGACCCCCCTTCTTTACAGTGAGCGGTCGTTTTACCTTCGGGAGCGATCCGGCATGAGGGGACGGCCGTTCGATTCCGGCCACCCCCTCTCGATCGCTCCCGGCGAATGAGAGAGCTTCCCCTGCCTGCCAGGAAGGAGGAAGTGATGTCATCTCTCCTGGGGCGCTCACATATACCGAGCGCCGTACAGGAGAAGATGCAGGTTAGTACACAAAACAGCACACTGACACCAGGACACATAGGCACATAAATCGCCCCCCCAGGCCCCCCCAGACACCCCCAGATCACCCCCCAGACACCCCCCAGCCCCCAGTCACAGTGTCACTGATTGCAGTGACCATTTATTTAGTGATCACTGCAATCAGTGACATTTGTGACTGTAAAAGTGTCACTACATTTAGTTTTAGGTCCAGTGTAGCCCCCTAACCCCCCCTAATAAAGGTTTAACCCCCTGATCACCCCCCAGATAACCCTTTCACCCCCTATCACCACTGTCACTAAGCAATCATTTTTCTGATCGATGTCTTAGCGTCGGTGATGCTGATCGGTAGCCAGTAATTTTTTTTAGGTTCGCCACAGGTTTTTATAGCGTCGGGTACCCCCATATATTACCTAATAAATATTTAACCCCCTTGATCACCCCCCAGGTAACCCTTTCACCCCCTAGCACCGCCGTGGCTATGCAATCATTTTTCTGATCGATGTCTTAGCGTCGGTGATGCTGATCGGTAGCCAGTAATTTTTTTTAGGTTCGCCGCAGGTTTTTATAGCGTCGGGTACCCCCATATATTACCTAATAATGGTTTAACCCCCTTGATCGCCCCCCCAGGTAACCCTTTCACCCCCTATCACCACTGTCACTAAGCGATAATTTTTCTGATCGATGTCTTAGCGTCGGCGATGCTGATCGGTAGCCAGTAATTTTTTTTAGGTTCGCCGCAGGTTTTTATAGCGTCGGGTACCCCCATATATTACCTAATAAAGGTGTAACCCCCTTGATCACCCCCCAGGTAACCCTTTCACCCCCTAGCACCGCCGTCACTATGCGATCATTTTTCTGATCGATGTCTTAGCGTCGGTGATGCTGATCGGTAGCCAGTAATTTTTTTTAGGTTCGCCGCAGGTTTTTATAGCGTCAGGTACCCCCATATATTATCTAATAAAGGTTTAACCCCCTGATCGCCCCCCAGGTAACCCTTTCACCCCCTATCACCACTGTCGCTAAGCAATCGTTTTTATGATCGTTGTCTTAGTGTCGGTGATGCCGATAGGTAGCCAGTAATTTTTTTTTAGGTTCGCCGTCAGGTTTTTATATAGCGTCAGGTACCCCCATATATTACCTAATAAAGGTTTTAACCCCCTAATTGCCCCTAGTTAACCCTTTCACCAGTGATCATCATATAAGTGTTACGGGTGACGCTGGTTAGTTAGTTTGCTTTTTATAGTGTCAGGGCACCCGCCGTATATAACCCAATAAAGGTTTAACCCCCTGATCGCCCGGCGGGTGATATCAGTTAGGTTTTAGCGTCAGAGAGGGTCTGCGTCACACCCCAGGTAGCGTCAGGTTAGTGCCAGTAGCGCTAACACCCACACGTGAAGCATACACCCCCCTTAGTGGTATAGTATCTGATCAGCTCAATATCTGACCTGATCAGATCTATACTAGCGTCCCCAGCAGTTTAGGGTTCCCAAAAACGCACTGTTAGTGGGATCAGCCCAGATACCTGCTAGCACCTGCGTTTTGCCCCTCCGTCCAGCCCAGGCCACCGAAGTGCAGTATCGATCGATCACTGTCACTTGCAAAACACAACACACATAACTGCAGCGTTCGCAGAGACAGGCCTGATCCCTGCGACTCCAGTGCTGTAGGAGGTGATTTCACCACCACAGTTAAAAAAAAAAAAGCATATATGCCAAAGCATTGGGGCAGCAGGAGCGGAGGAGCGATTTTGCTCCTAATGCCGCGTATATACGGTCGAAATTCCGACGGAGGCTTGCCCGTGGAAAAGTCTGACCATGTGTACGCGGCATAACTTTTGCGAGAAGATGCCCCCATGCTTCGGCATATATAAATGGTGCATGTATGCCCATCATTAGAAGTGGGTGGATGAAGGGCGGTATTCTAATGGTGGGCATACCCACCGATCAATCTTTTTTTTTCGTTCAGCCAACAGGCTGCATGAAAAAAAAGATTACAATACATGTCCAACAAGGACCAGCAACGTACTGGTATGTTGCTGGACTTTGAATGTTTATACCAGAATGATGCCTGCGGGTTTAGGTATCATCTTGGTATCATTCTTTTCAGCCAGCGGCCGGCTTTCATGTAAAAGCAATCCTAGTGGCTAATTAGCCTCTGGACTGCTTTTACAAGCAGTGGGAGGGAATGTCCCCCCCCGGATATAAAAAGCGCCATTGGGAAATTGGGAAAGCATTTTATCACACCGATCTTGGTGTGGTCAGATGCTTTGAGGGCAGAGGAAAGATATAGGGTCCAATAGACCCCAGTTTTTTCAAAAAAGAGTACCTGTTATTACCTATTGCTATCATAGGGGATATTTACATTCCCTGAGATAACAATAAAAGTGATAAAAATAAATAAATATGGAAGCAACAGTTTAAAAATAAAATAAAAAAGCAAAATGAATAATAAAAAAAAAAAAAAAAAAAAAGCACCCCTGTCCTGCCCTGCTCTTGCCCAATGGCGAACGCAAGCGTCGGTCTGGTGTCATATGTAAACAGCAATTGCACCATGCATGTGAGGTATCACCGCGAAGGTCAGATCGAGGGCAGTAATTTTAGCAGTAGACCTCCTCTGTACATCTAACGGGGTAACCTGTAAATGCTTTTAACGGCTTTTAAAAATGTATGTAGTTTGTCGCCAATGCGCGTTTGTGCGAAATTTTAAAGCATGTCGTGTTTGGTATCTATGTACTCGGCCTAAGATCATCTTTTTTATTTCATCAAACATTTGGGCAATATAGTGTGTTTTAGTGCATTAAAATTAAAAAAAGTGTATTTTTTCCCCAAAAAATGCGTTTGAAAAATCGCTGCGCAAATACTGTGTAGAAAAAAAAAATGCAACACCCACCATTTTATTCTGTAGGGCCTTTGCTTTAAAAATATATATAATGTTTGGGGGTTCAACATAATTTTCTTGCAAAAAAAAATATGTTTTCATGTAAACAAAAAGTGTCAAAAAGGGCTGTCTTCAAGTGGTTAGAAGAGTGGATGTAAGCTTACTAATGTTGTGTATAAAATGCCAGAACAGTTCAAAACCCCCCCAAATGACCCCATTTTGGAAAGTAGACACCCCAAGCTATATACTGAGAGGCATGTCGAGTCCATGGAATATTTTATATGTTGGCACAAGTTGCGGAAAAAATAATTTTTTTTTTTTTTTTGCACAAAGTTGGCACTAAATGATATATTGCTCAAACATGCCATGGGCATATGTGGAATTACACCCCAAAATACATTCTGTTGCTTCTCCTGAGTACAGGGATACCACATGTGTGAGACTTTTTGGGAGCCTAGCCGCGTACGGGACCCCAAAAACCAAGCACCGCCTTCAGGCTTTCTAAGGGTGTCAATTTTTGATTTCACTTCTCACTGCCTATCACAGTTTCGGAGGCCATGGAATGCCCAGATGGCACAAAACCCCCCCAAATGACCCCATTTTGGAAAGTAGACACCCCAAGCTATTTGCTGAGAGGTATTGTGAGTATTTTTCAGATCTCACTTTTTGTCACAAAGTTTTGAAAATTGAAAAAAAAAAGAAAAAAAAAAATGTTCTTTCTTCATTTTCAAAAACAAATGAGAGCTGTAAAATACTCACCATGCCTCTCAGCAAACAGCTTGGGGTGTCTACTTTCCAAAATGGGGTCATTTGGGGGGGTTTTGTGCTATTTTGGCATTTTATGGCCTTCGAAACTGTGATAGGTAGTGAGGAGTGAAATCAAAAATTTGCGCCCTTAGAATTCCTGGAGGCGGTGCTTGGTTTCCGGGGTCCCGTACGTGGCTAGGCTCCTAAAAAGTCCCACACATGTGGTATCCCCGTACTCAGGAGAAGCAGCAGAATGTATTTTGGGGTGCAATTCCACATATAACCATGGCATGTTTGAGCAATATATCATTTAGTGACAACTTTTTGTAATTTTTTTTTTTTTTGTCATTATTCAATCACTTGGGACAAAAAAAAAATATTCAATGGGCTCAACAGGCCTCTCAGCAATTTCCTTGGGGTGTCTACTTTCTAAAATGGGGTCATTTGGGGGGGTTTTGTGCTATTTTGACATTTTATGGCCTTCAAAACTGTGATAGGTAGTGAGGAGTGAAATCAAAAATTTGCGCCCTTAGAAATCCTGAAGGCGGTGCTTGGTTTCCGGGGTCCCGTACGTGGCTAGGCTCCTAAAAAGTCCCACACATGTGGTATCCCCGTACTCAGGAGAAGCAGCAGAATGTATTTTGGGGTGCAATTCCACATATAACCATGGCATGTGTGAGCAATATATCATTTAGTGACAACTTTTTGTAATTTATTTTTATTTTTTATTTTTTTGTCATTATTCAATCACTTGGGACAAAAAAAAAAATATTCAATGGGCTCAACATGCCTCTCAGCAATTTCCTTGGGGTGTCTACTTTCTAAAATGGGGTCATTTGGGGGGGGTTTTGTACTGCCCTGTCATTTTAGCACCTCAAGAAATGAGATAGGCAGTCATAAATTAAAAGCTGTGTAAATTCCAGAAAATGTACCCTAGTTTGTAAACGCTATAACTTTTGCGCAAACCGATAAATATACGCTTATTGACATTTTTTTTACTAAAGACATGTGGCTGAATACATTTTGGCCTAAATGTATGACTAAAATTTAGTTTATTCGATTTTTCTTATAACAAAAAGTAGAAAATATAATTTATTTTAAAAAATTTCGGTCTTTTTCCGTTTATATCGCAAAAAATAAAAATCGCAGAGGCAATCAAATACCATTAAAAGAAAGCTCTATTTGTGGGAAGAAAAGGACACAAATTTCGTTTGGGTACAACATTGCATGTCCGCACAATTTACAGTTAAAGCAGCGCAGTGCAAAATTCTGAATTCACCTCTGGTCCTTTAGCTACCAAATGGTCCGGGGCTTAAGTGGTTAAAGACCTTTATCATCTGACCGCTTAATAGTGAGGCAAATTCTTTGTTATATCTTATAGTATATCTGTCCTGGCCCGGGGCCTTTCCAGGTTTGATCGTTTTTAATATTGCGTTCAGTTCCACCATAGAGATAGGGGTCTCTAAACTACATCGGGCTGGGGATGGGAACCTTGAAAGATCTGCTGAGGAAAGGTATTCCTCTATGGCTAACAATGGAACAGGTGATTGTACCAAGTTGTATAAGGAAGAATAATATTCTCCAAATTCCTCAGCTATATCTTTCGGCTTCCGTATTAGATGTCCCTTCTTCCCTTTGATTTGCGGTATATATGTTGACAGGTTTTTTTCTTTTAATTTCCCAGCTAACAGTTTGCTACATTTGTCTCCCAGTTCATAGTTTGCCTTCTTACTCCGTTGTATTATTGCTTGGGCTTTAAAACGCAGAATCTCTGTAATCTCCCTTCTCAACTGGGCAAGTTCCCTTCCAATGAAGGGTACTTGTGTCTTTTTCCTGGATCTCCTCTAACAGTTTCCCAATCTGTTTTTCTCGTTTTTTCTTCAGAATTGATCCATGTTTAATCAGGACTCCCCTGATCACAGTTTTGTGCGCCTCCCATATCATTCCCGGGTCGCTCCCCGGGGTGTCATTAACTTGAAAATATGCTGTAATTTCTTTGGCCACATCTTCCCTGACTTCAGGGTTCTGTAGTAGGGATGAGCCGAACACCCCCGGGTTCGGTTCTCACCAGAACCTTCGAACGGACCGAAAGTTCGCGCAAATTTTCGAACCCTATTCGTTATAATGGACGCGAACGTTCGAAATCAAAATTGCTAATTACAACGGCCAATATGCATGTTAATGTTATAAAACAGGTTTGGGGACCCGGGTCCTGCCCCAGGGGACATATATCAATGCAAAAAGAAATTTTAAAAACTAAAGTTTTTTCGGGAGCAGTCATTTTAATGATGCATAAAGTGAAAAAAAAAAAGTGAAATTTTCCTTTAAATATGGTACCTGGGGGGTGTCTAAAGTATGCCTGTGAAGTGGCATGTGTTTCCCGTGTTTAGAACTGTCCTTGCACAAAATGACATTTGTAAAGGAAAAAAAGAAGCCATTTAAAACCACTTGCGGCTTTAATGTCATGTCTTGTCCTGGCCGCCATATGGCTGAAAATCCTTGAGAAAAATGGCATGGCTACCCCATCACCCCCCCCCCCCCCACCCCAGCCCCTTTGGGTCTTGTATGGATACTAAGGGGGACCCCGCACCCAAAATAAAACCCTATACCTACAACCCTATATACTCTGAACAGCAGTATATAGGTGGTGCAAACAAGACATGGACTGTAGGTTTGTTCTTAAGTAGAATCTGAACAGGTACATTATGAAGTGTAGCTACATCCCAAAAAAATCAATTTTTAAGCTTTTTGGAGAACATAGGAAGGGGTTATCACCCCTGTAACATTTGCTGTCTTTGCACATCTGTTCAGAACATGTCACCTCACTTTCCGTCCCAATGACAAATGTTTTTGGAAAAGTGGGGTTTTAATTGAAACAAGGATTGGTGATAAAGCATCAGTAGAGAGGAGATACCTTTTTCCCAAATTAAATCTAACAGGATAGAATTTTCCTTCCTAGGGGTAGATTTCCTCTCACTTCCTGTTTTCTCTTGCCGTTTGCAAGTAGGAGTCGTTTGTAAGTTGGATGTTTGAAAGTAGGGGCCTGCCGTATATACTCTGCAGAAATTTGCCCTATTAGATGTTGGTGTAGCCACAAGACTGGTGGGCACAGGAATGGGCCCTGCTGTGAGTTAATAGATCAAGATTTGTACTTGCATGCACCTGTTGAACCGGGCAGAAAAATTGGGCCTTTGGTGGTGGTGGTGGTGGTGGTGGACGGTGTTGCCACAAGACTGTAAGCCCTCACAGTTACTCTTGGTGGGTGCAGGAATGGGCCCTGCTGTGAGTTATTAGATCAAGATTTGTAATTGCATGCACCTGTTGAACAGGGCAGAAAAATTGGGCCTTTGGTGGTGGTGGTGGTGGTGGACGGTGTTGCCACAAGACTGTAGGCCCTCATAGTTACTCTTGGTGGGCGCAGGAATGGGCCCTGCTGTGAACTATTAGATCAAGATTTGTAATTACACGCCCCTGTTAAACAGGGGCTGAAAAATTGTGCCTTAGGCATTGGTGCTGGTGCCACAACACTGCAACCCCTCACAGATACTGTACTTGGAGCACAGCAGTCACACCTGTTGCGAAGCATCTTTTTAAAAAATTGTAATTACACGCCCCTGTTATACAGGGGCTGAAAAATTGTGCCTTAGGCACTGGTGCTGGTGCCACAACACTGCAACCCCTCACAGATACTGTACTCTGAGCACAGCAATGAGACCTGTTGCAAAGCATTGCCTAAAAATTGTAATTACACGCCCCAACAGGGGCTGAAAAATTGTGCCTTAGGCACTGGTGCTGGTGCCACAACACTGCAACCCCTCACAGATACTGTACTCTGAGCACAGCAGTCACACCTGTTGCGAAGCATCTTTTTAAAAAATTGTAATTACACGCCCCTGTTATACAGGGGCTGAAAAATTGTGCCTTAGGCACTGGTGCTGGTGCCACAACACTGCAACCCCTCACAGATACTGTACTCTGAGCACAGCAATGAGACCTGTTGCAAAGCATTGCCTAAAAATTGTAATTACACGCCCCAACAGGGGCTGAAAAATTGTGCCTTAGGCACTGGTGCTGGTGCCACAACACTGCAACCCCTCACAGATACTGTACTCTGAGCACAGCAGTCACACCTGTTGCGAAGCATCTTTTTAAAAAATTGTAATTACACGCCCCTGTTATACAGGGGCTGAAAAATTGTGCCTTAGGCACTGGTGTGGTGGCATGGATCATTGAGGAGGAGGAAGAGGATAGTCAGTGAACATAACAGGACAGTCACTCAGCATCAACATAGGCAGTCTTGAAGGGATGTGACATTATAAATTATTCCGTTATATCCGCTTCAGGTGTCTGGTAGCTGGTGGTGATCCAAGACTGATTCATTTTTATGAAGGTCAGTCGATCAACCGAGTCGGTGGACAGGCGCACCCTATGATCGGTGACAAATCCTCCAGCAGCACTGAATGTGCGTTCGGAAAGAACGCTGGATGCAGGACAGGCCAGTAGCTCAATTGCATACTGTGCAAGCTCTGGCCAGTGATCCATCCTCAGGACCCAGTAAGCCAGAGGATTTTCGGTGGGAAAGGTGTCCAAGTCTGACCTTGCCCCTAGGTATTCCTGCACCATGTATATCAGACGCTGGCGATGGTTGCTGGAACCGATCATACCTTGGGGCTGCGGACTAAAAAATTGTCTGAACGCATCGGTCAGACGTCCACCTTCCCCACCGCTCCTTCTGCTACTGACCGAAGCCTCAGCAACTCGTCGTCCAGGACCAGGAGTTTGTAACCTCCCAGTTTCTGGGAACGCGTTGCACAGACCTTTCTGCAAGGCCTCCCTGAGATGTCTCATCCTCTGCTCCCTCTGCGACGGCAAGATAAGGTCCGCAACCTTACCCTTGTACCGTGGATCAAGGAGAGTGGCCAGCCAGTAATGGTCACTCTCCTTGATCCGAAGAACACGAGGATCCTTCCGCAGGCTTTGCAGGATCAGGGAGGCCATGCAGCGTAGGTTAGCTGAGGCATTCGGTCCGGAGTCTTCTGGGTCACTGAGGATGACATGATCGCCAGCCACCTCCTCCCAGCCACGTACAAGTCCACTGGTTTGTTGGGACTGTACATCATCCCTAAAAGACTGCTGCTGCTGATGCTGAGTGCCAGGCTCCACCTCCATGCTCACACAATCCTCCTCCTCCTCCTCCTCCTCCTCTTCCTGTGTGATGGGTGGGACAGAAGGAACATTGTCTGGATAAAGGGGGCCTTGAGAGACAAGGAAGTCCTCCTCTTCCTGCCTCTGTTCTGCCTCAAGTGCCCTGTCCATTATCCCACGCAGCGTATGCTCCAACAGGTGGACAAGAGGTACAGTGTCACTGATGCATGCACTGTCACTGCTCACCATCCTCGTGGCCTCCTCAAATGGTGAGAGGACAGTGCATGCATCCCTGATCATGCTCCACTGGCGTGGGGAAAAAAAGCCAAGCTCCCCTGACCCTGTCCTGGTGCCGTAGTCGCAAAGGTACTCATTGATGGCCCTCTGCTGCGTGTGCAGTCGCTGCAGCATGGCCAACGTTGAGTTCCACCTGGTGGGCATGTCACATATTAGGCGGTTTTTGGGCAGGTTCAGCTCCTTTTGCAGCTCAGTCAGCCGAGCACTGGCATTATAAGATCGGCGGAAATGCACACAGACTTTCCTGGCCTGCCTCAGGACATCCTGTAAGCCTGGGAACCTGCCCAAGAACCGCTGCACCACCAGGTTGAGGACGTGAGCCATACAGGGCACATGGGTGAGCTGCCCCTGTCGCAGGGCGGAGAGGAGGTTGGTGCCATTATCAGAAACGACCATTCCTGGCTTAAGCTGGCGTGGCGTCAACCACCTCTCGGCCTGCCCCTGCAGAGCTGCCAGAACCTCTGGCCCAGTGTGGCTCCTGTCCCCCAAACACACCAGCGCAAGCACGGCATGGCATCTTTTTGCCTGCGTACTCGCGTAGCCCCTTGTACGCCTACGGAGCACCGCTGGTTCCGAGGACAGAGCACTCGAAGAGGACATGGAGGAAGAAGAAGAGGAGGGGGTGGAGGAGAGAGGTGTGTCACAACCAGTAGTAGCATTTTGGAGGCGTGGTGGCGGAACAACCTCCAACACTACTGCACCTTGTCCTGCATCCCTCCCAGCTACCAATAGAGTGACCCAATGGGCCGTGAAAGAAAGATAACGTCCCTGTCCATGCCTGCTGGACCATGAGTCAGCGGTAATATGCACCTTACCGCTGACCGCCCTGTCCAGCGAGGCATGGACATTGCCTTCCACATGCCAGTAGAGAGACGGAATCGCCTTCCGTGAGAAAAAGTGGCGTTTGGGAACCTGCCACTGAGGAACCGCACATTGAACAAACTCACGGAAGGGGGCCGAGTCTATCAACTGAAAAGGCAGCAGTTGAAGTGCTAGCAATTTAGCCAAGCTAGCATTCAACCGCTGGGCATGTGGATGGCTGGGAGTATACTTCTTTCGACGGTCCAGCAGCTGGGGCAGGGAAATTTGCCTGCTACAATCGGACGTCGGTGTACTGCAAGTACTTGGTTGTGACACACCTAATTCTACACCTTCAGTCCTCTCAGAGCAGCTTTCAGAGAGGACTGAAGATATAGTGGGGATGGAGATCCCAGCTGATGAGGAGCAAGGAGAGGTCCGCTTTGTTCTTTGGTGTGGGTCTTTTATGTGTGCTTGCCAACGAGCTGCATGGCAGGTCGACATATGTCTGCTCATGCTTGTGGTGCCCAAGCGGCTGATGTTTTGGCCACGCGAGATACGCTTGAGACAAATATTGCAAATAGCAGTGGTGCGATCTGATGCACTCGTCTCAAAAAAGGCCCACACCAAAGAACTTTTGTGATAACGTGCAGAGGCAGCGCCCTGCACAGGCGGAGCTCTGCGGTGTGGTACAGTTGCTGTGCTGGCCTCTAGCTGGCCTCCAGGGGGCATCCTGCCTCGTTGGATATGTGACGCTGCATCCTCCTCCTCCTCCTCCTCTCTCCCTTCAGGCACCCACGTGGAGTCAGTGACCTCATCATCCCCTCCCTCTTCACCACTAGAGCAAACCTGGCAGTAAGCTGCAGCTGGTGGAACACTACTGCCAGATTGCTGTCCTTCAGCATCCCCTCTCTCTGCGCGCACACTACTGACTTCCTCAAGCTGGGTATCATCATCCGAGCCTTCGAATCGTTGGGCATCCTCCTGGAGCATGTACCCAACACTGTGCTCAAACAGTTCGGGGGACTCCTCAGGAGGACATGGTGGGTCTAGGGAAGGGGTGGCTGATGATGCCATTGAGTACGCGTTGGCAGCTGCTCTGCCAGTACCCTGAGCCTGGGTGAGAGAGGATGAGGAGGATGAGGAGGGCTTGGTCATCCATTCTACCAAGCCTTCGGCATGATGCGGCTCCACATGTCCAGCTGCCGAAAACAAAGACAAGCGTGTCCCATGGCCACGTGCTGATGACGATGCACGACCACGTCCACGGCCAGCACTGTTGTCTCTAGAAACAGAGCCTGCCTGCCCTGTGTTCTTGCCTCGGCACGCTCTGCCTCTCCTTGGCGGTCTTCCAGCCATTGTAGTCGGTAGTGTATATAGTATAAAAAATAGAACTCCTATGTGTGCTCACAACACACTGTAGGTCCTATGGGTGCTGACACTAACACACTATAGGTACTATGTGTGCTGCTGACAAGAAAATATAGGAGCTCTGTTTGCTGCCACTAACACACTAGAAGTCCTATGGGTGCTGCTGAGAAGAAAATATAGGAGCTCTGTTTGCTGCCACTAACACACTAGAAGTCCTATGGGTGCTGCTGAGAAGAAAATATAGGAGCTCTGTGTGATGCCACTAACACACTACAAGTCCTATGGGTGCTGCTGAGAAGAAAATATAGGAGCTCTGTTTGCTGCCACTAACACACTAGAAGTCCTATGGGTGCTGCTGAGAAGAAAATATAGGAGCTCTGTTTGCTGCCACTAACACACTAGAAGTCCTATGGGTGCTGCTGAGAAGAAAATATAGGAGCTCTGTTTGCTGCCACTAACACACTAGAAGTCCTATGGGTGCTGCTGAGAAGAAAATATAGGAGCTCTGTGTGATGCCACTAACACACTAGAAGTCCTATGGGTGCTGCTGAGAAGAAAATATAGGAGCTCTGTTTGCTGCCACTAACACACTAGAAGTCCTATGGGTGCTGCTGAGAAGAAAATATAGGAGCTCTGTTTGCTGCCACTAACACACTAGAAGTCCTATGGGTGCTGCTGAGAAGAAAATATAGGAGCTCTGTTTGCTGCCACTAACACACTAGAAGTCCTATGGGTGCTGCTGAGAAGAAAATATAGGAGCTCTGTTTGCTGCCACTAACACACTAGAAGTCCTATGGGTGCTGCTGAGAAGAAAATATAGGAGCTCTGTTTGCTGCCACTAACACACTAGAAGTCCTATGGGTGCTGCTGAGAAGAAAATATAGGAGCTCTGTTTGCTGCCACTAACACACTAGAAGTCCTATGGGTGCTGCTGAGAAGAAAATATAGGAGCTCTGTGTGATGCCACTAACACACTAGAAGTCCTATGGGTGCTGCTGAGAAGAAAATATAGGAGCTCTGTTTGCTGCCACTAACACACTAGAAGTCCTATGGGTGCTGCTGAGAAGAAAATATAGGAGCTCTGTTTGCTGCCACTAACACACTAGAAGTCCTATGGGTGCTGCTGAGAAGAAAATATAGGAGCTCTGTTTGCTGCCACTAACACACTAGAAGTCCTATGGGTGCTGCTGAGAAGAAAATATAGGAGCTCTGTTTGCTGCCACTAACACACTAGAAGTCCTATGGGTGCTGCTGAGAAGAAAATATAGGAGCTCTGTTTGCTGCCACTAACACACTAGAAGTCCTATGGGTGCTGCTGAGAAGAAAATATAGGAGCTCTGTGTGATGCCACTAACACACTAGAAGTCCTATGGGTGCTGCTGAGAAGAAAATATAGGAGCTCTGTTTGCTGCCACTAACACACTAGAAGTCCTATGGGTGCTGCTGAGAAGAAAATATAGGAGCTCTGTTTGCTGCCACTAACACACTAGAAGTCCTATGGGTGCTGCTGAGAAGAAAATATAGGAGCTCTGTGTGATGCCACTAACACACTAGAAGTCCTATGGGTGCTTCTGAGATGAAAATATAGGAACTCTGTGTGATGCCACTAACACACTAGAAGTCCTATGGGTGCTGCTGAGAAGAAAATATAGGAGCTCTGTTTGCTGCCACTAACACACTAGAAGTCCTATGGGTGCTTCTGAGATGAAAATATAGGAACTCTGTGTGATGCCACTAACACACTAGAAGTCCTATGGGTGCTGCTGAGAAGAAAATATAGGAGCTCTGTTTGCTGCCACTAACACACTAGAAGTCCTATGGGTGCTTCTGAGATGAAAATATAGGAGCTCTGTTTGCTGCCACTAACACACTAGAAGTCCTATGGGTGCTGCTGAGAAGAAAATATAGGAGCTCTGTTTGCTGCCACTAACACACTAGAAGTCCTATGGGTGCTGCTGAGAAGAAAATATAGGAGCTCTGTGTGATGCCACTAACACACTAGAAGTCCTATGGGTGCTGCTGAGAAGAAAATATAGGAGCTCTGTGTGATGCCACTAACACACTAGAAGTCCTATGGGTGCTTCTGAGATGAAAATATAGGAACTCTGTGTGATGCCACTAACACACTAGAAGTCCTATGGGTGCTTCTGAGATGAAAATATAGGAACTCTGTGTGATGCCACTAACACACTAGAAGTCCTATGGGTGCTGCTGAGAAGAAAATATAGGAGCTCTGTTTGCTGCCACTAACACACTAGAAGTCCTATGGGTGCTGCTGAGAAGAAAATATAGGAGCTCTGTGTGATGCCACTAACACACTAGAAGTCCTATGGGTGCTGCTGAGAAGAAAATATAGGAGCTCTGTGTGATGCCACTAACACACTAGAAGTCCTATGGGTGCTGCTGAGAAGAAAATATAGGAGCTCTGTTTGCTGCCACTAACACACTAGAAGTCCTATGGGTGCTGCTGAGAAGAAAATATAGGAGCTCTGTTTGCTGCCACTAACACACTAGAAGTCCTATGGGTGCTGTTGGGGTGCAATGCTGTGCTAACAGCACTGCGGTTGGTACTACTGCAATACTGTACTAACAGTAAGCACGCACCAGACTAATCCCCAGCAGCAGCTAATAACACGCTAACTGTGCAATCAGCAGCAATGAACGATCAATGACTTAGGTAGCAATGGTTTAGCAAAGAAATAGCCAATGGTTTAGCAAAGAAGAGCAAATCTTTCAGTATCAAGCAAAGACAGAATCAGCAGACTAATCTCTCCTAAAGCCGGAACTCATGTGACCGGGGCCGATGGCGTGGCGGCCTTTTAAATGGTGGGGCGTGTACTAAAGCCCCTGAGCTGTAATTGGCTACAGGCGTCCTGCCTGTAGCCAATTATTGCTCTCCGAGTTTCGGGCGCTGTGATTGGCCAAGCATGCGGGGTCACAGTGCATGCTTGGCCAATCATCAGCCAGCAATGCACTGCGCCGGCCGCGCCGGCCGCAATGCATTGCGGGGCCGCTCGCATCACACGAATGTGATGCGAACGGCCCAAATAGTTCTGGGCTCGACGAGCGAGCGAACGCCCGATGCTCGATTCGAACATGGGTTCGAATCGAGCACCGGGCCCATCCCTATTCTGTAGCAAACTTTTGTTTAAACGCCAGCGTCCAGTGCCGGCCCAAGACATTGTGCTGCCTGGTACCAAGAATGAAATGCTGCCCCCCCCCCAAAAGAAAAATCACGCCCACCAAAATGCCCCCATATTCATTATTTTATATCATGATAACCAAAATGGACCTGTCATGGCTCTATACATGTATATAGGAGTATAAAAGGACCTGTGCATGGCCGTTGGCCGAGATGTCAGCTGGCCACCCGCGATCGCTCCATAGAGCCAGAACGGGGATCTGTCAATGTAAACAGACAGATCCCCATTCTGACAGGGGAGGAGAGACAGATCTGCTGTTCCTAGTGATTAGGAACAGAGATCTCTCTCCTCCTCCAGTCAGTCCCCATCCCCCCAGTTAGAAACACCTCCCAGGGAACACATTTAACCCCTTTCCTGACAGTGACATTTACACAGTAATCAGTGCATTTTTATAGCACAGATCGCTGTATAAATGTCACTGGTCCCAAAAAAGTGTCAAGTGTCCAATCTGTCCACCGCAATGTCACAGTTTCGCTAAAAATCGCAGATCACCGCCATTACTAGTAAAAAAATATATAATAATAATAAAAATGCCATAAATCTATCCTCTATTTGGTAGACGCAATAACTTTTGTGCAAACTAATCAATATACACTTATTGCGTTTTTTTTTTTACCAAACATATGTAGAAGAATACATATCGACCTAAACTGATGAAGAATTTTTTATTTTTTTGGATGTTTATTATAGCAAAAGTTAAAATAAAAAACAATTTTCAAAGTTGTCGCTATTTTTGTTTATAGCACAAAAAATAAAAACCGCAGAAGTTATCAAATACCACCAAAAGAAAGCTCTATTTGTTTAGGTACAACGTCACACGACCGCGCAATTGTCAGTTAAATCGATGCCGCGCCGAATCGGAAAAAAATGATTGAAGTGCATTATTTCTATTGTTATATAAAATAAAATAGTTCAACTCACCATAATGCAGAATAAGTGGGAGCCCCGAGTGTGTCACTTCCCGCGTCACCTGCCACCAGATGCAGATTGTCACTTGTTGCGAATTGTCACTTGCCACAATGCCATCTGCCACAAATTGCGGCTGGTCACTTGCCACGATGCCACACATTGCAGATTGTCACTTGCCACGACATCACCTGCCACACGTAGCGGATTGTCCCTTGCCATGACGTCACCTGCCACACGTCTGACAGAGAGGAGGAGGGGGGTCTGACAGAGAGGAGGAGGGGGGTCTGACAGAGAGGAGGAGGGGGGTCTGACAGAGAGGAGGAGGGGGGCGGCTGATAGAGAGGAAGAGGGGGGCGGCTGATAGAGAGGAAGAGGGGGGCGGCTGATAGAGAGGAAAGGGGGCTGATAGAGAGGAGGGGGGCGGCTGACAGAGCAGATGAGAGAGACGGACCTCAGGAGGGGGGGCGAGGAGGGGGGTGGCTGATAGAGAGGAGGGGGGCCGCGGGTGGCTGACAGGGCAGATGAGAGAGACGGACCTCAGGAGGGTGGCGGCTGATAGAGAGGAGGGGGGTGGCTGATAGAGAGGAAGGGGGCGGCTGACAGAGCAGATGAGAGAGACAGACCTCAGAAGAGGGGGTGGCTGATAGAGAGGAGGGGGGGCCATTGGCAGCTGACAGGGAGATGAGAGAGACAGACCTAAGGAGGGGGGGCGGCTGATAGAGAGAGGGGGGCCGCGGGCAGCTGACAGGGAGATGAGAGAGACAGACCTAAGGAGGGGGGGCGGCTGATAGAGAGGAGGTGGGGCAGTGGGCGGCTGACAGGGAGATGAGAGAGACAGATCTCAAAAGGGGGGGCGGCTGATAGAGAGAGGGGGGCCGCGGGCAGCTGACAGGGAGATGAGAGAGACAGACCTCAGGAGGGGGGGCGGCTGATAGAGAGGGGGGTCCGCGGGCAGCTGACAGGGAGATGAGAGAGACAGACCTCAGGGGGTGGCGGCTTATAGAGAGAGGGGGGGCCGCGGGCAGCTGACAGGGAGATGAGAGAGACAGACCTCAGGAGGGGGGGCGGCTGATAGAGAGAGGGGGGGCCGCGGGCAGCTGACAGGGAGATGAGAGAGACAGACCTCAGGAGGGGGGGCTGATAGAGAGAGGGGGGCCGCGGGCAGCTGACAGGGAGATGAGAGACAGACCTAAGGAGGGGGGGGCGGCTGATAGCTGCCCGCGGCCCCCCTCTCTCTATCAGCCGCCCCCCTCCTTAGGTCTGTCTCTCTCATCTCCCTGTCAGCTGCCCGCGGCCCCCCCTCTCTCTGACAGGGAGATGAGAGAGACAGACCTAAGGAGGGGGGGGGGCGGCTGATAGAGAGAGGGGGGCCGCGGGCAGCTGACAGGGAGATGAGAGAGACAGACCTAAGGAGGGGGGGGGGCGGCTGATAGAGAGCGGGGGGGCCACGGGCAGCTGACAGGGAGATGAGAGAGACAGACCTCAGGAGGGGGGGGGGGCGGCTGATAGAGAGAGGGGGGGGCCGCGGGCAGCTGACAGGGAGATGAGAGAGACAGACCTCAGGAGGGGGGGGGGGGGCGGCTGATAGAGAGAGGGGGGGCCGTGGGCAGCTGACAGGGAGATGAGAGAGACAGACCTAAGGAGGGGGGGGGGCGGCTGATAGAGAGAGGGGGGCCGCGGGCAGCTGACAGGGAGATGAGAGAGACAGACCTAAGGAGGGGGGGGCGGCTGATAGAGAGAGGGGGGGCCGCGGGCAGCTGACAGGGAGATGAGAGACAGACCTAAGGAGGGGGGGGCGGCTGATAGAGAGAGGGGGGGCCGCGGGCAGCTGACAGGGAGATGAGAGACAGACCTAAGGAGGGGGGGGCGGCTGATAGAGAGAGGGGGGGCTGCGGGCAGCTGACAGGGAGATGAGAGACAGACCTAAGGAGGGGGGGGCGGCTGATAGAGAGAGGGGGGCCGCGGGCAGCTGACAGGGAGATGAGAGACAGACCTAAGGAGGGGGGGGCAGCTGATAGAGAGAGGGGGGGCCGCGGGCAGCTGACAGGGAGATGAGAGAGACAGACCTCAGGAGGGGGGGGCGGCTGATAGAGAGAGGGGGGGCCACGGGCAGCTGACAGGGAGATGAGAGAGACAGACCTCAGGAGGGGGGGCGGCTGATAGAGAGAGGGGGGGCCGCGGGCAGCTGACAGGGAGATGAGAGAGACAGACCTAAGGAGGGGGGGCTGATAGAGAGAGGGGGGCTGCGGGCAGCTGACAGGGAGATGAGAGACAGACCTCAGGAGGGGGGGCGGCTGATAGAGAGAGGGGGGGGCCGCGGGCAGCTGACAGGGAGATGAGAGACAGGCCTCAGGAGGGGGGGGGCGGCTGATAGAGAGAGGGGGGGCCATGGGCAGCTGACAGGGAGATGAGAGAGACAGACCTCAGGAGGGGGGGGGGCGGCTGATAGAGAGAGGGGGGGCCGCGGGCAGCTGACAGGGAGATGAGAGAGACAGACCTAGGGAGGGGGGGCTGATAGAGAGAGGGGGGCTGCGGGCAGCTGACAGGGAGATGAGAGACAGACCTCAGGAGGGGGGGCGGCTGATAGAGAGAGGGGGGGCCGCGGGCAGCTGACAGGGAGATGAGAGACAGGCCTCAGGAGGGGGGGCGGCTGATAGAGAGAGGGGGGGCCGCGGGCAGCTGACAGGGAGATGAGAGACAGACCTCAGGTCTCCTGTGACACACAGCGCTAGTTAGGACTCCGGGAGCATGCAGGGCTGGCGCGATTACCCACAGTCCAGCTCCTCCGCTCCTCCAGGCGAATCACAAGCCTCATGTCTGCTGTCCGTCCCTCCCACATAACCTGCTCGGCCAATCACAGGACACCCGCCGCTGCCCATTGCTGAGCTTGGCTCAAAACACAGAGAGATTTTTAGGCAGCAGTTTGAACACTGATTTGCCGCTCCCCTGAAAGTGCCGCCTGGGACCGTGGTACCATCGGGTCCCATGGTAGGGCCGGCCCTGCCAGCGTCTCTCTTGGGAGAGAACCGTGTTGGATAGGGAGAGGCACAAGCTGATCAGGACGTGATCTGACTACGTTATATTTCCGTTAGTCACTTCTGATACTAAGGAGATCAGGTAATAAGGAATCAGAAATAGGTCTATGCGGGAGTATGCTTGGTGCGGGTTGGAGAAAAAGGTATAATCCCTTTCTTCTGCATGTAAGGTCCTCCAAGCGTCCACCAGTTGTGCTTCATGCAATTTCTGCAATATTCCCCTTCTGACACCCCCTGGTGTTGATTAGGTCCCTAGAGAGGTGTCTAATCTATGGTCCAAAAAGATAATAAAATCTCCCCCAAGAATCAATTTACCTTCTGCAAATTCTGATAACTCCGAAAGCACTTTCTTCATAAATGAGTCTTGGTGTACATTTGGTGCATACAACGTGGACAGTGTCACTTTAGCTCCTCCAATACTACCTTTAAGAAAGAGAAATCTACCTTTTGGGTCCAGGCGTTTATCCAATAATGACCAGGTGACTCGATTGGAGATCAAGATTGATACCCCTTTAGATTTTGCTTCCTGGTCGCCTCAGGTCGTTCAACAACATCCTTTGTTTTTCAGGGACATTAAGTCCCTTGGCGTTTAGGGAGGTTATTTTTATTCCCTCTCACTTTTTCCTCTCTCTTCTCTTTCTCACCCCCTGCCACCTCCTTTCCCTTATTCTTTATTCCTCTATATCTAGACTATACTATACCTCTCTAAATTAGATTCGCTAAGATGTTCTGTACAGTTCTACTAATGATCTTCTCAGCTTCTTTACTATGTACATTCCATTCCATTACATCCATATTCTGTACTGACATATATCCAGGGGTGGTCTATAACAGCTTTAACTATCTGGTTCTCTTGAGAGGCGGCCTATGTCTCTTCTCTTCATTTCCTTAACCCCCAAGGTCCTCCCATTCCTCCCCCACACCCCAGTCCCTCCCTCCTTCTGACCCATATATCTGTAAATACTATAGGTACCTCTACTGTGCTTCTAATGTGTCCAAAAAAAGAAGAAAAAAAAAAAACATTTTCATATAGCAATTTCCCTGCTCCCTCTCTTGTGCATTTTATATTACATAGTAGTAAATAGTGAATATTCTATATCCTATTACGACTCTCTATTTCAGTTCCCTAACACCTCCAACCACATCTATTTCAACTCCATACATCAAAATATCATTTCAGTTACAACCGTGTAGCCAAAAAAAATTAAAATTAAGAAATAAATAAAAGAAATATAATCATTCTTAGATCAAGGGCCTCCCAACAAAATAGGTGGGGCCTATCGTGCATATGGTGTAAAAAATAAATAAAAAAGGGGGATTTCTATCCAATTGTGCAAGCCATAAGGGTCTATCTGGCGGAAGTACAGGGAGGGGGGAAGGGGGGGGGGTCAGCCACCAAAAAAAAAAAAAACGGGGATGGCCAAAAAAAAGAAAAAAGAAAAGGGAAGAGGGGACATAAGGGGATCCAGTCTTTTATCCCTGAAAAAAAAAGTATTTTAAGTACACCTCTTCTCCAAGTCTATGTCTATTTTCCTAGGGGGCCCTTATGTGTCTCCCTTTCTCTTGAGGGTGGTTGGTTCTTTGTTCCTGCTGGGTTTATTGCTCTTCTTATCAACCCTGGCAGGGGTTGTAGCCAGTCTGGGACCTCTATTGCCTCCATACCCAGAAATTCAAACAATTCAGGTAGGTCCGTGTGTTGTTTCAAGGCAAATGTCTGTGCGTCTTTATTGTTAGGGAGATCAGATACCCCCAACGGTAGGTCCCCCCAGATTTCCTGATTTTATCCAGTAAAGGACGCAACATGGCTCTCCTTTGTAGGGTGGCCCGGGAAAGGTCTGGCAGGATTTTAATCTGGGACCCTTCATATGTAATCTCTGATCTCTGTTTCCCATGCCTCTCGGCTTATCAGTTCTTTATGAGCGTAGCGATGGAAACAACAGATCACGTCTCTAGGTCTGTTCAGGTTCACTGAACGTGGGCCCAGGGCTCTGGGCAGTCTTTCAAATTCAAAGACCTGGGTGAGGGGTGGGGTAGCCAATTGATGGCATATTGCCATAATAGTCGGCTGTAATGCCTCTCTCCCTACTGCTTCGGGGACCCCCCTGAACCTTAAGTTCTTACGCCTACTTCGGTCCTCGATTTCCTCCAGCTTAAGCTGGATAGGGTCAACATGGGAGTTCTGTAGAGTCTGTGACTGTTCTAAGCATGTAACACGCTCTTCTAATAATGCTAGGGATGACTTATCATGTTTCAACTTATCTGTCAGTTGTTGAACCTCCTCGCGGACGACCTCCAGATCTCTGTGGTGCCCCTCTTCCAGCCGTGTAACCAGTGATTCCATGTCGGCCTGTGTGGGGAGAGCCTGCATCATCGCCCTCAGAGATATGAGTTCTGACTCCAGTTCTCCCGGTCCTACGGGTGGCTGTCACTGTTCCTTCTGGCTATGCTATGGCTCCATCTCGCTCTTCCCTTCTCTCGCTGCCGGAGCCAGGGCTGAGACCGCCGGCGGCACGGGTAGTATGGAACTTTCCGCCGGTTCGTCCGACTTCCCGCACGTCAGTGCGCCACATGGCACAGTCTCACGCTTCCGGGTAGCGGCCGCTCTCGTAAGGAGGAAGAACTGCTGGATCTCGGGCTGGGATGGGGCTTTTGATAATTTAGCCTCCCTCCTCTTCATTCCAGGTTATCTGCGTTGGTCTTCCAGCAATACAGGTTGAAAAGCTGAGGGGATTCCGGGCTAGAGCTGCATCGTCTACTGATTAGCTGGGTGGAGGACGGAGCTGTGGAGCGTGTGTGTCTCTCTACTCCGCCATCCTCAGGCCACGCCCTTCACATATATGGTACCAACAAGGTTTCCTTGAGATACCATTTTAGGTCACTTCCAGTTTCATTATATACTGGTTAGGTTATACTCACTGTTTTTGCAGATGTGAGTGCATCCACATCATTATTTGGTCTGGATAGTATCTTATAGGTCATTTTATATAGCGCAGCTTTTTTCTTTCTTTGCACTTGCCACCCATAGCCTGGCTCTCTCTCCCTCCCCTTCAGCTGGGTATGTTGGGGGCTTCAGTTTCCCTCTTAGGATTGCTGGGGCTTGCCAGTCCTTGGGACTACATGTCCCATGATCCTCCTTTGTGCTCCTTTTTTATTTATTTATTTTACCTGGCCAATAGGAAGGAGAGGGCTCCGCTCCCAAGTACAGCAGCATGAGTAGGAGGGGGGGGGAGAAAAGCCCACAGATGCTCTCTCCAGACAGAGACACAGACCTCTTCTCCCAACAGGGGGATAGGCAGGAAATATAGCCCTCTTCTGAAAGCAGTGGCTTGAGAAGGGGGGGTGGCAGCACAGTTTTTCCTCCTCGGACCCGCTCGCAGTCGGCTTTCCTATTATTTGCCTGCCAGCGGGGAGATCAAACGGGAGGAGGATCTGCGGCACTTGAGCTCCAGCGGCCCCCCTCTGCCTTAGCTTGTGGTGCCTGGCTGGGTGGCAGGTGGAGGCGGAGCCGCCAACATTAGGCGATGATTCATTACAGACACAGAGGCTCCTGTCCATTCATAAACTGAAGCATAGTAAACACAGTAAAATTCCCCAAAAAAACACTTTTATTTTACTATTTATTCTCTATGGCTAATTTTCTAGCAAAAAACAGGCTGAATATAACTAATAGACATCAAGAAACGGGTAGTTGTCATTATTTGTAATTTGGTGGTGTAGTGGTTAGCACTTTCACCTAGCAGAAAAAGGGTCGCTGCTTCGAGTCCCGACCATGACACCATCTGCCTGGAGTTTGCATGTTCTCCCTGAGTCTGTGTGGGTTTCCTCAGGGTACTCCGGTTTCCTCCCACACTCCAAAGACATGCTGGTAGGTTAATTGGATCTTGTCCAAATTGGCCCAGTATATATGTATATATGTGTGTACGACTGTGTGTCCCAAGTGTCTCGAGATCCTACGGGGTAAAATGACCGCACCAGCCAAGAAGACACTGGCTGCAAAAAGCGCCTAGAGGCGATTTAGTTCGCATGTGAACGCTATACAAGTCACTCATTCATTCAAAATGGGCTGCTCAGTCTAAAATGCCCGGGCCTATTTTTTGTTCCAGTCAGGGCCTGCTAGATGGAACAGTATGCAATGTGGACTAGAGCTTCAACCAAACTTCATTACATGGAGAGACATCTGCTGATCACTGGGTCACTGCTACTGCCAGCCAAGTGTGGCCACGGGAGGGTTTGTACCTGGCACTTTTGGCAGCATGCTTGCCCTATGATATCTATGGAATGGGTATTTACAGTGCCTTGAAAAAGTATTCATACCCCTTGAAATGTTCCACATTTTGTCATGTTACAACCAAAAACGTAAATGTCTTTTTGGGATTTTATGTGACAGACCAACACAAAGTGGCACATAATTGTGAAGTGGAAGGAAAATGCTAAATGTTTTTCAATTTTTTTTACAAATAGATATCTGAAAAGTGTGGCGTGCATTTGTATTCAGCCCCCCTGAGTCAATACTTTGTAGAACCGCCTTTCACTGCAATTACAACTGCAAGTCTTTATGGGGATGTCTCTGCCAGCTTTTCTAGAGCGTGACATTTTTGCCCATTCTTCTTTGCAAAACAGCTCAAGCTCTGTCAGATTGGATGGAGAGCATCTGTGAACAACAATTTTCAAATCTTGCCACAGATTCTTAATTGGATTTAGGTCTGGACTTTGACTGGGCCATTCTAACACATTAATATGCTTTGTTCTAAACCATTCCATTGTAGCTCTGGCTGTATGTTTAGGGTCGTTGTCCTGCTGGAAGGTGAACCTCCACCCCAGTCTCAAGTCTTTTTCAGACTCTAACAGGTTTTATTCTAAGATTGCCCCGAATTTGGCTCCATCCATCTTCCCATCAACTCTGACCAGCTTCCCTGTCCCTGCTGAAGAAAAGCATCCAGTGGAAAAAAATGTTGAGCCCCCACATGATTGCGATACACATGTTACATAACATTGGGCATGATAGAGTAAGAACAATAATTATTGGGTCACTATTCACAGTTAATTTTAAACTGATGACCTGCAGGGGCTTCAAATCGTCGCCTATGGAAAACTTTGGGTACATAAGTTTGTTGTTGCTTCACAGGTGCAAATTTAATGCTTGACATGTTTGGTATCTATTTGCTTGCTGCAACCTCATCCTTTCTATTTTACCAAAAATGTAAATGATATATTGTGTTTTTGTGGCCTAAAATTAACTTTATATGCTGAAAATTTGCACTTGACAAACAATTATGCCAACAACATTTGACATAAAATTTGGAGCTACCACCATTTTATTCTCCAGGGTGTCTGCTTTCATAAAATGTATACTGTGTGGGGCTTATATCTAATATTTTGGTTTAAATATTTTTTTTAACATGCCCTGGCAGCAAAAGGGTTAAAGCCAGACTCAGAGCTTAGCCCTCTGCCCCCCAATTGTCCCCTTTCCCCCCGAAGTATCCTCTCCCTCCCTTTTTTTTGTACTTACCTTTTCCAGATGTTAGGTAATGTGCTGGATCCTCTTCTTTTTCTACACTGGGGGGTCCTCAATGATGTAATGACATCAGTGCCACTCTCCGCATTAATACACTGTGAGCAGTGCCGGGCAGTGGCGGTGCGTCCATAAAGGGTGCAGGAGCACCGCCCCCTCTCCTGTCACTCTTTCTCTCTCACCATAGATAGATTCATGCATTGCATGAATCTATCTATGGTCGCCGCTGCCACCCCGTATTCATGTGCCCGGTCCCTTGTCGGGCGCCGGGCATCTGAATTACAGCGGCGGGTGTGTTTTGGAAGCGCTGCCCCACAAGACAGGGCAAACAGCGAGCGGGCGGGGGGCACACTCACACTGGCACGCTGGCAAAATTTAGCACAGTGGCAGCATTTGATGGGCACACTGGCAGCATTTGATGGGCACAGTCATGATGGCACAGTCGCAGCATTTGATGGCACAGTCGCAGCATTTGATGGCACAGTGTCAGCTTTTGTTGGCACAGTGGCTGCGTTTGATGGGCACAGTGGCTGCGTTTGATGGGCACAGTGGCAGCATTTGATGGGCACAGTGGCAGCATTTGATGGGCACAGTGGCAGCGTTTGATGGCACAGTGGCTGCAATTGATGGCACAGTGGCAGCGTTTGGTGGCACAGTGGCAGCGTTTGGTGGCTCAGTGGCACCGTTTGATGGCACAGTAGCAGCATTTGATGGCACAGTGATTGCAATTAATGTTTTTGGTGCCCAGGGTGAAGATGGCAAACTGTGCCCTCTCCCCAGGTGTAAAGGAAGAGTCAGTGTCATTTCAATACAAGAAAATACTATACAAATTAAATTAGGTTTAATTCGATAGAAACAGAGTTCACACATTTTAATGATATGTATTTTATTAGAGGCACTTAAAGTGTTTCCTTAGTATTTCCAGTGCTCCCACAGTTTTCTATTAAGCCTGTTCAACCTGCTTGGGTTAGGATTAACTTAGTGGTCCCTTTATTATATACAAAATGCTCACACACATCAAAAAGTTAAAATGTGCATTCCAATCAAATTCCAAAATGGCCACGGCGTTCATTGTGCATGCGTCATTCGTCCCAGCATACGCGTTTCGTCATACATTGACGTCATCATAAGTAGAACGATGGGAAATCAAATTCCAGAAACACACATAGCCATAAGTACACTCTATCGCCCAGAAGTCAAATGGAATATCATTAATGAAAATCAATATAATTAAATCACGAACTGGTAAATCGCGGGCACCCCAAAAAAAATGGTATCTATCCCACAAATAAAAAAGCAATTGCATAAGGACGAATTACCGAATTAACGTCTCTATTACAAAAAGACCATTTACAGCCCCAACATAGTAACAGGCTATCTTGTGGATATGTAACAAAGTGACCAGCAATCACAATACATTAATTTACACATTTTAAAATTCAAACAATCAACTTACAATTAGACATGTGCATGACGAAAAAATTTGTTTTGTTTTGTTTTGATTTGTTAATCTAGTTATTTTGTTTTGTTAAATTCGGTTGATTCGTTCAATTAGTATTCGGAATTCATATTCAGAATTTTTGAATTTTCTTTGAATTTACCGATTTTTTTCGATTCAAAACTAACAAATCGATAGATTTTCGAATCAGTCGAAACGAAAATGTTATATTGTTTTAGATTCGAATGCAGCAAAGTGAACAAACAAAAGAAAAATCTTCATCAAATCATTACAATGACTCTTTAAATCACCTTTGGCTTAACAAAAACATCATTATTTCGATAAGGGAACTCTGATAACACACACACAGTCTTTGATTTTAGCAATATGTGTAGTTAGAATTCGACTGGAGTTCAATGTAATATTCGATTTCAATTTAAGTCAGAATTTCCGAAATTTAGATGAATATCGTTACGTTATTCGGAGCATTCGGTAAGATTTGTTTATAGCGTAATTGGGGTATTCGGATATATCTGAATCTCCGAATATCGAAAAATTTGTCTGAATATTAATTCGGAATGAAACAAACCGCACATGCCTACTTACAATAATAAATTAATACATGATAAAATATGATATTATCAATATATATCAATATATAATTACAGGCGAAACTTCAAAAAAAGAAGATATCATCAGCTATTGCTTAAAAAAAACAATTAACGTCCCTTTCGACATTGGGTCCAAACGGGTCATAAGACTTAAGGTCATATATCCAGTGGGTTTCCATCTTGGAAATTTCCCGCCAGACAAAACTCCAATGTGTAGTAAATCTATTAATGGCCAAAAACAGAGAGCCCTCAGGGATCTTATTATGGTGCTGGGCATAGTGCTTAGAAACACAATGTTCTGGGATACCTCGCCTGATATTGGCTATATGTTCCTTCACCCTTCAGGAACATTTAGCTAATATCTGGCAAGGTTTCCCTAGGAGCCTCCTTTCCCAGTAGACGCCTCATATGGAGAAACGCATCGTCGGGTGGAGCCGGAGATCCTGACGTCACCACACCCACAGCTGTGTTAGCCTGAGCCACGGCTGTGTGAATGTCTGTTTTTTAAACTATGCTTTAAAACCTTGTTTGATGTCAGTTGCCCAGCTATTCCATTAAAGGGTACAATTTTTTTAATCAAAGTACTGCACCATGAAGTGTTTTTTTTATCTTTCCTCTTCATACATATGGTCCCTTGTATTGCTGCATGGACCATTCCACCTGCACTGAGATGGTGAAGGATTTTTTTTGTTAACCACACACCCAGCTGACCAGTGGATTCAGTGATGGAAGGTTGACCAGATCGCTGCTGTTACCAGGAGGATATCTTTTGATACTGAGCCCATAAGATCTCCGTTATAGAGATCCAACCTATCTGGCAATCGGCCACTTTGCACTTTTAGTATCCTGTGTTTGCAGCTTGGAAACAAAGGAGGAAGATTTGTATATTTGCTTCCTGGTTCACCACCAAGCTTTAGGAGCTGTTCTTAATTGGACTTTTCCTTTGCATCTTAATTGGACTTTGTTGTTCCCTATGGACCTTTTTTCTTTATAATCCACTTATTTCAGAATATTTTTTAAAAATATTTTTCTTCATTTTTTGCAATGTGTTTTGCAATATTTTAAGTTGCACATCTATTTTTACTTTTTTACATACATATATTACTGAATATTCCAGTTATCTTTATAGTTGCAGCACTGTCACTTTAATATCAATTAGTATTACTGTTAAGAAGTCATTTGTTTTTTTGCTCTATTGCAGTTTGCACCATCTCTTTGCACCCACGCAAACTTGTTGCACTACATGCATTTTTTATACATATGGGGGTAGCGTGGATTTTTCATGCTTAAAAAGGTTTCCCTAGGGCTAGGACTCATTTATTTTAAGGCCCCATTCACATAGGGTGAATATCTGCGTAGGGCCATCTTTGCACAGCACAGAGATGCATAGGCATTGCTTGCATCCCTGTGCCGGTGCCCTGTTGTTCTCTATTGGGACGCGCAGCTGCACGGGCAAAGCCGCGGTGTCTCAATATGACATGCTTGTGCATATGGCAATCTGATAGTGAGGCCTAAAACTTTTTTGCCCAGAATCATCCTTTAAGGTATAATTTTCCTTAATTTTCCATCTTGGCTGGAGTTCACTTTTAATTTTGGGTTGACAATCCTGGCATCATGTAACGTGTTCACTGCAGAGATGATGTAATCAGAATTTTGTTAATGATGTTTTTATTTGTATTACTGCATATTATTTGATCCTGCTCTCTTTAGTTGCATCGAGCACTTTCTAATCTTGGCAAACTATAGTGAAGGGTCCTAGGATTACACAATTGATTCAGACTTTTAAGTGGTTGCTTTATATGGGTCTACACCGTGGGAACCTCACCAGAGACGTCCATTAATTGCATGCTTCTGAAAATTTTCACCTACCCACTTACAGAACATTGAGCGCTAGTTGACAATTAGTCGAGTTTTCCTCTGTGCTAAGTAATTAGTATGGAGAAGGCATACAGTACAGCATGGGTAAAGATGAATGCCATTTTATTCTCTCCCACAGACAGGATTAAAATGGATTGAACTCCAGATTTTTTTTTTTTTTTTTGTTTTAATATTGCCCTTGGTTCAGCAGCAACAATTGATAGGTGGTATGAGTGACACAAACAGTGGGGAAGTTGTGCAGCTTGATTCCACATTGGCACTACATTTCGTGGGGGCTCAGACTCTCCTGGAGGCCCAGCTTTTCCTAAAATTGTAACAAAACATACCCCACCTATAGGTTAATACATAAGATCTGGTCTAAGGCAAAACAACTACAGAAGATGTCGGGATTTACTACTTATAGCCCACTTTGGAATAAATCATACTTATTCAGAAGTGGTGAAGCTGCAGGGCTCAGGCAGATGGCGAGTATATGGTATCACTCATCTTTGCCATGTTTTTAACAGTGACAAGCTACTACCTTTCACTCAGCTACAATCCCCCTAAAGGGTGCCAAAAAACGATGCATTTCCCCTATCTGCAACTTTCACACTGGAGCGTTGCGCTGGCAGGACGTCAGAAAAAGTCCTGCCAGCAGCTTCTTTGGAGCGCATTAGGAGCGGTGAACTCACCGCTCCTAATGCGCTCCTGCCCATTGAAATCAATGGGTCAGCGCCGCTGTACCACCGGAAATACGCCGCTGTAGCGGCGCATTGCGGGCAGTATTAACTCTTTCTCGGCTGCTAGCGGGGGTTAAAAGCACCCCGCTAGCGGCCGAAATGCACCGCAAATCCGACTGTAAAATAGAGGCATTTTACCGCCGACGCTATGGGCGGGACCAGTGTGAAAGGGCTCTTAAAGAGAGAGGAGTGGACCCAGATAAACCCAGGAGGGGATTCTTTGTCCAAACGATCATACTGATGTAGCTTAAATTAGAAGATCTACCCCTGCATGCTATGCCACTGGCTGGGAGTCAGGAGCCAGTGCAGCTGGTGGCCCTAGCGGGAGTTGGGACTAGGGTAGGGGGCAGAAAAGAACAAAGGGGAGGAGCCAACTTGGGGGCCCGAGTTTCCAGGGGGTACAGCCCCTACATCTGTAGGGGCTGTACCCCCCTCAATGGCGGCCCTGGCCAGGGGATTTACTCACCGTTACTAATATTTGCATGTGAACTATTTTTTGTTGTTGGATTTTATACTGTGATTACCCAGGATATGGACATTATATTAATTTGGTTTTATTTTCGATTATACATGGTTAAGTTTTTATGTTTATGTATTTAGGCCCTTGTATAGGTATGTTATACACTGTCAATATTTTGTAAAACCAGTGCACCATTTCTTTTCATTTTGATTTACACCGATAGTGGTTGAGTTTACTGTTGAATGGTTGCTGTGGTTTAGTAATCAATTTCATTCTTGTGTCTTTGTTCTTTCACATCATAGCATCGCATAAGTACCTCATGTTTCATATTTTGTGGTAAATATGGACGTGCAAAAAGAATGTAAATGTTGCTTCTGGACAAATTAGAGGAAAACATTTTTTTCCAAATTTTTGTTAAATATTGGTTCTCAATAAAAACCAAAGAAATAAAAATATACAGTATACTGTAAATGTATCCATATGTGCTACTTACTTAGATACTCCCCTCAAAAAATAAGAATAAAATAAAAAGTATAATACATTAGGGTAGACTACACTAATAAATATAACATATGGAACTGAGACATTACCAAAACGAAAGAATCATTCTGGGACTCAAGGGGATCCAAAGGATTAAGAAAATTGTATTTCTTCTTTTTTTTTTTGTTATTCAATTTCCCTTCCATGGCAGGAACCCATATTTGGTGTGGGCAGTGGCCGTTTTGTAAACTGAAACTATATCAGGGAAGGGTGGCGGTGGCCATTTTGTGGGCAGTCTGTGTGGCACATAGGAGAGTGAGGAGAGGCTCTGGCAATGTACGCTAAGTTTCTGAAGTGGACACACACTCGGGATGTCTGTAGCCTAATAAACACGGGTGAATCTCCCAAGAATAGATTTTTATTGTTCATGGACTAGATAGATAGGGAGAACAGAAACCCCACCAATCAGTCTCTGAAAATAGAATATTGTCTGTGCAGAAGTTATCACCAAAGAAGCGTGAGAGGCACAGCTCCTCCATCCTGAAATGACAGAATAATACTTCATTATTCCCTAAGTCTTGGGCTGAGTAATATTTAGGGTGCAGTGAAAGTGGCATCTCTGTGGAGAGGTAACCATGGAAACGGCCTCTGAGGTGAGATAATCAGGGAAACCACCTCTGAGGAGAGGTAACCATGGAAACAGCCTCTGAAGACAGATAACTAGGGAAAACCTCTGAAGAAGGTAACCATGGAAATGGCCACTGAGGAGAGAGAATCAAGGAAACAACCTCTGAGAAGAGCTAACCACAGAAACAGCCTTTGAAAACAGATAACTAGGGAAACAACCCCTGAGAAGAGGTAACCATGCAAATGACCTTCAATGAGTGGTAACCATGGAAACAACCTCTGAGGAGAGGTAACCAGGGTAATAGCCTCTCAGGGGAGGTAACCATGGAAACAGTCTCTGTGAAGAGATTACCAGGGAATAAATATCCAAGGAGAGGTAACCAGGGAAACAACCTCTGAGGAGGGGTGAACAGGAAAACAGCCCCTGAGGAGAGGTAACCAAGAAAACGACCTCTGAGAAGCGGTAAAACAGGAAAATGGTCCCGAAGTAAGGCCAATCAGGGAAATTACCTCTGAGGAGTGGTAACCAGGGAAACAACCTCCAAGGAGAGATAACCAGGGAAATTGCCCCCGAGGAGAGGTAATCCGGGGAAATGACCTCTGAGGAACAGTAACCAAGGAAACAACCTGTGAGGAGAAGTAACCATGGAAACGGTCTCTGAGGAGAGATAACCAGGGAAAAAACATCAAAAACGAGTTAACAAGGGAAACAACCTCTGCGGAGGGGGAACAGGAAAACAGCCCCCTAAGGAGAAGTAACCAGGGAAACAACCTCCAAGGAAAGATAACCAGGGAAATTGCCCCCGAGGAGAGGTAACCGGGGAAATGACCTCTGAGAAACAGTAACCAAGGAAACAGCCCCTGAGGTACAGTAACCAAGGAAACAACCTGTGAGGAGAAGTAACCATGGAGATGGTCTCTTAGGAGAGATAACCAGGGAAAAAACATCCACAAAGTTAACCAGGGAAACAATCTCTGAGGAGCAGTGAAAAGGAAAACAGCCCCTGAGGAGAGGTAACCAAGGAAATGACTTCTCAGAAAGTGGTAACCAGGAAAATGGTCCTGAAGTAAGGCCAATCGAGGAAATGACCTCTGAGGAGTGGTAACCAAGGAAACAACCTCCAAGGAGAGATTACCAGGGAAATTGCCCCCGAGGAGAGGTAACCCGGGGAAATTACCTCTGAGGAACAGTAACCAAGGAAACAACCTCTGAGGAGAAGTAACCATGGAAACGGTCTCTGAGGAGAGATAACCAGGGAAAAAACATCAAAAACAAGTTAACAAGGGAAACAACCTCTGCGGAGGGGGGAACAGGAAAACAGCCCCCCAAGAAGAGGTAACCACAGAAACAACCTCCAAGGAGAGATAACCAGGGAAATTGCCCCCGAGGAGAGGCAACCGGGGTAATTACCTCTGAGAAACAGTAACCAAGGAAACATCCCTTGGTTCGCATCCTTCCTAGAAAATCATTCCCAGACAGTGAAACTAGGAGCCATCGCCTCGGAAACACGCACCATTTCTTGCGGAGTCCCTCAAGGATCACCCCTGTCACCCGTGCTTTTCAACATCTACCTCCGCCCACTCCTCAAAATCATCAGCGAACAGGACCTGTGCTACCACTCCTACGCTGATGACACTCAACTTTACTTTCGGATCACCGAAAAAACAACCAATATCACGCCTCGCATTGATCGATGATTGGATGATTGAGAGCTCCCTCAAACTCAATGGATCCAAAACAGAACTTATTCTCCTCCATGCAAACCGAAAGACTAAAACTAGGACCTCATGGACACCACCCACCATCCTTGGATAGACCATTACCCCAAGCACCAAAGTCAAAAGCTTTGGAGTCACCTTTGACTCAGAGATGTCGATGGATGTACAAATAGGATCAGTAGTCAGCGGATCCCACTATCTTCCCCGCCTACTGCATAGACTCATCCCCTTCATCCCGGAAGAGGATACAGCAATAGTAGTCGGAACAATCACCAATTCTCGACTCGACTACGCAAACTCCCTCTACTTAAGACTACCTAAATACCAGATTTTGCGCCTACAAGTCGTCCAGAACACGGCAGCCAGACTGGTAACGGGGAAAAAACCCTGAGAATCCATCACCCTATCCCTGAGGACCCTTCATTGGCAAACTAACCAAAACCTCCTCCACATCCCCAAGTCCCACTACAAATCGAAGGGAGAACGAAGATTTGCAGTCCAAGGACCACGGCTATGGAACGCTCTTCCCACAAACATCCGCATTGGAAGAAAACCATCGGGCCTTCGGGAAAAAACTTAAGACCCATCTCTTCTAAAGGATAAGGACAACACCGGATGGAAATCAGCGCCTTGAGGCGATTTAGTTCGCATTTTTAGCGCTATACAAGTTACTCACTCACTCACTCAGGTACAGTAACAAGGGAAATAACCTGTGAGGAGAAGTAACCATGGAAACAGTCTCTGAGGAGATATAACCACGGAAAAAACATCCACAAAGTTAACCAGGGAAACAACCTCTGAGGAGGGGTGAAAAGGAGAACAGCCTCTGAGGAGAGGTAACCAAGGAAATGACCTCTGAGGAGAGGTAACCAGGAAAATGGTCCCTAAGGAAGGCCAACCAGGGAAGTGGCCTCTGAGGAATGGTAACCAGTGAAACAACCCCCGAGGAGAGATAACCAGGGAAATTGCCCCTGAGGAACAGTAACCAGGGAAACAGCCCCTGAGGTACAGTAACCAAGGAAGCAACCTGTGAGGAGAGGTGACCATGGAAACGGTTTCTGTGGAGAGATAACCAGACAAATGCCTTATGAAGAGCAGTAACCAGGGAAACAACCACAGAGGAAAGATAACCAGAAAAATGGCCCCTGAGGAGAGGTAACCAGGAGAATGACTTCTTCTATAAGGTAACCAATGAAATGACCTCTTCTATTAAGTGCTCCATATAAGTGTCAGTTTAAGGAAGTTGATGCTGTCATTGAAATAGTTTCATACTGAAGTAGTTCAACTCATACTTGTGCAATGATAAGCTCTGCTTTTTTTGTTTTTGTTATACATTGATTTGTGTGAGAATGTGACTATCACTAGTGTTAGAATACATGTCTTCCCTCCTAAAGTGAAAATACACTAATAAAATGACTATTACTTTTGTAAGGAAAATCCGAGAAACATACATGACTAGGGCACAACAGATGTCCTCAATTATTTACCAAAAAAGGACCGCTATGTCCACATGTCCCACCTTTTTCCCCAATATACCTGAAATAAACACGTCAACACCGTTTGGAGTAAAAATTGGCTATAGCGGCCAACTAATAACAAAACAACCAATATAAAAAACATTCCTTTAAAACAGAAACATAATAAGGATAACACGAATTCCATGCCGGTCTTTAGAGGCACTAAAGAACTAACCACTTATCATTGAAAACACTTAAAGGTCCCCACCAAGAACTCACGGGCTTGAGGACAATCCCAACTCTCCACCAACAACTCCATGTGCCAAATTCCCAGCTAATCCATTGTTAACTGGGATACTACCAAGGATGCCATACCACAGATTGGGCCTTACACTGAAGTATCACAGTAGAATTTGAATGTCCCCAAAGGACCCCAACCGCCAAGCCACTGTACCGCCGAGCAGCACCCAGCCGGACATTGGGCAGGAGGGTGGGAAGCTTCTTTTTCGTCTGCCGTCTACACACTACTTGAAGAAGTTCAAACACCCACCTAACCACCATTGCACCTCCTCCCTGCATTCCATCCCACCAATCAGAGTATGTAACCACTAGTGATGAGCCGAACACCCCCGGGTTCGGTTCGCACCAGAACCCGCGAACGGACCGAAAGTTCGTACGAACATTAGAACCCTATTAAATACAATGGATGCGAACGTTCGAATTCTAAAGTGCTAATTATAACGACTATTATGCATGTTATTGTCCTAAAAAGGGTTTGGGAACCCGGGTTCTTCACCAGGGGACATGTATCAATGCAAAAAGAAGTTTTAAAAACGGTCGTTTTTCGGGAGCAGTCATTTTAATGATGCATAAAGTGAAAAAAAAAAAGTCAAATATTCCTTTAAATATCGTACCTGGGGGGTGTCTAAAGTATGCCTGTGAAGTGCCACGTGTTTCCCGTGTTTAGAACTGTCCCTGCACAAAATGACACTTCTAAAGGAAAAAAAAGCCATTTAAAACTGCTTGCGGCTTTAATGTAATGTCTGGTCCCGGTAATATGGATGAAAATCTTTAAGAAAAATGGCATAGCTACCCCATGACCCCCCCCCCCTACCCCAGCCCATTACCAGCCCCTTTGGGTCTTGTATGGATATTAAGGGGAACACCGCACACAAAATAAAAAAGGCCCTATATACTCTGAACAGCCGTATACAGGCGGTGCATACAAGACAGGGACTGTAGGTTTGTTCTTATGTAGAATGTGTTTGTAATTTTGAACAGGTACATTGTTTAAGTGTAGCTCCAGCCCAAAAATCTATTTTTAAACTTTTTGGAAAACATAGGTAAGGGTTATCACCCCTGTAACATTTGTTTTGCTGTCTGTGCCCCTGTTCAGAACATTTCACCTCACTTTCCGTCCCAATGACAACTGTTTTTGAAATGTGGTGTTTTTCTTGAAACAAGGATTGCTGATAAAGCATCAGTACAGAGGAGACACCTTTCTCCCATATTAATTCTTACAGGAGAGAATTTTCCTTCTTAGGGGTAGATTTCCTCTCACTTCCTGTTGTCTTCTTGCGTTTGCAAGTAGGAGTCGTTTGTAAGTTGGATGTTTGAAAGTAGGGACCTGCCGTATATACTCTGCAGAAATAGGCCCCTTAGTTGTTGGTGTTGGCACAACACTGTAAGCACTCACAGTTACTCTTGGTTGGTGCTGGAACGCCCTGCTGTCAACTATTATATCAGGAATTGTAATTACATATAATTGTTGAACAGTGGTAGTAAAAATTGGGCCTTTGATGGTGGTGCTGGTGCCACAACACTGTAAGCCCTGACAGTTACTCTTGGTGGGTGCAGCAATGGGCCCTGCTGTGAATTATTAGATCAAGAATTGTAATTGCATGCCCCTGTTGAACAGGGGCTGAAAAATTGGGCCTTTCGTGGTGGTGGTGGTAGTGTTGCCACAACACTGTAAGCCCTCAGAGTTACTCTTGGTGGGTGCAGGAATGGGCCCTGCTGTGAATTATTAGATCAAGAATTGTAATTACATGCCCCTTTTGAACAGGGGCTGAAAAATTGGGCCTTTCGTGGTGGTGGTGGTGGTGGCGTTGCCACAACACTGTAAGCCCTCAGAGTTACTCTTGGTGGGTGCAGCAATGGGCCCTGCTGTGAATTATTAGATCAAGAATTGTAATTACATGCCCCTGTTGAACAGGGGCTGAAAAATTGGGCCTTAGGCACTGGTGGCACAACACTGCAACCCCTCACAGATACTGTACTTGGAGCACAGCAATGAGCCCTGTTGCAAAGTATTGCTTCAAAAATTGTAATGACACGCCCCTGTTAAACAGGGGCTGAAAAATTGGGCCTTAGGCACTGGTGGCACAACACTCCAACCCCTCACAGATACTGTACTTGGAGCACAGCAATGAGCCCTGTTGCAAAGTATTGCTTCAAAAATTGTAATTACACGCCCCTGTTAAACAGGGGCTGAAAAATTGGGCCTTAGCCACTGGTGGCGGCACCCACAAACAAAAATGATCTTCCAAGCTATCATCATCAATCGTATCATTGAGGACTCGGAGGAGGAGGATAGCCAGTCAACATAACAGCACAGGCACTCAGCATCAGCATCAGTCTTGAAGGGATGTGACATGTTAAAATCAATTAGTCTGTTATATCAGCATCAGGTGTGTGGTAGCTGGTGGTGATCCAAGACTGGTTCATCTTGATGAAAGTCAGTCGATCAACCGAGTCGGTGGACAGGCGCACCCTGTGATCCGTGACAAATCCTCCAGCAGCACTGAATGTGCGTTCCGAAAGAACGCTGGATGCAGGACAGGCCAGTAGCTCAATTGCATACTGTGCAAGCTCTGGCCAGTGATCCATCCTCAAGACCCAGTAAGCCAGAGGATTTTCGGTGGGGAAGGTGTCCAAGTCTGACCTTGCCCCTAGATATTCCTGCACCATGTTTATCAGACGCTGGCGATGGTTGCTGGAACCGATCATACTTTGGGGCTGCGGACTAAAGAATTGTCTGAACGCATCGGTCAGACGGCCACCTTCCCCACCGCTCCTTCTTTGACTGGCCGAAGCCTCAGCAACTCGTTGTCCAGGACCAGGAGTTTGTAACCTCCCAGTCTCTGGGAACGCGTTGCACAGACCTTTCTGCAAGGCCTCCCGGAGTTGTCTCATCCTCTGCTCCCTCTGCGACGGTAACATAAGGTCCGCAACCTTACCCTTGTACCGTGGATCAAGGAGAGTGGCCAGCCAGTAATGGTCCCTCTCCTTGATCCGAAGAATACGAGGATCCTTCCGCAGACTTTGCAGGATCAGGGAGGCCATGCAGCGTAGGTTAGCTGAGGCATTCGGTCCGGAGTCCTCTGGGTCACTAAGGACGACATGATCCGCAGCCACCTCCTCCCAGCCACGTACAAGTCCACTGGTTTCTTGGGACTGTAAATCATCCCTAAAAGACTGCTGCTGATGATGCTGAGTGCCAGCCTCCACCTCCATGCTGACACAATCCTCCTCCTCCTCCTCCTCCTCCTCTTCCTGTGCGATGGGTGGGACAGAAGGAACACTGTCTGGGTAAAGGGGGCCTTGAGAGGCAAGGAAGTCCTCCTCTTCCTGCCTCTGTTCTGCCTCAAGTGCCCTGTCCATTATTCCACGCAGCGTGTGCTCCAACAGGTGGACAAGAGGTACAGTGTCACTGATGCATGCACTGTCACTGCTCACCATCCTCGTGGCCTCCTCAAATGGTGCCAGGACAGTGCATGCATCCTTGATCATGCCCCACTGGCGTGGAGAAAAAAAACCAAGCTCCCCTGACCCTGTCCTGGTGCCGTAGTCGCACAGGTACTCATTGATGGCCCTCTGCTGCGTGTGCAGCCGCTGCAGCATGGCCAACGTTGAGTTCCACCTGGTGGGCATGTCACATATAAGGCGGTTCTTGGGCAGGTTCAACTCCTTTTGCAGCTCAGCCAGGCGAGCACTGGCATTATAAGATCTGCGGAAATGCACACAGACTTTCCTGGCCTGCCTCAGGACATCCTGTAAGCCCGGGTACCTGCCCAAGAACCGCTGCACCACCAGGTTAAGGACGTGAGCCACACAGGGCACATGGGTCAGTTGTCCCTGTCGGAGGGCGGAGAGGAGGTTGGTGCCATTGTCGCAAACCACCATTCCTGGCTTAAGCTGGCGTGGCGTCAACCACCTCTCGGCCTGGCCCTGCAGAGCAGACAGGACCTCTGCCCCAGTGTGGCTTCTGTCCCCCAAACACACCAGCGCAAGCACGGCATGGCATCTTTTTGCCTGCGTACTTGCGTAGCCTCTTGAGCGGCTACGGAGCACCGCTGGTTCAGAGGACAAAGCACAGGAAGAGGCCATGGAGGAAGAAGAAGAGGAGGGGGTGGAGGAGAGAGGTGTGTCACAACCAGTAGTAGCATTTTGGAGGCGTGGCGGTGGAACAACCTCCAACACTACTGCACCTTGTCCTGCATCCTTCCCAGCTGCCAAAAGAGTGACCCAATGGGCCGTGAAAGAAAGGTAACGTCCCTGTCCATGCCTGCTGGACCATGAGTCAGCGGTAATATGCACCTTACCGCTGACCGCCCTGTCCAGCGAGGCCAAGACATTGCCTTCCACATGCCGGTAGAGAGCCGGAATAGCCTTCCGTGAGAAAAAGTGGCGTTTGGGAACCTGCCACTGAGGAACCGCACATTGCACAAACTCACGGAAGGGGGCCGAGTCTACCAACTGAAAAGGCAGCAGTTGAAGCGCTAGCAATTTAGCCAAGCTAGCATTCAACCGCTGGGCATGTGGATGGCTGGGAGTGAACTTCTTTCGACGGTCCAGAAGCTGGGGCAGGGAAATTTGCCTTCTAGAATCGGACGTCGGTGTACTGCTAGCAGAGTGGCCGCAAGTACTTGGCTGTGACACACCTAATTCTACACCTTCATTCCTCTCAGTGCATGTTTCAGAGAGGACTGAAGTTATAGTGGGGTTGGAGATCCCAGCTGATGCGGTGCAAGGAGAGGTCCGCTTTGTTCTTTGGTGTGGGTCTTTGAGGTAGGCTTGCCAACGAGCTGCATGGCAGGTCAACATATGTCTGGTCAGGCATGTGGTACCCAAGCGGCTGATGTTTTGGCCACGCGATATACGCTTGAGACATATGTTGCAAACAGCAGCTGTGCAATCTTATGCACTAGCCTCAAAAAAGGCCCACACCAAAGAACTTTTAGAATGATGGGCAGAGGCAGCTCCCTGCACAGGCGGAGCTCTGCGGTGTGATTCCGTCGGTGTACTGCCCTTACGCTGGCCACCAAAGGGCATCCTGCCTCGTTGGAGATGTGCCTCCTCCTCATCCTCCTCCTCCTCCTCTCTCCTATTAGGCACCCACGTGGAGTCAGTGACCTCATCATCCCCTCCCTCCTCATCACTGGAGCCAATCTGGCAGTATGCTGCAGCTGCTGGAACATGACTGCCAGATTGGTGTCCTTCTTGAGCATCCCCTCTGTCTGCTCTCACGCTACTGCCTTCCTCTAGCTGGGTTTCATCATCAGACCCTTCGAAACACTGGGCATCCTCCTGGAGCATGTACCCAACACTGTGCTCAAACAGTTCGGGGGACTCCTCAGGAGGAGGACATGGTGGGTCTAGGGAAGGAGTGACTGATGATGAGTCTGACATTGATACCAGGGAAGAGGACGCTTTGGCAGCTGCTTTGCCAGTACCCTGAGCCTGGGTGAGAGAGGATGAGGAGGAGGAGGAGGGCTTGGTCATCCACTCTACCAAGTCTTCGGCATGATGTGGCTCAACATGTCCAGCTGCCGAAAAGAAGGACAAGCGTGTCCCATGGCCATGTGCTGATGACAATGCACCGCGTCCACGACCAGCACTGTTGCCCCCAGACACAGAGCCTGCTTGCCCTCTTTTATTGCCTCCTGACTGTCTGCCTCTCCTTGTTTGCCTTCCAGACATTCTAATGGATGGCCTGCAGGGAGATGGGAAAAAAGCAATAAGGGCTACCTTCAGGTGTCCTTCTCTGTCCCTTTACTTAAGGATTTCTAAATATGGTTGAGGATGATTGCTTTCGCACAGAATAGCACAATGACAATTTCCCTGACTGTCCAAAAAACAAGGATTTCAAAGATGGTTGATGAGGAATGCTTTAGCACAGTATAGCACAATGAGAATTTCCCTCACTGTCCTTCCCTGTCCCTACAAACAAGGTTTAGCACAGTAAAACACACTGACACTCTCCCTACCTATAGTTTTCTGTCCCTATAATTTTTTTTTTTTAAAGATGGTTGATGATGAATGCTTTAGCACAGTATAGCACAATGAGAATTTCCCTCACTGTCCTTCCCTGTCCCTACAAACAAGGATTAGCACAGTAAAACACACTGAAACTCTCCCTACCTATAGTTTTCTGTCCCTATAAAAAACGTTTTTTTAAAGATGGTTGATGATGAATGCTTTAGCACAGTATAGCACAATGAGAATTTCCCTCACTGTCCTTCCCTGTCCCTACAAACAAGGATTAGCACAGTAAAACACACTGACACTCTCCCTACCTATAGTTTTCTGTCCCTATAAAAAATGTTTTTTTAAAGATGGTTGATGATGAATGCTTTAGCACAGTATAGCACAATGAGAATTTCCCTCACTGTCCTTCCCTGTTCCTACAAACAAGGATTAGCACAGTAAAACACACTGACACTCTCCCTACCTATAGTTTTCTGTCCCTATAAAAAATGTTTTTTTAAAGATGGTTGATGATGAATGCTTTAGCACAGTATAGCACAATGAGAATTTCCCTCACTGTCCTTCCCTGTCCCTACAAACAAGGATTAGCACAGTAAAACACACTGACACTCTCCCTACCTATAGTTTTCTGTCCCTATAAAAAATGTTTTTTTAAAGATGGTTGATGATGAATGCTTTAGCACAGTATAGCACAATGAGAATTTCCCTCACTGTCCTTCCCTGTCCCTACAAACAAGGATTAGCACAGTAAAACACACTGACACTCTCCCTACCTATAGTTTTCTGTCCCTATAAAAAATGTTTTTTTAAAGATGGTTGATGATGAATGCTTTAGCACAGTATAGCACAATGAGAATTTCCCTCACTGTCCTTCCCTGTCCCTACAAACAAGGATTAGCACAGTAAAACACACTGACACTCTCCCTACCTATAGTTTTCTGTCCCTATAAAAAATGTTTTTTTAAAGATGGTTGATGATGAATGCTTTAGCACAGTATAGCACAATGAGAATTTCCCTCCCTGTCCCTACAAACAAGGATTAGCACAGTAAAACACACTGACACTCTCCCTACCTATAGTTTTCTGTCCCTATAAAAAATGTTTTTTTAAAGATGGTTGATGATGAATGCTTTGGCACGGTATAGCACAACGAGAATTTCCCTCACTGTCCTTCCCTGTCCCTACAAACAAGGATTAGCACAGTAAAACACACTGACACTCTCCCTACCTATAGTTTTCTGTCCCTATAAAAAATGTTTTTTTAAAGATGGTTGATGATGAATGCTTTAGCACAGTATAGCACAATGAGAATTTCCCTCACTGTCCTTCCCTGTCCCTACAAACAAGGATTAGCACAGTAAAACACACTGACACTCTCCCTACCTATAGTTTTCTGTCCCTATAAAAAATGTTTTTTTAAAGATGGTTGATGATGAATGCTTTAGCACAGTATAGCACAATGAGAATTTCCCTCACTGTCCTTCCCTGTCCCTACAAACAAGGATTAGCACAGTAAAACACACTGACACTCTCCCTACCTATAGTTTTCTGTCCCTATAAAAAATGTTTTTTTAAAGATGGTTGATGATGAATGCTTTAGCACAGTATAGCACAATGAGAATTTCCCTCACTGTCCTTCCCTGTCCCTACAAACAAGGATTAGCACAGTAAAACACACTGACACTCTCCCTACCTATAGTTTTCTGTCCCTATAAAAAATGTTTTTTTTAAAGATGGTTGATGATGAATGCTTTAGCACAGTATAGCACAATGAGAATTTCCCTCACTGTCCTTCCCTGTTCCTACAAACAAGGATTAGCACAGTAAAACACACTGACACTCTCCCTACCTATAGTTTTCTGTCCCTATAAAAAATGTTTTTTTAAAGATGGTTGATGATGAATGCTTTAGCACAGTATAGCACAATGAGAATTTCCCTCACTGTCCTTCCCTGTCCCTACAAACAAGGTTTAGCACAGTAAAACACACTAACACTCTCCCTACCTATAGTTTTCTGTCCCTATAAAAAATGTTTTTTTAAAGATGGTTGATGATGAATGCTTTAGCACAGTATAGCACAATGAGAATTTCCCTCACTGTCCTTCCCTGTCCCTAGAAACAAGGATTAGTGCAGTAAAACAGACTGACACTCTCCCTACCTATCCTTCTCTTTCCCTAAACTAAAGGAATCCAGGTTAAGCAAGAAAAAAAAATGTCACTGTCCCTGCCTATGTTTCTCTTTCCCTGCTCCGGAACACACTACACTAGGCCGCCGTGCTGGCGGCCTTTTATAGTGTGGGGCGTGTACTAAACACCCTCAGCAATAATTGGCCACAGGCATCCTGCCTGTGGCCAATCATTGCTCTCCTCGCTGCCGGCGCTGTGATTGGCCAAGCATGCGGGGTCACAGTGCATGCTTGGCCAATCACAGCGCCTGGATGACACTGCGATGGCGTAGTGCATTGTGGGCCGCGAATTAGGCGCGAACGGCCCAAATCGTTCGTTGTTCGGCGAACGATCGAACAGCCGATGTTCGAGTCGAACGTATGTTCGACTCGAACACCGAGCTCATCCCTAGTAACCACATATCTCCTTATCTGTTCTTAATTTAACCCTGTATCTCCCTGATTCCCCTGTTAGCCCAGTTATGTCTGCCCTTTGCATATTTTTTATTTTTTTGTTGCTTAGGGCCTATTTAATAAGTGTCTTTATTTTTATAGAGCACAGATTTCCCCTCACTTACTGTCCTGGGGACAACCAGACAGGAAGTGAGAGAAAATTCACAACAGGGAAACAGCCAGCAATAACAAGCTGACGGAGGTTCTAGCATTACCCTACTTAACTTAACCACTTCAGCCCCGGACCATTTGGCTGCCAAATGACCGGGCCACTTTTTGCGATTCGGCACTGTGTCGCTTTAACTAACAATTGCGCAGTCGTGCGCCGTGGCTCCCAAACAAAATTTACATCCTTTTTTCCCCACAAATAGAGATTTCTTTTGGTGGTATTTGATCACCTCTGCGGGTTCTATTTTTTGCGCTATAAACAAAAATAGAGCAACAATTTAAAAAAAAAGCAATATTTTGTACTATTTTCTATAATAAATATCCCCATTTTTTTTTAAAAAAGCACATTTTTTCTCAGTTTAGGCTGATACGTATTCTTCTACATATTTTTGGTAAAAAAAATCGCAATAAGCGTATATTGATTGGTTTGCACAAAAGTTATAGCGTCTACAAAATAGGGGGTAGTTTTATGGCATTTTTATTACATTTGTTTTTACTAGTTATGGCGTCAATCTGCGATTTTTTATCGTGACTGCGACATTATGGCGGACACATCGGACACTTTTGACGCTGTTTTGGGACCATTCACATTTCTACAGCGATCAGTGCTATAAAAATGCACTAATTACTGTATAAATGTGACTGGCAGGGAAGGGGTTAACCAGTAGGGGGCGGGGATGGGGTTAAATGTGTCCTAGGGAGTGATTCTAACTGTGTGGGGGCGTGGCTTACTGTGACATGGTACAGGAGGTGGTCATAGGCTGTGCGGACATGGTACAGGAGGTGGTCATAGGCTGTGCGGACATGGTACAGGAGGTGGTCATAGGCTGTGTGGACATGGTACAGGAGATGTCAGAGGCTGTGCGGACATGGTATAGGAGGTGGTTATAGGCTGTGCAGAAATGGTACAGGAGAGTAAAAGGAGGTGGTCATAGGCTGTGCAGACATGGTACAGAAGAGTTACCGGAGGTGGTCAGAGGCTGCGGAGGAGTCTGCTCTTACCCAGCCGTGATGTGGAGAGGCGTGCAACACCGCTGAGACCGAGACGAGTGCCTTACATTTAAAAATGGCGCCATTATGTCACTGTGCATGCGCCTGTCCGTCCTGCACATATTGACTGTCATCAAACCCTCTGCAGTCCTCTCCCGTACATACCACCCCATGTCATACCCTCCGCACTGCTCTCCTGTACATACCACCCCATGTCATACCCTCCGCACTGCTCCCTCGTACATACAACCCAATGTCATACCCTCCGCACTGCTCTTCCGTACATACCACCCCATGTCATACCCTCAACGCTGCTCTCCCGTACATACCACCCTTTGTCATACCCTCTGCACTGCTCTCCCGTACATACCACCCAATGTCATACCCTCCGCACTGCTCTTCCGTACATACCACCCCATGTCATACCCTCCACACTGCTCTCCTGTACATACCACCCCTTGTCATACCCTCTGCACTGCTCTCCCATACATACAACCCAATGTCATACCCTCCGCATTGCTCTTACGTACATACCACCCAATGTCATACCCTCCGCACTGCTCTCACGTACATACCACACCATGTCATACCCTCCGCACTGCTCTCCCGTACATACAAACCCAATTTCATACCCTCCACACTGCTCTCATGTACATACCACACTGTCATATCCTCCCCACTGCTCTCCCGTACATACCACCCAATGTCATACCCTCGGCACTGCTCTGCCCTACATACCACACCATGTCATACCCTTCGCACTGCTCTCCCGTACATACATCCCCAAGTCATACCCTCCGCACTGCTCTCCCGTAAATACCACCGATGTCATATCCTCTGCACTGCTCTCCCATACATACCAATCCATGTCATTCTCTCCTAACTGCTCTCCTGTACATACAACCCCATATCATACCATCTGCACTTCTCTCCCGTACATACCACCCCATATCATACATTCCGTACTGCTCTCCTGTACATATCACCCCATGTCATACCCTCCGCACTGCTCTCCCGTACATACCACCCCATGTCATACCCTCCGCACTGCTCTCCCGTATATACCACCCCATGTCATACCCTCCGCACTGCTCTCCCGTACATACCACCCCATGTCATACCCTCCGCACTGCTCTCCCGTATATACCACCCCATGTCATACCCTCCGCACTGCTCTCCCGTACATACCACCCATGTCTTATCCTCTACACTGCTCTCCCATACATAGCAATCCATGTCATACCGTCCTAACTGCTCTCCCGTACATACAACCCCATATCATACCCTCTGCACTTCTCTCCCGTACATACCACCCCATATCATACATTCTGCACTGCTCTCCTGTACATACCACCCCATGTCATAGTCTCCGCACTGCTCTCCTTTACATACCACCCCATTTCATACCCTTCGCACTGCTCTCCCATACATACCACCCCTTGTCATATCCTCTGCACTGCTCTCTCGTATATACCACCCATGTCTTATCCTCTCTGCACTGCTCTCCCGTACATAGCAATCCATGTCATACCGTCCTAACTGCTCTCCCGTACATACAACCCCATATCATACCCTCTGCACTGCTCTCCCGTACATACCACCCCATATCATACATTCCGCACTGCTCTCCTGTACATACCACCCCATGTCATACCCTCCGCACTGCTCTCCTATACATACAACCCCATATCAAACCCTCCTAACTGCTCTCCTGTACATACCACCCCTGGTCATACCCACCGCACTACTCTCCTGCATATTTTACCCCCTAAAATAGTTATGAAATATTATTTGTAATATACCCAACTTTGCCTGTTGGAGCAGGCACCCTTTTGCTGGTATCTATGTAAAATAATTTAATTAAAGATGGATTCCCTATTCAAAAGCCTTAGGCAGGTCCCCCCCACCAAAAAAAAAAGCCAGCCTGCAGTTTTCCGTCCCAGATGAACCACAGATCTCAGCATCCCATTGCATGGTCCATTTCCGGGGGAACTACAACCATCTCTGCAGCTGGTGGCCCAGGGGCTTACTTCTCCTGGATGAGTAGTTGACTGTAATGAGTGTTTTTGTAATTCATTTTATAGAACGCGCTGAAGAAGTACGCGGTAATTTGTGTGAAAGACTCGTTAATGTTCCTGTGCTTTTTTCATCCTTCGATTGCAAGAGTGTAAGCTGATAATGAAGCCTGGAAGTGCACCTGCTTGACACAATGCTGAGAAGCGCCTTGTTTGATCTGTGAATTGATGCAGCTGGGTCTATGTACAGGGGAAGTGGCGGGGAGGCGCGAGAGATTTATACGCCTGAAAAATGCTGGAAAAGGTTTAATATTATACAAAGTAAAGTGAAATTTCAGGCATACAGAAAAAAATCTTTAGGCTGGGTTCACACTATTGCAAACTGGATGTGGGTTTCCCCGCATCCAATTCGCTTGTCAGGAGATTGTGCCCAGCTCTCAATGGAGCTGGTTCACACATCACCGGAGCGGCTCCGGTGTGAATTGCACAGGAGTTCTGTGCGTCTTATGCTCCATTTCAGGTCCGCATTTAGCCAGAAATTCGGACTGAAATCGGACCTGAAATGGTAAACGGGGTCACACTGGACCCCTGCTGTGAGCCGCTCACTTCGGCATTGTGAACCCAACCTTAACCTTGATTTCTATACATAAAAAAACATGCAACTGACGGGGCCCGAGTGGGAAGGGGGAAAAAACTAGGAGTGGGGATTTGGGATTTTTAATGCTTGTAGCTTTTAAGACAATCCATTGCTTTTAGTAAATTCCATTTACACCCACGATGCTTTTACTTGTCTCAGTGATGTCACCGGTCTTTGGTGAAATGTAGGCTACATTCTCAGTGATGTCACTGGTCTCTAGTGAATGGATAAGCTACATTCTCAGTGATGTCACTGGTCTCTAGTGAATGGATAGGCTGCATTCTCAGTGATGTCACTGGTTTCTAGTGAATGGATAGGCTGCATTCTCAGTGATGTCACTGGTCTCTAGTGAATGGATAGGCTGCATTCTCAGTGATGTCACTGGTCTTTAGTGAATGGATAGGCTGCATTCTCAGTGATGTCACTGGTCTCTAATGAATGGATGGGCTGCATTCTCAGTGATGTCACTGGTCTCCAGTGAAGGGATAGGCTGCATTCTCAGTGATGTCACTGGTCTCTAGTGAATGGATAGGCTGCATTCTCAGTGATGTCACTGGTCTCTAATGAATGGATAGGCTGTATTCTCAGTGATGTGACTGGTCTCTAGTGAAGGGATAGACTGCATTCTCAGTGATGTCACTGGTCTCTAGTGAATGGATAGGCTGCATTCTCAGTGATGTCACTGGTCTCTAATGAATGGATAGGCTGCATTCTCAGTGATGTCACTGATCTCTACTGAAGGGATAGGCTGCATTCTCAGTGATGTCACTGGTCTCTAATGAATGGATAGGCTGTATTCTCAGTGATGTCACTGGTCTCTAATGAATGGATAGGCTGCATTCTCAGTGATGTCACTGGTCTCTAGTGAAGGGATAGACTGCATTCTCAGTGATGTCACTGGTCTCTAATGAATGGATAGGCTGCATTCTCAGTGATGTCACTGATCTCTAGTGAAGGGATAGGCTGCATTCTCAGTGATGTCACTGGTCTCTAATGAATGGATAGGCTGTATTCGCAGTGATGTCACTGGTCTCTAGTGAAGGGATAGGCTGCATTCTCAGTAATGTCACTGGTCTCTAGTGAAGGGATAAACTGCATTTTCAGCGATGTCGCCTGTCTATAGCGAATAGCTCCATGGCCTTGGTAGAAAACCTCCCTTAAGGCCGCAGATTTTAAATTAACAGAACATTTTTACAGTGCATCCGGAAAGTATTCACAGCGCTTCACTTTTTCCATATTTTGTTATGTTACTGCCTTATTCCAAAATGGATGAATTTCTTTATTTTCCTCAAAATTCTACAAACAATACCCCATAACGACAACGTAAAAGAAGTTTGTTTGAAATCTCTGCAAATTTATTAAAAATAAAAAAATAAAAAATAAAATTTACATTTGTATCTTTGCTCAATACTTTGTTGAAGCACCTTTGGCTGCAATTGCAGTTTCTCCCATTCTTCTTTGCAGGACCTCTCAAGCTCCATCAGGTTGGATGGGGAGTGTCGGTGCACAGACATTTTCAGATCTCTCCAGAGATGTTCAATCGGGTTCAAGTCTGGGCTCTGGCTGGACCACTCAAAGACATTCATAGTCTTGTCCTGTAGCCACTCTTTTGTTATCTTGGCTGTGTGCTTAGACCCCTTTCACACTGGGGCGCTAAAAATAGCACCTGCAAACCGACCTGAAATAGCGGCTGCTGTTTCTCCAGTGTGAAAGCCCGAGGGCTTTCACACTGGAGCGGTGCGCTAGCAGGACGGTAAAAAAAGTCCTGCTAGCCGCATCTTTGGAGTGGTGAAGGAGCGGTGTATTTACCGCTCCTCCACCACTCCTGCCCATTGAAAGCAATGGGACACCGCGGCTATACCGCCGGCATAGCGCCTCTGCAGAGGCGCTTTGCGGTGGTTTTTAACCCTTTTTCGGCCGCTAGCGGGGGTAAAACCGCCCCGCTAGCGACCGAATACCGCCGCGAAATTAGCGGTAAAGCGCCGCTAAAAATAGCGCCGCTTTACTGCCACCGCCGCTACCGCCCCAGTGTGAAAGGGGCCTTAGGGTTGTTGTCCTGTTAGAAGGTGAACCTTCGCCCCAGTCTGATGTCCAGAGCTCTCTGGAGCATGTTTTCATTAAGGATGTCTCTGTACATTGCTGCATTCATCTTTCCCTCGATCCTGACTAGTCTCTCAGTTTATTCCGCTAAAAAGCATCTCCACAGCATGATGCTGCCACCACCATGCTTCACTGTAGGGATGGTATTGGCCAGATGATGAGCGGTGCCTGGTGTCCTCCAGACATGACGCTTGCATTCAGGTCAAAGAGTTCGATCTTTGTTTCATCAGACCAAAGAATTTTGTTTCTCATGGTCTGAGAGTCCTTCAGGTGTCTTTTGGCAAACTCCAGGTGCCTCCGTACAATCCTGTCTCGGAGGTCTACAGACAATTGCATGGTGGACTGCAAACAAGTTGTAGGCCGTAAATACTTATGTATGTGATTTTTTTATTTTTACTAAATTTGCAAAGATTTCAAACAAACTTCTTTCACGTTGTCATTATGGGGTATTGTTTGTAGAATTTTGAGGGAAATAATGAATTTAACCCATTTTGGAATAAAGCTGTTACAAAACAATATGTGGAAAAAGTGAAGAGCTGTGAATACTTTCAGGATGCACTGTAAATAACCCACAATTGGCACAGGAAAATATGAACATAAATGAAAAAGAATACATTTAACATACAGTGCCTTGAAAAAGTATTCATACCCCTTGAAATTTTCCACATTTTGTCATGGTACAACCAAAAATGTAAATGTATTATATTGGGATTTTATGCATTTCAAAACTCTGACATTCACAGACATGACTATGCATGATGGGAATTGTAGTTCCTAAACACCTGGAAGGCCATAGTTTGAAGACCCATGTGATAGACCAACACAAAGTGGCACATAATTGTGAAGTGGAAGGAAAATGATAAATAGTTTTCAAAATGTTTTACGAATAAATCTGTTAAAAGTTTGGCGTGCATTTGTATTCAGCCCCCTTTACTCTGATACCCCCAAGTAAAATCTAGTGGAACCAATTGTCTTCAGAAGTCACCTAATTAGTAAATAGAGTCCACCTGTGTGTAATTTAATCTCAGTATAAATACAGCTGTTCTGTGAATCCCTCAGAGGTTTGTAAGAGTACCTTAGTGAACAAACAGCATCATGAAGGCCAAGGAACACACCAGACAGGTCAGGGATAAAGTCGTGGAGAAGTTTAAAGCAAGGTTAGGTTATAAAAATATATCCCAAGCTTTGAACATCTCATGGAGCTCTGTTCAATCCATCATCCGAAAATGGAAAGAGTATGGCATAACTGCAAACCTACCAAGACATGGCCGTCCACCTAAACTGACAGGCGAGGCAAGGAGAGCATTCATTAGAGAGGCAGCCAAGAGGCCCATGGTAACTGGAAGAGAGCGGCAGAGGTCCACAGCTCAGGTGGGAGAATCTGTCCACAGGACAACTATTAGTCGTGCACTCCACAAATCTGGACTTTATAGAAGGGTGGCAAGAAGAAAGCCATTAGAGGTCCTGTTTGCAGTTTGTGAGAAGCCATGTGGGGGACACAGCAAACATGTGGAAGGTGCTCTGGTCAGATGAGACCAAAACGTAACTTTTTTGGCCTAATATGTGTGGTGGAAAACTAACATTGCACATCACCCTGAACACACCATCCCCACCGTGAAACATGGTGATGGCAGCATCATGTTGTGGGGATGCTTTTCTTCAGCAGAGACAGGGAAGCTGGTCAGAGTTGATGGTAAAGATGGATGGAGCCAAATACAGGGCAATCTTAGAAGAAAACCTGTTAAGCCTAGTACACATGGCCGAGATTCTCGTCAGGAAAAAACCTGTCGTTTTTCCTGCCGAGATTCTTGACAAGAATCTTGTGCCGGCCGAGTGTACACACACTCCATTCCAAAGAACCGCCGTTCTTTTGAATGGAACGAACGCAGTGACGTCATCGACTATGACGAGCATGCGCTCATCACATTCGATGCCATCGCCGCCATCTTGCTACACACTACCTATGCTTAGGAAGCTACCACGCATGCGTCAAAGTCATTTCGAGCATGCGCGGGCTTCCCGGAGGACAGGTAAGCTTGTTGCCGCATACACACACACAGTTTTCTCGTCTGGAAACAGGCCGACGAGAATCCCGACGAGAAAATAGAGAGCAGGTTCTCTATTTTTCTCGTCGAGATTCCCGGCAGTTTTCTCGACGAGAAAACATACACACAAACTGTTTTCTCATCAAGAAAGCTCTCTCAGCAGTTTTCTTGTCGATTCTTGCTGAGAAAACCGGCCGTGTGTACGAGGCCTAAGCTTTCTTGCCGAGAAAACCGGTCGTGTGTATGGTTTCTCGTTGAGAAAACTGCCGGGAATCTCGACGAGAAAAATAGAGAACCTGCTCTCTATTTTCTCGTCGGGATTCTCGTCGGCCTGTTTCCCGACGAGAAAACTGTGTGTGTGTGTATGCGGCAACAAGCTTACCTGTCCGCCGATAATCCCGCGCATGCTCGAAATGACTTTGACGCATGCGCGGTAGCTTCCTAGGCATAGGTAGGGTGTAGCAAGATGGCGGAGACGGCATCGATTGTGACGTCACCGCGTCGTTCCATTCAAAAGAACGGCGGTTCTTTGGAATGGAGTGTGTGTACACTCGGCCTGCACAAGATTCTTGTCAAGAATCCCGTCAGGAAAAACGACGGGTTTTTTCCTGACGAGAATCTCGGCCGTGTGTACTAGGCTTTAGAGTCTGCAAAAGACTTGAAACTGGGGCGGAGGTTCACCTTCCAGCAGGACAACCACCCTAAACATACAGCCAGAGCTACAATGGAATGGTTTAGATCAAAGCCAATTCCAAGGCCCAGTCAAAGCCCAGACCTAAATCCAATTAAGAATCTGTGGCAAAACTTGAAAATGGCTGTTCACAGACGCTCTCTATCCAATCTGACAGAGCTTGCGCTATTTCGCAAAGAAGAATGGGCAAAAATGTCACTCTCTAGATGTGCAAAGCTGGTAGAGACATCCCCAAAAATACTTGCAGGTGTAATTGCAGTGAAAGGTGGTTCTACACAGTATTTACTCAGGGGGGCTGAATACACATGCACACTACACTTTTCACATATTTATTTGTAGAAAATGTTGAAAACCATTTATAATTTTCATTCCACTTCACAATTATGTGCCACTTTGTGTTGGTAAATTACATAAAATCCCAATAAAATACATTTACATTTTTGGTTGTAACATGATAAAATGTGGAAAATTTCAAGGGGTATGGTTAATTTTTCAAGATACTGTATATTAGTATTAATGGCCCAAATAATAATAACCATAGAAATAAATTGTGTTTGGTTTGGCCCGAGCATAAGTTTGGGCTGAATATTTGCCTGTTCGACCATTCGCCCAACATCCAAATTTGCAAAATGTGCGCCCCACCAAACACCCTGCAATGCACTGCATGCTGCACAGTGAAGTCTGCACCCTGATTGGACAAAACTTTGCCCAATCGAGGCACAGTTTAAGCTGGTTGTTAAGGAGTCAGGCTAGAGAGGCGGCTGGGGCATCCTTAACAACTGAAAATGGGCTTCCCCTTCAGGTCTGGCATGGATTTTAAGGGAAACCCATGCCAAAAAAGCCCCCCCAAAAACGGCATTGGGCTCCCCCCCAAAATCTATACCAGACGTTTATCTGGGTATGCAGCCTGGAAGGTCAGGAAAGGAGGGGGGGGAGGGAGTCTCCCGAACCAGGTCACATGCCCTCAGCACCCACCCCCCATGTTAGGGTCATGTGGCCTGGTATGGTTCAGGAGGAGGGGGGGTGCTCGCTAGCTCCCCCTTTCCTTACCTGCCAGGCGGCATGCCCGGATAAAGGTCTGGTATGGATTTTTAGGAGGATTCCATGCCTATTTTTTCTTTATTTTTTTTCAATAGCCGGGTGCCGGCAATTGCAACCCTGAGTCATTTTAAATGGAATTTGACTCATTTTTTTTCTTTAGGAATATCAGTTTTGCTGCAGCATGTTTTAGATAGCATGTTGGGAGTTCTGCTGCAAACCGAACAGGGGGATGTTCAGTCTATCTCTAGTAATAAGTGTTAAAGTAGTAAACTGTTAACCACCAATAGGTAAACAAACACCCTTAACCTGCCTCCTGACAAAGCACATTGATGCTGATGACCCAAAGCACTGTATCTATTGTAGGTCAAGCATCCCTTACACTATTGGCTCCAGTGATGTGCATTCTAAGAAAAGTTGCTGGTCTTGATTAATGGGTAGGCTGTTACCTTGGATGTCACTGGTCTTTATTATTAGAAAGGCTGCATCAGTGGATGTTTCTGGTCTTCATTAATGGGTAAGTTGCTACATTGGATGTCTCTGGTCTGCATTAATGGAGAGGCTGCTACATTGGATGTCTCTGGTTTTCATTAAGACCCCTTTCACACTGGGGCGGTTTGCAGGCGCTATTGCGCTACAAATAGTGCCTGCAAACCGACCTAAAACAGCCGCTGCTGTCTCTCCAGTGTGAAAGCCCCGAGGGCTTTCACACTGGAGCGGTGCGCTAGCAGGACTGCTCCAAAAGACCTGCTAGCCGCATCTTTGGAGCGGTGAAGGAGCGGTGTATATACCGCTTCTTCACCGCTTCTGCCCATTGAAATCAATGGGACACCGCGGCTATACTGCAGAGGCGCATTGCCGGCGGTATTAACCCTTTTTTGCCCGCTAGCGGGGGGGTAAAACCGCACCGCTAGCGGGCGAATACCGCCGCAAATTTGACGATATAGCGCCGCTAAAAATATTGGCGCTATACCGACAGCGCACCTCCCGCCCCAGTGTAAAAGGGGCCTAAAAGAAGTAAGGGAACTTTTTTTTTCGTTTTCTTACTTACCTAGGTGGATGCAGCATCGGTCCGATGTTGCATCTGTCCCCCGGTGCCTCTGCACTATAACTGAGCGATCGAACACCGCTGATGACTCGGTTCTCACAAATCCCCGAACAGAGAGCTGCAGACTGTCAATCAGCAGCTCTCTGCTCTGCTCCTCCTCGCTCACTGGAGCACTGAGCTGTGGAGGGGCGGGGAGAGGCTAGCTCAGGCTCTCAGCGGCTCACTGAGAGGCTGAGACGGGTGTCACTTGGCGGATCCAGACTCCCATTGTCGGGATGACGTGGTGCCTGGACTGATTTCTGTGACGTCAGCAGAGAGAGGACTTCAGCCGGGTCACAGGAGTGCAAAATGAATTGCACTCCTGTGATCCATAGGAGAAGTACAGCCAAACAAGCTTTGGCTATACTTCTCCTTTAATGCAGTCTTCACTGATGGATAGGCTGCATCGGTGGATGTCACTGAACTTTATAAATGGATAGGTTGCATCAGTGGATGTCGCTGGTCTTCATTAAAGGATAGGCTGCGTCAGTGGATGTCGCTGGTCTTTATTAATGGATAGGCTGCATCAGTGGATGTCGCTGGTTTTTATTAATGGATAGGCTGCATCAGTGGATGTTGCTGGTCTTCGTTAATGGTTAGGCTGAATCAGTGGATGTTGCTGGTCTTCATTAATGGATAGGCTGCATCAGTGGATGTCGGTGGTCTTCATTAATGGATAGGCTGCATCACTGGATATCGCTGGTTTTTATTAATGGATAGGCTGCATCAGTGGATGTTGCTGGTCTTCATTAATGGATAGGCTGAATCAGTGGATGTTGCTGGTCTTCATTAATGGATAGACTGCGTCAGTGGATGTCGCTGGTCTTCATTAATGGATAGGCTGCATCAGTGGATGTCGCTGGTCTTCATTAACCTCCCTGGCGGTATGATTCTGGCAGATTTTAGGTGCTGAAAGCGGTACCATTATTCTGCATGGAAATGAGGCGTTTTATATTGCAGGCCTATAATTCTTAGGAATAACTCACTTAAATCTGTCCAAACGAGAGTCTAGTAGACATCCCGGGTATGATATAGTTCAAAAAACAAAATCATAAATTATAATAAAATAAATAACTATAAAATAATTATAACAAATAATAATATAATAATAATAAATGTGTTTTTCAGTGTTTGATGACAAATTTCCCCACAAATCGCTATCGCTCAATTCTGCGAGTGATTCTAATTTATTATCGCTGTTTTCTAGCTGGTCTAAAACCACTTTTGACATAAAGGGACACTTTTTTGGTTTCTATGGACAATCTCCAGTTTCCAGGCAGAAAGAACAGTTTTTATTATATAAAAGTGCATGCAGGACACTGGACAGACCACTAGGGACAAAGAGGGTGTGTAATTATTTCATACAGTACTGTAATCTGTAAGATTACAGTATACTGTATGTGTATTGTGTTTTAACTTTTTTGATTTTGGCGCCGATCTCCGCCTCCGTGCGTCGTAACGTCGCAGGGAACGGAGCTCGGCGGCACTTGGGCACTGTGTGAATCGAGCGAGGAGACAGCTCGATCACGCAGTGGGGAGGCATCGCAGGATCCAGGGGACAAGGTAAGTAACTCTGCCTGGATCACTGCGATGCAATCCCGAGTCTGGCTCGGGGTTACCGCTTTTGGTGCTGAAACTTCACCCCGAGCCCGACTCGGGAATACCGCTAGGAAGGTTAATGGATAGGCTGCGTCAGTGGATGTCGCTGGTCTTCATTAATGGATAGGCTGCGTCAGTGGATGTCGCTGGTCTTCATTAATAGATAGGCTGCGTCAGTGGATGTCGCTGGTCTTCATTAATGGATAGGCTGTGTCAGTGGATGTCGCTGGTCTTCATTAATGGATAGGCTGCATCAGTGGATGTCGCTGGTCTTCATTAAGGCTGCTTTAACACTGGGGAACTTTGCAGGCGCTATTGCGCTAAAAATAGAGCCTGCAAACCGCCCTGAAAGAGCCGCTCCTTTCTGTCCAGTGTGAAAGCCTGAGGGCTTTCACACTGGAGCGGTGCGCTGGCAGGACGGTAAAAAAAGCCCTGCCAGCCGCATTTTTGATGCGCTGTAGGAGCGGTGAATACACCGCTCCTACAGCGACCCTGCCCATTGAAATTAATGAGGCAGCGCGGCTGTACCGCCTGCAAAGCGCCGCTGCAGAAGCGCTTTGCGGGCGGGTTTAACCCTTTTTCAGCCGCTAGCGGGGGTTAAAAGTGCCCCGCTAGCGGCCAAAAATCCTGGCAAAATGACGGTAAAGCACCGCTAAAAATAGCGGCACTTTACCGCCGACGCACCCAGCGCCTCAGTGTGAAAGTACCCTAATGGATAGGCTGCTACATTGGATGTCGCCGGTCTTTATTAATGGATAGGCTGCATCAGTGCATGTCTCTGGTCTTCATTAATGGATATGCTGTCACTGGACTTCATTAATGGATAGGTTGCATCAGTGGATGTCATTGATCTGCATTAATGTGTAGGCTGTTACCTACAGTGGATGTCATTGATCTTCATTAATAGGCTGTATGTAGGCAAATCCCTACAAGGGGTTAATATGTCTGCCTGTGAATGCACTTGTTTTCCCTGATTGAGCTCATTTACTCATGTATGTTGAGCCAGCCAGTTGCCAAATGTTACGTTTTAAGTTTTCCAGTGTCTTCAGAGTGACCTGAGAGCTGGGGGTAACCAGGTTGTAAGGGTTAATGTTTTTCCCACCAATTTCAGCCAAGTTACTACCCCCCTACAGGTCAGCCAACATTAAAGGGGCCTCCTCCAAGCCGCTAGAGCATGGGGCCTGTGGCCCTCCAGCTGTTGCAGAACTTAAAGTCCCATGAGGCATTGCAAGGCTGACAGTTACAAACATGACTCCCAAAGGCAGAGGCATGATGGGAATTGTAGTTCCGCAATAGCTGGAGGGCCACAGGTTGAGTGCCCATGGCCTAGAGAGAGCCATAATGTAGCTGTTTATTCTGCTGGAGTAATCACCCCCTTTGGGGGGAGGGGAGATAGAAGCCTAATCTTGGTTTCTGGAGAGGGTCTTGAACCTGGAGACTCCTATGGACTTGTAGCTGTTAAGTATGGGCTTACTGTTGCCTGGATTACTGCCAATCATGGCTTGTAGTACCTCCTGTGAATTATTGGACTCTTGCCCTAAAAAGGGATTACTTTATGGACCTACCTTCTGTATAAGGTATGCGCACTGTATGGGATGTTAGAAGAGCCCTGTAGAGGAATTGTGTTGAAACTGCTTTTTTAAAACTGTACTGTATGCAGCAACTACCTCTGTAAAGGATATCATTTATTTACTTGCTTTGCCTGGTCTGAACTCTCTTAAAGGGGTACATGTACAGTGTATCAAAGGAACAGGGCTTGCAGCACAACAAGGGAACTGAGCTAGAGCAAGATGCAATACCTGGGTCTAACACACAGAGTACTGTCCAGTGGAAGTTAATGTGTCGTTGCTAAGGACTACAGTGTTTGTGCCATATGCAAGGCAGCCAATCAGCCAGGAGACAAGTGACATGGCAGGGGTGATGGTTCCTCTGGTAGTGGAGGGGGTTATGTGCTTGGCACCTCCACTAACAGCCGATTCCCCACTCCTTGGGACCGGACCCATGGCATAGAGTGCCTAGGGACCCAGCCTGGAGTCACGGGATAGATGTAGGAGGTACTTAAGGAGAATAAGAGCCCACATGGTGGTTGAAGAAGGAGAGAGAATGTTTCCTATAACCCATAACAACAGGGGGGTGGTCACTGGGCGAAAGGTGACATAGATTGGTGGAGCCTAAAACAGGTCTAAATGCTGCATACCTGGGATGTGGTGTCCTCTATGCAAAGGAGTGCTTAAGTGTCATCAGTGTAATAGAGTCAGCACAGAAAACAAGGAGTTAACAGGGTCATTGCAGCTCACTTCTAAGTCTTATGCCCTGTACACACGATCGTTTTTTCGATGAAAAAAGTGCGATGGACTTTTTTCATCGGAAAAAACAATCGTGTGTGGGCCCCATCTGACTTTTTTCCATCGGTGTAAAAAAATAGAACATGTTTTAAATTTTTCCGATGGGAAAAAAAAACAATAGGAAATTCCAATCGTCTGTATGGAACTCACGCATGCTCAGAATCAAGTCGACGCATGCTCAGAAGCATTGAACTTCATTTTTCTCAGCTCGTCGGAGTGTATTACGTCACAGCGTTTTGGACGGTCGGAATTTTGTCTGATGGTGTGTAGGCAAGACTGATGGAAGTCAGCTTCATCGGAATTCCGACGGAAAATTCCATCGGATTTTATTCCATCGGAAATCCGATCGTGTGTACAGGGCATAAGAGATCTGCCTTAACCGATAGCCGACCGCTGCACGACGATGTACGTCGGCAGAATGGCACAGCTGTGCAAATGGGCGTACCGGTACATCCTTCCATCATCATAGGCTAGTGGGCGCGCACACGTAGCCGGAGGCTCGCGCGCGCCCGCAACGGGTCCCGCGGACTCGTGTCCGTCGGTGGCCCGCGATTGTGGCACGGAGAGGAAGAACGGGGAGATACCTATGTAAACAAGGCATTTCCCTGTTCTGCCTAGTGACATGACAGGGATCTACTGCTCCCTGTCATCAGTGATCTCTGTCATGTTCTAGTGAGCCCACCCCCCCTTCAGTTAGAACACACTGAGGGAACACACCTAACCCCTTGATCGCCCCCTAGTGTTTAACCCCTTCCCTGCCAGTCACATTTATACAATAATCAGTGGCTATTTTTAGCTCTGATCGCTGTATAAATGTCATTTGTCCTAAAATAGTGTCAAAAGTGTCCGATCTGTCCGCAGTAATGTCGCAGTCACGATAAAAAAAAATCGCAGATCGCCGCCATTACTAATAAAAAAGAAATTAATTATAAAAATGCCATAAATCTATCCCCTATTTTGTAGACGCTATAACTTTTGAGCAAACCAATCAATATACGCTTATTGCGATTTTTTTCTTACCAAAAATATGTAGAAGAATACGTATCGGCCTAAACTGAGGAAACAATTCATTTTTTATATTTTTGGGGGGATATTTATTTATAGCAAAAAGTAAAAAATATTGTTTTTTTTTTTCAAAATTGTCGTTTTTTTTTTTTTATAGTGCAAAAAATAAAAACCACAGAGGTGATCAAATGCCACCAGAAGAAAGCTCTGTGGGAAAAAAAGGACGTCAATTTTGTTTGGGTGCCACGTCGCACGACTACGCAATTGTCAGTTAAAGCAACGCAGTGCTGTATCGCAAAAAATGCTCTGGTCACTAAGGGGGTAAATTCTTCTGGGGCTGAAGGGGTTAATGTTGACTATCACATGACCGCAGCTCCCAGCCTAAGTTCAGGCATTATTGAGTGTAGTTCCACTTGTCCCCACACGGGCGCCCAAGCCCCATCCAAATGCACCAGACTGCATTCTCAGTAATCTTCACACATCAGTGGGCAGCACAGAACTTGGCTAGCCCCCGGAGGTTGGGAGATGCTAATATGCAATGATCTCCCTTCCTTATGACACTGGCTGGACAATATAAGAAAAACATTTAATGGTTTGCAATTGCTAAACTGCTCTTTATTATATATTTACCTGATTTGTTTATTGTGGAGTTCTCCTTTAATCAACTGAACATTTGAGTTAAATTTGTATTGAGCTTGAATACAGAAACTGCAGGAGAAATTGAACGGAACTTGGCTGACGCTGATGGATTGAATTTCGCTTTCCACTAAACATATTCCACATTAAGTGGTGGGGAACATAATTAGAGGTTGTATTCCTGCTACGTGCGCACCCAGGGGGTTATTAGTTGTTGCCAAAACAAGTAGTTACCTCTTATTATGCAATAGTATGAAGTTAGGCCAAGTACTCATTGTCGCAAAAAACTTTCCTGTTGTTATTTGGCTTGGGGATATTACAAAGTTTTTTCCTCGTTCCTTAAGATTTTCAGAAAGTGAATTAGAAACGCAGCTGATTATAAATCACGGGCTGTGAAGGCTGCTTTGGTGCTTTTTTTTTATGCCAGTACACCAGTTCCATATCATCAAACAGATGGTCTTTTAATCAGTAGTCAATCGAAGAGAAGCACTCACTTAGCATAATTTTCTAGGAAATTAATTATTCAGGTTTGAATTAAAGTGTGAAGACATGCATGGAATACTGCAGAAGATAAATCATAAAGAACAATCTGTCAGGATGCATTTTGTTGGAACCATTGACTTTTGGTATCAAGGCCTTCTTGGGGGGAACAAAAAAATGATAACCAACTGTTCTGATAGCAAAGAAGATAAAATGTTCTTGTAGAGCATCCTTTCTACTTCAAATCCAGTCATAGGGTAACAACGCAGCCTTGCAGGGTCTTCATGAATGCACAATGTTCACAAACAGGGATGAATTGAAACTTTGGGGTGCCCGGGTTTTCATATTTACCTGTGACCTCATTGAGGAGATTTTTCCCCTCTTTGTTTTCCTGTGTCACCAAAGAAAGAAATTGTGGTGCAGGTTTTTGAAAGTTCTTTCCCTTCAAGCCCTTAGCGGTATTACATTTTTTTTTTTTGTTCGTGTTGCAGTTGGGACTTTCTATCTCAGTTGAGGATTTTCCCCTTCACTTTCTGTTCCACTTGGAGATATTCCTCTTCACTTCATGTCCCAGTAGGAGGTGTTCCCCTTCACTTCCTGCCTTAGGTGAAGATATTCCTCTTCACTTCCTATTCCACTTGGAGATATTCCCCTTCATTTTGGATCCCAGTTGGAGATATTGCCCTTCACTTCCAGTCCCAGTAGGAGATATTTGTCTTTTACTTCAGGTCCAAGTTGGAGATATTCTCTTTCACTTCAGGTCCCAGTTGGAAATATTTTCATTTGCTTGCTGTCTCAGTTGGAGAAATTCCCATTCACTTCCTTCCTCAGTTGGAGATATTCCCCTTCACTTCCTGGCTCAGTTGGGGGTATTCCCCTTCACTTCCTGCTTCAGTTGGAGATATTCCCCTTCACTTCCTGCTTCAGTTGGAGATATTCCCCTTCACTTCCTGGCTCAGTTGGGGGTATTCCCCTTCACTTCCTGCTTCAGTTGGAGATATTCCCCTTCACTTCCTATTTCAGTTGGAGATATTCCCATTCCACTTATTCGAGATATTCCCCTTCACTTCTTGCCTCAGTTGGAGATATTCCCCTTCACTTCTTGACTCAGTTGGAGATTTTCCCCTTCACTTCTTGACTCAGTTGGAGATATGCCCCTTCACTTCTTGACTCAGTTGGAGATATTCCCCTTCACTTCTTGACTCAGTTGGAGATATTCCCCTTCACTTCTTGTCTCAGTTGGAGATATTCCCCTTCACTTCTTGTCTCAGTTGGAGATATTCCCCTTCACTTCTTGTCTCAGTTGGAGATATTCCCCTTCACTTCTTGTCTCAGTTGGAGATATTCCCCTTCACTTCTTGACTCAGTTGGAGATATTCCTCTTCACTTCTTGACTCAGTTGGAGATATTCCCCTTCATTTCTTGACTCAGTTGGAGATATTCCTCTTCACTTTTTGCCTCAGTTGGAGATATTCCTCTTCACTTTTTGCCTCAGTTGGAGATATTCCTCTTCACTTCTTGCCTCAGTTGGAAATATTCCCCTTCACTTCTTGACTCAGTTGGAGATATTCCCCTTCACTTCTTGACTCAGTTGGAGATATTCCCCTTCACTTCTTGACTCAGTTGGAGATATTCCCTTTCACTTCTTGACTCAGTTGGAGATATTCCTCTTCACTTCTTGACTCAGTTGGAGATATGCCCCTTCACTTCTTGACTCAGTTGGGGATATTCCTCTTCACTTATTGTCTCAGTTGGAGATATTCCTCTTCACTTCTTGTCTCAGTTGGAGATATTACCCTTTACTTCCTGACTCAGTTGGATATTTTCCCTATCAATTGCTGTCTCATTTGGAGATATTCCTCTTCACCTCTTGTCTCAGTTGGAGACATTACCTTCCCCTTTCTGTCACGAGAGGCAATCTCACTAGTAAACACACAGATGTCAATAGAAACTTGGCAAAGGTTCCCACTCTTCCCAACTTTGTTCAAAACAAAATTTGTCTGGAGTCGGCCTTTAATTAAAAATAAGACAATTAAACGATAAAAAAAATAACAGCTCTGTAATATTCATTTTTAATCCAGAGCTCTCCACTTCAGTACTTATTTTCCACCACAAGTTGTCATTAGTCTAATGGCCAGCATAATTTAAACCCACTTCCTCTAAGCCCAGGTCATCCTGGATCCACCCCAGTCTATGACTGGATAGTGAAAGGAGAAGTAGTACAGTGATGAGCTCATCTCTCTGTCACTCTGCTCTATCCTTCTATAAGCATGCTCCTTGTCAGCACATGAACTGATTTGCTTATTCTGCTGCGTCTTCCTCTCACACTCCACCCCTGCTGTACAGGGATTGTAAGAGGCTGATACCAAATCAAATTTAGGTAATTACACTGCTTGTATGTAAAAAAATACAAATAATAATGTATTGAAGTGTAGCACTCACCCCCCCACCCCCCAGAGGGGGCATTGAAAATATGCCCCTATCTTCCTTGTTAGTACACAGGCTGCCAGTCACAAGCACAGTTCCATGCACACAGACAATACAGACTCAGTCTGAGGGATGTTTTTTTAGAATTTATTGCTGAGTGACTTGGAACAGGAGAGGGGTTCAGGGATCAGGATACTCCAAACAATATCAGGAATAACAGGACTGTTTCTCACTAATATACCCTAAGCAGCCTTTATATCTAGGACTCTGTAATAGCAGCCCCAGTCCAAATACTGTAGCATCTTCTGACACTTAGGGGTTGATTTACTAAAGGCAACCAGACTGTGCATTTTGCAAAGCACAGTTGCACTCTGCAAGTGCAATGGATCTAGGGTTTAGCAAATGCGATATAGCTTCACTTGCAAAGAATACCCAATCACTTGCAAGGAAAATAAATAAACAGCAAAGTGTGAAGTAAATTAGCCTTTAGTAAATCAACCCCTTAGTCCCCTTCTAGCACTTGCACACCCAAGAATCCACAGCAAGGTCTTTACGCACAATGTCCCAGGAGCTGTCTGCCAACCATCATCCCCAAGAAGTTTCTCAGTGAAGGAGACAAAAGATCCTTATCCAGACCAGGACTCCAGGACGATGTCTTACAGCAAATAATCCTTTAGAAACCTTTTTCAGGACCTTAGATCAGCATCAGCTGCATTTCCTTGTCTCTCAAGCCATCTCCCTGGGACAGCAGCCCCAGAAGAACTGGAACCCTCCCTGGAGAGGAAAGAACACCCTAGACAGGCCTCCCAAACATTTATCACCTCCGCAGCCACCACCTGCATGCCTCCTTCCAGGAATTGGCTGGAGCATGATAAATATTCATACTGGTCATTTGACTCTCCCTGCCGTATATTCTGGAAGCGTCTTCCAGAAGCAGGTGGGCGAAATCAAACATTCAGCTAGGAAACCCTAACTAGACAAAACCAACCAATCAATTACTACTTCTAGATTGCAAGCTCTAACAAGCAGGGCCCTCTGATTTCTACTATATTAAATTGTATTGTAACTGTACTGTCTGGCCTCATGTTGTAAAGCGCTGTGCAAACTCTTGGAGCTATATAAATGCTGTATAATAATAATACGCCCCTGACGACGTCAGTGATGACGAAACGCGTAGGATGGAGCCTGTGATGTGTGACGCGACTTGTGTGCTGGGACGCAGCGGCCATTTTCCTGGTTGGAAACGCTGGACGTTTCCTTTTTTGTCTGTTTTTAACTTTTTAAATGTGAGTGTCACGTACCTGAAGGGAGAATGAGATGATGAGGTCAGCCTCTCTTGTATCTCCAGCCCAGGTCCCGCTGGGAGTGGAACAGATGGAACCAAGGGACAGGAGGAACACGAGTGCCTGGAGATGTGGACCCGAAAACCAGTAGCAGAGGATGGGAGCCTGGGCGAGCAGGAGAACCATCAGGTCAGGGAAGGCAGGCGTGCACCAAGGATCACCTGGGGTTGCAGAGATGCTCCACTGGAACAGTGGCACAGGAACTTCCGATGCTGTAGAGTCCCAGGTAGACTTGCAGCAGGCCGTAGTCGCAGGCACTCGGAGGGTGATGAGGAACAGGTGCAGAGTCACTAAGGTAGCTGGTTCTGGTAGCTGGCAGGCAGTGAGGTACAAGGCAGCAGGCTGAAGCAAGGTCACAGGGATAGCCGGGTCTGGTAATGGGCAGACAGCAAGGTGCAAGGCAGCAGACAGTAGCAGGGTCAAGGCAAGCCAGGTTCAGCAACAGATATCAGGCAGGGTAGTAGCAGGTTTCTGAGTATCAGGGAACAGCTGAAGACCAGTCAGCAAAGGTCTGGGGTCAGAGCACTTCTTTAAGTAGGCCATCTGGTGGCAATTGGCCTTAGGGATGCGCTCCTGCATTGGTGCGCCCAGGCATCTGTGTGTGCCCGTGCACACGCGCATGCGCATGAGTGCGTATCGAGCGGAAACAAATGATTCTCTTACAGTGAGTGTAACAATTTTTAAACTTTTCAATAAAATGATGATTGGGATGTCTGCACTATGAAGTGTTTATTCTCTGTATTGGCTACTACATGTGGTGAAGGAGCTGTCATATTCAATCCCATACGGTTGTGGATCTGATATTGAGAAGCATCTAGGCTTGCTGGTATCTAGTGATGAGCCGAACACCCCCGGGTTCGGTTCGCACCAGAACCCGCGAACGGACCGAAAGTTCGCACGAACATTAGAACCCTATTAAATACAATGGATGCGAACGTTCGGATTCTAAAGTGCTAATTATAACGACTATTATCCATGTTATTGTCCGAAACAGAGTTTGGGAACCCGGCTTCTGCACCAGGGGACATGTATCAATGCAAAAAGAAGTTTTAAAAACGGACGTTTTCCGGGAGCAGTCATTTTAATGATGCATAAAGTGAAAAAAAAAAAGTCAAATATTCCTTTAAATATTGTACCTGGGGGGTGTCTAAAGTATGCCTGTGAAGTGCCACGTGTTTCCCGTGTTTAGAACTGTCCCTGCACAAAATAACATTTCTAAAGGGAAAAAAGTCATTTAAAACTGCTTGCGGCTTTAATGCAATGTGTGGTCCCGGTAATATGGATGAAAATCTTTAGGAAAAATGGCATAGATACCCCATCAACCCCCCCCCCCCTACCCCAGCCCCTTTGGGTCTTGTATGGATATTAAGGGGAACCCCGCACACAAAATAAAAAAGGACCTATATACTCTGAACAGCCGTATACAGGCGGTGCATACAAGACAGGGACTGTAGGTTTGTTCTTATGTAGAATCTGTTTATAATTTTGAACAGCTGCATTGTTTAAGTGTAGCTCCATGGCAAATTCCTTTTTTTTTAGTTTTTTGTAAAACATAGGGAACGGTTATCACCCCTGTCACATTTTTTTTGCTGTCTGTGCCCCTGTTCAGAACATTTCACCTCACTTTGCGTCCCAATGACAACTGTTTTTGGAATGTGGTGTTTTTATTGAAACAAGGATTGGTGATAAAGCATCAGTAGAGAGGAGACACCTTTCTCCCATATTAATTCTTACAGGAGAGAATTTTCCTTCCAAGGGGTAGATTTCCTCTCACTTCCTGTTGTCTTCTTCCGTTTGCAAGTAGTAGTCGTTTGTAAGTTGGATGTTTGAAAGTAGGGACCTGCCGTATATACTCTGCAGAAATTGGCCCCTTAGGTGTTGGCACAACAATGTAAGCACTCACAGTTACTCTTGGTGGGTGCTGGAACGCCCTGCTGTCAACTATTATATCAGGAATTGTAATAACATATAATTGTTGATCAGTGGTAGTAAAAATTGGGCCTTTGATGGTGGTGCTGGTGCCACAACACTGTAAGGCCTGACAGTTACTCTTGGTGGGCGCAGCAATGGGCCCTGCTGTGAATTATTAGATCAAGAATTGTAATTGCATGCCCCTGTTGAACAGGGGCTGAAAAATTAGGCCTTTGGTGGTGGTGGTGATGGTGGTGCTGGTGCCACAACACTGTAAGGCCTGACAGTTACTCTTGGTGGGCGCAGCAATGGTCCCTGCTGTGAATTATTAGATCAATAATTATAATTGCATGCCCCTGTTGAACAGGGGCTTAAAAATTGGGCCTTTGGTGGTGGTGGTGGTGGTGATGGTGGTGCTGGTGCCACAACACTGTAAGGCCTGACAGTTACTCTTGGTGGGCGCAGCAATGGGCCCTGCTGTGAATTATTAGATCAATAATTATAATTGCATGCCCCTGTTGAACAGGGGCTGAAAAATTGGGCCTTAGGCACTGGTGGCACAACACTGCAACCCCTCACAGATACTGTACTTGGAGCACAGCAATGAGGCCTGTTGCAAAGTATTGCATCAAAAATTTTAATTACACGCCCCTGTTAAACAGGGGCTGAAAAATTGGGCCTTAGCCACTGGTGGCGTCACCCATAAACCCCAAATGATCTTCCAAGCTATCATCGTTAATCGTATCATTGAGGAGGAGGAGGAGGATAGCCAGTCAACATAACAGCACAGGCACTCAGCATCAGTCTTGAAGGGATGTGACATTTTAAAATCAATTAGTCTGTTATATCAGCATCTGGTGTGTGGTAGCTGGTGGTGATCCAAGACTGGTTCATCTTGATGAAAGTCAGTCGATCAACCGAGTCGGTGGACAGGCGCACCCTGTGATCCGTGACAAATCCTCCAGCAGCACTGAATGTGCGTTCTGAAAGAACGCTGGATGCAGGACAGGCCAGTAGCTCAATTGCATACTGTGCAAGCTCTGGCCAGTGATCCATCCTCAAGACCCAGTAAGCCAGAGGATTTTCGGTGGGGAAGGTGTCCAAGTCTGACCTTGCCCCTAGGTATTCCTGCACCATGTATATCAGACGCTGGCGATGGTTGCTGGAACCGATCATACTTTGGGGCTGCGGACTAAAGAATTGTCTGAACGCATCGGTCAGACGGCCACCTTCCCCACCGCTCCTTCTTTGACTGCCCGAAGCCTCAGCAACTCGTTGTCCAGGACCAGGAGTTCGTAACCTCCCAGTCTCTGGGAACGCGTTGCACAGACCTTTCTGCAAGGCCTCCCGGAGTTGTCTCATCCTCTGCTCCCTCTGCGACGGTACGATAAGGTCCGCAACCTTACCCTTGTACCGTGGATCAAGGAGAGTGGCCAGCCAGTAATGGTCCCTCTCCTTGATCCGAAGAATACGAGGATCCTTCCGCAGACTTTGCAGGATCAGGGAGGCCATGCAGCGTAGGTTAGCTGAGGCATTCAGTCCGGAGTCCTCTGGGTCACTAAGGACGACATGATCCGCAGCCACCTCCTCCCAGCCACGTACAAGTCCACTGGTTTCTTGGGACTGTAAATCATCCCTAAAAGACTGCTGCTGATGATGCTGAGTGCCAGCCTCCACCTCCATGCTGACACAATCCTCCTCCTCCTCCTCCTCTTCCTGTGCAATGGGTGGGACAGAAGGAACACTGTCTGCGTAAAGGGGGCCTTGAGAGGCAAGGAAGTCCTCCTCTTCCTGCCTCTGTTCTGCCTCAAGTGCCCTGTCCATTATTCCACGCAGCGTGTGCTCCAACAGGTGGACAAGAGGTACAGTGTCACTGATGCATGCACTGTCACTGCTCACCATCCTCGTGGCCTCCTCAAATGGTGCCAGGACAGTGCATGCATCCCTGATCATGCCTCACTGGCGTGGTGAAAAAAACCCGAGCTCCCCTGACCCTGTCCTGGTGCCGTAGTCGCACAGGTACTCATTGATGGCCCTCTGCTGCGTGTGCAGCCGCTGCAGCATGGCCAACGTTGAGTTCCACCTGGTGGGTATGTCACATATAAGGCGGTTCTTGGGCAGGTTCAACTCCTTTTGAAGCTCAGCCAGGCGAGCACTGGCATTATAAGATCTGCGGAAATGCACACAGACTTTCCTGGCCTGCCTCAGGACATCCTGTAAGCTCGGGTACCTGCCCAAGAACGGCTGCACCACCAGGTTAAGGACGTGAGCCATACAGGGCACATGGGTCAGTTGTCCCTGTCGGAGGGCAGTGAGGAGGTTGGTGCCATTGTCGCAAACCACCATTCCTGGCTTAAGCTGGCGTGGCGTCAACCACCTCTCGGCCTGCCCCTGCAGAGCAGACAGGACCTCTGCCCCAGTGTGGCTCCTGTCCCCCAAACACACCAGCGCAAGCACGGCATGGCATCTTTTTGCCTGCGTACTTGCGTAGCCCCTTGAACGCCTACGGAGCACCGCTGGTTCCAAGGACAAACCACAGGAAGAGGCCATGGAGGAAGAAGAAGAGGAGGGGGTGGAGGAGAGAGGTGTGTCACAACCAGTAGTAGCATTTTGGAGGCGTGGCGGTGGAACAACCTCCAACACTACTGCACCTTGTCCTGCATCCTTCCCAGCTGCCAAAAGAGTGACCCAATGGGCCGTGAAAGAAAGGTAACGTCCCTGTCCATGCCTGCTGGACCATGAGTCAGCGGTAATATGCACCTTACCGCTGACCGCCCTGTCCAGCGAGGCCAAGACATTGCCTTCCACATGCCTGTAGAGAGCCGGAATAGCCTTCCGTGCGAAAAAGTGTCGTTTGGGAACCTGCCACTGAGGAACCGCACATTGCACAAACTCACGGAAGGGGGCCGAGTCTACCAACTGAAAAGGCAGCAGTTGAAGCGCTAGCAATTTAGCCAAGCTAGCATTCAACCGCTGGGCATGTGGATGGCTGGGAGTGAACTTCTTTCGACGGTCCAGCAGCTGGGGCAGGGAAATTTGCCTGCTAGAATCGGACGTTGGTGTACTGCTAGCAGAGTGCCCGCAAGTACTTGCCTGTGACACACCTAATTCTACACCTTCATTCCTCTCAGAGCAGGTTTCAGAGAGGAGTGAAGGTATAGTGGGGTTGGAGATCCCAGCTGATGCGGTGCAAGAAGAGGTCAGCTTTGTTCTTTGGTGTGGGTCTTTAAGGTAGGCTTGCCAACGAGCTGCATGGCAGGTCAACATATGTCTGATCAAGCATGTGGTGCCCAAGCGGCTGATGTTTTGGCCACGCGATATACGCTTGAGACATATGTTGCAAACAGCAGCTGTGCGATCTGATGCACTCGCCTCAAAAAAGGCCCACACCAAAGAACTTTTTGCATGACGGGCAGAGGCAGCGCCCTGCACAGGCGGAGCTCTGTGGTGTGATTCCGTCGGTGTGCTGCCCATACGCTGGCCACTCAAGGGCATCCTGCCTCGTTGGAGATGTGCCTCCTCCTCAACCTCCTCCTCCTCCTCTCTCCTATTAGGCACCCACGTGGAGTCAGTGACCTCATCATCCCCTCCCTCCTCATCACTGGAGCCAATCTGGCAATATGCTGCAGCTGCTGGAGCATGACTGCCAGATTGGTGTCCTTCTTGAGCATCCCCTCTCTCTGCTCTCACGCTGATGCCTTCCTCTAGCTGGGTATCATCATCAGATCCTTCCAAACGCTGGGCATCCTCCTGGAGCATGTACCCAACACTGTGCTCAAACAGTTCGGGGGACTCCTCAGGAGGAGGGCATGGTGGGTCTAGGGAAGGATTGACTAATGAAGATAATGATACCAGGGAAGAGGACGCTTTGGCAGCTGCTTTGCCAGTACCCTGAGCCTGGGTGAGAGAGGATGAGGAGGATGAGGTGGGCTTGGTCATCCACTCTACCAAGTCTTCGGCATGATGTGGCTCAACATGTCCAGCTGCCGAAAACAAGGACAAGCGTGTCCCATGGCCATGTGCTGATGACAATGCACCGCGTACACGACCAGCACTGTTGCCCTCAGACACAGAGCCTGCTTGCCCTCTTTTTTTGCCTCCTGACTGTCTGCCTCTCCTTGGTTGCCTTCCAGACATTTTAATGGATGGCCTGCAGGGAGATGGGAAAAACAGCAATAAGGGCTACCTTCAGGTGTATACTGTGCAGGAGGCTTAGCAACAATGACACTGACACTGTCCCCTGCCTATCCTTCTCTGTCCCTAAACACAAGGATTGAAAATATGGTTCAGCAAAATAGTTTTAGAACAGAATAGCACACTGACACTTTCCCTCACTGTACCTCTCTGTCCCTCAACTCAAGGATTGAAAATATGGAACAGCAAATTTGGTTTAGAACAGAACAGCACACTGTCAGTTTCACTCACTGTACCTCTCTGTCCCTCAACTCAAGGATTGAAAATATGGAACAGCAAAATTGGTTTAGAACAGAATAGCACACTGTCAGTTTCACTCACTGTACCTCTCTGTCCCTCAACTCAAGGATTGAAAATATGGAACAGCAAAATTGGTTTAGAACAGAATAGCACACTGTCAGTTTCACTCACTGTACCTCTCTGTCCCTCAACTCAAGGATTGAAAATATGGTTCAGCAAAATAGTTTTAGAACAGAATAGCACACTGACACTTTCCCTCACTGTACCTCTCTGTCCCTCAACTCAAGGATTGAAAATATGGAACAGCAAATTTGGTTTAGAACAGAACAGCACACTGTCAGTTTCACTCACTGTACCTCTCTGTCCCTCAACTCAAGGATTGAAAATATGGTTCAGCAAAATAGTTTTAGAACAGAATAGCACACTGACACTTTCCCTCACTGTACCTCTCTGTCCCTCAACTCAAGGATTGAAAATATGGAACAGCAAATTTGGTTTAGAACAGAACAGCACACTGTCAGTTTCACTCACTGTACCTCTCTGTCCCTCAACTCAAGGATTGAAAATATGGTTCAGCAAAATTGGTTTAGAACAGAATAGCACACTGTCAGTTTCACTCACTGTACCTCTCTGTCCCTCAACTCAAGGATTGAAAATATGGTTCAGCAAAATAGTTTTAGAACAGAATAGCACACTGACACTTTCCCTCACTGTCCTACTCTGTCCCTCCCTACAAACAAGATTTAGCACAGAATAGCACACTGATAATTACTACGAGTGTCCTTCTCTGTCCCTAAACTCAAGGATTGAAAATATGGAACAGCAAAATTGGTTTCGAACAGAATAGCACACTGACACTTTCCCTCACTGTACCTCTCTGTCCCTACAAACAAGGATTAGCACAGAATAGCACACTGTCACTGACACTCTCCCTACCTATCCTTATCTGTCCCTAAACACAAGGAATCCAGGATTATGTAAAGGAAAAATAATGACACTGTCCCTGCCTATGCTTCTCTTTCCCTACTCCGGAACACACTACACAAGGCCGCCGCGCTGGCGGCCTTTTATAGTGTGGGGCGTGTACTAAACCCCCTCAGCAATAATTGGCCACAGGCATCCTGCCTGTGGCCAATCATTGCTCTCCTCGCTGCCGGCGCTGTGATTGGCCAAGCATGCGGGGTCACAGTGCATGCTTGGCCAGTCACAGCGCCTGGATGACACTGCGATGGCGTAGTGCATTGTGGGCCGTTCGCGTCACTCGAATTTGGCGCGAACGGCCCAAATCGTTCGATCCATGTCGAACGATCGAACAGCCGATGTTCGAGTCGAACGTATGTTCGACTCGAACACGAAGCTCATCCCTACTGGTATCTATCTGAAGGAGCTGCAGTCTTTTATCCCCCATTTTGCTGAGGAGCGGTTATTGGAAAAATACCTAGGCTTGTTTAATCTACCTAAGGGTAAGAGGCAGTGTGTTTGGGTGATGGTGGCGGTGTCCTTACAAGTGGATTTTGCAAGATTTATTACTGTTACTATGGACTTTTAAGTGAAGTTGTTGTTTAATTTATTCTATGCACTAAAAGCTCATGTTGGACTAATATATAGTTCCTATTAGCGCTACACCATTTTTCAACAATAATACTCCACTGACTGCAGTGAAGACAAAAACTAAATTTAGCCTAGCAGCCTAACTAGAGTAGGACGCTGCAGAAGATCAGAAAGCATTCATTTGTGTCTCTTTTATGTGCTAAGAGTAGTGTTTCCCAACCTTTCTTTAGTCAAGCCACCCTTTAAAATATGCACAATTTTGGAGCACCCCATTCTAAAATGTAAAAAACTAAACTAATAGTCTTACATAATGCAGCGGCATTCACACACAAAGAACATTCAACGTTAGTGATTTATTTGTACAAAGAAAATATATCTTAGGACACTGGTACTCACAAGCATTTCAGTGCTTCTCTTCTTCCCTGCGCAGCTAATGTGACCCTAGTGGTAATGGATGGGGCAGGCGAGGACTAAACAAGATCACTTATCAACTGATGATGCCACTGCAAAGTTGTTAGGACGCCAATGGCTAGTCCACATGGTGACCCCTGGTATTGCTTTTTGTGCCACTCAGGCTGGCCGATATGGGGTATGTGTGCGGATGCCACCGCCTCCACAGCAGGGAGTGCTGGCAACGGAAAGAGCCCATCCTGGCTCTAAGCTATAGCTCAAGGGAGGAGAAAGAGGTGACCCCTAATGCCACACATCCATGTAGTCCTACGATGATGATTAGAGTGACAACTTCAGCCTGGACTCCAACCAGGCCACGCACCTCCGGAGCTTAATCATGGGGACACATGGTGCCCAGGGTTGTAATGCTTAGCACACTGGTACTTGCTAGCATTTCAGTGCTTCTCTTCTTCCCTGCGCAGCTAATGTGACCCTAGTGATAATGGATGGGGCAGGCGAGGAGTAAAAAAGATCACTTATCAACTTATGATGCCACTGGTTGTTAGGACGCCAATGGCTAGCCCACATGGTGACCCCTGGTATTGCTTTTTGTGCCACTCAGGCTGGCCGATATGGGGTATGTGTGTGGATGCCTCCGTCTCCACAGCAGGGAGTGCTGGCAAAGGACAGAGCCCATCCTGGCTCTAAGCTATAGCTCAAGGGAGGAGAAAGAGGTGACCCTCTAATGCCACACATCCATGTAGTCCTACGATGATGATTAGAGTGACAACTTCAGCCTGGACTCCAACCAGGCCACGCACCTCCGGGGCTTAATCATGGGGACACATGGTGCCCAGGGTTGTAATGCTGCACAATAAAACCCATGGCTTTGTATAGCAAAAAAAAAAAAAAACAGGCTTGATCCGCCTGGCTTGTTGAGAATTTTTGGGCAATTTGGGGCAATTTTTAGGGATTGTGTCACGGCACACTGGTTGAGAAAGGCTGGCCTAAATTTCATCTTTAAAATGAGGTGATGGCAGATCCGTAAACTTTAGCTCCAAGAAAGAGGACACATCCCCTGAAACGCGTAAGCCTGGTGTAATCAGGGACCACTGTGATGTCATGGACTTGCTGGAGAGCGTGTGATGTAGTATCGTTTAAAACTAGGAAGACAAGTGTTGGTAATTCATGACTTGAAAGTCGCAACAGACAAACATGTTTGTTTTCATACAGTTCTAGAATCATCTACCCATATAATGAGTTCTAGAAACAACAGTGGGCTTTTTTTTTAGGAGGCCGATCTATTTTCAGGCTTCTAATTGTCTGAAGCCTCTTTGTCAAACATTTTAGCGGCTGATCATGTAATGATGGCAAGCAATGTGCTTCCCCCCTCCATGCTGCCGCGGCTGTAGTACCTGTTGTTTTCTCATCAATTTATGATCGCTGCAAGAAAACCTATTGTTTTTATTTATTACTATCCTGGCAGGAGTTATCTAATGTAAAACCCTACGAGGTCCATTATATGAAACAAGAACGATGCATATATCTGAAACGGAAGAAAGAAGATGATTATTTTTTTCTAAGTATGCAGTAAAATATCTTATTATCAAACAGACCCCCTCTCCCCCACATACTTGTTATTTAACCAAAGCAGTAATAAATTGTCATTCGGTAAACTAGCAAAATATTTTATATTTACTTGCCTTTTAGTTGTATAGCAATCTGCCTCCCATGGCCTTGTGTCTCATGCTGTACAAGAACATTTCACCTTTTTTTTGTCATGGTGGCCAGCTTACAATTGGTTTTCAGGGACTGGCCACCAGTGACATTCATGAGAGATCTTATGCATGTTCCTTAGGAGATTCGAAACAGAGAATAAAAAACGTTTAATCACTTCAGCTCCGGAAGGTTTTACCCCCTTAATGATCAGACAATTTTTTGAGATACCGCACTGCGTTAGTTTAACTGACAATTGCGCAGTTGTGCGGCGCTGTACCCAAATAAAATGTATGTCCTTTTGTCCCCACTAATAGAGCTTTCTTTGGTATTTGATCACCTCTGCAGTTTTTATTTTTTCTGCTATAATCAAAGCAAGGCCGACATTTTGGGGAAAAAAACAATATTTTTTACTTTCTGCTATAAAACAAATCCAATATAAAAATCGAATTTATTCATCAATTTAGGCCAATATGTATTCTGCTACATATTTTTGGTAAAAAAAATAATAATAAGTGTATATTGATTGGTTTGTGCAAAAGTTATAGCTTCTACAAAATAGGGGAGAGATTTATGGCTTATTTTTTTTTTTTTTTACTAGTAATGGTGGTGATCAGCAACTTTTAGCGGGACTGCGACATTGCGGTGGACAGATTGGACACCTAGCTGACATTTTTAACACTTTTTTGGGAACCAGTGACATTACAGTGATATTTATTGGTTTGCGCAAAATTTATAGCATCTACAAACTATGGAATAGATTTAGGGACTTTCTTTTTTTCAGCAATTTATAGCGAGACTGCAACATTGCGGCGGACAAATCTGACACTAAGTGACACTTTTCGGGGACCAGTGACGCCAATACAGTGATCAGTGCTAAATAAAATGCACTGTCACTGTATAAATGACACTGGCAGGGAAGGGTTTACCATCAGGGGCAATCAAAGGGTTAAGTGTGTTCCCTATGAGTGCTTTCTATCTGTGGGGGATGTGCTTTGACTAAAGGAAAACAGATATCTGTGTTTCTGTTTAGCAGAAACACAAGATCTCCATTTTCCTTTCTGGCAGAACGGCGGTTTGCCTTGCTTACATAGGCAGACCGCCATTCTGCCTCTCCTGTGAACGCATTCGCCCCAGATCCGATCGCAGGAATCACATACAGGTACGTGATTTTGCTCTTAAGGGCCGCCCTGCTGCAGTATATGTACGTGGGGCGGTCTGTAAACGGTTAAGCAACACCCAAGATCTCATATTTCAGATCAAAGAACTGTATGAAAGGCACTGGTAAGGTAACCTTCCCAGGAGGCAACTGGGAGGCACTGGCTGTGTCACCAGTGCCTATGGAGAGGCGAGGGGCAGAAAATTTAATTTTTTTCCAAAGAGAGTGTAAAATAATTCTTGTTGCTTTTTACTGTTTAGGGGGAAAGGTCCACTTTAACCACTAGCCAACCAGCCGCTGTCGTTATACGGCGGGAGGTTGTCTCTTCGCAAATCGCCATAGCTGTACGTCGGCTCGTGCAGGTGCGAGAGTGGGCAGGCGCACGCCGCCGCCGGAGCGCTTTTGCTCCCTCTACACGCTGTGGAAGCTTACCCGCGGGTCGGGCGGACTCAGTGTCCGCCGGCGACTCGCTATCACCTAGCACAGAGGCAGAATGGGGATCTGCCATTGTAAACAAGGCAGATCCCCGTTCTGACAGGAGACATGACAGAGATCTACTGTTCCCAGTAATCAGGAACAATGATCTCTGTCACAGGCAGCCAATCCCCCCTACAGTTAGAACACACCCAGGGAACACAGTTAAGCCCTTGATCACCCCCTAGTGTTAACCCCTCCCCTGCCAGTGTTATTTTTACATTGATCAGTGCTATAAAAATGCACTGATCAATGTAATGATGTCACTGGTCTCCAAAAAGTGTAATTTGGGGTCAGATTTGTCCACCGCAATTTCGCAGTCCCGATATAAATCGCAGATCGCCACCATTACGAGTAAAAACAATAAAAAAAAATAAGTCCCTAAATCTATACATACTTTGTAGACGTGATAAGTTTTGCGCAAACCAATCAATATATGCTTATTGCGATTTTTTTTTTTTTAACAAAAATATGTAGAAGAATATATAAATCGGCCTAAACTGATGAATAAATTTGTTTCTTTTTTATATATATTTTTTGGATATGTATTATAGCAAAAAATAAATATAACATTTTTTTTTTCAAAATTGTCGCTCTTTGTTAAACCACAGAGGTGATCAAATGGCACCAAAAGATATCTCTATTTGTGGGAAGTAAAGGACTCCAATTTTGTTTGGGTACAGCGTCGCACTACCGCGCAATTGTCAGTTAAGGCGACGCAGTGCCGTATCGCAAAAAAAGTGGCCTGGTCATTAAGGGGGCAAATACTTCCAGGGCTGAAGTGGTTAAAGCAAACCTGTCTTCTAAATTTTGTACAGAAACGGTTTAGGGCTTTTTCATATGTAAAACAAAGATGTATGTGGTGATCTTCATATGAAACAAATATTTACCAAAGGAGGCATCATCCTAAAGCACCAAAAGGAAAATAATGGGACTTTACATATGCCTCCGATAGTACCTCAAAACTCAATTAAAAGAATAATCATTACATTTTATTGGTATACATTAAAACCACATTAACAAATAATAAAATTCATATTAGAAGTCATGGATGTATCAACAACCACTTTCTGAAAAACCCAGATGGGGTGTCAAGGCGGTCGCTGTAAAAAAGTTGATGCGTTTTGCAGGAAAACCCCCGCTTCCTCAGGACCTTACAGATCTCGTGGATATTCCAATATACATAAATATTATTTTTTTCCCCACTGTTCCTGATTTTCCCATGAGGTGCTATTGTGATTGTAAAAATTATTATTACCGGTATATATTTTTTTTGTTTGGAAATATTATTATTTTGTTTTCTATTTTCGGTATCTTTTATGGCATTGTAATGATATTGTAATATCCGCAAAGTCTGTGAGGTCCGGAGGAAGCAAGGGTTTTCCCACGAAACGCGTCGACGTTGTTACAGTGACACCTCAAATGGGTTTTCCAGGAAATGATTGTTGGTACATCTATGACCTCTAATATGCATTTTAATATTTGTTAATATGATTTTAATGTATACCAATAACCAGGGCTTTTTCTCTTACCATCCATGGACTGACACAGTGTCTCTTTACACTTTACACGTGGGTTATGTCCCTGCTTGCAGGAGAAGACCTAGGCAGAATGTGAAATGTTATACATACATTCCAAAAGCCAGAGCTGAACAGCCCCACCCAGGGGGCGGTCCCTCCGTACATAACCCTCCCACTACAGTCAGCAGACTTCAGTTTTTTTCTGCCTAGCAGAAGGAGAAGACGTGGCTCCCTCAGGAGCCAGTCTCCTGACCTATTTTTATTCCTTTTCTGGAATTCTTTTTTATTTTATTTTTGAGAATCTTCTATCAACTGTCGGCTGGGCAACAGGTTGGGTACAAGATATCCTCGTAGTCTTCCCTGTCCGACCATCGAGCGTGCTGATCCTCGCCTTGTGTGCGTGAGACTCAGTTCACGACAGGCCCCATGACTCCAGGGGTGGCCGGGTTTGCTTTCATGCTCCCACGGTCCTCTCAAGACTGAACAGCTCCTGACTGACTGTATCTTTCGTGGTGGACCGGGCCGACAGCTACTCAGTACTGCACTGTGATAGTCCTGTCATAAACACACCAGTGTGTCCCTCAGGGGACGGGTAAGTAGTCTCTCCTGCCTGCAGGTGAGTACAAAAGGCTGTGTGTTTCTCTGTGGGGGATTTTCCCTGTCTCCCCCTGTATTTTATTGTCGCTCTCTGTCACCATTACTGGCGCTGGCTGTGTGGGGTGCTTGGGGGTCACACTGTTCTTGGGGGGCTCATGCTGGTCTGCAATGTATGCTTTGGGGCTTTTTTGTGTGTTTTTTTTGGGGCCTGAGCGCCGAGTGGCGCTGTGCATGTGTGCTGTTTCATTTTAACTGCGTCATGGCGGCCATCTTGCCGCGGATCACCTCAGTGAAGTGCGGCGGCCATTTTCTTGTAGCCCGCGCGCTTTTCAGCACTAGTTTGGCCTCTAGCGCTGCTGTAGCAGCGCAAATCTCCTCACAGTCTCCTCACAGCTCACCAGCGCTGACACAGCGCGGTACAGACAGCGGAACTAAGCGGTCCCTGGTCCGGTTTGGTGAGTCCCCTGGGCGCCCCCTCCTCAGTCAGCACAGCCTATGGGTGGACTTTTTATCTGAGAGAGTCTCAGGGGGGGACAATATGGAGTCTGTGTCACCAGCTTCCCCTAAAAATGTCAGTGGCAACAGGCAGTGCTTCAGCACCTGCGGTCCCTATGGACCTGTTGTGGGCAGTCCTGGAATCAATTTCTGACCAGGATGGGAGCTGTGTGCAAGCGCAAGGTACAAAAAAGGCGCCCCCTCCCCACTTTATCTACTCGAGGGCAGTGCGCTGATTCAGATATGGGCCTAGCCACTATCGCTCAGGACCCTAGTTCTGAATGTATGGATGGTTTTGAACAGGACATTCCTTATGAGGGAAACTCCAGTTCTGAGTCAGTAAATGACAGGGCGCTTGTTAGTGTGCTCATGACTGCGGTGAGGGACACTCTCAAGCTCAAATGCTGCGGATGCAGAACCTCAGGCGGATACTGTCTCCTTTGGTTCTTTTAAGGCCAGGCCTTCTAAAGGGGTTTTTTCCATTGTACTTTCTTTGCCCAGCTCATTGATAAGGTCTGGAAAAAGCCGCAGAAGAATTTTTTATGGTTCCGCGGCGTTTGTCTATCAGATACCCCTTTGAAGATGCCCTACTTAAAAAGTGGGCTTCTCCCCCAGTGGTCGACCCTCCAGTCGCCCTGTTGAACAAGGCCACCACTCTCCCGATGGAGGGGACTCCGGCATTAAGGACCCCACTGACAGGAGGTCAGAAGTGGTGCACATAGCCATGTTTGCCTTGTTGGGATCCGCCCAACGGCCTGTGGTAGCGGCGACCCTTGTGTTTTAAAACACTTACAGGTTGAGCAAAAATGTTGCACCTAGCTGTACAGGAGCATAATCTTCCTCCAGACACAGTTACTCTGGCCCACCAACTGGGCAGGGCCAGGTTTTATGTGTGCGACACCACGTTGGACGCGGGCCCTTTAACATCCAGGGCCTCTGTCCCGACGGTGGTATGGCGTCGTCTTATCTGGTTGAAATGCTGGTCTGCTGACCTAGCCTCTAAGAAGCTCCTGACGTATCTTCCTTTTTATAGGTGGTAGACTTTTCGGTGCTGCTCTGGATGTCATCATCAAGGATGTCATGGGAGGTAAAAGCACTCTTCTTCCTTAGACTGGCAAGGGTAAGGGGGCCCGCCGCAAACAGGGCCTTTTCCTTTCCAGCAAACAAGGATTTTTTTCGTCAGTCGAGTCCACAGGTAGGTCCTCCCAGACTGACGGAGTGCGGCTGGTGGGCACAAGCGCCCCTGGGTGCGTAAGCCAAACAAGCGGCTCCCGAGCCCACCTCCACGTGAAGTCTTGCCTCCGCCTGACTCTGGGGTGGGGGGACGACTTCGCAGGTCACGAATCGGTGGTCCTCCCGAATCTCCGACTGGTGGGTGTGCGAGGAGGTCACCTCAGGATACAGGATAGTATTCCGATCCTGGCCCCCAGACAGATTCTTTCCCTCAAATCTTCCTCTCCTTCCTACCTGTCGGGCAGCCCTCTTGGGGGCTGTACAGGATTTGATCAGGTCCGGAGTGATTGTGCCGGTTCCGTCACAGGAGAGTTTTCAGGGATTCTACTCGAATCTGTTTGTCGTCCCAAAAGTAGGACGTGGTTCGACCTATCCCGGACCTTAAGGCCCTGAATGCCTTTGAGAAGGTGCAGAAATTCCGCATGAAATCCATTCGCACGGTGATCGCTACACTCCACCAAAGGGATTTTCTTCTGGCGTCCTTGGACTTCAAGGACGCCTACTTGCATGTTCCGATCTGCGCAAGTCACCGGAAGTTTCTGCGCTTTGCGATCAGCAAAGTCCACTATCGATTGTGGCTCTTCCTTTCGGCCTAGCCTCGGCACCAAGGGTGTTCACCAAGGTGCTTGCTCCGGTTCTAGCCTTCTGTTACAGCGGGGTATTGCTGTCGTGGGCTATCTGGACGATCTTCTGCTAAGAGCAGAAAGTGGATCAGACTTAGAGGAAAGGTGACTATCATCAATTAGACCCTCAGGGACTCGGGTGGTTCCTGGACATTCAGGAGTCAGTCCTGGTCCCGACTCAGTGTCTGGAGTATCTAGTTCTGATTCTGGACTCCTTGGAGGCAAAGGTATCCTACCTCTGGAGAAGTTGCTGACACTTCAGTCTGCGGTGCGGGTGCTGACATCCCAAAAATGGTTGTCAATCCATTTTTTGCATGAGAGTCCAGAGACTCGTGGTGGCCTCCTTCGCGGCCGTTCCGTATGCCCAATCACACACCAGGGCATTGCAGAAGGAGATCTTGTCCACCTGGGACAAATCCCTGTTGTCCTTGGATCTTCAGATCCAGGTGATTCACCTGGTCAGGGCGCCCCTGACATGGTGGTTGAGATCCTCGGCTCTTCGGTCCGGAAAGTCGTTCCCCTCCCATCTGGGGTGAAGTCTGGGGAGTCCTGTCGGCTCATTCTTTGGACTCCGGACGAGCCCGTTTACCAATCACTGTTCTGGTAATACGGGCCATCGGACTGTGTCTCTCCTCAGGTCAGAGAGAGTACGGGGTCACTCCATCAGGAGCCAGTCGGACACCGCCACGGCGGTGGCGTATGTAAACCATCAAGGGGGAACTCGGAGCTCAGCTGCGGCTTCCGAGGTAGTCCGTATCCTGAAGTGGGCCGGAAGAAACGTGCCGGCTCTGTAGGCCATTTTACATTCTGGGCATAGGCAATGGGCAGGCGGACTATCTGAGTCGCCAATCGCCAGACACCGGACCAAGAAGAGTGGTCCTTGCATATTTCAACTCCTTTACCGACGGTGGGGCACGCCGGATGTGGACCTGATGGCCTTTCGACTCAATCGCAAGGGTCAAGGTTGTGGCCAGATCCAGGGATCCTTGGGCGATGCCTCGGATGCATTGGTGGCCCCATAGGGTCATTATCGCCTGATATAAACTCCGGCGATCCTAATTGTTCCGGATTGGCCGCAGCATCACTGGTACGCTGATCTGGTACGTCTCGTCGCGGACGTTCCCTGGCGGTTGCCGATGGGGGAGGACCTTCAGTCTCAAGGTCCTATGCTTCATCCGGCTTACAGTCTCTGGCTTTAACGGCAGGGCTGTTAAAAGCCAGGTGTTGAGGGACCAAGGTCTCTCGGACTCGGTCATTTTGACCATGTTAAGGACACAGAAGTCTTCCTCCAGGCAGATCTATCACCGTACCTGGAAAGCTTATATCGCCATGTGCGAAGCGCTGGACTGGCGTCCTCGGACGTATTCCGTCCCCAGAATCCTGCGTCCTCTGCAGTGTGGAGTGACCCAAAAGCTTGCTTTGAGTACCATCAAGGATCAGATTTCGGCCTTGGCCGTCTTATTTCAGCGACCTCTAGCGGGTCATTTTCTTGGTTAGCACCTTGTGTTGGGTTCGCCATGTGCTCCCTCCTGTCAAGCCTCCTCTCCCACCGTGGGATCTGAATTTGGTGCTCTCGGTCCTCCAGGAACCTCCTTTTGGGAATATCCGGGATATTCCCTTCTTGTCTTGTCTCAGAAGGTGGCCTTTTTTGTGGCAATCACTTCTGTTTGACGAGTGTCTGAGTTGGCGGCTTTGTCCTGCAAGTCGCCATGTTTAGTCATCCATAAGGATAAGGCGGTGTTGCATCCGCGACCTTCCTTTTTTGCCAAAGGTGGTGTCGACCTTTCACCTACATGAGGACATTACCCTCCCGTCCTTGTGCCCTCACCCATCGCATCCCAGAGAGTTTGCGCTGCACATATTGGAGGTGGTACGAGCCTTACGGGTGTACCTGTCTGCTACTGCTTCTATTCGGAAGTCTGACTCACTATTTGTGACTGTCTCTGGTCCATAACAGGGCCAAGCTGTTTCGTCTGCCATCATTTTTAGGGGAATCAGACAAACCGTCATTCAAGCCTATGCTCTCAAAGGGCGGGCGCCTCCCTTTCCGGTTACGGCGCATTCCACCAGGACAATTGGTGCTTCCTGGTTTTCCCGACATCAAGCGTCGGTTGCACAAGTGTGCAAGGCGGCGACCTGGTCGTCTGTTCATGCCTTTTAAGTTTTATAAGGTTAATGTGGCTGCATCTTCGGATGCTTCCTTCGGCCGCAGGGTGCTGCAGGCCGCTGTTTAAAGTTGTGACTCCTCCGTTGAGGAGCTCTGCCTTATTGGAGTGAAGTTTTGGTTTTTCCATTTATACTGCTCCCATCCCTCTTGACACTGCTTTGGGACATCCCACGTGTAAAGTGTAAAGAGACACCGTGTCAGTCCATGGATGGTAAGAGAAAATAGGATTTTTTGTACTCACCGTAAAATCCTTTTCTCTGACATCCATGGACTGACACGGCACCCACCCTTCCTTTTAAGTTTGTACTGCTTTGTTACGAACTGAAGTCTGCTGACTGTAGTGGGAGGGTTATGTACGGAGGGACCGCCCCCTGGGTGGGGCTGTTCAGCTCTGGCTTTTGGAATGTATGTATAACATTTCACATTCTGCCTAGGTCTTCTCCTGCAAGCAGGGACATAACCCACGTGTAAAGTGTAAAGAGACACGTGTCAGTCCATGGATGTCAGAGAAAAGGATTTTACGGTGAGTACAAAAAATCCTATTTTTTCAGCGAGAATGCGGGGGAACACAGTTCCGGCACCTCCTGGACTGACTGTATGTAATGGCAAGGGGTGCTGGGGTGTGCTGCAGGGTATTGATGCTCACTGCTGGTGGATATATTCTAGCTGGAGGGGATCCATTTTTGCAGGGGGTCTATTGTTGCTGAAGGAGATCTACTGTTGGGGGAGGGGTCTATTGTTGATGGCTGCCAGAGTGTCTATTAATGCTGGCTGTGTGGAGATCTGTTGATGCTGCCGGGAGTCTATTGTTGCTGGGGGGGACATTTTGTTGTGGGTGGTACATTGTTAGGGGGATCTATTGTTGCTGGCTGAAGGGGAAACCAAATTCCATACAAATTACTTAGCACATCAAAATGATACTTGGTTCTGTATTGTCTAAAAGGGGTGGTACTGGGAGGTGGGTAGGGGATGGAACCAAGGGACGTTGCTCAGAGGTGGGTAGGGGCGGAGAAAAGTGACTCAGAAAAGGGGAGTTCCTGCACCTGTTGTCTGAGAAAAAAAGCCCTGCCAATAACATTTAATGATTGTTCTTTTATTTGAGTTTTAAGTTACTATTGCAGGCATATGTAACGTATCATTATTTTCCTTTTGGTGCCTTGGGCTGCGTTATACCAGAGCTGCTGGTGTGTGTTGTGCAAGGTGTAGTGCTGATATGTTGTAATGACACATCGCACTTTACTTTTTCTTTCTTTTTTTTTCAACTTTATTATTATTTATTATTGAAATGTCATGCAATAAAATTTTTGTTCATCCTTATGCATCATAGTGTGTTGTAATTCTGCATAGTGCGTCTAACATTTTGCGCTGCGTAAAAAAAAACCCAGCATGTCCGACTTTTTTCAGTGCACACCCCTTTAGCGTGCTACCGTGAACTGAACTCACAGGCTTCTAGGCGTATTGGCTTTTCTATATGTTGGGACTGTGTTGGGCAAGGCTGCCAAGCTCAGCCTAATACATATAGTATAACTAAAGACAACTTTTTTTTAGATTTGGATGGAACCCTTGTCAGGCTTTTTTTTTACTGACTGTGCCCTGTGATTTACTCGCTGTCCTCACTCTGTCCCGATCACCAATATCACACTGGGGATAAAAGTGATTGGTAAATCCAAAATATTGTGTTGATACCATAACAGAAATAAAAGACAAATCTTCCAATGGAGATACTTTTTGTCTTGACATCTGTCTAAGAGAGAAACTCCCTTGCATTGATAAGATATCCTTTCATATCCCATCTATAGGATAAAGATTGAAGGGAAATCTCCCTTATGAAATGCAGATTTAAAAAAACCCTCCCCTTACCTTATGCTTTAAAGTACACTATACATACACTATACATAAATGCATAAATCCCAGGTATTTTTCAAGCATAAAAAGGAGAATATTTTTATATATTGAATACTCTAACAATGATCTTTAAGCTTTTTTTATTAGAAGGCTGATACACTTTGCGAATAGCATCCCCTGAGGAAGCCCAATACACAGGGCGAAACATGTCGGGATTCAACACTGCCACTTTAAACACGTTTATGAACCATATTCTTAGGTTTAAGCTTATGTCTTTTAAAAATATGACTCTGTTTTAAATTTATAATAAATTTTGTACATTTTATCTTAACATATTTTTCTTTGGTTTTCTTCTTGCACCGCTATAGTCCCATTCTTTGTTCTATTAGCTCTAATAAACCCCGGGATGAGGTGCTTTATTTTATGTGAATCTATCCACATTGGTCTACATTCTATACATATAGAAGCCAGTGGATCATAATTACCGTATTTATCGGCGTATAACAAGCGCCGGCGTATAACACGCACCCCAAGTTTAGGAGGGAATTTTAAGGAAAAAAACTTTTAGGAGGGAAATACAAGGAAAAAAAAATTACATTTAAATGCAGCATGCAGCCTTGCCCAGTGTCCATCTGCAGCCTTGCCCAGTGACCATCTGTCCATCTGCAGCCTTGCCCAGTGACCATCTGTCCATCTGCAGCCTTGCCCAGTGTCCATCTGTCCATCTGCAGCCTTGCCCAGTGTCCATCTGTCCATCTGCAGACTTGCCCAGTGTCCATCTGTCCATCTGCAGCCTTGCCCAGTGCCTTTGCAGCCTTGTCAGTCTCGGTGTTTTTTTATATTTGGCGCCGATTTCTGTGGAGAGGAGCGAGCGGGCAGAGTGTACTTCGGCTAGACTCAGCTCCTCTCGCAGTCCCGCCCATCTCCACTGACTGCGCCCTGACAGAGAAAGCCGAGTGTACTTCGGCTAGACTCGGCTCTGCTCACAGTCAGGGGCAGGACTGCGAGAGGAGCCGAGACTAGCCGAAGTACACTCAGCTTTCTCTATGTCAGCGGCGCAGTCAGAGATGGGCGGGACTGCGAGAGGAGCCGAGTAAAGCCGAGTGTACTTCGGCTTCGGCTCCGCTCGCTCCTCTCGCTCGTTTCAGCAGGGGAATCGGCGGAGTATCGGCGTATAACACGCACCGACGATTTTCCCCTGATTTTAAATACGGTAAATCACAAAGAGAATCCAAAATTTATGAGTTGTGACAGGTGTTGGAGACATTTCCTGTCACTTCATGTTCCAGTGGCTACACAGGAAGTGTGGGGGGAATCTCTTCAGTGGGGACACAGAAAGCAAACCCCCGGAGCTAACTGGAACAGGATCAGCGGAGGGGGTACATGACAGGGTGATAAGGTTACCCTGGAGTGAAGGAGTTAAGAAAGTGGTCAGAGAAGGGAGTGGAATTCCATTGGACAAGCAGGGGGTGTGTGGGGGGAGTAGCCAGGTCAATATTAGGTCTGGGTAGGGGGTGGAGTCCCATCAGTAAGCTGGGCAGCCAGGACAGAAATTCAGGACGTCCGTCTGCTGCCACTGTTGCTGAGGATGAGCAGGCTGGAGAGTCTCATCTCCCAGCTCAGGGCTGCGGCCGATACACATGGCGCAGCATGGGTGCAGAGCCAGGTCGTGGCTTACCTGCAAGGGGTCCAGCAGAGCCCCCCCGTTCCGGGGCCTGCGCCACCGCGTGCTCGGCGGTCTAGGCCACCGGAGCGCTTCAGTCCTGACAGGACCCCTCGGGCTCAGCGCCGCATTGGGAGCCCGCCTTCAGACCCTTCGGGCCCCCATGCCAAGCGCACGCTGCCGTCGGCGGGGGGTTCGCCCGGTAGGAATCCCCATCCTAGGCGGAGCCCGCGGGGGTTGGGGTCTTCGCGGCGCGCCTTGCCGGGCCCTTCCTCCGTCGTCCGGATACCGGAGCAGGCGGCTGGCGTGACTGGCGATGCCCCGGTCGGCGCGTCAGCCCAGCATGGGAGAGCGGATGCTGCGGGCTCCGGCCTGCGGCCTGGTGCGGCCGGAAGCCCTTCCTTGAGTTATGGAGCGCTGCGAGGGAGGGCAGGCACGTCTGCCTGCAGAGGACGCAAGATGGCGGCGCTCAGCTCTGGGTCGGGATCCCTGCCTGGGAGTTCGGGCCTGTCCAGGGCGCCTGGAGAGGTGGATGGCAGCGGAGGCAAGAGGACGATGACGGGACGCAGGCGGCTGGATGTCGGGGCGGAGGGGAGGAGTGCGTCGGCGGCAGGTGTGGAGAGAGGAAGGACGGCGGTACAGCGTCCGGTGGAGCCCGTGGTGCCTGGGGAGCGGTCGGAAGCGGAGTACAGCAGCGCAGAGGATGGAGAGCTGGAAGAGGATGTCGGTGCTTCAGGGGAAGTCTGTCCGGCGGCTGACGGGGTGCCTAGCCCCATGCAGCCTGGTGAGTTTGTCTCTATGTTACCTTTTTTGTCTCCTTCTGTGAGGGATGGGGAGCAGGCCTTGGGTGGGGGGGCTGGGGCCCAGGAATCGGAGGTTCTCAATAGGGAGGTGCTGGTGGGGTTGAGGGAGCTGTTAAAAAAACTGGACGCTGGAGTGCAGGTAGGTGCTGTTGTGACGCCGAGGGACACCGCAGGGACTACGGGGGAGTCGCAGGCAGGAACCCTTTCGTCTGCTGCAGTGCCGGCCAGAGTGGAGGGGCACGGTGCGGATGCCTCTGGGGAGAAGGCTAAGGAAGACGGAGAGACGGTCAAGGTGAGATTGGCGGACTCGGCAAAATGCGAGGTATATGTGTGCTTTGAGGGGCCCCTCGGGGCGCACCTCAAAGCTGAGGTGCGGGAAAAAATCTGGAAGGGGGAGTATGTGGAAATTTTTTCCCTGCTCCCGCTGGAAAAATTTAATCTTGATCGGGCGAAGCCGGAGGAGAGCAAGAAAGACGACGAGGAGAAACGTAGGTATCGCCTTATTCCTCGCACGTTTGCCAATTGGTTGCAAGCATTTGCGATTTTAGCGAGCGTGGTGGGCGAAAGGGAACCGGACAGCTGTTCGGCCTTGTTTTGCTACTTAGACGCTATAGGTGAGGCTTATCGCGTTTATGGGGGTGTGGCCTGGCTTCATTACGACGAGCAATTCCGGCAACGAAAGGCGGTGCGCCCGGCTATTCGGTGGGATCACAAGGACATTGGCCTCTGGATGAAGCTGATGACCCAGGCCAGGGCGGGCCAGTCATTTCATGGGGGGCTGGCGGAACCTCCATCTCGGGATCATCAGCCGTTAGGAAGAAGGGGGTGTGCTGGCAGTTCAACGACAGCTCTTGTCGTTTCGGGGGCACCTGTCGATTTAAACACGAATGTTCCGGGTGCGGCGGAAACCATTCGCTTGCCCGATGTTTCAAAGCCGGAAGAGGTCAATCGGGTGACGCGTCTGGAAAGAGGGATGACTCCGGTGAGGGTGGGAAGGATGCGTCCTTTCCTAAATAGGTACCCGGATCGTGAGTCAGCTCGGATATTGGGGGAGGGTTTTGAGGTGGGTTTCCGTATCCCGTGCACGTTGAAAGATATTCCTCCTGTGGCTCCGAATTTGAGGTCGGCTCTACAATTTCCCGAAGTGGCGGCGGACAAACTTGCTAAAGAGGTTTCACTGGGTAGGATGAGCGGACCGTTTTCCGCTCCTCCGCTGCGGGGCCTGGTGGTTTCTCCATTGGGAGTTGTTCCCAAGAAGGAACCGGGCAAGTTTCGGTTAATACATCACCTTTCCCACCCAAAAGGAGGCTCGGTCAACGATGGTATCGATCCGCTTGACTGTGCGGTCACCTATACATCGTTTGACGCGGCGGTGGCCTGGGTCCGTAGGTATGGACAGGGGTCGCTGCTGGCCAAGTCGGATGTAGAGGCGGCATTCCGCCTGCTTCCGGTGCATCCGGACAGTGTGCATCTTCTGAGCTGTAGGTGGAACGATTACTATTTCGTTGATCGTTGTCTGCCTATGGGGTGTTCCATTTCTTGCGCACTTTTCGAGAAGTTCAGTTCGTTTGTTGAATGGGTTGTGCGGGATGTATCCGGCCTGAACTCCATCATCCACTATCTGGTTGATTTTCTGTGTATCGGGCCTCCGGACTCTAAAGTGTGCGGGGTGTTGCTAGGGACGCTTCAGCACATTGCGGCATGTTTCGGGATCCCTTTGGCTCCGGAAAAGACGGAGGGCCCGGCAACTGAGCTGTTTTTTTTGGGCATTACAATCGATTCCGTGGCCATGGAATGTCGCCTGCCCGTGGACAAGCTGGTGGCACTACGGCGGGAGGTGGTCGGCATGTCGGGCAGAAAAAAGGTGAGGTTGCGGGAATTGCAGTCTCTTCTTGGGAAGCTGAACTTTGCTTGCAGGATAATTCCTATGGGTAGGATATTTTGCCGGCGGCTCTCTTTGGCCACGGCGGGCATCAGTGGCCCACGTCATTTTGTTCGTTTGTCCAGAGATCTCAGGGCAGACTTGGAGGTGTGGGTGGAATTTCTGTCAACGTACAATGGGCGTTCCTTGTGGATGTCGGGGCCTGTGAGCAATCCGGATTTGACGCTGTTTATGGATGCGGCTGGGTCGGGTGGCTACGGAGCCTTTTTTCGAGGTAAGTGGAGTGCGGGGCCGTGGCCCGTGTCGTGGCAGGAGGCAGGTTGGTTGAAGAACCTGGTACTTTTGGAATTGTTTCCTATCGTACTGGCGGTTGAACTCTGGGGCGAGGCTTTTCGCAACCGGAAAGTGCGCTTCAACTGCGATAACATGGGGGTGGTGTCTGCTATCAATACCATCTCAGCTTCCTCTCTGCCGGTGGTGCACCTTTTGCGTCACTTGGTCTTGTTATGTCTTCAGTTGAATACGTTTATCTATGCTGTGCATATCCCGGGGGTTACTAACAAGATTGCGGATGCATTGTCTCGTTCGCAGTGGCAGGAGTTTCGCGAGTTGGCCCCGGACGCGGAGCAACTGGGCACGCCTTGTCCTCCATGTCTTTGGGAGATAGCGTTGGAGTCGCCGCAGGATTGATCCGGAAGTCGTTGAGTGTGTCGACGTGGGAAGCGTATTCTAGAACGTGGAAAGAGTGGATTGAGTTGCTGACTGAGGTAAGGGGTTTGGAGCGGGGTGGTGATGTCTCTTCTGCGGTGGTTTATTTCGTTGTACGGAACTTTGTGAGGGGGGCGTCGGCTGCGGCGGTGGACCGTAAATTGGCGGCACTCGCGTTCTGGTTTAAATTGCATGGGATGGGGGATGCCACTAAATCTTTCTTGGTGCTCCAGGCTATGAAGGGATACCGCAGGGGACGTAGGTCCAAGGATTCCAGGCGTCCGGTGTCGATTGCCTTGTTGAGGGCGGTACTAGAGCAATTGGGCTCGATTTGTACTACCGCCTATGAGCAGACGTTGTTTCGGGCTGCTTTTTTACTGGCTTTTTTTGGGGCCCTTCGGCTGGGCGAGCTTACCAGCCCTTCGCGATCGGTCGCAGGGGGGGTTCTATGGGAGGATGTGGTGTTCAAAGAGGATTCGGTGCGGGTTGGTTTACGTCATTCCAAAACGGACCAGTTGGGTAAAGGGGTGCATTTGGAATTGTTTCGAGGCACGGGGCCGGGCCTTTGTCCGGTGGTTGCGTTATCTAATTTTGCGGCTTTACGTCCGCGAATGGCGGGCCCGTTCTTGATTCACGCTGACGGCTCGGGGCTGTCGCGATTCCAGTTCGTGGCGGTCTTCAAGAAGTGTCTGAGGGCGGAGGGTTTAGATCCTTCAGAATACGGGTCTCACTCTTTTCGCATAGGTGCGGCCACTGAGGCAGCTCGCTGGGGGTTGGATGAGGCTGCGGTCCGGCGGATCGGCAGGTGGGAGTCCAACAGATACCGGCTGTACGTCAGGCCGCATTAAATCTAAGGGATGGGAGTGTGTCTTTGGGTCTTCTGGGTGCTCGGAGTGGGTCTATTGTCTATTTCTTGTTTTGTCCCCTTTATTTGCGTTATCTGTGTTGTGTGTTGCAGTGTTACAAGGATGTTGGTGGGTGGTACTGTGTTGTTTTTGTTTGCTTACAGGTCGGAGATGCCTTGTGTGGATCCTGGGGCACTCATATGTGTACTGGGGCGCCAGGAGGGCGGAGGTCAGGCCAGAATCCAGGCAGCTGGGCATACCCCGTGAGTTGGGCAGTGTACGTTGGATAGGGGTCCGGGGCATGATGTGGAATCAGGTGGTGGCCGAAGTGAATAGGTTTGTCCGTTTAGATAGGCCTCCGGATATTCTGGTGTTGCACGTGGGAGGCAACGATCTATGTGCCAGGGCCTCTAGAGCTCATTCGGGACATCCGTTTTGACTTTCTACGGCTCAGCTGTGCCTTTCCTAAGACACTGTTGGTTTGGTCGGATATGGTGGCACGCACTGTGTGGCGTGGGGCCAGATCTGTAGCAAAAATAAACAAGGCAAGGGTGAAGGTTAATAAGGAAGTGGGGAAGTTTTTTGTTAGGAACGGGGGTCTGGCGGTTAGGCATTTGGACCTGGAAGAGGACACTTGGCGTTTCCTCAGGGGGGATGGCGTTCACCTTAACGCCATTGGGACGGATTTATGGTGGTTGGGTCTGGAGGACGGAGTGCAGAGGGCTTTCCGGGTGTGGCGGGGCGCGCAGGTGTAAGGTGTCACACCTGCGGCGCGGTGGCATGTTTTGGGGTCCTTGGCGGTGGTATAGAGAATTAGGTCCATTTGGGTAAGCGGTGGGGAACCATCTCAGGTATGGTATCCTCGAGTGGGAACGATTCACTGGCTAGTGAACGGAGAGGGGTAAGGACCCTGGGTGGCTGAGGTCAGCTGGGTTTAGGCCCTGAGTCTATGAGTAGCGACTGGGGTGGCAACCCAGCTAGGTGGAGCCTCGGACACAAAATAAAAGGGGAGGGTTATTTTGGTACCGTCAAGGATCTAAAATATCAGGATGTCTGTTTTTCTTGTTAGGTCATTAAAAAAAGTTTATGATGGTTACATTTTATTTCAACAAGTGTTTGTTAATAAAAGGCCGGGCTCGGCCATTTTACCCCAAGAAAGAAAGTCGTGGTCTCTTAATTAATGGGAAATGGAGGGTGGGGTAGTGGTATAGCAGGTAATGGGTAAAGTTTGAATGTAAGGTTAGCTCTTGGCTACCCTTGTCAAGCAAACCCCCGGAGCTAACTGGAACAGGATCAGCGGAGGGGGTACATGACAGGGTGATAAGGTTACCCTGGAGTGAAGGAGTTAAGAAAGTGGTCAGAGAAGGGAGTGGAATTCCATTGGACAAGCAGGGGGTGTGTGGGGGGAGTAGCCAGGTCAATATTAGGTCTGGGTAGGGGGTGGAGTCCCATCAGTTAGCTGGGCAGCCAGGACAGAAATTCCCTCCCTCCCGCCCTAATAAGGTTTCTTTTTAAGGGTATGTTGGGTTGGCATGTTTTGGGGTCCTTGGCGGTGGTATAGAGAATTAGGTCCATTTGGGTAAGCGGTGGGGAACCATCTCAGGTATGGTATCCTCGAGTGGGAACGATTCACTGGCTAGTGAACGGAGAGGGGTAAGGACCCTGGGTGGCTGAGGTCAGCTGGGTTTAGGCCCTGAGTCTATGAGTAGCGACTGGGGTGGCAACCCAGCTAGGTGGGGCCTCGGACACAAAATAAAAGGGGAGGGTTATTTTGGTACCGTCAAGGATCTCAAATATCAGGATGTCTGTTTTTCTTGTTAGGTCATTTAAATTTTTTTATGATGGTTAAATTTTATTTCAACAAGTGTTTGTTAATAAAAGGCCGGGCTCGGCCATTTTACCCCAAGAAAGAAAGTTGTGGTCTCTTAATTAATGGGAAATGGAGGGTGGGGTAGTGGTATAGCAGGTAATGGGTAAAGTTTGAATGTAAGGTTAGCTCTTAGCTACCCTTGTCAAGAATTAAAAATCGGACAAGAATAAATCTTTCCACTCTGTGTCCAAAAAGTTAATTTTCCAGAAAGGCCGTTGATATAAGATTATCATAGCTTGCCCAAAATCTCCCATCTTTGGCATCAAAAGGCACCCTGCAATATAGTTTCTGGGTAGAAAGACTAATCAGAGAGGCTTTGAAATTGTGTTTGAACCTTGTCCAACCAACATCCGGCCTGTGGTCACCTTTATATGTGCTTTCTAGCTAACTGGAGTCAAGAAGTTTCTTTTACCTCAAATAATATTAAACCTAACATTGTATGTACTGTATGGTAAAATGTTTATTTCCTAATGCACAATATGGCAAAATATGTGGACACCACTTCAAATGATTGAGTTCGGATGTTTCCAGTGAAGATACTGTTAGAGCCGGTTCACACAGGGGCAACACGACTTTGAGCGCGACTCTGCGAGGCAACTTGGACACGACTTGAGCCTGAACCACAGCACGACCTGGAGCGACTTGAAGTTCCGGCAGGAAGGCGCCGCGCTGCACACGGCTTTTGTCTATAGCGCGGGCGCCAAGTGGTTAAATTAGATTTTATTGAAATAAATATAGTATATGTTTAATTTTATCAGCTATTTATTTGTAATTTTTGAGTGTAATTTGGGGCAGGCTGGTATGGACGTCCTCCTGTTTACTTCCGCGATGCGCGCCGGCGCGCGTCGGGGAAAAGCTGTGCCCGCCGTGTCACGCGGGTGCCGATGCGCGTGCCTGGCGGCCGCGATGTCCGCCAGGTGCCCGCGATCGGCTGTCACAGAGCCAGGGACGTGGATCTCTGTGTGTAAACACAGAGATCCACGTCCTGCTAGGGAGCGGAGACCGATGGTTTGTCCCTTGTACATAGGGACAACCATCGGTCTCCTCCCCCAGTCAATCCCCTCCCCCCACAGCAAGAATCCCTAATAGGGAACACATTTAACCCCTTCCTCGCCCCCTAGTGTTAACCCCTTCCCTGACAGTCACATTTATACAGTAATCAGTGCATATTTATAGCACTGTTCGCTGTATAAATGTGAATGGTCCCAAAAATGTGTCAAAAGTGTCCGATGTGTCCGCCATAATGTCGCAGTCACAATAAAAATCGCAGATCACCGCCATTACTAGTAAAAAAAAAATACAAAAAAAAAATTTCATAATTCTATCCCCTATTTTGTAGGCGCTATAACTTTTGCGCAAACTAATCACTATACGCTTATTGAGATTTTTTTTACCAAATATATGTAGAAGAATAAGTATCAGCCTAAACTGAGAAATTATTTATTTTATTTTTTTTAAATTGGGATATTTATTATAGCAAAAAGTAAAAAATATTGTGTTTTTTTTTCAAAATTGTCAGTCTTTTTTTGTTTATAGCGCAAAAAATTAAAACCGCAGAAATGATCAAATACCACCAAAAGAAAGCTCTATTTGTGGGGAAAAAAAGGACGTAAATTTTGTTTGGGAGCCACGTTGCATGACCACGCAATTGTCATTCAAAGCGTGACAGTGCTGAAAGCTGAAATTTCACCTGGGCAGAAAGGGGGTATATGTGCCCAGTAAGAAAGTGGTTAAACAATAAGAAAACATGCCATAATTCAAACACTGATCAACACAAAGGGCACAGTACAGAGTGAAGGCAGAAGGGCTCAGTACAGGAGGGGGGGGGGAATGGAATCAGGAGAGTACAATACTGGGATCGGGATGGCACAGTGCAGGTTCCAGGATGCTGCCTGGGACACGCCCATCCCGGGACAGCATAGTAAAAGCCGTGACTGTCCCAGCAAATCCGGGACAGTTGGCAAATATGATGTAATGCAAGATTATCATGGGGACCCCATGCACTTGGGACCCCTGGGCACTGTCCAGGGCTGCCCATACATTAAGATGACCCTGACTGACCATATAGATTATATTGGTCCCTGAAAAGTCTCATAAGGACAAAATTGGATGGCTTGTCCCTTCTCTTAAATCTTGCCGCCCTCGGCTGTGCTGCATATTTGATTTTCTTCTCACATCAGACATTCACCAAAGGTACTGACTGCACTACCTGACATCTACAAGAAGCAGCAACTTCCATTCTTTGAAGGCAATCTAACCGGTATATAGCATGGCAGAGCAGACACGTTAAATGTGGAAATCGTGTTAAAAAGATTCAAGTAAACTTTACAGCCATTGCAAACTAAAACGACAATATCTGTTAAATAAGAAGCTCTTTGGTCTACATTTTTTCCTCACGTTTCTTTGTTTTCTGGAATACGATCACACAGTAAATCCTTGTAGATGTCAAACCCGTTGCCCAAGTTAGCGGTTTAATGCCGCCTGTGGTTCCAGGAGAATTCTGCAGCTTCTTTTCTCATGTGTGTCCTTGAGAAGTTTCTGGTTTCTCTCTTCTGCTCTCAATTTCATGCAGCGACGAGTCTAAATATCCATTGCCCTGTCAGGTCACGCCGACTGTCCCCAGAGACATCTGCAAATCTCCCATCTCATTCCAGCGGCCGTAGTGGTGGTTCCATGGAAGCCTATATGAAAAACATGATGTGTTTTATATTCCAGTCATGAAGGGTGCCTTATGTAAACCTGATCTGGATAATATTTAGTTTGCTAAAGCATCTTTGCATCATTCAGCCTTTTTCCATAAAATAATATTATCACTAGGGATGAGCTCGGTGTTCGAGTCGAACATACGTTCGACTCGAACATCGGCTGTTCGATCGTTCGACGAAGATCGAACGTTTTGGTCCGCTCGCGCAAAATTCGAGTGACGCGAACGCCCCACAATACACTGCGCCATTGCAGTGCAATCCCGGCGCTGTGATTGGCCAAGCATGCACTGTGACCCCGCATGCTTGGCCAATCACAGCGCCGGCAGCGAGGAGAGCCATAATTGGCCACAGGCAGGATGCCTGTGGCCAATTATAGCTCAGGGGGGTTTAGTACACGCCCCACACTATAAAAGGCCGCCAGCGCGGCGGCCTTGTGTAGTGTGTTCCGGTTCAGGGAGAAAGAAGGATAGGCAGGGACAGTGTTAGTGATATTTGTTCATTTACCTTGTGTGTAGGGAGAGAGAAGGATAGGCAGGGACAGTGTCAGTGATATTCTGCTAAACCTTGTGTGCAGGGAGAGAGATGGATAGGCAGGGACAGTGTCAGTGATATTCTGCTAAACCTTGTGTGCAGGGAGAGAGAATGATAGGCAGGGGACAGTGTCAGTGATATTTTTCCTAAGCCTCCTGCACAGTATACACCTGAAGCTAGCCCTTATTGCTGTGTTTTCCTGTTGTGTAACACAGGCAGGCATCTGCAGCAGTTATAGCAGGCGTAGTGTGCTTCCTGCAAAATATACACCTGAAGCTAGGCCTTATTGCTGTGTTTTTCTGTTGTGTAACACAGGCAGGCATCTGCAGCAGTTATAGCAGGCATAGTGTGCTTCCTTCAAAATATACACCTGAAGCTAGGCCTTATTGCTGTGTTTTCCTGTTGTGTAACACAGGCAGGCATCTGCAGCACTTACAGCGGGTGTAGTGTAACTCCTGCACATTATACACCTGAAGCTACCCCTTATTGCTCGTAGTTTTTTTTCTTTTGTGTTACACTAACAGGCATCTGCAGCACTTACAGCGGGCGTAGTGTGCTTCTTGCAAAATATTCACCAGAAGCTAGCCCTTATTGCTGTGTTTTCCTGTTGTGTAACACAGGCAGGCATCTGCAGCAGTTATAGCAGGCGTAGTGTGCTTCCTGCAAAGTATACACCTGAAGCTAGCCCTTATTGCTGTTTTTTCCTGTTGTGTAACACAGGCAGACATCTGCAGCACTTACAGCAGGCGTAGTGTGCCTCCTGCAAAATATACACCTGAAGCTAGGCCTTATTGCTGTGTTTTCCTGTTGTGTAACACAGGCAGGTATCTGCAGCACATACAGCAGGCGTAGTGTGCTTCCTGCAAAATATACACCTGAAGCTAGGCCTTATTGCTGTGTTTTCCTGTTGTGTAACACAGGCAGGCATCTGCAGCAGTTATAGCAGGCGTAGTGTGCTTCCTGCAAAATATACACCTGAAGCTAGCCCTTATTGCTGTTTTTTCCTGTTGTGTAACACAGGCAGGCATCTGCAGCAGTTATAGCAGGCGTAGTGTGCCTCCTGCAAAATATACACCTGAAGCTAGGCCTTATTGCTGTGTTTTCCTGTTGTGTAACACAGGCAGGCATCTGCAGCACTTACAGCGGGCGTAGTGTGCCTCCTGCACATTATACACCTGAAGCTACCACTTATTGCTTGTTGTTTTTTTTCTTTTGTGTTACACTAACAAGCATCTGCAGCACTTACAGCAGGCGTAGTGTGCCTCCTGCAAAATATACACCTGAAGCTAGGCCTTATTGCTGTGTTTTCCTGTTGTGTAACACAGGCAGGCATCTGCAGCACTTACAGCGGGCATAGTGTGCCTCCTGCACATTATACACCTGAAGCTACCCCTTATTGCTCGTAGTTTTTTTTATTTTGTGTTACACTAACAGGCATCTGCAGCACTTTCAGCGGGCGTAGTGTGCTTCTTGCAAAATGTACACCAGAAGCTAGCCCTTATTGCTGTGTTTTCCTGTTGTGTAACACAGGCAGGCATCTGCAGCACTTACAGCATGCGTAGTGTGCTTCTTGCAAAATATACACCTGAAGCTACCCTTATTGATGGTTTTCCCATCTCCCTGCAGGCCTTTAGAATGTCTGGAAGGCAAACAAGGAGAGGCAGACAGTCAGGAGCCAATAAAAGAGGGCAAGCAGGCTCTGTGTCTAGAGACAACAGTGCTGGTCGTGGACGCGGTGCATCGTCATCAGCACATGGCCATGGGACACGCTTGTCCTTCTTTTCGGCAGATGGACGTGTTGAGCCGCATCATGCTGAAGACTTGGTAGAGTGGATGACCAAGCCCTCCTCATCCTCCTCATCCTCTCTCACCCAGGCTCAGGGTACTGGCAAAGCAGCTGCCAAAGCGTCCTCAATGTCATCATCAGTCACTCCTTCCCTAGACCCACGTGTCCTCCTGAGGAGTCCCCCGAACTGTTTGAGCACAGTGTTGGGTACATGCTCCAGGAGGATACCCAGCGTTTCGAAGGGTCTGAAGATGATACCCAGCTAGAGGAAGGCAGTAGCGTGAGAGCAGAGAGAGGGGATGCTCAAGAAGGACACCAATCTGGCAGTCATGTTCCAGCAGCTGCAGCATACTGCCAGATTGGCTCCAGTGATGAGGAGGGAGGGGATGATGAGGTCACTGACTCCACGTGGGTGCCTGATAGGAGAGAGGAGGAGGAGGAGGATGAGGAGGAGGCACATCTCCAACGAGGCAGGATGCCCTCCTGGGGCCAGCGTAAGGGCAGCACACCGACTGAATCATACCGCAGAGCTCCGCCTGTGCAGGGCGCTGCCTCTGCCCGTTATTCCAAAAGTTCTTTGGTGTGGGCCTTTTTTGAGTCAAGTTCATCAGATCGCACTGCTGCTGTTTGCAACATATGTCTCAAGCGTATCTCGCGTGACCAAAACATCAGCCGCTTGGGCACCACATGCTTGACCAGACATATGTTGACCTGCCATGCAGCTCGTTGGCAAGCCTACCTTAAAGACCCACACCAAAGAACAAAGCTGACCTCTCCTTGCTCCGCATCAGCTGGGATCTCCAACCCCACTATACCTTCAGTCCTCTCTGAAACCTGCACTGAGAGGAATGAAGGTGTAGAATTAGGTGTGTCACAGCCAAGTACTTGCGGGCACTCTGCTAGCAGTACACCGACGTCCGATTCTAGCAGGAAAATTTCCCTGCCCCAGCTGCTGGACCGTCAAAAGAAGTTCACTCCCAGCCATTCCACATGCCCAGTTGTTGAATGCTAGCTTGGCTAAATTGCTAGCACTTCAACTGCTGCCTTTTCAGTTGGTAGACTCGGCCCCCTTCCGTGAGTTTGTGCAATGTGCGGTTCCTCAGTGGCAGGTTCTCAAACGCCACTTTTCTCACGGAAGGCGATTCCGGCTCTCTACCGCCATGTGGAAGGCAATGTCCATGCCTTCTGGACAGGGCGGTCAGCGGTAAGGTGCATATTACTGCTGACTCATGGTCCAGCAGGCATGGACAGGGACGTTACCTTTCTTTCACGGCCCTTTGGGTCACTCTTTTGGCAGCTGGGAAGGATGCAGGACAAGGTGCAGTACTGTTGGAGGTTGTTCCGCCGCCACGCCTCCAAAATGCTACTACTGGTTGTGACACACCTCTCTCCTCCACCCCCTCCTCTTCTTCTTCCTCCATGGTCTCTTCCTGTGCTTTGTCCTCGGAACCAGCGGTGCTCTGTAGGCGTACAAGGGGCTACGCAAGTACGCAGGCAAAAAGAAACCATGCCGTGCTTGCGCTGGTGTGTTTGGGGGACAGGAGCCACACTGGGGCAGAGGTTCTGTCAGCTCTGCAGGGGCAGGCCGAGAGGTGGTTGACGCCACGCCAGCTTAAGGCAGGAATGGTGGTTTGCGACAATGGCACCAACCTCCTCTCCGCCCTCCGACAGGGACAACTGACCCATGTGCCCTGTGTGGCTCACGTCCTTAACCTGGTGGTGCAGCGGTTCTTGGGCAGGTACCCGGGCTTACAGGATGTCCTGAGGCAGGCCAGGAAAGTCTGTGTGCATTTCCGCAGATCATATAATGCCAGTGCTCAGCTGGCTGAGCTGCAAAAGGAGTTGAACCTGCCCAAGAACCGCCTTATATGTGACATGCCCACCAGGTGGAACTCAACGTTGGCCATGCTGCAGCAGCTGCACACGCAGCAGAGGGCCATCAATGAGTACCTGTGTGACTACGGCACCAGGACAGGGTCAGGGGAGCTCGGGTTTTTTTCACCATGCCAGTGGGGCATGATCAGGGATGCATGCACTGTCCTGGCACCATTTGAGGAGGCCACAAGGATGGTGAGCAGTGACAGTGCATGCATCAGTGACACTGTACCTCTTGTCCACCTGTTGGAGCATACGCTGCATGGAATAATGGACAGGGCACTTGAGGCAGAACAGAGGCAGGAAGAGGAGGACTTCCTTGCCTCTCAAGGCCCCCTTTACCCAGACAGTGTTCCTTCTGTCCCACCCATCACACAGGAAGAGGAGGAGGAGCAGGAGGATTGTGTCAGCATGGAGGTGGAGCATGGCACTCAGCATCAACAGCAGCAGTCTTTTAGGGATGATTTACAGTCCCAACAAACCCGTGGACTTGTACGTGGCTGGGAGGAGGTGGCTGCGGATCATGTCGTCCTTAGTGACCCAGAGGACTCCGGACCGAATGCCTCAGCTAACCTACGCTGCATGGCCTCCCTGATCCTGCAAAGTCTGCGGAAGGGTCCTCGTATTCTTCGGATCAAGGAGAGGGACCATTACTGGCTGGCCACTCTCCTTGATCCACGGTACAAGGGTAGGGTTGCGGACCTTATCTTGCCGTCACAGAGGTAGCAGAGGATGAGACATCTCCGGGAGGCCTTGCAGAAAGGTCTGTGCAACGCGTTCCCAGAGACTGGGAGGTTACAAACTCCTGGTCCTGGACAATGAGTTGCTGAGGCTTCGGTCAGTAGCAGAAGGAGCGGTGGAGAAGGTGGCCGTCTGCCCGATGCGTTCAGACAATTTTTTAGTCCGCAGCCCCAAGGTATGATCGGTTCCAGCAACCATCGCCAGCATCTGATATACATGGTGCAGGAATACCTAGGGGCAAGGTCAGACTTGGACACCTTTCCCACCGAAAATCCTCAGGCTTACTGGGTGTTGAGGATGGATCACTGGCCAGAGCTTGCACAGTATGCAATTGAGTTACTGGTCTGTCCTGCATTCAGCGTTCTTTCGGAACGCACATTCAGTGCTGCTGGAGGCTTTGTCACGGATTACAGGGTGCGCCTGTCCACCGACTCGGTTGATCGACTGACCTTCATAAAGATGAACCAGTCTTGGATCACCACCAGTTACCAAGCACCTGAAGCTGATATAACAGAATAATTTATTTTCAAATGTCACATCCCTTCAAGACTGATGCTGAGTGACTGTCCTGTTATGTTGACTGACTATCCTCCTCCTCCTCAATGATCCGATTCATGATGATAGCTTGGAAGAACATTTTTGTTTCTGGGTGCCGCCACCAGTGGCTAAGGCCCAATTTTTCAGCCCCTGTTTAACAGGGGCATGTAATTACAATTTTTGATGCAATGCTTTGCAGCAGGGCTCATTCCTGCACTCCAACTAGAGTATCTGGGAGAGGTTGCAGTGTCGTGGCACCAGTGCCTAAGGCCCAATTTTTCAGCCCCTGTTTAACAGGGGCGTGTAATTACAATTTTTGATGCAATACTTTGCAACAGGGCTCATTACTGTGCTCCAAGTACAGTATCTGTGAGGGGTTGCAGTGTTGTGGCACCAGTGCCTAAGGCCCAATTTTTCTGCCCCTGTTTAACAGGGGCGTGTAATTAAAATTTTTGATGCAATACTTTGCAACAGGGCTCATTACTGTGCTCCAAGTACAGTATCTGTGAGGGGTTGCAGTGTTGTGGCACCAGTGGCTAAGGCCCAATTTTTCAGCCCCTGTTCTACAGGGGCATGTAATTACAATTATTGATCTAATAATTCACAGCAGGGCCCATTCCTGCGCCCACCAAGAGTAACTGTGAGGGCTTACAGTGTTGTGGCAACACCACCACCACCACCAAAGGCCCAATTTTTCTCAAAGATTTTCATCCATATTACCGGGACCAGACATTACATTAAAGCCGCAAGCAGTTTTAAATGGCTTTTTTTCCTTTAGAAATGTCATTTTGTGCAGGGACAGTTCTAAACAAGGGAAACACGTGCCACTTCACAGGCATACTTTAGACACCCCCCAGGTACGATATTTAAAGGAATATTTGACTTTTTTTTTTTCACTTTATGGATCATTAAAATGACTGCTCCCGAAAAACGGCTGTTTTTAAAACTTCGTTTTGCATTGATACATGTCCCCTGGGGCAGAACCCGGGTCCCCAAACCCTTTTTAGGACAATAACATGCATATTAGTCGTTATAATTAGCACTTTAGATTTTGAACGTTCGCGTCCATTGTATTTAATAGGGTTCTAACGTTTGCGCGAACTTTCGGTCCGTTCGAAGGTTCTGGTGCGAACCGAACGGGGGGGTGTTTGGCTCATCCCTAATTATCACCTTTTTTCATGCTTTGTTACATCTCAATGCTGCTGATCTCCTCCAGGTCTCTATTTCCTATCCACATGCTTTCACGTCTGCATCAGTTACACATCATTGTTCTCTAGGGATGGGGATTGGGTTCTTGGTTCCTATGAGTTTGAGAATTGTACAGGTGTGAAATTTATGGTCCCAGAAAATTAAAAATGTAATTAATTTTTTAACTTGAGAAAGGCCAATAAGGGGGCTTTTGGTTAATCAAACACCACCACTATAAGAGGGGGGAAAAGAGCAGCCATCAGTGGCGGCCCGTCCATAGAGGGCGCACGGGCGCCCCCTCCCCTATCCATGCGTCCGTCCCCCTGATCTACATATCAGTGGCGCCGGACCAAGGATTCCAATGTGGGGGGGGGGGGGTTTGAAGCACCAGATTAGAACCAGAGGCTCTAATAGGCTTTAAAAAAGGGTGGTCTCGGAGCGCAGAGCATTCAACTTCGAGCCCACCCAGTTGTGTGACCATAGCGCATACATTTTTTCTATTATCACACTAAAGTTCCTCCCCGCTAATCAGGAGGCAGGTCTGTGAGACCTGTTTTCCGATTGGCCAAAGCGTCAGACGATCCTATTGGATGCCTAGCGCTTTGGCGGAAGACACACGGCGGAGGAAGAAGCTGGAGGAGTGGACACCGGAGCAGCCGTGGCCGCTGCCCGCACTCCAGGAGAGGACACCACAGACCCACCACGTGAGCGGGTAAGTTCCGGGCCGGTCTGTGGGGGGTCGGGGGTGCTGTGTTGTGCCACGCTCCCGGGGGGGGTGTGTTGCTTGTTTGCCGCCCCCCCAAAAAAGAACTTACCAGCCGCCACTGGCAGCCATACTCTGTGAACTGGAAACTTGTAGAGAAAGCTGACAAGCTGCACAGGGAGAGATTAGAGTAATGCCGCGTACACACGATCATTATTCACGGCGGTTTAAAAACCGCCGTGAATAATGACATTTTAAACGAGGGAACAGCTTGTTCCCCACACACGGTCATTTTTCTCGTCATTTTTTAAAATGACGAGAAAAACGATCGTCTATGGGCTCCGCGGCAGTGTTTCCCTATGGGAAACACTGCCGCGGAAGAAATGTCAGGAAAAACAACGAGAAAAATTAGAACATGTTCTAATTTTTCTCGTCGTTTTTAATGCCGTTTTTCTCGTCGAGAAAAACGACATAATGTCCACAGACGATCATTTTTCTCGTCAAATGGGAAAAATGTCGTTTTTCCCGACGAGAAAAACGGCCGTGTGTATGCGGCATTAGGCCTCGTACACACGACCGATTTTCTCGGCAAGAACCAGCAAGAAACTTGCTGGCAGAGAGGTCTTGCCGAGTAAATCGGTCGTGTGTACGCGGCTATCGGGTTTCTCGTCGAGAAAACCGACAAGTAACCTCGACGAGAAAATAGAGAACCTGCTCTCTATTTTCTCGTCGAGATTCTCCTCGGCATGTTTCTCGACGAGAAAAGTGAGTGTGTGTACACTTACCTGTCCTCCCGGAAGCCCGCGCATGTTCGAAATGAATTTGACGCATGCGCGGTAGCTTCCTAGGCATACGTACGGTATACCAAGATGGCGGCGACGGCATCGAATGTGACGAGCGCATGCTCGTCGTAGTCGATGACGTCACCGCGTACGCTCCATTCAAAGAACCGCGGGTTCTTTGAAACGAGCGTGTGTACACTCGGCCGGGACAAGTTTCTTGTCCAAGAATCTCGTCGAAAAAAACGACATGTTTTTTTCAACGAGAATCTCGGCCGTGTGTACGAGGCCTCAGTTAGGAAACTTTAGTTTACTCTTGATTGCTAGCTCTTTGGGCAATCAACCTCTGCTGCATTGTTTCTAATTATTAGGGCTTTTGTCTTTCATTTAATTTTCTTTCATTTTATTTTGAGATCAATTCAAGGTCAGTGGTCACTTTTAGTTACTGTCCCTTCTATAGCTTTTTTTTTTTCTTGCTTTTTTCATTCCTTTAGTGTTTTAGTTTATTTTAGTTTTTATGTTGATAGTGTTATTTTTTTATATTTTTTTAAGTTTGAGAATGCTAAAAAGCAAGCCATTCACTTATTATTAGCCATCTATCCATGTTCGCAGCATGCCACTGCATCGTTTGAAAGAAAAAAGGCACGTCCATTGCGACCATTAGTCCTGCCACAGTGTGAAATTTGATTGCAGTATCTCAACTCATGTACTTGTTATAGTGCTTCTCCCATTCCAAAACATACTCTTGCAGTGAACATATGAAATTGCTGCTGCTCTTGCGAAAATGCTATTCCTCAACAGCACCAAACATTTCATTTATTAACCACTTGCGGACCGCCCACCCGCAATGTACTGCGGATGAGCGGACCACACAGGCAAAGTGACTTACCTGTATGTTGCTGCCTGCTTCCAGGTTTACGCTGTGCCATGCACCCCCCCCCGCCCCGGCACCCGCTGCGATTGTGCACAGTGGGAGCCTGTCTGCTGATCCCTGTCTGTGTCTGTGTTGACAATCAATACAGGGCTCTGCACAGAGGGGGCGATCTCTCTCTTCTCATCCATGCAAAGCAGTTAAAATCAGCACATATTACCCATTGTTAGGCACACATTTAACCCCTTGATGGTCCTAGATGTTAACTCCTTCCAAGCCAGTGTCATTAGTACAGTGACAGTGTATGGTATTATCACTGATTACTGTATTAAAGTGGTTGTATACCCTGTTTTTTAACCTTTACCTACAGGTAAGCCTATAATAAGGCTTACCTGTAGGTAAAAAGAATATCTCCTAAACCTCTACGGTTTAGGAGATATTCCCCCCGCAATGAGCCGCTTACTGCAGCAGCGCATGCGCGGCGGGGATTCTCGGCTAAAGTCCGGCAGCCGCCGGACCTTGCCGACGCGCAGGAGTGACAACATCGCCGCTGGAGCGGCGATACCCGGAAGACACGCCGAGGCAAGATGACATCTCCCTCGGCGTGGACCAGGTATGTTCCTCGTTCTAAGGTAAGTATTTCATATTGAGCTAGTATGCGGTGCATACTAGCTCATTATGCCTTTCAGGTATGAAAAAAAAAAAAAAAAGTAGGAGCAGGTATACAACCGCTTTAAAGATTTCACGGCCGCCCTATAGCAGTTTTACTGCTACGGGGCAGCCGCTGTACACTGGATCACATATATACAGTATCTCACAAAAGTGAGCACACAACACACATTTTTGTAAATATGAAAAGAAATTAAACTTTGCTACAATGTAAAGTAGTGAGTGTACAGCTTGTATAACAGTGTAAACTTGCTGTCCCCTCAAATTAACTCAACCCATTAATGTCTAAACCGCTGGCAACAAGAGTGCGTACACCCCTAAATGTCCAGGAGCTGAAATGGTTAATGTCACTGGTGTTGTCAGTGGCAGTTAGTTCCCCCCAGTGTCAGTTAGTTTTGTATTGTCCGCCGCAGTCCCATTATAAGTCACTGATCACTGTTTTTTTTGGTTTGTTTAGCAAAAAATAAAAACCCCAGTAGTGATTAAATACCACCAGAAAAAATGATAAAAAATTCATTTGGGTACAGTGTAGTATGACCGCACAATTGTCATTCAAAGTGTGACAGCGCTGAAAGCTGAAAATTGGCCTGGGCAGGAAGGGGGTAAAAGTGCCCTGTAAGCTAGTAGTTAAATTATGTTAGCTATGTACAAACAGTAAGAAGTGCTCAGGGGATGTCCTAACATTTTCGACTGATTAGCAGGGATCTCATTTTCACAGAAGTCTGCAGTTGCAATCTTTAGGCTATTTGTGGGATTTGTGCGGGCTGTAGCGATGGGGATGGAGCACCAGCTGCCACTGAGTGGGGTGCTCCCGGGCTGTCTCCTAGGCTCCAGACATCTGAGGTATTGCACTTCATTGTCCTCTCTTGTCTTTGGGTATAAAGTTAGATTGTACATACTCAGTCCCCCTTGAAGGCTTCCCATGATCCAGAATAGCTGCTGTCCTGGCCCCTCTGCTGAACAGGCTGTGCTGGCTTTACTTGGGGTCCATGGGTAAGCATAGATGTGGCTAAGACTGGGTAATGTCCTGAGGCTTCTCCTCCCTCTCTCTCTCTCTTTCTCTCCTGATCCTCTTCCTTCTGCCCCAGGGGCAGAGTCCCTAAAACAGATGACTGCACCCAGGCTCTTCTCCCAGACTAACAGCCTCCTGAGTTTTTATGGATTCTTTCTACACCTTTTGGCCCCTGCCTCCCCAGGGATTGATGGAAACTTCAAAAATATTCAGGCTGCAGCCTCTGTCCTCCCACCCACTAAGTTCTAGAACTATCCAGAGAGTTCCAGAAGACAGGGGGAGGTAACAGAGCCACGGTCTTTGAAGCACTGCACAGCCTCCTAAACAATGTTACCCATGCTCCTCTGCCTACAGGAGATTCAAACTAAATTTACCTACACTAGCAACAGTGAGGATGCTACATTCACTTTTTTTTCACATAGGACACAGCACATGCAATAAATAAATTACAATGAAAACATACATACACAAACATAGCCAAGAAAGCCCAAAAGGACAGTATTATACAATATTCACATATGACTATATATAAAAAAATACACCAGTCCCAGTTTGCTCAGGAAGCAATACTCCTGTGCTATAACATAAACCTTTATATGGAAATTTACCACACTAAAGGCGGTGGCGGCCCGTCCATAAGGAGGACTCCCTGGCCAATCGGTCTCAGGACACACTTCCTGTTTGCCTGGGAGGAGAAGCAATGGCCCGGCTCTTCCTTCCTCCTACCTCCTAAGGTAAGGACTCTGATCGCTGCATTCTCACCCGTCTCCCTTGGGGGGGGGTCGATCGCTGCATTCCCGCCCATCTCCCGTGGGGTAATAGAGTTGCCATCTTCCTGTCCTTCTCTCGCGCGGGGGGGTTGGTTTGCCGCCCCCCTCAAAATATTGAACACCGGCCGCCACTGACTAAAGGTCACACGAGATATAACTATATAAATATATTACCATAGTAACCTATCTCAGATACATTCCATTGGGGGCAACCTGAGGTGTGTTTAACCATGCAAGCCATGTTTTTTCTAATTTATTAGGATATCCTCTTTTTTGGTACGTCAATTTTTCCCAAAAGAGGGAGGCATTCATCTCCTTAATCCAACCATCCACTGTGGGAGATGCTGGTGAAAGCTGTTTCCTAGCCAATAATACTTTTGCCAAAAACAGGAGGCGATTAAAAGCCAATATTTTAAAAATGATTTACTTCCAAGAGACTCAGCCCACCCAACACACAAATACGTGAGGAGAATTTGAATATCATACACAGTATTAATTATATCCTCTATTTCCAGATTCCACTAGGTATTCTTTTGATGAAAGAGTTTATAGAAGATGTCAGTGATTGGGTTACAGCAGAAATTCCCCCTAAAAGGGAAGTTCTACTTTACCACCTCCTCTCCCACTCTTGGGGGTTTCTTTGGGGGGAGGGGGTACCTCGTTTTTGTAGGTACCTGCCTCCACTTCCACTCCGACTGCCTTGGTGATTGGAGAATAAGTCCCACCCCGCCTGCAACCTTCTTGGACACATCACAGGTCCCAGAAGGCTGCGGCAACAATCACAAAGCGCAGTGGGCTTGCAAATGCGCAGCGGGACCCTAACTGTAAAGCTGCAAGAAGTCACAGCCGGTTTCCTTTAGTAAACATGCCAGGGACCTGAAGACCAGCGAAGAAACGGTTCAGGTAAGGACAGTGCTGGATCCCTGGACAGGTAAAGTTAATTGTAATGTAATTTGTTTTGTTAAGACTGAAGATCCTCTTTCAGATCTACTTTACAGGGAACCAGTCATTTATTTAGCATTTTTGATATACTGTCCAGTTCCTTTGATGTTTCAATGAAAGGATTTTGAGCAAGAAGAGACCAACAGGGCCATCCGCAGAGTGGATTTCGGCCAGTACAACAGGAACCGCCTGAAATGAGCATAGTGTATGGACAGCTTTAGACTAGCCTGTCCACAGGGTAACAACACTGCTGTGTGATTTCACTGCAGAAAGTTCAGCGTTGTCACATTTTTAAAGGAAGTGGGAAATCAAGAAATCTACAGGTAGTATCAACGGGTTGTAAACTACGTATGTTATGGGGGGACTAAGAAAAACAAAACTTTTTAATGCTATTGTTGTAATATGTTGGCCAATTTATGTTGTTTAATATATTATCATATATATGTACACATACAGTACAATATTGACCAGGCCAGAATTCAGTTGATAATGGTTGAGTTGTCCAAGCCATTTTAACATATTAAAGGGGCAGCTGATGACTCTGTGCTATGTTGATGTTAATATGCAAGAATGCAGATTAGGGCAGTTTATGACTGCAGCTGTTTACGGCTAGGGGTCATTATCTGTCACTCTGAAAGACAGAAGCAGATCAAAGGCCTAATGGAAACGGCCAATCGAATTGCTCAGCCCTTCGGTGTATAGGGGGTATAAGCTGACGTTCAGTCCCTGTCATTCTCCATGAAGATGAAGGCACAGGTATAGGTATAGTCTAGTACAAATGGGATTCTGAAGGCTACTGTTCGTTGTCATATTTACTCTGTTGGATTATGTCATCTGTTGCAAGTATTTTATGGACTTTTTTCTGTCTGAATTTCAATAAATGCATCTCTCTGGAAGAATAGGGTTGCTGTGGGAAATTACTCACATCATTATAATAATAACTAAATAATTACCCACTCACTAAACTATATCACTACATTCATAATTATATTATCAATAATTATCAATTATTAATAATTGATAATTGTTTAATTTTCATCATCGAAAAACTACATCACTACATTGGTGCCGTGACTCGGACATATTACAACAGCTATTGCCAGACTGCATGATCTACTTTTTAATTTTTCCAAAAGTACCAATTTAAGTTTTTGTCACAGAAGAAGTTTTATGTTTATACAGTGCCTTAAAAAAAGTATTCATACCCCTTGAAAATTTCCACATTTTGTCATGTTACAACCAAAATTGTAAATGTATTTTATTGGGATTTTATGTGATAGACCAACACAAAGTGGCACATAATTGTGAAGTGGAAGGAAAATGATAAATGTTTTTCAACATTTTGTACAAATAAATATATGAAAAGTGTGGCGTGCATTTGTATTCAGCCCCCTTTACTCTTATACCCCTAACTAAAATCTAGTGAAACCAATTGCCTTCAGAAGTCACCTAATTAGTAAATAGAGTCCACCCATGTGTAATTTAATCTCAGTATAAATACAGATGTTCTGTGAAGTCCTCAGAGATTTGTTAGAGAACCTTAGTGAACAAACATCATCATGAAGGCCAAGGAACACACCAGACAGGTCAGGGATAAAGTTGTGGAGAAGTTTAAAGCAGGGTTAGGTTATAAAAAAAGTATCCCAAGCTTTGAACATCTCACGGAGCTCTGTTCAATCCATCATCTGAAAATGGAAAGAGTATGGCACAACTGCAAACCCAACAAGATATGGCTGTCCACCTAAACTGACAGGCCTGGCAAGTAGAACATTAATCAGAGAAGAGGCCCTTGGTAACCCTTGATGTCCTGCAGAGGTCCACAGCTCAGGTGGGAGAGTCTGTCCACAGGACAACTATTGGTCGTGCACTTCACAAATCTGGCCTCTATGGAAGAGTGGCAAGAAGAAAGCCATTGTTGAAAGAAAGCCATAAGAAGTCTCATTTGCAGTTGAGAGAAGCCATGCTGAGGACACAACAAACACGTGGAAGAAGGTGCTCTGGACAGATGAGACCAAAATTTAACTTTTTGGCCTAAAATCAAAACATTATGTGTGGTAGAAAACTAACAGTGTACATCACCCTGAACACACCATCCCCACTGTGAAACATGGTGGTGGCAGCATCATGTTGTGGGGATGATTTTCTTCAGCAGGGACAGGGAAGCTGGTCAGAGTTGATGGCAAGATGGATGGAGCCAAATACAGGGCAATCTTAGAAGAAAACCTGTTAGTGTCTGCAAAAGACTCGAGACTGGGGAAAAAGTTCACTTTCCAGCAGGACAACGACCCTAAACACACAGCCAGAGATACAATGCAATGGTTTAGATCAAAGCATATTCATGTGTTAGAATGGCCCAGTCAAAGTCCAGACCTAAATCCAATTGAGAATCTGTGGCAAGACTTGAAAATTGCTGTTCACAGACGCTCTCTATCCAATCTGACAGAGCGTGGGCTATTTTTCAAGGAAGAATGGGCAAAATTTCACTCTCTAGATGTGCAAATCTGATAGAGACATAACCAAAAAGACTTGCAGCTGTAATTGCCATGAAAGGTGGTTCTACAAAGTAATGACTTGAGGGGGCTGAATACAAATGCACACCACACTTTTCACATATTTATTTGTAAAAAGTAAATAAAAAACATTCATAATTTTCCTTCCACTTCACAATTATGTGCCACTTTGTGTTGGTCTATCACATAAAATCCCAATAAAATAAATTTACGTTTTTGGTTGTAACATGACAAAATGTGGACATTTTCAAGGGGTATGCATACTTTTTCAAGGCACTGTACATGTGCAGATACACTATGGCTAAATGTTTGTGGACACCTGGGCATCATACCCTTTCAGTTTAATGAGTTCAGCTGTTATCAGGGAAGTATACTGTTAACGCTATAACATACAAACACATTAAGACAATAATGAGCTTCCATATCCTCCTGACAGCAAATTGTAGAAGGACATTTTCTGATATGACTGTGCTCCTCTACACAAAGCATGTGGCTTGGAGGAACTCGAGTGTCTTGCACAGAGCTCTGGCCTCATCCCTACTGAACACCTTTGGGATTAATTGGAATGCCGATTGTGAGACAGATCAACATCAGTAGCTGACCTCACAAATGCTCTTTTGGCTGAATGGTCCAAAATCCACACAGTCACACGCCAAATTCCTGTGGAAAGCCTTACCATAAGAGTGGAAGCTATTATGGCTGCAAAGGTGGGGCATTACATACCATATTAATGCCCATGGTTTTGGAATGTGATGTCCAACAAATATACAGTATATACAGTAGGTGTGACTGGCCATATACCGTATATACTCAAGTATAAGCCGACCCGAATATAAGCCGAGGCACCTAATTTTACCACAAAAAAATGGGAAAACGTATTGACTCGAGTATAAGCCTAGGGTGTCCTTCTGCATGCCTCACTGTGCCTCACTGTGTCCATGTGCATGCCTCACTTTGCCTCACTGTGTCCATGTGCATGCCTCACTGTGCCCATGCCTCTCTGTGCCCATGCCTCACTGTGCCCATGACTAGACTGACGTTTAACATGGGAGTCTATGGAAGGAGTGCCCGGCTTTGAAAAATCGGTGCTCCCCGACCGTAGGTCCCTCAGACAACAAACTTTGCACACTTGTAGAGGAATAGTGGAGCTACATGTGTGCCAAGGTTCGGTCGGTACCAGGTCCCCAAATTCACCGGAGAAATTACTGTTTAACATTGGAGTCTATGGAAGGGGTGCCCGCACTTGTAGAGGAAGAGTGGGGCTACATGTGTGCCAAGTTTGGGGTCCAGGGGACCTACGGCCGGCCGGTACCGGGTCCCCAAAATCCGGGAGATCAGGCGCAAAAAGTTGACTCGAGTATAAGCCGAGGGGGACATTTTCAGCACAAAAAAAGGTGCTGAAAAACTCGGCTTATACTCGAGTATATACAGTAGTGTATTTTGGCACAAATTCCCACAAACACCCACCAAATCTTCTTGAAAGCTAGTGCAGAAGAGTGGTGACAGTTATAGCCACAAAGAGTGCCAAATTGACATTGATGACCTTGGTTGAGGAATAGGATGCCCAGAAAACTCATAGATGTGATGTAACAGAGAGGGTCTTCTGCACCACCTTAAAATGACCTTCGGTAGCTTGTCCCTAAAATATATTTAGCCAATGAAAGGTATTTAAACTGAAAGGTTTATTTTCACATTCCTGCTACTATTAAAGCTTAAACAGCACAGCACATTACTGCTGTCTAGTCCATGACGAGTTCTGTACTTGCAGCGTAATGTGTGCTGTAAGGGAACTGACCAAGTTGGGGGAACTGGGAATAAGAGACTCCAACTGTCTATTGTAATAATCTCCAACATCCAGCATGGGAACTGGTGCCGGAACATCTGCTCCGTGTACATCAGGGCGGCTGTTACATCTGCTGGGGACATGCAGTATTTCTCATTGTTATCTTCACAAAAACAACCTTGGCTCCCATCTTGTGTTTTTTCCCATTTCTGCCAATGCACAGCAGTCCAGAAACCCATTCATGCTTTCTCGTCTGCCCATTGCTGAGAACTGGCAATAGTGAACGTAATAAATACCCACGGGTTAGATATACAGAAGATTCAAAGATCTCAAGAGTAGTGATGAGCCGAACACCCCCGGGTTCGGTTCGCACCAGAACCCGCGAACGGACCGAAAGTTCGAACGAACATTAGAACCCTATTAAATACAATGGATGCGAACGTTCGAATTCTAAAGTGCTAATTATAACAACTATTATGCATGTTATTGTCCTAAAAAGGGTTTGGGAACCCGGGTTGTGCACCAGGGGACATGTATCAATGCAAAAAGAAGTTTTAAAAACGGTCGTTTTTCGGGAGCAGTCATTTTAATGATGCATAAAGTGAAAAAAAAAAAGTCAAATATTCCTTTAAATATCGTACCTGGGGGGTGTCTAAAGTATGCCTGTGAAGTGCCACGTGTTTCCCGTGTTTAGAACTGTCCCTGCACAAAATGACACTTCTAAAGGAAAAAAAAGCCATTTAAAACTGCTTGCGGCTTTAATGTAATGTCTGGTCCCGGTAATATGGATGAAAATCTTTAAGAAAAATGGCATAGCTACCCCATGACCCCCCCCCCCCTACCCCAGCCCATTACCAGCCCCTTTGGGTCTTGTATGGATATTAAGGGGAACCCCGCACATAAAATAAAAAAGGCCCTATATACTCTGAACAGCCGTATACAGGCGGTGCATACAAGACAGGGACTGTAGGTTTGTTCTTATGTAGAATCTGTTTGTAATTTTGAACAGGTACATTGTTTAAGTGTAGCTCCAGCCCAAAAATCTATTTTTAAACTTTTTGGAAAACATAGGTAAGGGTTATCACCCCTGTAACATTTGTTTTGCTGTCTGTGCCCCTGTTCAGAACATTTCACCTCACTTTCCGTCCCAATGACAACTGTTTTTGAAATGTGGTGTTTTTCTTGAAACAAGGATTGCTGATAAAGCATCAGTACAGAGGAGACACCTTTCTCCCATATTAATTCTTACAGGAGAGAATTTTCCTTCCTAGGGGTAGATTTCCTCTCACTTCCTGTTGTCTTCTTGCGTTTGCAAGTAGGAGTCGTTTGTAAGTTGGATGTTTGAAAGTAGGGACCTGCCGTATATACTCTGCAGAAATAGGCCCCTTAGTTGTTGGTGTTGGCACAACACTGTAAGCACTCACAGTTACTCTTGGTTGGTGCTGGAACGCCCTGCTGTCAACTATTATATCAGGAATTGTAATTACATATAATTGTTGAACAGTGGTAGTAAAAATTGGGCCTTTGATGGTGGTGCTGGTGCCACAACACTGTAAGCCCTGACAGTTACTCTTGGTGGGTGCAGCAATGGGCCCTGCTGTGAATTATTAGATCAAGAATTGTAATTGCATGCCCCTGTTGAACAGGGGCTGAAAAATTGGGCCTTTCGTGGTGGTGGTGGTAGTGGCGTTGCCACAACACTGTAAGCCCTCAGAGTTACTCTTGGTGGGTGCAGGAATGGGCCCTGCTGTGAATTATTAGATCAAGAATTGTAATTACATGCCCCTGTTGAACAGGGGCTGAAAAATTGGGCCTTAGGCACTGGTGGCACAACACTACAACCCCTCACAGATACTGTACTTGGAGCACAGCAATGAGCCCTGTTGCAAAGTATTGCTTCAAAAATTGTAATGACACGCCCCTGTTAAACAGGGGCTGAAAAATTGGGCCTTAGGCACTGGTGCCACAACACTCCAACCCCTCACAGATACTGTACTTGGAGCACAGCAATGAGCCCTATGGCAAATTATTGCTAAAAAAATTGTAATTACACGCCCCTGTAAAACAGGGGCTGAAAAATTGGGCCTTAGCCACTGGTGGCGGCACCCATAAACAAAAATGATCTTCCAAGCTATCATCATCAATCGTATCATTGAGGACTCGGAGGAGGAGGATAGCCAGTCAACATAACAGCACAGACACTCAGCATCAGCATCAGTCTTGAAGGGATGTGACATGTTAAAATCAATTAGTCTGTTATATCAGCATCAGGTGTGTGGTAGCTGGTGGTGATCCAAAACTGGTTCATCTTGATGAAAGTCAGTCGATCAACCGAGTCGGTGGACAGGCGCACCCTGTGATCCGTGACAAATCCTCCAGCAGCACTGAATGTGCGTTCCGAAAGAACGCCGGATGCAGGACAGGCCAGTAGCTCAATTGCATACTGTGCAAGCTCTGCCCAGTGATCCATCCTCAAGACCCAGTAAGCCAGAGGATTTTCGGTGGGGAAGGTGTCCAAGTCTGACCTTGCCCCTACATATTCCTGCACCATGTTTATCAGACGCTGGCGATGGTTGCTGGAACCGATCATACTTTGGGGCTGCGGACTAAAGAATTGTCTGAACGCATCGGTCAGACGGCCACCTTCCCCACCGCTCCTTCTTTGACTGCCCGAAGCCTCAGCAACTCGTTGTCCAGGACCAGGAGTTTGTAACCTCCCAGTCTCTGGGAACGCGTTGCACAGACCTTTCTGCAAGGCCTCCCGGAGTTGTCTCATCCTCTGCTCCCTCTGCGACGGTAACATAAGGTCCGCAACCTTACCCTTGTACCGTGGATCAAGGAGAGTGGCCAGCCAGTAATGGTCCCTCTCCTTGATACGAAGAATACGAGGATCCTTCCGCAGACTTTGCAGGATCAGGGAGGCCATGCAGCGTAGGTTTGCTGAGGCATTCGCTCTGGAGTCCTCTGGGTCACTAAGGACGACATGATCCGCAGCCACCTCCTCCCAGCCACGTACAAGTCCACTGGTTTCTTGGGACTGTAAATCATCCCTAAAAGACTGCTGCTGATGATGCTGAGTGCCAGCCTCCACCTCCATGCTGACACAATCCTCCTCCTCCTCCTCCTCCTCCTCTTCCTGTGCGATGGGTGGGACAGAAGGAACACTGTCTGGGTAAAGGGGGCCTTGAGAGGCAAGGAAGTCCTCCTCTTCCTGCCTCTGTTCTGCCTCAAGTGCCCTGTCCATTATTCCACGCAGCGTGTGCTCCAACAGGTGGACAAGAGGTACAGTGTCACTGATGCATGCACTGTCACTGCTCACCATCCTCGTGGCCTCCTCAAATGGTGCCAGGACAGTGCATGCATCCCTGATCATGCCCCACTGGCGTGGAGAAAAAAAACCAAGCTCCCCTGACCCTGTCCTGGTGCCGTAGTCGCACAGGTACTCATTGATGGCCCTCTGCTGCGCGTGCAGCCGCTGCAGCATGGCCAACGTTGAGTTCCACCTAGTGGGCATGTCACATATAAGGCGGTTCTTGGGCAGGTTCAACTCCTTTTGCAGCTCAGCCAGGCGAGCACTGGCATTATAAGATCTGCGGAAATGCACACAGACTTTCCTGGCCTGCCTCAGGACATCCTGTAAGCCCGGGTACCTGCCCAAGAACCGCTGCACCACCAGGTTAAGGACGTGAGCCACACAGGGCACATGGGTCAATTGTCCCTGTCGGAGGGCGGAGAGGAGGTTGGTGCCATTGTCGCAAACCACCATTCCTGGCTTAAGCTGGCGTGGCGTCAACCACCTCTCGGCCTGGCCCTGCAGAGCAGACAGGACCTCTGCCCCAGTGTGGCTTCTGTCCCCCAAACACACCAGCGCAAGCACGGCATGGCATCTTTTTGCCTGCGTACTTGCGTAGCCCCTTGAACGGCTACGGAGCACCGCTGGTTCAGAGGACAAACCACAGGAAGAGGCCATGGAGGAAGAAGAAGAGGAGGGGGTGGAGGAGAGAGGTGTGTCACAACCAGTAGTAGCATTTTGGAGGCGTGGCGGTGGAACAACCTCCAACACTACTGCACCTTGTCCTGCATCCTTCCCAGCTGCCAAAAGAGTGACCCAATGGGCCGTGAAAGAAAGGTAACGTCCCTGTCCATGCCTGCTGGACCATGAGTCAGCGGTAATATGCACCTTACCGCTGACCGCCCTGTCCAGCGAGGCCAAGACATTGCCTTCCACATGCCGGTAGAGAGCCGGAATAGACTTCCGTGAGAAAAAGTGGCGTTTGGGAACCTGCCACTGAGGAACCGCACATTGCACAAACTCACGGAAGGGGGCCGAGTCTACCAACTGAAAAGGCAGCAGTTGAAGCGCTAGCAATTTAGCCACGCTAGCATTCAACCGCTGGGCATGTGGATGGCTGGGAGTGAACTTCTTTCGACGGTCCAGCAGCTGGGGCAGGGAAATTTGCCTGCTAGAATCGGACGTCGGTGTACTGCTAGCAGAGTGGCCGCAAGTACTTGGCTGTGACACACCTAATTCTACACCTTCATTCCTCTCAGTGCATGTTTCAGAGAGGACTGAAGTTATAGTGGGGTTGGAGATCCCAGCTGATGCGGTGCAAGGAGAGGTCCGCTTTGTTCTTTGGTGTGGGTCTTTGAGGTAGGCTTGCCAACGAGCTGCATGGCAGGTCAACATATGTCTGGTCAGGCATGTGGTACCCAAGCGGCTGATGTTTTGGCCACGCGATATACGCTTGAGACATATGTTGCAAACAGCAGCTGTGCGATCTGATGCACTAGCCTCAAAAAAGGCCCACACCAAAGAACTTTTTGAATGATGGGCAGAGGCAGCGCCCTGCACAGGCGGAGCTCTGCGGTGTGATTCCGTCGGTGTACTGCCCTTACGCTGGCCACCAAAGGGCATCCTGCCTCGTTGGAGATGTGCCTCCTCCTCATCCTCCTCCTCCTCCTCCTCTCTCCTATTAGGCACCCACGTGGAGTCAGTGACCTCATCATCCCCTCCCTCCTCATCACTGGAGCCAATCTGGCAGTATGCTGCAGCTGCTGGAACATGACTGCCAGATTGGTGTCCTTCTTGAGCATCCCCTCTGTCTGCTCTCACGCTACTGCCTTCCTGTAGCTGGGTTTCATCATCAGACCCTTCGAAACGCTGGGCATCCTCCTGGAACATGTACCCAACACTGTGCTCAAACAGTTCGGGGGACTCCTCAGGAGGAGAATATGGTGGGTCTAGGGAAGGAGTGACTGATGATGAGTCTGACATTGATACCAGGGAAGAGGACGCTTTGGCAGCTGCTTTGCCAGTACCCTGAGCCTGGGTGAGAGAGGATGAGGAGGAGGAGGAGGGCTTGGTCATCCACTCTACCAAGTCTTCGGCATGATGTGGCTCAACATGTCCAGCTGCCGAAAAGAAGGACAAGCGTGTCTCATGGCCATGTGCTGATGACAATGCACCGCGTCCACGACCAGCACTGTTGTCCCCAGACACAGAGCCTGCTTGCCCTCTTTTATTGCCTCCTGACTGTCTGCCTCTCCTTGTTTGCCTTCCAGACATTCTAATAGATGGCCTGCAGGGAGATGGGAAAAAAGCAATAAGGGCTACCTTCAGGTGTCCTTCTCTGTCCCTTTACTTAAGGATTTCTAAATATGGTTGAGGATGATTGCTTTTGCACAGAATAGCACAACGACAATTTCCCTGACTGTCCAAAAAACAAGGATTTCAAAGATGGTTGATGAGGAATGCTTTAGCACACTATAGCACAAGGAGAATTTCCCTCACTGTCCTTCCCTGTCCCTAGAAACAAGGATTCGTACAGTAAAACACACTGACACTCTCCCTACCTATAGTTTTCTGTCCCTAGAAAAAATGTTTTTTTAAAGCACACTATAGCACAAGGAGAATTTCCCTCACTGTCCTTCCCTGTCCCTAGAAACAAGGATTCGTACAGTAAAACACACTGACACTCTCCCTACCTATAGTTTTCTGTCCCTAGAAAAAATGTTTTTTTAAAGCACACTATAGCACAAGGAGAATTTCCCTCACTGTCCTTCCCTGTCCCTAGAAACAAGAATTCGTACAGTAAAACACACTGACACTCTCCCTACCTATAGTTTTCTGTCCCTAGAAAAAATGTTTTTTTAAAGCACACTATAGCACAAGGAGAATTTCCCTCACTGTCCTTCCCTGTCCCTAGAAACAAGGATTCGTACACTAAACACACACTGACACTCTCCCTACCTATAGTTTTCTGTCCCTAGAAAAAATGTTTTTTTAAAGCACACTATAGCACAAGGAGAATTTCCCTCACTGTCCTTCCCTGTCCCTAGAAACAAGGATTCGTACAGTAAAACACACTGACACTCTCCCTACCTATAGTTTTCTGTCCCTAGAAAAAATGTTTTTTTAAAACACACTATAGCACAAGGAGAATTTCCCTCACTGTCCTTCCCTGTCCCTAGAAACAAGGATTCGTACAGTAAAACACACTGACACTCTCCCTACCTATAGTTTTCTGTCCCTAGAAAAAATGTTTTTTTAAAGCACACTATAGCACAAGGAGAATTTCCCTCACTGTCCTTCCCTGTCCCTAGAAACAAGGATTCGTACAGTAAAACACACTGACACTCTCCCTACCTATAGTTTTCTGTCCCTAGAAAAAATGTTTTTTTAAAGCACACTATAGCACAAGGAGAATTTCCCTCACTGTCCTTCCCTGTCCCTAGAAACAAGGATTCGTACAGTAAAACACACTGACACTCTCCCTACCTATAGTTTTCTGTCCCTAGAAAAAATGTTTTTTTAAAGCACACTATAGCACAAGGAGAATTTCCCTCACTGTCCTTCCCTGTCCCTAGAAACAAGGATTCGTACAGTAAAACACACTGACACTCTCCCTACCTATAGTTTTCTGTCCCTAGAAAAAATGTTTTTTTAAAGCACACTATAGCACAAGGAGAATTTCCCTCACTGTCCTTCCCTGTCCCTAGAAACAAGGATTCGTACAGTAAAACACACTGACACTCTCCCTACCTATCCTTCTCTTTCCCTAAACTAAAGGAATCCAGGTTAAGCAAGAAAAAATAAATGTCACTGTCCCTGCCTATGCTTCTCTTTCCCTGCTCCGGAACACACTACACTAGGCCGCCGTGCTGGCGGCCTTTTATAGTGTGGGGCGTGTACTAAACACCCTCAGCAATAATTGGCCACAGGCATCCTGCCTGTGGCCAATCATTGCTCTCCTCGCTGCCGGCGCTGTGATTGGCCAAGCATGCGGGGTCACAGTGCATGCTTGGCCAATCACAGCGCCTGGATGACACTGCGATGGCGTAGTGCATTGTGGGCCGTTCGCGTCACTCGAATTAGGCGCGAACGGCCCAAATCGTTCGATCTTCGTCGAACGATCGAACAGCCGATGTTCGAGTCGAACGTATGTTCGACTCGAACACCGAGTTCATCACTACTCAAGAGACAGAGACTCAACAATAGACAGTAATAATGCTACATTATTACACAATGATAGACTTCATTCTCCATGCACTGCTTTGTTTTATTTTTCTTTGAGCATGGTTAAAGTAGAACTAAAGGCTCTTATATGACAGTTAAATAAGTCCCAAATCCAGTTGCTAAGTCCTGCACAAGCTTCATAAAGTATAAAAAAAACAAAAAACAACGTAGACAATGCTAAGAAGTGTCACACGTGTCCGTCGGAAAAACCTTGGATGGATTTTCCGATGGAATTCCGCTCAAGCTTGGCTTGCATACACACGGTCACACAAAAGTTCCCTGAACTTTCGACCGTCAAGAACACGGTGACGTACAACACTATGACGAGCCGAGAAAATTAAGTTCAATGCTTCAGAGCATGCGTTGAATTGTTTCCGAGCATGCGTCGGAATTTTGCGCGTCAGAATTGCTACAGACGATCGGAATTTCCGATCGGAATTTCTGATCGGAATTTCTGATCGGAATTTTTTCCGTCTGAAAAATTGTGAACTTATTCTCAATCTTTTGCTGGCGTAAATTCCGTCAGCAAAAGTCCGATGGAGCATACACACGGTCGGAATTGCCGACCAAAAGCTCACATTGGGCTTTTGCTGGCGGAAATTCCGACCGTGTGTACGGGGCATTAGTGGACAGCATGTGGGGAGATGTAGTGTGGTGCAGTGGCAGTTAGCACTCAGAGTCCAGTAGTAACTGAACTGTATTGTAATGGTAGTTCAAACAAGTACAACTTCCCGGTGGGCGGTCAACCCGACCGGGCGCACTCACAGAAAGTTGCAGCGAACAGTGTAGCAGCAGTTCTCGTATGCAGCGGCAGGGCTTGTCTTGAGGGATGGGATGCAGTCTGGCTGGTCTGTGTCCAAACATGGAGGATTCAAGGAAGGTGGGCATGTCCTTGCTCTTTCCCTACTCATCCAGAATCTCTTTATACCGCGAATACTTTCCCAGACAGATGGGTGACCTGTCCCTACACTACCCACACGTGAAATGCACGCCAAGCCTGGGAGCCAGGATCTGAAAACGACTCTGCCTAATCCAAGATGGCCGCCAAAGACACCTGGGATGGCAGCATACAATTAGATATCTTCCCCAGTGACCCAGGAAACCATAGACTCCGAAACCAGTTTCCTCTTGACTTCCTTTCCCTCTGCAATGCCACTGATCTGCAGCGCCACCTGCAGTGGAGAAAGTAGACTGCACCTGCATACAAGTAATATGCAGGATGCACGAGAGGAGTGCAGAGGGTATAACAGCAGGTTTTATGTGCAGGAGAGGGCTGTGAAAGGTTAGACAGCAGCATTTTGTGCAGAAAAAGAGATATGAGAGGGTGCAGTATGTGCAGGGGAGGATTGCAGAGTGTATTCCTTAAACAGTATTTGTAAGGCAGGAGTTTGGAGGCTATGCCAGGGGGCAGTATGTGCAGGGAGTTGTGTGGAGGGTATAATAGGGGGTAGTATGTGCACAAGAGGATTGCAGATTGTAAGATCAGAGTCATGGAGAGAGGGGCGGAGTTTATGACAGTGGGCAGTATGTGCAGGAGAAACATAAGGCAAGGTATGACAGCAGGCAGTATTTACAGAAGAAGAGTTGTGGAAAGTATACCAATGACAAATTATGAAGGAGGATAGTGTGCATTGTATGACATCAGGCAGTGTATGCAGGAGAGGAGTGCAGATGGTACGACAGGGGGGGAAAATGTTGTGCAGGAGAGTATGACAGTGGGCAATATATACAGGAGTGGAGTATGGAGGGCATGATAATGGACTCTTTAATAAAGTAGAGGAGTCCGGAGGAATACCAGAGGAGACTAATTAGTGCAGGAGAAAAGTGTTAAGGGTATGGCAGCAAGCAGAACAATTAATCACTTGACGCACAAATGGTGGTTACTAATCTTTCCATAATTAGCAACCAAATCGCCAAAAAGATATTGTTATAGCCCTACAGATAAACATCAACAGAGGTGGAGAAATGTGCCCCATCATGCATTTGACACTCATTTATAAAGCTGATTAATTATAGAGCAGCAGCATGGGAGCTGAACTCTTCACAAAGACCCTGGAATTCATAATGGGTGTCATAGACACTCTTTAGTATTCTGTCATGTCATGGTGGGAGAGGGCCGGAGTGTCCACACCACAGACACTCTGTTCTCTGGCCTTGTTTAGCGGACAGTGTCCTTGGTTGCTAGGATGCTGTTGGCTGCATAGCATCATTGGTAGCTAGGACACTGACAGTTGTGCTGCCAACAGCTCCCTAGCGATCAATGGTGAACCCCTGGCTCCATTCAGCTGCCAACCAGGAGATTCATAAGGTCTGGAGCAAACAACAATTTATCCCATCATCCCAGCATTATACCTGGGCAGTGCAGAGTTAAAGGGGTTGTAAACCCTTGTGTTGTTTCACCTTAATGCATCCTATGCACATGCCGCGCACACACGACCGTTTTTAATGACGAGAAAAATTTCATTTTTTTAAATGGTCATTAAAAATGATTGTGTGTGGGCTTTCCAGCAGTTTTCCCGATGAGAAAAATGCTGAGAATCACGACGAGAAAAATTGGAACATGCTCTAATTTTTCACGTCGTTTTTTACATCGTCGTTTTTCTCGTCATGAAAAACGGCCGTGTGTGGGCTTTAACGACGTGAAAAAAAATGTGCATGCTCAGGATCAAGTATGAGACGGGAGCGCTCGTTCTGGTAAAACTAGCGTTCGTAATGGAGATAGCACATTCGTCACGCTGTAACGGACTGAAAAGCACGAGGCTGAAAAGCGCGAATCGTCGCTCAACAAACTTTACTAACATGAAGTGTGGCGCCATCCGAATGGAACTTCCCCTTTATAGTGCCGTCGTACGTGTTGTACGTCACTGCGCTTTACTCAAACATTTTTTTCCACGATAGTGTGTAGGCAGGCTTGAGAGGAAACACGAAAAATCACGTCGAGAAAAATGCCGTTTTTTTCAATGACATTAAAAATGGTCGTGTGTACGCGGCATTAAGGTGAAAAACCACCTGCCAGTCACCGACCCCCCAGCACCCCCCCGTTTTACTTACCTGAGCCCTGGAACTTCACCCAGCAGAGTCTAGCTCTTCCTCTTCCCGGGGGTTCTCGGCTCCTGATTGGATAGATTGATAGCAGCGCAGCCATTGCAGGGTTTTTTTTTTTGTTTTGTTTTTTCTCTAGGGTTTACAACCACTTTAAGGTGAAAAAACTTCTGTCAAAAAACAAAACAAAACACGAGGGTTTAGAAACCCTTTAATGTTGCAGTGCGTTGGTTCAGGGGTCAGGAATATGTAATGCAGAGAGATCAGGGGACAGGAATAGGTACCACAGAGTTCAGGGGTCAGGATTAGGTAATGCAGAGAGATCAGGAGTCAGGAATAAGTACCACAGAGTTCAGGGGTCAGGATTAGGTAACACAGAGTTCAGCGGTCAGGAATATGTAATGCAGAGAGATCAGGGGTCAGGATTAGGTAATGCACAGAGTTCAGGGATGAGAATTAAGTAATGCAGAGAGTTCAGGGGGGAGAATTAAAAAACAGTTGTAAACCGTTGGGTGCCTGTTTTTTTCTTTTTTTTCAGACCTGCAAGGTAAAGGCATAATGTGCTTCCGGGTCCGCGGACTCTGGCTGTGTGACTGGCCGGAACCGCCGTGGCGTCACTCCCGCGCACGCGCGGAGGAGACGCCGTTTACGGCACAGGATTCTGAAGGAATAGCTGGGTGGCCGTTTCTTCAGAGCGCAAGCGCCGATAACGGCATCGGCTGCATATATACGTTGCACATTTAGGAGATATTTACAGTACCTATAGGTAAACCTTATAGGCTTATCTTTCGGTACAAGTAAAAGATTTAAGTTTACAACCACTTGAAGTAACACACAGAGTTCAGTTTTTAATATTAAATATTGCACAGAGCCAGGTGTCTGGATTAAGACCCCTTTCACACTGGAGGCATTTTTCCAGGCGCTTTAGCGCTAAAATAAGCGCCTGTAAAGTGCCTGAAAAAAGCCTCATCTGCAATCCCAGTGTGAAAGCCCGAGTGCTTTCACACTGGGGCGCTGCACTGGCAGAACATCAAAAAAAAGTCCTGCAAGCAGCTTCTTTGAGGCGCTTTAGGAGCTATGTATACACTGCTCTTAAAGCGCCCCTTCCCATTGAAATCAATGGCCAGCGCCGCCAAAGCGCCTCGGCAGCGGCGCTTTTAACCCTCTATTCGGCTGCTAGCAAGGGTAAAAAGCGCCCCGCTAGTGCCTGAAAAACGCTGGTAAAGCGCTGCTAGTTTTAGCTGCGCTTTACCGGCATTTTTCGGGCGCTGACAGTGTGAAAGGGCTCTAAGTACCAATACTGTAGCTATTTGAAAAATCTGGTAATGACCAGTGCCTGGAGTCTAGCAATGTCTTCCCCTAGCTGTCTCTTCTAACCGCTGTGTGTCCCACCTTCTTGGATATAGTAGCTGGCTGTGGCTTCCTGAAGAACCACAAGTGGCTCCCCATAACGCTTGTGCAAGCTTGCGTAGTGCTGTGTGAATAGTCCTGCAGCCTTCTAGGACATGTGGTGTGTCCCAGGAGGCTGCAGGAGGGAGCAGGGCAAGCAGCGCCATCCTCACCTAGGTGAGGATTGTGAAAGTCCGGCCTCCTCAGGAATATGGTGACCAACCGCTTCAGGGGTTGGTTGTAAACTTGTAGGATCATGCCAGACACCATGCCATATGTCACCAGTAGAGCCCTGAGTAGACTCTGGTGGTTGGGTAGAAAGAGAGGTCGGGTTTGTTTCTACTGGCAGGCAAATGCGCTTTCTCAATTGCGAAAGGTGTCTTCGAACACAAACGCCATTCTCCAGGCGAACAAGGTACATTCGTTGTCCAAAAGGTCCATCAATAATGCCAGGAAGCCAATGAGGCAAAACTCTGTAATTCCGAAACCATACAAGATCACCAGCACGGAATCCAGGACGGCCTGGCGGATGAGGTGTTGGTGACTGTTCCTGTGGACAAACTAAATCCAGTTTGGTGCGGAGATGCCTGCCAAACATAAGAAAAGCTGGGGACAGCCCAGTAGTAGCGTGTTTTGTGTTTCGGTACATGGTCAAGGACTCCAGCAGCTTCTCCTCTGACAGTCCGACCTGGTCCATAGTGGACAGTAAGTGCTTCTTAAACGTCTGCACAAACCGTTCTGCCAGCCCATTTGAGGCTGGATGATAAGGAGGTGTTTTGTAGTGTTGGATGCCCAAGCCACTGAGGAAGGATTGAAACTCATGCGATGTAAATTGAGTCCCATTGTCCGAGACGATGGCTGTTGGCGAGCCATATTGAGCAAAGAGTTTCCTTAAGACTAGAATGGTAGCAGCTGAGGTAACAGAAGGCATTTGAAAAACCTCCGGCCATTTTGAATGTGCATCTACAACGATCAAATACATTTTATCCTGGATTGAGCCAGCAAAATCAAGATGGAGTCTTGACCACGGTTCTGTCGGCCATGGCCAAGGTAGCAGGGTTCCTTTCTTTTGGCGTCGCTGAGCTTGACAGCACCCAGGACATTGAGCCACATAATCTTCAATTGCTGTGTCCATTTGTGGCCACCAAACATAACTCCGGGCTCGCTGCTTCATGCGCACTACGCCAGGATGGCCCTCATGCAGTATCCCTAGCATGGTTGGTTGCAAATACTGAGGTATAATCACTCTGTTGCCCCAATGTAGGCAACCAGCATTAGTCACAAGCTCACATTTTCTGGCAAAGTACGGACGAAATTCATCTGGGACTTTCTCTGGCCATCCAGCCTGAACATATGAGAATATCTGAGACAGGACGGGATCTGTGACTGTATGTCTGGCAATTAAGGAGGTGGACATGCAGGATTTCGGCCTGTGTATTTCCACTATGCGTACGTCTCTTGGTGAGTGGTCACCAATTGGCAATCTGGAAAATGCATCTGCATTGCCATGGGCATCATGGGAGCGGTATCTGATAGAATAAGTATAAGCTCCCAAGAATAAAGCGTACCTTTGTAAGCGAGATGCGGTTGTTGTAGAAATTCCTTTCTGAGGGTTCAGTATTGACAACAGAGGTTTGTGGTCAGTGATAAGTGTAAACTCCCGACCATAGATGTACGTAGGAAATTTTTTTGTGGCCCACACAATGGCCAAAGCTTCCTTGTCTATCTGGGAGTAGTTTTGCTCTGCTGAGGTTAAAGACCTGGAGGCAAAAGAAATGGGGCGCTCTGTGCCATCTGGCATGACATGGGAAAGCACAGCACCCAGTCCATAAGGCGAGGCGTCACAAGCCAAGGTGACGTGTTTCTTTAAATCATAGTGGACCAGAACTCGAGAAGACAGAATGGGGTTGATTTACTAAAGGCAAATCCACTTTGCACTACAAGTGCACTGAAAGTGCACTTGGAAGTGCAGTCGCTGTAAATCCGAGGGGGACATGCAAGCAAAATAAAAAACATAATTTTAGCTTGCACATGATTGGATGATAAAATCAGCAGAGCTTTCCCTCATCTCAGATCTTCCCCTCAGATCTAAAGGGACTGCACTTCCAAGTGCACTTGCAGTGCACTTGTAGTGCAAAGTGGATTTGCCTTTAGTAAATCAACACCAATGAGTTTTTTAGAAAGCCGAAAAGCTTCTTCACATTTGGCTGTTCATATCCATTTAGCTCTTGCATCCAGTAAGCGATGTAATGGGTAAAGCTGGTGTGCTAGGTTCGGCAAGAAACGGTGGTAGTAATTCAGGAGGCCAAGGTAGGACCTGAGCTGTGTGACATTCTGGGGAGTAGGGGCATGGGTAAGTGTTTTAACCTTTTCTTCAGTAGTGTGTAACCCATGTCGGTCCACAGTGTGGGCACAAAATTCCAGTCGAGACTTTAGAAATTCGCATTTTGAAAGATTGACACGTAAACCATACCTTTGGAGTCTCTCTAGCACAGTTTCAACATTCTTTCTGTGTTCTTCATCAGTGGGACCAGTGATGAGCATGCCATCTAGTAGACATTGAGTGAAAGGTAGGCCTGCCAGGACCTCATCCATGATTCGCTGCCAGATGGCTGGAGCTGGGGCTATGCCAAAAACCATGCGGTTATATTGGAATACGCCTTTATGGGTTTTAATGGTCAACAGATGAATCTGGGTGTACTTGCAGTTGCAGGTAAGCTTGCTTTAAGTCTATTTTTGTAAACTTTTGCCCCCCAGCCAATGAGCTAAATAGATCTTCAAGTCGAGGCAATGGGTATTGATCCACAAGAAGTTGGTTGTTCAGGGCAACCCTGAAATCTCCACAAATTCTAATGTCTCCATTCTTTTTCTTGACAGGCACAATTGGCGACGCCCATCCACTTCTATAAACTTTAGTTATGATCTTTTCAGGCAATAGGTGGTCCAGCTCTGCTTCCACTTTCTTTCTCAAGGCAAAAGGTACTGATCTTGCCTTACAAAAACGAGGTGTAGCACCAGGCTTCAAGAGGAGGTGGGCCATTTCTCCTTTTACTGTGCCCAAAGAGTCCTCAAAAACCCCCTTAAAGCGTGACTTCAGGGATTCCACCCAATGGTCTACCTCAGAAAGCAATGTACATTGGGCAATGGCAAGAGGAGGCATGCCCAGGGCTTTGATCCAGTCCCTACCGTACAGCGGAGGACCTCCTTTATTGACAACATAAAGGCGTAGAGTTTGACTGTGGTTGCCTAATGTAACAAGGGGTTTCACATAACCCAAGGGCTGTAGTAGTTCCTTGCTGTAGGTTTGTAGTGTGAGATTTGTAGGTTGGAGCGGTAGGGACAGACCCGATGCCTTTAAATCAGTCCATGAAATGACAGACACAGCCGCCCCTGTATCAACATCCATGGAGACAGGACAGCCATTGAGTGTGACATCCACTTTTATCGCAGGAGTACTCCCAGCTACCCGAAACAGTCCAACATGCTGGACACAGGTTTCCTCATCAGAGCTGGAGCCGTTATTGTCAGTATCCATATGAAATGTCTGTTTACGTTTAACTTTTGTGGTAGTGTTCGTGGAGCGTGAGCTGCTGCAAACACGCCCAATATGGCCAGTCTTTCCACAAAGAAAACAAATGACATCCTTGAACTTGCAAGCAGGTGCACTGTGAGTAGTGTTACCACAACGGTAGCAAGTTGGTGTCCTAGAGACAGAAGAATTAGGGTGGCGAGGTTTAGGAAGATTTGGGGACGGCCGTCTTGGGTGTCGGGTGATAGCAGAGTGGAATATTTCCTCTCCCTGGCTTGCAGGAGTTTCAAGTGGTGCCTTCAGTAGGGTGGCGTCCCGTGTAGCCAACTCCATGACCGTAGCAAGGTCAGTGGCTTTCGTCAGAGTCAAGTCGGGTTCTGTGAGTAAACGTTTCTGTATGGCTGGGTCACAGAGTCCCCATGACAAACATGTCATGGAGAGTCGTCTGCAGGTAGTCTCCAAACTGACAAGTGGCAGCTAGTTTACGTAAAGCAATGATATAAGTCTTTATGTCCTCCCCAGCATGCTGCCTTCTACTGTAGAATTTAAACCGCTCTGCAATCTCTAATGGCTTTGGGTTGTAGTGTTCATGTAGCTTCTGAATTAACTCAGGCAGGGGCTTAGAGGCCGGCTTGTCTGGAGAAATTAGGTCTCTGAGAGTGCCATATGCAGCTTGACCCAATGTTGTGAGGAAAACTGCAACTTTCTTTTCTGCAGCCACACTATTTGCTTCCATATACTGCTCCAGCCTCTCCACCCAGGAGCTCCATGATTCAACAGCAGGATCAAATGGTTGAATACAGAGGCGGCTCTCTAATTAGGCAAATTAGGCAGTCGCCTAAGGCCTCGCACTCACAGGGGCCTCGCGGACGCCTAATGTGCCTGTGATCAATACTAATGTCGGCGCCATCGGATCTCTCTATCACCCCTCTCTCTTTCTCACCCCCCCCTTTGCATTGGCTGAATATGGGTGAGGAGGGTGCCCTGGAAGTGGTGCTGATCACCTGTGTGCTAGGTCTGTGCATTTTCTGCAGCCATTTTTCTTGCTTCATTTTTTTTTCCCATTATGGGCGTGAGTGGGGCCTCGTGTCCAAGTTTTGCCTAAGGCCTCACAAAGCCTAGAGCCGCCTCTGGTTGAATAAACCCTATGAAGGCCATGTGTGCTAAAATCCACAATCCTCGTCGCCACTGTTATGTCCCTTAGACACGGGGTGCTAGCAATGCTGCCAGTATCTGCTCAGCAAGTTACACACACAGGCCTGATGAACTTCTTAACCATGAAGAGGGTTTATTACTCACTCAGAAACATGATGACTTGTTACATGGAGGAGTCTTAATACAACAGGCTTCTGTCTTTACCAGATCTATGCATCCATGCTGCTGCTGCTGCTGCTGCTTCCAGTCTCACACACACACACACCCTCTCTACCTCCTGGTACAGCCCCTCCCCCAGCATGCATAAGGAAAAAGGGTGAAGGGTCACAGTGTTCCAGCACAAACATCACACTGATAAAATCAGTACTCCTTAAATCCCCCCTCAAAAAAAAAAAGATCGCCATACACCAGGGGTAGGCAATAGACATGTGCAAAAGGAAAAAATTTGTTTAGTTTCGTTTCGTTTTAATTTGTTAATTAATTAATTTTATTTAGTTAGGTTCGTTAAATTCATTAAAGTGGAGCTCCACCCTAAATAGCAACTTTTGCTATTTGGAACCCTCCCCCCCTCCGGTGTCACAATTGACACCTTTCAGTGGGGAGGGGGGTGAAGATACCTGTCTAAGACAGGTATTTTCACCCACATCCGGGAGTCCTCTCTCCGGGAATCTGCGGGAGTGACGTCACTTCCCGCAGACTTCCCTTGGTGTTCTGGGAGACACTCGGCTCCCAGAACACAGGAGGACAAATCAGAACGGCGCAGCGCAACTCGCGCATGCGCCGTAGGGAACCGGGCATGAAGCCGCAGGGCTTCACTTCCTGGTTCCCTCAGCGAGGATGGCGGAGGGAGCAGCAGAGTGACGAGCGATCGCTCGTCCTCTGCAGCGGACGTCGCTGGACTCCAGGACAGGTAAGTGTCCAAATATTAAAAGCCAGCAGCTGCTGTAGCTGTAGCTGCTGGCTTTTAATATTTTTTTTTCCGGCGGAGCTCCGCTTTAAATTCGTTTTCGGATTTCGTGCCGTTTTCGACCGAATTCGTAAAAACTTTCGGATTCGAAAATGTTTTGACTGGATTCGAAAATATTTCTACTGGATTCGAAATTATTTCAACATGATTCAAAATCATTTCAACCGCATTCGAAAACAATTAGAATAGAATCGAAAATATTGGAAATAATCAAATAGAAAAACAATAGAACAGAATAGAATAAAATACAATATATATATATTATATTTTATTCTATTCTGTTCTATTTTTTTTCTAATCTTTTTTCTATTTCTATTCTAATCTTCTCTAATTGGAATTCGAAAAATCGGTCGCATTCGAAAATATTTCAACCAAATTCGAAAATATATCTACCGGATTCGATAATATTTCAACCAAATTCGATAATATTTCAACCGGATTTGAAATTATTTCAACCGAATAGAAAAGATTATAATAAAAACAGATAATAGACTAGAAAAACAATAGGACAGAATATATTATATTTTATTCTATTCTGTTCTATTTTTTTTCTAGTCTATTCTTTTATATTCTATTCAAATGTTTTCTATTAAAATCAAAATCATTATATACTGAATTCGAATTTCGGAAGATGGTTATATATATATATATATATATATATATATATATATATATATATATATACACATATATATCATTTTTTTTTCCGACATTCGAATTTCGTATAGAATGAATTCTAATTTGAATAGAAAAGATTAGAATAGAAATAGGAAATAGACTAGAAAAACAATAGAACAGAATAGAGTATAGATACTATCTATTAAATTTTTTATTTTTTTTTGCAGATTACTATTTGTTTCCATAAGATCTCCTGCAGACTATTAGCATCTATTTAATTTTTTTTGCAGATCTCCTGCAGACTATAAGCATCTATTTATTTATTTATTTATTTTTTTGCAGATAACTAATAGTCTGCAGGAGATCTGAAAAAAAAAATAGATGCTAATAGTCTGCAGGAGATCTTATGGAAACAAATAGTAATCTGCAAAAAAAATTCAAAAATAAATAGATAGTATCTATACTCTATTCTGTTCTATTGTTTTTCTAGTCTATTTTCTATTTCTATTCTAATCTTTTCTATTCAAATTAGAATTCATTCTATACGAAATTCGAATGTCGTAAATTTTTATATATATATATATGTAGCGGGGTGTTCCCCTTTAATGCAGAGAGACAAGAAGTTCCAGGGGAGAGGTGAGTCGGGAGGAAGTAAAGAGACATTATGGAAGTGAAAGCAGAGGAGAGAGAGACTACATCTCCCAGTACATCTTGCAGCACCCAGGGTGCATTGCTCCAGAACAGAGACTGCTGGGGCAGACTTTATAAAGGGAAGGCGGATCCGATGGGTGGCACTTCTTGCACACCCCACATCGAATTCATCTTCGGAAAAGATCTTCTCCCACCTGGTCAGCTGGGCCTTGGCTCTTTCTTTCCAAGCCCTGGGTAGGTTCGGGTTTTCCACGGACAGTTTCTCCCAAACATCTCCTCCGTCACCCGTCCCCTTGACTTCGGACCAAGTGACCGGGGCAGCAGGGCTCACCTGACCAAGCAACACTCTGGCAGGGATCTCCATGGGTCCTCCCGTAGTGTTCCTAACACTCACCGGAACTCTGCCATGGGCCTTCTTCAGGGCCTTGAACGGAATCACTTCTGGTATCACTTCCAGGCCTGAGGACTCTTCCCTTGGGTCTGATTCCAGCATGACAAAGGGGCCAGGTTGTTCCCACGAAAGCTTCACAGTGGCCCTAAGACAGGTTACTTCTCCGGGCTGTAGCACTACTCTTTCTCTGCCAAGTCTCCACACCTTCCCTATCCCCTCTCCCGGGGTCTTCTGCTCTAAGACCAGTCGTTGGTAGGCCGTCTTTAGCATGGGATGGATTTTGGTGGCTGAATGGTTTCTCTCTTTCACTAGAGGGGTCAGGAGTCTCCTGACTAGATCCGTGTTTGTCCCAATGATCAGGGAAATCTTGCTGGCTCCAGGCGGCCGGGGACACACAACTGCCAGGGTGTCAAACACTTCAGCCTTCCCAGCCACGGATGGGTCGAAAGTCATCTTTATGGGCAGGTACCCATCATAAGGGAAACTCTGGGTCCCAAGTCCCCATATCTCCAGCTCTTCTATCTTCTGGATAGGCAGATGACTCAAGTGCCTATCATAGAAGTCCCGGTATAGTAAAGTCACCTGTGCTCCGGTGTCCAAAAGAGCTTTAGTATAGACTCCTTCCACTTGAATGGGCACAGTAGGAGACGGGCCCACCAGTTCCTTTGGGTATGGCCGGACTGGGGTCACCTCTTTTTTTTGGCTTTCGACCCTTGCCCTGCTCCTTTTGGACTTTAATTTTTCCTGAGCCTGGCATGCATTGACTTTCTCCCTCTCAATGGGGGCACAAACCCGCTGAGGGATGTTATTGTTCCTTTTAGGTGGATGTTCCTTCTTTGGGGTGCTGTACTTCCACTGAGGGGTCTTGCCCCCTCCCTCTGGGGTACATCTTGGTGGGGGTGTACTATACCTCCTCCTAGGAGTTTTGTCTCCTCCATTCTTGGCCTTTTTTTTTAGTTTGGAGCGCACTGAAGATGATGGGCACCCGGTTGACTCCTTCACCGGGGCCCTTTGGAGTTTCCCGCCGGCTTGCAATTATCTGTTCTCTTCTTCTTTGGGCTGGAGCATACGTTAGCAAAGTGGCCACTCCCTCCGCAGTTATAGCAAATCACCTCTTCTCGGTCCTGTAGGGAGGCCGGTGCTGAGGTGTTCGGGAACAACTCCTTTCTTGGGCTTGGTTTCTCTCGTCTTCTCTGATCTTTCTCCATCAAAGAGGTCAGCATCTCCAACACTTGGGCCATTTGCGATTTCAGAGTGTCAACCTCCGCATCTCTTTCTGGGCTCTTGACCGAATGGACCAACACTGGTACAGGTGTGACATTCGCCTTGGCCACCTGCTGATCTTCCTGCAGCGCCTCTTCGTCCCTAATAATTTTTATTAGATCAGAGTAGGTTAGTGACATTCCTCCTCCTGAGGTTTTCAGGTGCAGCCAGACCGGGTCTGAGCGCCGCGCTCCCCTCATGATCTGCTTCATGCATGCTTCATCTGCATCTTTGGGCAGCATTCCCTTCTTCAGTACAATCTTGCATAACTGCCTGTTCAGCCTTCTAACATATTCTGACAGTTTCTCATTCGGCTGCTGGAGAGTGTGTTCAATTTGATAAATCATCTCTGACACCTTCTCCAGCTGACCAAACTCTTCCTGCAGCATGGCCAGGCAATCTTGAGCTGTACAGTTTTCATTTCCAAACCGGAAGCTCTTCACCGCTTCTGCCGCGGCACCTTTCAGACTTTCTAAGACTCGCTGTCTCTTCTGTGCCTCAGGCACCTCCCATGCTTCTACTGCCTGCAATGCCTGTTCCACCCAAGTGTCAAAATCTTCCTCCCCCGCAGGGACGGGGAGCTTCCCTGAGAAGGTGCTAAGCTTCCGGTAACCGGCCTCCACATGCACCGTACTGCTTTTCTGGCACTTAATTACAAGGTCTCCTAGAGCATTCAACAATTCAGGCCCTATAGCGGCCAGCGGTGATCCCGGGCTTAATAGTTCCTTAAGCTTTTCTGCTTTAGGGGATAGTGGTGGAGATAATTGTGGGAGTGATGGCTTTGGTGTCTGAAACCATTCTTCCTTCACTGGCAGCGTATGTATCAAGTGATAGATCTGATTATCTATGGCTTGTATACTCTGACTTTTAAAATGCTCTGGGATTTCGTTTTTCCATTCTACCAGTGCGTATGTAAACGAGATCACTGGATCTGGCCTAAAATCCATCACCCATGCTTTGTGGCTCGGAGACAGTAACAATACGAGCTGTTTTATCTCCTCTTCCTTCCATCTTTCCCCCGGGAGTACAATGACTACCGCCGCGGTTGGATCGGCGCCAATCGCTGCGCACCACTGTGACATTGCCAGCGGGTCCATGCTGGTACTTCTGACCGGCTTGATTGCAGCGTGCAACGTACAAGGATCCCGGACTCGAGCCCCCACGTGTAGCGCTACCCCCAGTTAAGAGAGCCGCTGATATTGATTTGGGCCCTGCAGTGCACCGCTGTCAACCCCCGGCAATCGGCTCTAACCTCCCGTGGCACAGCTGGTGATAGAGAGATAGGACCGCGTGATCGCAACTGTTGGTGACGCAGTCCTATAACAAACATACACAGAATATACTTTAAAACTCCTATTAAAGTAAGCGGAACTGACACCAAATGTACTTTACCCAGATATTTTACTGAGGCTAATGGGCAAGTAATAAACAACAGTATAACAAGTTGCAGATCCCTGCAATAAACAGTAATAAAGATAAACAGAGTAATCAGAATAATAAAGTATTGCTATGCAACTCTAGCGCTGCCCTTTTACAGCTACTTCCCCTCATGGGTAGACTAACACCCAGCAATGTCTACCTATGCAGTCAGGCCTGACTGATCTAAATGGAAGTTCAGTGAAACAATATTCGCTAGCAATCTCTCGGTGGTGCACTTGAAGAACAACTTTGTAATCCCAACAAATAGTAAAGATAAAGGATCTGTCTTTAAACAGCTCTCACCACCTGGACAAGTCCAAGTCCGTTTCCTCCATCGATTCGTCTAGGAACAGGAATCCACCGACATCCAAGTCTTCAATCCTTCTGGTGTACTGCAGCAAGGAGGATTAGATGTCTCTAAGGCTCTGCTAGGTTGGCAGAGGGCTCTTTGGAAAGGAGCACACGGCCCGGGCTTCAGGCCTTGTGCACACAGCAGTTCAGCACAGACATCCTCTTGCTAGGAGAGGGGAGTCCAAAAAGACCGACCAAAACTCCGCCTCCCCTTTATAAAGTCTGCCCCAGCAGTCTCTGTTCTGGAGCAATGCACCCTGGGTGCTGCAAGATGTACTGGGAGATGTAGTCTCTCTCTCCTCTGCTTTCACTTCCATAATGTCTCTTTACTTCCTCCCGACTCACCTCTCACCTGGAACTTCTTGTCTCTCTGCATTAAAGGGGAACACCCCGCTACATATATATATATATATATATATTGTGACAGCAGGAAGGTAAAGTCACCTGGTTGCATCCAGGGGGGTAGATATATTTCGTCCCCGAGTTTCAGGCTTTACGCCGACTTATACAACTAGGTGGAGAGTTGTATAAGGATAGTGTGGCTCATGGATGACTCATACCTCTAGGGAGAGTGTGGGGCGTCGTACAGACAGGGAGTTGATGAGGCCAGCTGAAGCTTGTCAGCTCATTTAGGCCTCTATAAAAACTCCCAGATTCATTAGGTGTTTGCTCATGCCTGGAACCAAACCTGTGTGGACTGTCTAGGGAGAGTGAACCCCTGTGCGGTGAGACAAAGCCTGTGTGGCTATTTGCTTGGACATTTAAAACCAGGGACTTAGGGACTAGGACAGCACTAGGCTGATCCCAGTTGTTAGTTAGGAAACCTGTATGTTTAGTCAGAGGTCAAGTTGACCAGGATTTATTTTGTTTATGTTTCTTTTGCTTTGCTGTGTTTTGTCACTGTAAATAGAAAATAAACCGCACCTTTTTGATTTTGAAAACCACAACCTCCGTTTGCTGGGCCTGTTTTTGTGTGGGGAGCCCATCTCGGGGGTCACACACACCCGCTGCCGAGCTAACCCCCTCACAGTTGGTGGAGAACCAGTGGCAGTTTTTTTTTTAAGCCAGCATGGAGGAGATACTGAAGCAGCTGGCTCTAGCAAATGCCAATCAACAGCAGACAAATGCAGGTTTGCAAAAGAACTTCGCAGCCCAGCAGCAAGCTCATCAACAGAGCCTTGCAGCCCAGCAGCAGACAAACGCAACTTTGCAACAGAGTCTGGAGGCTCAGCAACAAGCCCAGCAGCAATCTGAGGCCCGCTTCATAGACCTGTTGCAGAAGCAAGAGCAGAGACTACAACAACAGATGGAAGCAGTAATGCAGCAACGTCCGCAGACCAGTGAGGAAAGCCGTCCCACTAATACCACGTCCTTTGGGGTGAGTCGTTTATTGACAAAAATGACTGGAGAGGATGATCCAGAGGTATTTTTGACCACATTTGAAAGGACCGCTGAAAGAGAAAAGTGGCCTGAGGAGCAGTGGGCTGGACTGGTGGCTCCTCTGTTAACTGGTGAATCGCAGAAAGCTTACTATGACCTAGAGCCTAACCAAGCAAAAGACTATGTGATGCTAAAAGCTGAAATATTGGCAAGGCTGGGTGTCACCCAGGCTGTCCGGGCTCAGCGTGTGCATAACTGGACTTTCCAGCTTGGAAAACCCCCCAGGTCTCAAATGTATGATCTCATTCACCTGAGCAGAAAGTGGCTACAGCCAGAGACTTTGTCCGCACCAAAGATTGTGGAACATGTTGTAATGGATCGGTTTTTGAGAGCTCTTCCTACTGCCATCCAAAAGTGGGTAAGCCATGGAGACCCAGAGACGGCCGATGGTCTTGTGGATCGTGTGGAGAAATACTTGGCTACAGAGAACCTGACGGCCTCTTCCAGAGACACTCGGACTTTCCACCCTAAGACCAGACCATCCCCAGGGGCGGATAAGAGGATTCCAAGGGGTGAGGGTGGAGAGAGTGAGAGGGTGGGAGCTCTACCCCAAGTTTGGCGAGAACAGCCTGGGAAATCAGCGGCTCAAGAGGCCGCAAGAAGGATCGTTTGCTACCGCTGCCGGCAAGCGGGACATATTGCAGCCAATTGCCCGGTTGTGGAGGAACCCATGCAGTGTGACTTTCTGACGGGCAGACGTCAGTCGCTGTGTGCGACAGTCGCATGCACTGCCATTCGAGGAACTGAGAAACATTTATGCAAAATGTGTGTTAATGGTAGAAATGTTGTGGTATTGTTGGATTCAGGTAGCCTTGTGACCCTGATAAAGGCTGAGTTAGTTAAAACAGAGGTCTCTGGGAATAGCAAGGTAGCTGTTATTTGTGTGCATGGGGACACCCGAGAGTATCCAGTGACTACAGTGTGTTTCGAGACCCCCAAAGGTACCCTCTCTCATCCAGTGGGCTTAGTATCTCAGTTACCGCATGACGCCATTGTGGGAAGGGATTTTCCGAAGTTCTGGGAACTGTGGGATGAACCTGAGCCCCCCACTGGTGCCCCTATGTACCAGGAATGTGATAGCCAGAACTCCCCTGAGAGTGGTGAGGACTCTCCGGAATTTCCCTTATCAGTATTGGCAGGGGAGACTCAAGAAACTGGAGAGGAGCCCACCTCCTCAGACGAAAACCTACCGTCTGTGGAGTTTTCTGATCTTGAGGTTCACAGGGAAAACTTTGCCACAGAACAGTTGAAAGACCCCGCCCTAATAAAGGCACGGGAAAACGTAGTGAAAATAGATGGCGAGTTAGTGAACCCAGATAATACCTGCACTTACCCATACTTCAGCGTAGAGAAGGACCTACTGTATCGGGTGGCAAAAAGGGCAGAAGAAACCGTTGAGCAGCTTGTGGTGCCCAAACCTTACAGGAAGTTGGTGTTGGAGTTGGCCCATGGGCACATTCTTGGAGGTCATCTGGGGACAGAGAAAACCCGAGAGAGGGTATTACAGAGATTCTATTGGCCGGGGTGATGAAGGACATAGAAAATTATTGTTCCTCCTGCCCTGTGTGTCAGAGGTCGGCCCCGATGCCACATTTCCGTAGCCCGCTGGTCCCTCTACCCATCATTGAGGTCCCGTTTGAGAGGATCGCCATGGATTTGGTAGGTCCTATAATCAAGTCCGCTAGGGGGCACCAGTACATATTAGTTATAATGGACTATGCCACCCGTTATCCAGAAGCGATCCCTCTCCGAAATACCTCGGCCAAAACCATAGCCAAAGAGCTATCTCTTGTGTTTAGCCGGGTGGGTATTTGTAAAGAACTGCTTACGGACCAAGGTACACCCTTTATGTCCCGGGTTATGAAGGAGCTGTGTAAATTGTTCAAAGTGACGCAATTACGTACATCTGTGTATCACCCCCAAACCGATGGGCTGGTTGAAAGGTTCAACAAAACCCTAAAACAAATGTTGAAGAAAGTGGTGGATAGAGATGGAAAGGATTGGGACTGTCTACTTCCTTATCTGATGTTTGCTATTAGGGAGGTGCCCCAATCCTCTACGGGATTCTCCCCCTTTGAGTTACTGTATGGGAGACACCCAAGAGGGCTGTTGGATATTGCCAAGGAAACTTGGGAAAGTGAGAGTTCTCCCCACAGGAGTGTGATTGAGCATGTCGCCCTGATGCAAGACCGAATTGCACAGGTAATGCCCATCGTGAAGGAACATTTGGCCCAAGCGCAGTTAGCACAGCAGAGAGTGTACAACCGTGGAGCCAAGACCCGTACCTTTTCCCCGGGGGATAGGATACTGGTACTTGTCCCTACGGTTGAAAGTAAATTCCTTGCCAAATGGCAAGGCCCCTACGAGATAATGGAAAAAGTGAGCGAAGTGAATTACAAGGTCAGACAACCAGGAAGGCGAAAGCCCGAACAGATCTATCACGTTAATCTGTTGAAAGCCTGGAGGGATAGAGAGTCCCTAGTCGCAGACACTTGGTCACCAGCTCAAACTGGTTGCGTGATTCCTGAGGTTGGAATAGCAGCCACCTTGTCACAACCCCAACAACAGGAGGTTAAGGAGTTTGTGCTTCGCAACAAGGAGGTATTCTCTGAGCTGCCGGGACAAACATCTGGGGTAGAGCATGACATCATTACCCCGCCCGGTGAAAGGGTGAAGTTAAAACCCTATCGGATCCCAGAGGCCCGACGGGAGGCAATACGGGAGGAAGTACAGAAAATGCTGAACTTAGGGGTGATAGAGGAGTCCCAAAGTGATTGGTCTAGTCCCATTGTGTTGGTGCCTAAACCGGATGGGAGCTGGCGATTTTGTAACGATTTTCGTCAGTTGAACAAAGTTACAAAATTTGACACCTACCCCATGCCACGTATAGATGAGTTGATCGACCGGCTGGGAACAGCCCGATACATGACGACTCTTGACCTCACAAAAGGGTATTGGCAAATCCCCCTGGCCAAGTCGGCCAAAGAGAAAACCGCATTTGTAACCCCAGACGGGGCGTTCCAATATAAAAGAATGCCGTTCGGGTTACAGAATGCGCCGGCCACATTCCAGCGGAAAATGGACCAGATGCTGAGGCCCCATCGGAAGTATGCTGCGGCTTACCTGGATGACATAATTGTCCATAGCACAGATTGGGCCTCACATCTGCCAAAAGTGCAAGCAGTCCTGGACTCTGTTCGGGAAGCGGGGTTTACGGCTAACCCCAAGAAGTGTACCATTGGGCAGGAGGAGGCCAAATATCTTGGGTACACCATTGGGAGGGGAGTAATAAAACCCCAACTCAACAAAGTCGAGGCCATCCAGAGTTGGCCACGTCCCAACAGCAAGAAGCAGGTACGAGCCTTTCTGGGAATCGCTGGGTATTATCGGCGATTCATTCCCCACTTTGCTTCTAAGGCTGTGCCCCTAACCAACCTGACGAAGGGGAAAGGGTCGGTCATGATTAAATGGACCCCCGAGGCTGAGGCAGCATTCCAATTCTTGAAACAAGCCTTATGTAGCCAGCCAGTGTTGTACTCACCCGACTTCTCTAAAGACTTTGTCGTACAAAGTGATGCGTCAGATGTGGGGTTAGGAGCAGTATTGTCCCAGGTCTGGAACGGGGAAGAGCACCCAGTCATTTACCTCAGCAGGAAGTTGAAGTCCCATGAGGTAAATTACGCCACCGTTGAAAAGGAGTGTTTAGCGGTGAAGTGGGCTCTAGATTCCCTTCGGTACTACCTGCTAGGTAGGCACTTTGACATGGTTACGGATCACGCTCCGTTAAAGTGGATGGCTCAAAACAAGGAAACAAATAGAAGAGTGAATAGGTGGTTCCTGGCCCTCCAGGAATTCAACTTCACAGTAAAGCATCGCCCTGGCGTTCAAATGGGGAATGTGGATGTTTTGTCTCTAGTACATGAATGCCTGATTGCTGGTGTTCCAACCCCGAGGTTAAAACAAGAGGGGGGGGGGTATGTGACAGCAGGAAGGTAAAGTCACCTGGTTGCATCCAGGGGGGTAGATATATTTCGCCCAGATTCAGGCTTTACGCCGACTTATACAACTAGGTGGAGAGTTGTATAAGGCTAGTGGGCTCATGGATGACTCATACCTCTAGGGAGAGTGTGGGGCGTCGTACAGACAGGGAGTTGATGAGGCCAGCTGAAGCTTGTCAGCTCATTTAGGCCTCTATAAAAACTCCCAGATTCATTAGGTGTTTGCTCATGCCTGGAACCAGACCTGTGTGGACTGTCTAGGGAGAGTGAACCCCTGTGCGGTGAGACAAAGCCTGTGTGGCTATTTGCTTGGACATTTAAAACCAGGGACTTAGGGACTAGGACAGCACTAGGCTGATCCCAGTTGTTAGTTAGGAAACCTGTATGTTTAGTCAGAGGTCAAGTTGACCAGGATTTATTTTGTTTATGTTTCTTTTGCTTTGCTGTGTTTTGTCACTGTAAATAGAAAATAAACCGCACCTTTTTGATTTTGAAAACCACAACCTCCGTTTGCTGGGCCTGCTTTTGTGTGGGGAGCCCATCTCGGGGGTCACACACACCCGCTGCCGAGCTAACCCCCTCACAATATATATATATATATATATAACCATCTTCCGAAATTCGAATTCAGTATATAATGATTTTGATTTTAATAGAAAAGATTTGAATAGAATATAAAAGAATAGACTAGAAAAAAATAGAACAGAATAGAATAAAATATAATATATTCTGTCCTATTGTTTTTCTAGTCTATTATCTGTTTTTCTATTTTATTATAATCTTTTCTATTCGGTTGAAATCATTTCGAATGCGGATGAAATATTATCGAATCCGGTAGATATATTTTTGAATTTGGTTGAAATATTTTCGAATGCGACCGATTTTTCGAATTCCGATTAGAATAGATTAGAATAGAAATAGAAAATAGACTAGAAAAAAAATAGAACAGAATAGAATAAAATATAATATATATATTGTATTGTATTCTATTCGGTTCTATTGTTTTTCTATTTGATTATTTCCAATATTTTCGATTCTATTCTAATTGTTTTCAAATTCGACTCGACTAGAATTATTTTCGAATTCGATTCGAATTTCGTCCGTGGTTTTTCGATTCGAAACTTTCGGATTCGGTTGAATTCGTTAGCATTGTAATTCGTTAATTCGGATGCATCCGAACGTCCGAATAATGAAAATTCGTCCGAATTTCGATTCGGAACGAAACAAAATGCACATGCCTAGTAGGCAACCAGTAGCCCTCCAGCTGTTGCGGAACTACATTTCCCATGAGGCATTGCAAGGCTGGCAGTTACAATTACTCCCAGAGGCATGATGGAACTTGTGGTTCTGCAACAGCTGGAGGGCCCCAGGTTGTCTACCCCTGCCATCAGGGCCGCTGATAGAAATCATGGGGCCCCGTACAGCCTACCTGGCAGGGCCCCCTTCGCAGCCCCACCCTCAACCCTGCCCCTGGCCCCTCCCCCAGCCCCGCCTTGAAACAAAGTGCAGGAACAGGCTGGATGAAGTACATATATGTGATCCAGCCTTCCCGTGCCACCTTGCTGCAGTAAATGTACTGAGGGTGGGCAGCAAGCAGTTAAAAGGAAAAGGTTGGGTTTGATCTGTGCCTCCCATCACTACTATAGAGCAATGGATCTAAATGGACCTGTGTCCATTTACACCTGCCTACCTCCAATCCGATCCGCTAAACAAAACGGAAAGGGATCCGTTCCCCTCCATCTAGCGAATCGGATTGGAGGGCAGTCGGGTGTAAACGGATAGCTGGTTTGTTTACACCAACCGCCCTTAGAGCAGAGTGGGCTGTCTCTGTGTCTGCTCTGCATAAGCTGAGTGGACACGGACCTGTCATCAGCCCACTCCACTCAGCAAGGGATCAGTGGACAGATTCCCCTCTGAACAAGCAGATTCTACTCAGTGTGAAAGCCTTGATCGCAAAAAGCAACACAGGGAGCTTAAAATCATCAGCATTATAACACACAGGCACACTCTATCATGGCTGGAACTGTTACAGTGTGTTATATAACATGGCTGTTGGGTGCTGACCTTGTTAACTTATGACCAAAAAGCTACAAAATCAGCACCCAACAGCCATGTCATGTAACACACTGTGAGAGAGAACCTGCTGTCTGCTGTCTGCTGCCTGTGTGTTATACATGGTGACATTATAGGAATGTACAGTGCACTGCAGTATAGCGTTATATTCATTCACCCACCCCCAGCAGTAGCCGCAAATTCCGGGTTCCTCCTCTGCCTCTGGACCCTGTCAGCTGCTTGCCGCCGCCCACCTCACAACCTCCCACAAACTCTCCGTCTCTCACGGGCTGACTACTGACTGAGTGGGGAGCTGTACAGATGAAGATCCCCCCGCCAGGGAAGGAAACAAGCAACCGCATTGGCAGGCTGACGGCTGATACTTTAATCAGTGGAGCGGGCGCGGGATGCAGTGCCCATGTGCCCGAAACTGAAAAAAAAATCCCTTCACTCCCACATCAGAGAGAAGGTGCCCGGAAGATCATAGCAACAATACACCCCCCCTAAGCTAGTAGGAGCGGCTGAGCTGGGGGGTGTATTTCAGAAAGCCATTTTTTTGTTTTTGTTTTTTTTATTCTGCGCTGTCTGTGAGGCTGCCCGGGCCCCCTTTGCTGAGCTGGGGACGCCGGCCCCGTACAACGGGGCCAGTTGTACTTGCCTATCAGCGGCCCTGCCTGCCATACACAGTTAAATTTTTCCGTTCAACTTGCTAAACAAAAAAAAAAATTCTAACATTCCTCCATTCGCACTACACAGTATGGATGGACAAATCTCTTGCTATGGCTATTGAATTCTGACATCTGGCTCCATCAGCTATCAGAATATATGAACAGCAGCTGCATCCAATTGGCTGGCAATTTTCCTTCCCGCTTCTTTAATTTTTCAGTTGAAGAAGATTGGATGGGAGGGTGGCAACAAGGCTAACCCCATAGCAAAGTTTGTCAGGTTCATCAGGAATCAGGTAAAAGGTGCAACATATATCACCAGCATTGGTTCCCCAAGAACCATGGGCGTAGCATAAGAGGTTGCAGGGGTCACAATCGCAACCCCGCCCCTAGCTCCAGAGGGCCCCAGCAGCCTCCCTGTCATATTATCATATCCTCCACAAAGTCCAGCTCCGATCTGCCCTAGGGCCCCACAGCCACGCTCCAGTACTGGGCTTCTACTTTGCCTTCCACAGTCCACACCCCTCCAATCTCATTGGCTGGGGAGAAGCTGTGAGGCATTTCCTGAATGGAGAGGAGCACAAGGTGGGAACAGCCCAGGATGGGGAAGTGTCTGTGCTGTGTGCTGGCAACATGGAATGGTAACCGTGCTTAGCGAGGCAAGAGGAGGAGAGTGCCGTCCTATAGCCATGAAGGGACCGATGTCACTGGTGAGGTAAGACACCGCTCAGTGTCTCCTAGTCACCAGCTGGGATTGTCCGCTTCCCCCTTCCCTGACAACTGGGAAAAAGACACACACCTCTGGGAGGTGACCTTCCCCCAACACCTGCCAACACTGACAGAGAAACCTTCAGAAATTGCTAAAACAAATCCCTTAACACCTCCTCAGGGGCCCCCTGAAGGGCTGCAGGCTCCAGATTTTGTGTCACATGGCTTTGCCCTCCCAGATCTAAGTTGCACACCCCCCTCCAAAGCCCCCTGACCACCCCCTCTGCCCTGGATACTATGCCGGGCTGCTGAGCTCCTTTCCCATTACAGCACTCTATACTGTTCCTCCTCTGCAGGGCTGAAATCACATTTATTTACAACACAGCCAGTTAGCCATGATCTGCACAGGGTGTATCTGCCTACTGCAACTGCACTGCCGTTCTGACCAGAGAATTTCACAGGTCAGAAGGGCAACATAAAAGCCAGAAACACCCTGTGAAGACTGACAGACTTTGTGTAAAGGAATGTGATTTTGGCCCTGTGTATTGGGGGGGGGAGGAGCTGTATACAGTACTGGGATGGGAAAGGAGCTCTGCCAAGTGACCTGCCAGGGGTCCCTGTCCTCTGATTCTCCAGCGGTGATCCCTGTCCTCTGAAGTAAAGAGGAACGCTGGGAACTCAAAACTCTTAAGCTACTTTAAGTATCTTGGCGTGCGGTGGATGTATCTGCATGCACGGTAGAAGTGGAGGGTGGTAATGGAGGGGGGCCAGGTCAACTTTTGCATCGGGGGCCACAAGCTTCAAGCTACGCCTCTGCCAAGAACCCTTACCAGATGACTTCCATGGGCCTCCATTTACAACAAACCTGTTCCTTGCTCACCAACCTCACTGCCCTTCCCAATTATCAATTAGTTTAATGGCATCACAGGGGGTAGGGGCTCTGCACTCCTTTAGTCAGTAAAATAACTAAAATGTGTAACCAAGTGATATATTCAAATGTGATATCCTGCCAACATCCCAAAAGTACACAACGTCAAGCGTCACAGCGCCGCCAACGCTAACCAGATGGCCGCCATGCCCGAAGAGGAGGGGCATGGCTGGGATGGAGGTCCACCATTACGTGAGTCCTAAATGGAAGAAAAAGCACATAACCTGCCCATCCACCCAAGGCCAACACAAACAGACACTGGGGAGACCCATGCATGCCGGGTAGTGAGCGATAACCCTGCCAAAGCCTTTTATATATTATATATAGTTGACTCTGTCCTCAAAAGTTCAGTGGGGGGTCTCTTTCTTTGGTTCAGTCACTAAAAGAAAGATCCTTGTTGTTCCCCCAAGTACATAATGACCCTTTTATAGGATGACCAAATATGCTTTCTCTGCTCATTGTTAGTGAAGACCTATCCGTGTTATTATTAAAGCGGAGTTCCACCCATATAAAAGTCAGCAGCTACAAAAAGTGTAGCTGCTGACTTTTAATAATCAGACACTCACCTGTCCCACGGTCCAGCGATGCGGGCGAACAAAGCCCCGCTCCTCTCCCCCTCCGCTCTGCGGTGTCGGCATTCTGACTGTGGGCCCTTGCCTGTAGCTTCACGGCCCGGCACGCACTGCGCATGCACGAGCCGCGCTGTGCGCTGTAATTGGCCAGGCAATCTTCTGGGACCTGTGACATGTCCCGGAAGATTGCAGGGAGGGAGGAAAGAGAGGTGAACTTCCTTCCGGCGCCGCGGAGCCCCGGGAGGGAGGGGGAGCTGGGTATCCCTAAAAAGAGGGTATCCACCCCCCCCCCAAAAAAAAAATGACATGCCAAATGTGGCATGTCAGGGGGACACCTTAACTTGAAACGGAAGTTCCATTTTTGGGTGGAACTCTTTTTTAAAGTATACAAGTGGAGTATACTCCATACAAGTAAAAGGTTTCTGCTTAGAACTTCCCTTTATATTCACAATGCTGATCCCAGGAGGGCACACAGAACCATAGGCTCTAATTACTGCAATAAAATACATCCTGTTCCCTGATTCCTCCTTTCTTAGTTTTATACATTTCTTTTTTTCTGTAACATATGCTAACTAATATAATTACCATATGCAGGAATCCTTTTAAGGGGGAGTCTAGTCCTATATTGCATTATGTTCATTCATTAACACTATTTTCCTTCATTCAGAAACCTACTGAGCTGTATGTTTGTTCAGTGTGTGCTTGGTCGGTAGTTGAACTTTATTCTTTTTGCTATAATAAATATCCCAATTTTTTATTTATTTTTTGTTTTTTATCAGTTTAGGCCGATATGTATTCTTCTACATATTTTTGGTATAAAAAAAAAATCACAATAAGTGTATATTGATTGGTTTGCACAAAAGTTATAGCGTCTACAAAATAGGGGGTAGATTTATGACATTTTTATTTTTTTATTTTTTTTACTAGTAATGGCGGCGATCTGTGATTTTTGTCAGGACTGCGATATTGCGGCGGACAGATCGGACACTTTTGACACTATTTTGGGACCATTCACATTTATACAGCAAGCAGTGCTATAAAAATGCACTGATTACTGTGTAAATGTGACTGGCAGGGAAGGGGTTAACACTAGAGGGCGATCAAGGGGTTAATGTGTTCCCTGGGAGTGATTCTTACTGTGGGGGGAGGGGACTGACTGGGGGAGGTGACCGATCTGTGTCCCTATGTACAAGGGACACACCATCGGTCTCCTCTCCCTAACAGGATGTGGATCTCTGTGTTTACACACAGAGATCTACGTCCCTGGCTCTGTGACGAGCAATCGCGGGTGCCCGGCGGACATCGCGGCCGCCGGGCACGCGCATCGGGTCCCCAGTGATGCAGCGAGCGCGCGCGCTCCACACTGCGGTAATCCCAGGACGTCATATGACGGCCGTCTGGAGGAACGAAGGGTTCCTGCGGCCGTCATTTGACTATGGGCCGGGCGGGAAGTGGTTAATCACTGCTGTGTTTTTTTATTTATTTTTTTGAAGAAAAAAAAAGACTATTTAAAAAAAAAAAAAAAGTTGTTTCTTTGATTCTGTCAGAAAATTTTGTAAATAACTAATTTTGCTGATAGGCTGCACTGATGGGCACTGATAGGCTGCACTGATAGGCACTGATGAGGCAGTGTTGATGGGCACTGATAGACTGCAATGATAGGCACCGATGAGGCAACACTGAAGGACACTGGTTAGATAGAACTTCTGAGGAGGCACTAATATGCAGCACTGATGGGCACTGATATGCAGCACTGATAGGCGGCACTTATGGTTAATGATAGGTGGCACGGATAGGCAGAACTGATGGGCTGCACTGATGAGCAGGCACTGATGTGCACTGAAAGGCATCACTGATGGGCACAGAATGGCCTCACTGATGGGCACAAATTGGCATCACTGATGTGCACAGCTTTGTGTCACTGATGGGCGCAGTCATTTCTGTCTACTGCTTCATTCCTCTGTTATCTGCATAAATCAATTCTTACAAGTTTTCCTGACACCAAGAGAAAACAGATGACAGGGAAGGGAGCTCCAGCACACAGCCAAAATATATGTATGACGTTGTTAGCTTAAGTATTGACAAAGTTATTGCCGAATAAACTGGCCTATAGCAGATATGTGAAAATTGCTCTAGTCCATAGGAGTTGAACTAGTTTGAGAGGCAAAGTGGTTAATGTCAATTCAGGTTTACATCCATTTAGAAGATAAACATTTTAGCAGACAGATTTTTTTTCTGTAGGAGAGACTTTAAATGTTACTTCTACCAGAAAACTTCTTTACCTGTGTGCTAGCAATATTGCTTTGACATGTGTAGCACACCATACAATTTTGACCACTATATTGTCAAAAGTATTGGGACACCTGCCTTCACACGCACATGAACTTTAATGGCATCCCAGTCTTAGTCCATAGGGTTCAATATTGAGTTGGCCCACCCTTTGCAGGGTTGAGTTTAGGACTCTGTGCAGGCCAGTCGAGTTCTTCCACCCTAAACTGGCCCATCCATGTCTTTTTGGACCTTGCTTGGTGCACTGGTGAGCAGTCATGTTGGAACAGGAAGGGGTCATCCCCAAACTGTTCCCACAAAGTTGGGAGCATGAAATTGTCCAAAATGTCTTGGTATGCTGACGCCTTAAGAGTTCCCTTCACTGGAACTAAGGGGCCAAGCCCAACCCCTGAAATACAACCCCACAACATAATCCCCACCTACCAAATGATTTGGACCAGTGTACAAAGCAAGGTCCATAAAGACATGGATAAGCGAGTTTGGGGTGGAGGAACTTGACTGGCCTTGACAGAATCCTGACCTAAACCCGATAGAACACCTTTGGGATGAATTAGTGTGGAGACTGTGAGCCAGGCCTACTCATCCAACATCAGTGCCTGACCTCACAAATACACTTTCTGAAGAATGGTCAAACATTCCCATAGACACACTTCTAAACGTTGTGGACAGCTTTCCCAGAAGAGTTGAAGCTAGTATAGCTGCAAAAGGTGGGCCAACTCAATATTGAACCCTATGGACTAAGATTATAGGATGCCATTAAAGTTCATGTGTGTGTAAGGGCAGGTGTCCCAATACTTTTGACAATAAAGTATAGTATATGGTGTAATTTCTCTATTCTGACTTGTCAGTAAATTACGTTACATTCAAGTTAGATTGACAGCACTGTATTATACCAGTAGTGCACTGATGATTATGCAGCACTAGCCCTTCCTTTTGCTGTCTGATTCCTGCTGTGCATAATCAGCAAGCTAATATAATATGAGTGGGCAACTCAATATTGAACCCTACGGACTAAAGCCCTGTACACACGATCGGTTTTACCGATGAAAACAGTCCGATGGACTTTTTTTATCAGACAAACCGATTGTGTATGGGACCCATCTGTCTTTTTTCCATCGGTGTTAAAAAAAATAGAACATGTTTTAAATTTATCCGATGGAAAAAAAAACGATAGCAAATTACTATCGTCTGTGGGGAACTCCATTGGATAAAAAACCCACGCACGCTCAGAATAAATTCGACACATGCTCAGAAGCATAGAACTTCATTTTTCTTGGCTCGTCGGAGTGTTTTACGTCACGGCGTTTGGGACGATCGGTTTTTTGACTGATGGTGTGTAGGCAAGACTGATGGAAGTCATCTTCATCGGATTTCCGATGGAAAAATCCATCAGTTTAAAATCCATAGGAAATCCGATCGTGTGTATGAGGCTTAAGACGGGTATGCCATTAAAGTTCATGTGTGTGTAAAGGCAGGTGTCCCAATACTTTTGACAATATAGTATATTTAGTAAGCTGCGAGTAGGAGCGGGGTGTTGGCACATTGGAACTCCAGTGCACACCAACTTTCTCCCCATAGGATTGGTAATTCTGTTAGGTCACTTTTTGTGGTCTAGTTTTTTTTGCCAAACCGCCTTCTCTACTGCAGTTACAGTAACTTAAAGAGCTTGGACTCTAACCTGTCCCAGGCTGCTGATTGGACAGTGAAGGGGCAGCAGCACCACTGATGAAGTCACTCCTCCACATCTACCACTCAGTAGGCTGATGTTTTAAGAAAATTACACGAGGCAGATATCAAGACACGTTTCGGTACTCAAGCTAGTTCTATGTAAAATATTTAGTGCTTTTTTTTTTTTTAACCACTTCCATACCGCAAGCCGTCATATGACGTCATGGGCTTTCAGTGGTGATATCTGAATGATGTCTGCAGCTGCAGGCATCATTCAGATATCGTTTTTTTCAGCCCTCAATTCCCTTGACCATAAGGACAATCATAGCTGTTCATACAGGTTACATCGTACGATCGGCGAACCGGAGAAGGAATCCACCACCGGCGTAAGTTTCTGAGGGACAGATGGTCCCACGACAATCTCTATGACTCTCAGAGGCCTGGGCGCAACGTTATGACGTCGCATCCGAGCCGGCAAAAGTTAACAAAGCTGGGCACGCGGCTGGATAGCATTGGATCATTCAATTTTTATTCTTTTTGATCTGATGTTTGGAGCCTGGAGGAGAGATGTGGGGTCTTATAGACCCCACATCTCTCCATAAAGAGGACCTGTCACACACTATTCCTATTACAAGAGATGTTTACATTCCTTGTAATAGGAATAAAAGTGATCCAAAAAGATATTTTTACAGGCAAAGTGTAAAAATAAAATAAACAATAAAAAAATTAAATTAAATTAAAGCTTCCCCGTCGCCGCGTGCTCGCACGCAGAAGCAAACACATACGTAAGTCGCGTTCGCACATTCAAACCACATATGTGAGGTATCACCGCGAACGTTAAATAATTCTAGCCTAAGACCTCCTCTGTAACTTTAAACATGTAACCTGTAAAAATATGTAAAACGTCGCCTATGGGGATTTTTAAGTACCGAAGTTTGGCTCCATCTATTTACTCGGCATAACATCATCATTCACATTATACAAAAAAATTGGGATAACTTTACTGATTTTTTTTTATTTTTTATGCATGAATGTGTTTTTTTCCCCCCAAAATACCGTGTGACATAAAAAGTTGCAATGACCGCTATTTTATTCCCTAGGGTCCCTAAAATATATATAATGTTTAGCAGTTCTAAGTAATTTTTGAGCAAAAAAAATGATGATTTTTACATGTAGGAGAGGAGTGCTGGAATTTGCGTGGTATGGAAGTTGTTAAATCTAAACATAGCTGGATTGAATCATAGATTGACTGTGCCCGAACTTCAGGTTGATATGAAAATGATAATAGTTAATATTACTACAGGGGGTACCAGCAACATATCATTGAGGGATGCTGTCAAATGAGACAATATTGTCTAAATTCTATAAAGTGCGTGATTAATATATGAATCATGGAGCTGCATTACTAATTATCGTCACCGGATACGTGATAACATCTAATTGAGTGTTCGCGCTAAAACATAAGGCCCCATGCACACGAGACGCAGGTGCAAACTCTGCTGAACACACGTTTTTAAACGCTGAAACCGGCGTTTATAAACGCGCGTTTTGCCGCGTTTGCGGCCGCGTTTAGCGGCGTTTAACCGCGTTTGCGTTTATAAGCGTTTCATCATAGACCCTCCCTAAGCTCAAAAAACAGTAAATTTTAACCATTTCAGCCAGTTTGTGAGACCAGAGTGAGTAGCAGCAGCTGAGAGAGCAGCAGTGTACTTGTATTTAGCGTATCACTTGCCACATCATCTGCCACAAGTTGTGGATTGTCCACTTGCCACGTCACCTGCCACGTCACCTGGCCACATCACCTGGCCACGTCACCTGCCACAAGTTGTGGATTGTCCACTTGCCACGTCACCTGCCACGTCACCTGGCCACATCACCTGGCCACGTCACCTGCCACAAGTTGTGAATTGTCCACTTGCCACATCACCTGCCACATCACCTGGCCACGTCACCTGCCACAAATTGTGGATTGTCCACTTGCCACGTCACCTGGCCACGTCACCTGGCCACGTTACCTGGCCACGTCACCTGCCACGTCACCTGGCCACGTCACCTGCCACAAGCTGTGGATTGTCCACTTGCCACATCACCTGGCCACGTCACCTGGCCACATCACCTGACACAAGTTGTTGATTGTCCACTTGCCACGTTACCTGCCACAAGTTGTGGATTGTCCACAATGCGATGCAAGCAATTACAGTTTTCTTTTATATTTTTTAATAGTTTTTCATCATTTGCCATCATTTTTGAGATTTCTAATGTTAAAAAATAGGTCACCTTTAAAAACGCTTATAAACGCAAACGCGGCAAAACGCCGGTACCGCGTTTAGCCGCGTTTAGCAGCGTTTAGCGTCTGAAACGTGGAAAACTGTTGCGTCTGAACCCATTTTTTTGCTTCTGGAAAAACGAGGTTAAACGCAACTGCTTGTAAACGCCAAAAAACGAGAGTGTGTGCATGGACACATAGGATAACATTGAATGGGTTCAGGAGCAGTTGAAAAAAGCGTCCAACTGCCTCTGAACGCGCGTTCAACAGCAAATAACAGCGTCTCGTGTGCATGGGGCCTAACAGATATATGGCACAATGTACTAAGAGGAATTCGTTTTTTTAAGCCCCATTTGATATTTTATCCCATGATAATTTTTCTGCCAAAAATGCTGAATTCCTAAACAGAAGATCACTTTGGTACGCAATTGTAATTATTATATTTTTTTTTGCAGAGAATGAACATTTGATTTTAGCCTTATTTTTCTCTTAAAGTACTGTAGGTGTAAACTCATTCACTATAACATTAAGATAAAAAACACACACAAAGCTAGTGTGGAACTCAGCGCTAAAAACCTAATAGTTGAAACAGTAGTGTACAGAAACTCATAAATCTACTAATAGAAGAGAGAGACATCTAAATGATGTAAATGAAAGTTATGAAAGAAATAGAGTAAATCTCGAAACAATGTTCTGGGGGGTGAACCCCTTTAACCACTTCAGCCCAGGAAGGTTTTACCCCCTTCCTGACCAGAGCACTTTTTACAAATTGGCACTGCGTCGCTTTAACTGGTAATTGCGCGGTCATGCAATGCTGTACCCAAATTAAATTTAAGTAATTTTTTTTGCCACAAATGGAGCTTTCTTTTGGTGCTATTTGATCACCTCTGTGGTTTTTCTTTTTTGCACTGTACACAAAAAAGAGCGACAATTTTGAAAAAAAAAATTTTTTTTTGCTATAATAAATATCCCCAAAAATGTTTTTAAAAAACAAAGTTCTTCATCAGGTTAGGCCAATATATATTCTTCTACATATTTTTGGTAAAAAAAAAATAAAATCGCAATAAGCGTATATGGATTAGTTTGCGCAAAAGATATAGCGTCTACAAACTATGGTATAGATTTATGGCATTTTTTTTTTTTTACTAGTAATGTCGTGATCTGCGGTATTGCGACATTGCGGCGGACAGATCGGACACTTTTGACACATTTTTGAGACCATTGATATTTATACAGTGATCAGTGCTGTAAAAATGCACTGATTACTGTGTAAATGACACTGGTAGGGAAGGGGTTAACACTAGGGGGCGATCAAGGGGTTAAATGTGTGTTCCCTCAGTGTGTTCTAACTGTATGGGGATAGGACTGAGTTGGAACAGACATTTCGATGTTCCTATTTACTAGGAACAAACGGCATGTCTCCTCTCCTCTGACAGCACAGGAGGGATTTGAGTGTTTACACACACAAATCCCTGTGCTGGCGCTCGTGCACGCGATCGCGCATGGCTGGGGGCGATCGCGACCACCGGCCATGTGCATCGGGTCCCCCGCCGTGCAGCGCGCGCGCGCCCTCTGGCGGCTCTTAAAGGAACCCCATATATGTACGGGGCTTCGCGCAGCGGTGCCATTGTGCCGCAGTATATGCACGCGAGCTGGTCGTGAACCGGTTAAATTAGTCTCTGATGTAAATGCTGTAGATGGTAGCGAGGCTTCTTCAGGCACGGGCTGGGAACCCGGATACTGTGAGAGATGAGAGGGCAAGAAAAGTGCAGCATTCCCGTATTTCAATTTTGAAATAGCAAGGTTTTGACAATATAGATCGGCCAAACACAGTGGTAGGAGGCACCCAGGTCTTACAGCTCCGGATCACCTCCACGCCGAGTAACCCAGCTGGCTTCCTCCTGAGGTCCCTCAAGGTTTCAGCTCCCCGCTGACACACGGCACTCGTGGCTAAACATCCAAGGGATTCAGTGGTGGTTTCTGTTCTAATGCTGGACGTGGCAAGCCCTCGCCAACTGAGCACTATGTGAGTGCAATCTAAATTGTCAACAAGTAAAACCTACCCACCTGGGTGGAGAAAAAGTGCTGCTAGCCCAAAATATAATTCATTTGGAAAAATTACTCCCAGCGGCCTATAGGCAGCTAGAAAAAGTTGGAGTGAATAGAATATATCAAAAAAGTTCTTTATTACGTACAGATATATGAAAAATAAATAAAAAATCTCTACACTGACACACCTTATTCCTTGCAGCGAGTGATCAGTTGCAGGATGGGAATGGCTGCTAGACAATAAGACTTGCACCTACCTGGATATGTGAGGAATTCTCAGTATTCCTCACATGAATTCCTTGGTTATTATATATTTGCTCCTGCAAACAGAAGACCTGTAGAGATAAACTACATTGGATTTGAATTTATTATACAATCAAGTGGGATATATATATATATATATATATATCTATATATACATACGTGTCTACTGTTGAAAGAATTCCCATCAGTGTCAGCTGTGATTTGAATGTTATTTACTATCTAAGGCCACTTATGGGTATGTCTGCTCTCCCTTTCCCTTTGTCTCGCATTTAGTCTGTATGACTTTCCATGGGGTAGCGTGGGCCCGTTCCATACTCCTTGGACAGACTACCACCTTGAAACTACCCCGCCTATATGTTTTTAATCGACTCTGGTCATGCACAATTTCAATTTGAAAATGTCTTCATTCCCCTGAGGAAGATCCGAACAATATACGATCGAAACGCGTTGGGGCTCTTCTCTGAGCAATAGCATTTAGTGTTAAACTCCTTTTTGCTATCTGCATTTGTAACATTGACATCTCATGTTTGGATACCATGCATACCAGTGCTCAAGTAGTTTTTGTTATTGATGTTTTTTTTTTCATATATCTGTACGCAGATCAATCACTAAACTTTCTTATAAGCTTTAACAGGTTAAAATAATTCAAAAGTCACGACCAGTGCTTTTTAATCTTAGCTTATATTAAAGCCGAATTCTAGGAATTCAGCCACTATGTAAAAAGTGAAGGCACACTATGAGTTAAGTCTAAGGAGGTGCATGAAATCTCCTGAACCTGTCTCTATTATTTATATCAGACAGGTTTATGGTTCTGCCGGAGCATGCACGGATGGGGTGTGAGAGAGGGAAGAGAGGCACACAGAGCAAACATGCCCCCCCCCCTCTGCTTATCATTCACAGAAGCCTTTGTATTTTGTGAGTTCATAATACAAAGGCTTCTGTGATTTGGCAGGAGCATGGGGAGAGGCAGGCATAGCAGCTGCACCAACTCTAATATTGAAGATGCTTAGACCTGAAGCATCAACATCGGGCTCCCGGAAATGGCCGTCTTCCAGGAGTGCAATAAAACTGTTGGATGAAATTAATTGAGATATGCACAGGAGATGTCATGCACCTCCTTGGACTTACCTCATAGCTTGCCCTCACCTTTTTACAAAGGAGCTGAATTCCTGGAATTCAGCTTTAAATAATACCTGTTGGTCCTGCCATGAAGGCCGTTGTGCAGGCCCGTCCTGCTATAGGGTGACAACACTGTGTCTCTGTCTACTTGTCACACACTCCCCTAATGGAGGCTACATGCTACTGCACGTTGCATGCAAAGGCATGGCTTATTGTTGTCATCAGAAAAAGTAAGTAATCATGTGCAGCAGTTTCTGGAGTGCAAATGGGTAGGAAGTGGCTGAAAAAGGCTACAGGAGAGCAGCAGTGCAGAGATGCAACAAAGGATTAAAAAAGGTAAAAACAAGTATTGCTTAACTGGTATTTTGCCATCATAATGTCAACTGTAATCATTTAGACTGATTATTCAGTCTTGCATAAGCCAGTCGTTCCCTTTGAAGCGACTCTAAATTAAAAGAAAAGAAAAAAACTTAGAACCCTTTAATGTGTTTACAGATTAATGAAACAGATGTCTCTGTTGTTTATGAAAGAAATGATTGAGTGGGTGAGGATCTGTCTGTGTGCACACATTTTCTGATCATTGCTGGATAAATCACAAGCAATATTTCACAAGTGCCATGAAAACCAAGCACAGCACCACGTAGTCCCCTCTCAGTCATGCTTGCCCATTTTGCAATCCAGTGTGGATAAAACTATGGCAGCTGTCATCGTTATCCTCGCTTTTCTCTGAGCATCACAGTCCTAGAATGAGTGTCTATCAGGTGTCCCCACACTTCACTGGCTGCATGCTTCCCATAAGACATCAGGATTTATGTAGTGAAGGAGGATAAGGATGACAGGCCCATGTTTTTTAAGCTGAACTCCAGGCAAATATCAAAGACGCTTTGTATCATTAATACATTATTAACCACTTCAATACCGGGCACTCCCCCCCCTCCTGCCCAGGACAATTTTCAGCTTTCAGCGCTGTTGCATTTTGAATGACAATTACGTGGTCATACAACACTGTTACCCAAACTAAGTTTTTATCATTTTCTTCCCACAAATAGAGCTTTCTTTTGGTGGTATTTGATCACCTCTGGGGTTTTTATTTTTTGCTAAACCAACTAAAAAAGACCCAAATTTTTGAAAAAAATAAGTTTTTCTTAGTTTCTGTCATAAAATTTTGTTTTCCCCTTCACTGACGGGCACTGATGAGGCGGCACTGATGAGTTGGCACTGATAAGGTGGCACTGATGGCCACTGATGAGGAGGCACTGATGTATAGAATTGATGGGCACTGATAGGCGGAACTGATATGCAGCACTGATGGGCACCAATAGGCGGCACTGATATGCAGCACTGATGGGCACTGATAGGCGGCACTGATAGGTGGCACTGATGGGCACTGACAGGCGGCTCTGATTGGCCGCCTGTCAGGCGGCTGTAATGGTCACTGGCAGGCGGCTGTGATGGGCACTGACAGGTGGCACTGATTGGCACTGATAGACGGTACTGATTGGCACTGACAGGCGGCACTGATGGGCAGCACTGATGATGAGGTACAGATGAGGTACTGACAGGTGTTACTGCTGGGCACCGATTGGCACTGAAATGGACACTGATTGGCACTGTGGTGGGCTCTGATTGGCACTGAGGTGGGCACTGATTGGCACTGTGGTGGGCACTGGCAGACTTTATTATTGGGCGACTGTTGGGCACTGCTTGGCAGCTGATTGGCACATCTGATGGGGCTGTGCTGATAATCAATGTGCTGATTATCAGCATAGACCCCCCCTCTGACAGGGAGAGCCGCCGATCGGCTCTCCCTGTCAGCGCAAATCGAGGAATGCCGTTTACCGGCACTTCCTGGTTCACGCGATTATCAGCTGTGATTGGTCACAGCTGATCACGTGGTAAGAAGCCTCTGACAGAGGCTCCTTATCACGATCGGAGATGCGGCGTGTCAGACTGACACGCTGCACTCGCGATCACTGCACTGCGCGCCCCTGTGGGCGCGCACCTGTATCTTATCCTGCTGGACATCATATGACGCCCAGTCAGGATAACAGAACCACTTTCCGGCCATCAATCTGCTATAGGCCGGGCGGGAAGTGGTTAAAAGACTGGGTTCACACTTGCTACGGCCGCGGGTCACAGCAGGGGGCCCGGTGCATCTCTGTACACCGATTCAGGTGCGAATCAGGTCAGAATATCTGCCTGAATTCGCACTTGATTCGAAGCCAAAGAAGCACAGGACCCTTCTTCAAGGCAGACGGTGGTCGCCCCGGAGGTGTGTCTACCAGCTCCATTGAGAGCCGGTCATTCTCTCCTGTCGTGCGAATTGGATGCGGAGAAACCTGCATCCAAATAGCATACAGTGCCTTGAAAAAGTATTCATACCCCTTGAAATTTTCTACATTTTGTTATGTTACAACCAAAAATGTAAATGTATTTTATTGGGATTTTAGGTCTTTGCAGATGACACTAAGCTATGCAGTGGAATAACGTCCTTACAGGATGTCGCCAATTTACAAGCCAACCTCAATGCTCTGTCTAATTGGGCAACTAAGTGGCAGATGAGGTTTAATGTTGATAAATGTAAAGTTATGCACTTGGGGGCTAAGAATATGAATGCATCATACATACTTGGGGGAGTACAAATAGGGGATCCATAGAGGAGAAGGATCTGGGGGTTTTGGTAGATCATAAGCTCAATAATAACATGCAATGCCAAGCTGCGATTTCCAAAGCGAGCAAAGTCCTTTGTTGTATTAGGAGAGGTATGGACTCTAGAGAGAGAGATATCATTTTGCCCCCCTGTACAAATCATTAGTAAGACCTCATCTGGAATATGCAGTTCAGTTTTGGGCACCAGTTCACAAAAAGGATATTGGGGAACTGGAGAAAGTACAGAGAAGGGCAACCAATCTGATAAGAGGCATGGAGGAGCTCAGCTATGAGGTAAGAGTAGAGGAAATTAATTTATTCACTCTTGAGAAGAGGAGATTAAGGGGGGATATGATCAATATGTACAAATATATAAGGGGTCCATATAGTGAACTTGGTGATGAGTTATTCACTTTAAGGTCATCACAGAGGGCAAGGGGGCACTCTTTACGTCTAGAGGAAAAGAGATTTAATCTCCAAATACGGAAAGATTTCTTCACAGTAAAGCTTCGTACACACGCACGGTTTTCTCGGCAAGAAAACTGCTGGGAGAGCTTTTTGCAGAGAAAACCGTTCGTGTGTATGGTTTCTCGGCGAGAAAACTGCCGGGAATCCCAATGAGAAAAATAGAGAACCTGCTCTCTATTTTCTCGTCGGGATTCTCGGCAGAGTGTTTCCTGCCGAGAAAATCGTTCGTCAGTATGCTTACCTGTCCCCGGGTAAACCCGTGCATGCTCGAAAAGACTTTTACGCATGCGCGGTAGCATACAAGGGTAGCGTACCCTACAGCAAGATGGCGGCGACGGCATCGAATGTGACGAGCGCAGGCTCGTCGTAGTCGATGTCACTGCGTTCTTGCCATTCAAAAGAACGGCGGTTCTTTTGAATGGCCGTCTGTATGCACGGCTTTGCAAGAAAAGCTTGCCAGGAATCCCGTCAGGAAAACCGACGTTTTTTTCCTGACGGGATTCCCGGCCGTGTGTACGAGGCTTGAGAGCTGTAAAAATGTGGAATAGACTCCCTCCAGAGGTGGTTCTGGCCAACTCAGTAGATTGCTTTAAAAATGGCCTGGATTATTTCCTAAATGTACATAATATAACTGGGTACTGACATTTATAGGTAACGTTGATCCAGGGAAAATCTGATTGCCTCTCAGGGGATCAGGAAGGATTTTTTTCCCCTTTTATTGGCTGAACTAGATGGACTTGTGTCTTTTTTCAACCAGACCAACTATGTAACTATACAGTGCGATTCTGATCCAGTTAAAAAAGGGTCCTGTGCGAGTTAGGTGAAGATTCGGTGCAAATTTTATCTCCAGTTTTGCTAAATCCCATCAGAAATCACATTTATTTGCACCTGTCAAAACAAAAATCACATCAGATTCCATGTTAAAGGATAAATTCACCTTTTGGAACATGTTACATGTTCCAGTAGCTGCAGCTTCTCCCCCTCTCCCCACCTCCCTGTGACAGCTAGCAGGGATCTTCCCCCCGCGCCCACTATTACTATTTAAAAGTAACCCGGCTGTGCATGGCTCTGCCCACATGGCCGCATCATTCATTCCTGTGAATGCACAAGCTACAACTACCATCAGCCATCGCAGCTGACACTTGTAGTTCTGAATGGACTGCAGGGTCGCTGATGAGTGGCCTCGTAGTTCATTCACAAGCCCTGGAGCTTGTAAACTGTCAGCTCATATGGAATGCTCATCTGGCATTGCCCCTCTGATCCACTGATCACGGGTGCAATGCTTTGCAGACTCCTTAGGGAAAAAATAATAAATGTAAATTCTTTTTCCTGTGTAGCGGAGCCTCACTCCCCCTCTCTCCTATTGTGCATGGCTTGTGTCTAGGGGTATATGGGAGAGGAGAGTGCAGGAACACTACGCCAAGCTCTCCCCTCATGTGTATAAGGAGGGTTGAGCAAAGTTAGTTGATTTACCTCTGGGTCTGTCCACTGCATACGAAGCCTCAGTTGTTCCATGGAGACATGTCTGCTAATAATAGAGCCCCACACCAATCGAAAGTCCAACACTCCTTTATTTCCCATACAATAGGGTGAACACAATCAGTTGAACTTCCAATAACAGACGAACATGGGGGTGTGGGAACGAGTAGGCCCAGGCACAACTGAACTCTCCTATTCCTTTGCTAGCGAATAGGCCTGGCTCACTTTCTCTGCCACTGACCGTGAGTGTTGGCCGCTGCCACCGACCTGATGAACTGTTGAGGCCCCTGCCACAGGCCTAATAGCAGGTCTCTGCCACTGACCTGATTGGAATAGTTGGACCGCTGCCACCGGTCATTGAACGTGGACTGAACTTCCTCTCTGAACTTGGCCCCTGTTCGGGAAACATATCCCTCCGGGTGGTCTCCAGAGGTTCACCCGGCACTGGCAATCTGCTGTACCAGGTCTTCGGGTGAGTCCCTCCTCCGGTCCCTTACGCCTCTGGATTCGGGTGCCCCACTTCCGGGGCCCCCTAGGACAATCCCTCCCTCGCGGGACCCAGCGGAAGGTACTGGGCCCCAGGCCTCCGGCTGAGTACCTCACCCCAGACTGAAGGTGTCTGGGATGGAACACGAACTCCAAGTGTCCAGGCCTAGGCCGCCTGGACACCGACCGCAACAACAGCCCTCAGGCTGAAGGTGCCCGGGACTCCAACCTCGTGGTGAAGATGTCCGCCCCCTTTATACCCTCCCCCGTACAACCGCTGCGAGAGGTCACAAAGGGTACGGCACTGGCTGCGATGGTTCAACCCCGGCCCAAAGTGACAGCGCCACCTGCTGGGCCGCAGGAAACCATGCATCACTGGTGTCCTCACCAGTTTTAAAAGTACATACCCGCTACATCTGCAAAAATATGTGCATTTATTTATGTTTAATGTTTTTGGGTTTAATTTGTAGGCTGCTCAGCAAACTCATTGTAAAATCCACAAATTATAACTTTAATGCCAACCCTACTGATATCACTAGGAGATTAATTTCAAAAGTCGGTTTGCGTTATTTTCAAGGCTAATATGCAAAAGAATGTCAAACAAAGGGCACAGGGAGCTGGGCTCTGCCATGGGAAACATATGCCCATGCATACATTTTTTTTGTAATTACCTTTCAGTGGGAAGCAGCTCTTTTAACCACTTAAGGACCGGAAAGGTTTTACCACCTTAATGATCAGGCCATTTTTTGCGATACGGCACTGCATTACTTTAACCGAAAAATGCGTGGGTGTGCGCCGCTGTACCCAAATTAAATTCATGCCTTTTTTTCCCCACAAATAGAGCTTTCTTTTGGTGGTAGATGATCACCTCTGGGGTTTTTATTTGTTGTGCTATAAACAAAAAAAAAGCAAATCTTGAAAAAAAAAAAAAACTGCATTTTTTACTTTTTGCTATAATACATATTCAAAAAGAAAAAAGAAAAAAAAAAGCAAATTTTTTCATCACTTTAGGCCAATATGTGTTCTCCTACATACTTTTGGTAAAAAAAATCCCAATAAGCGTATATTGATTGGTGTGCGCAAAAGTTATAGTGTCTACAAAATAGGGGATAGATTTAGGGACTTTTAAAAAAAATAATTGTTTTTACTGGTAATGGAAGCGATCAGCGATTTTTAGCAGAATTTCGACATTGTGGCGGACAAATCTGACCCTAAAGCCTCGTACACACGAACGAGTTTCTCGGCAAAAACCAGCAAGAAACTTGCTGGCAGAGATTTCTTGCCGAGAAATTCGTTTGTGTGTATGGTTTCTCGTCAAGAAAACCGACTAGAATCTCGACGAGAAAATAGAGAACCTGCTCTCTATTTTCTCGTCGAGATTCTCATCAGCCTGTTTCTCGACGAGAAAATTGTGTGTGTACACTTACCTGTCCTCCGGGAAGCCCGCGCATGCTCAAAATGACTTTGACGCATGCGCGGTAGCTTCCTAGGCATAGGATAGGGTGTACAAAGATGGCGGCGACAGCATCGAATGTGACGAGCGCATGCTCGTCGTATTCAATTACGTCACCGCGTTCGCTCCATTCAAAGAACCGCGGGTTCTTTGAAATGAGCGTGTGTACACTCGGCCGGGACAAGTTTCTTGTCCAAGGATCTCGTCGAAAAAAACGACGTGTTTTTTACGACGAGATTCTCGGCCGGCTTAAGTGATACTTTTTGGGGACCAGTGACACCAATACAGTGATCAGTGCAAAAAAAGAATTACTGCTGTACCAGGAGGTTTGGCGGGGGGGATGACATGGCCATATCTGGCCATTTAATTTGTCCAGCCCCTGTGTGAGGGGGACCATGATTGGGCAGGTGTTTAAGCCAAACTCTACTAGTCACAGATTCTTCTCGAATCAGACAGCCACCCACCTGTTGTTAAGAACCCTCCCTCCTATTGTGTCATACTCCTGGCCATAGGTCCATTAATGACATCTCTGGCTTGAGGCTCAAATATTTAAGAATAAAGGTATGTCCACACTGTAATGCACTTTTCTGCACTTTTTATTTTTTAATGTAGCGGGGTGTTCCCCTTTAATGCAGAGAGACAAGAAGTTCCAGGTGAGAGGTGAGTCGGGAGGAAGTAAAGAGACATTATGGAAGTGAAAGCAGAGGAGAGAGAGAGACTACATCTCCCAGTACATCTTGCAGCACCCAGGGTGCATTGCTCCAGAACAGAGACTGCTGGGGCAGACTTTATAAAGGGGAGGCGGAGTTTTGGTCGGCCTCTTTGGACACCCCTCTCCTAGCAAGAGGATGTCTGTGCTGAACTGCTGTGTGCACAAGGCCTGAAGCCTGGGCCGTGTGCTCCTTTCCAAAGAGCCCTCTGCCAGCCTAGCAGAGCCTTAGAGACATCTAATCCTCCTTGCTGCAGTACACCAGAAGGATTGAAGACTTGGATGTCGGTGGATTCCTGTTCCTAGACGAATCGATGGAGGGAACAGACTTGGACTTGTCCAGGTGGTGAGAGCTGTTTAAAGACAGATCCTTTATCTTTACTATTCGTTGGGATTACAAAATTGTTCTTCAAGTGCACCACCGAGAGATTGCTAGCGAATATTGTTTCACTGAACTTCCATTTAGATCAGTCAGGCCTGACTGCATAGGTAGACATTGCTGGGTGTTAGTCTACCCATAAAGGGGAAGTAGCTGTAAAAGGGCAGCGCTAGAGTTGCATAGCAATACTTTATTATTCTGATTACTCTGTTTATCTTTATTACTGTTTATTGCAGGGATCTGCAACTTGTTATACTGTTGTTTATTACTTGCCCATTAGCCTCAGTAAAATATCTGGGTAAAGTACATTTGGTGTCAGTTCCGCTTACTTTAATAGGAGTTTTAAAGTATATTCTGTGTATGTTTGTTATAGGACTGCGTCACCAACAGTTGCGATCACGCGGTCCTATCTCTCTATCACCAGCTGTGCCACGGGAGGTTAGAGCCGATTGCCGGGGGTTGACAGCGGTGCACTGCAGGGCCCAAATCAATATCAGCGGCTCTCTTAACTGGGGGTAGCGCTACACGTGGGGGCTCGAGTCCGGTATCCTTGTACGTTGCACGCTGCAATCAAGCCGGTCAGAAGTACCAGCATGGACCCACTGGCAATGTCACAGTGGTGCGCAGCGATTGGCGCCGATCCAACCGTGGCGGTAGTCATTGTACTCCCGGGGGAAAGATGGAAGGAAGAGGAGATAAAACAGCTCGTATTGTTACTGTCTCCGAGCCACAAAGCATGGGTGATGGATTTTAGGCCAGATCCAGTGATCTCGTTTACATACGCACTGGTAGAATGGAAAAACGAAATCCCAGAACATTTTAAAAGTCAGAGTATACAAGCCATAGATAATCAGATCTATTACTTGATACATACGCTGCCAGTGAAGGAAGAATGGTTTCAGACACCAAAGCCATCACTCCCACAATTATCTCCACCACTATCCCCTAAAGCAGAAAAGCTTAAGGAACTATTAAGCCCGGGATCACCGCTGGCCGCTATAGGGCCTGAATTGTTGAATGCTCTAGGAGACCTTGTAATTAAGTGCCAGAAAAGCAGTACGGTGCATGTGGAGGCCGGTTACCGGAAGCTTAGCACCTTCTCAGGGAAGCTCCCCGTCCCTGCGGGGGAGGAAGATTTTGACACTTGGATGGAACAGGCATTGCAGGCAGTAGAAGCATGGGAGGTGCCTGAGGCACAGAAGAGACAGCGAGTCTTAGAAAGTCTGAAAGGTGCCGCGGCAGAAGCGGTGAAGAGCTTCCGGTTTGGAAATGAAAACTGTACAGCTCAAGATTGCCTGGCCATGCTGCAGGAAGAGTTTGGTCAGCTGGAGAAGGTGTCAGAGATGATTTATCAAATTGAACACACTCTCCAGCAGCCGAATGAGAAACTGTCAGAATATGTTAGAAGGCTGAACAGGCAGTTATGCAAGATTGTACTGAAGAAGGGAATGCTGCCCAAAGATGCAGATGAAGCACGCATGAAGCAGATCATGAGGGGAGCGCGGCGCTCAGACCCGGTCTGGCTGCACCTGAAAACCTCAGGAGGAGGAATGTCACTAACCTACTCTGATCTAATAAAAATTATTAGGGACGAAGAGGCGCTGCAGGAAGATCAGCAGGTGGCCAAGGCGAATGTCACACCTGTACCAGTGTTGGTCCATTCTGTCAAGAGCCCAGAAAGAGATGCGGAGGTTGACACTCTGAAATCGCAAATGGCCCAAGTGTTGGAGATGCTGACCTCTTTGATGGAGAAAGATCAGAGAAGACGAGAGAAACCAAGCCCAAGAAAGGAGTTGTTCCCGAACACCTCAGCACCGGCCTCCCTACAGGACCGAGAAGAGGTGATTTGCTATAACTGCGGAGGGAGTGGCCACTTTGCTAACGTATGCTCCAGCCCAAAGAAGAAGAGAACAGATAATTGCAAGCCGGCGGGAAACTCCAAAGGGCCCCGGTGAAGGAGTCAACCGGGTGCCCATCATCTTCAGTGCGCTCCAAACTAAACAAAAAGGCCAAGAATGGAGGAGACAAAACTCCTAGGAGGAGGTATAGTACACCCCCACCAAGATGTACCCCAGAGGGAGGGGGCAAGACCCCTCAGTGGAAGTACAGCACCCCAAAGAAGGAACATCCACCTAAAAGGAACAATAACATCCCTCAGCGGGTTTGTGCCCCCATTGAGAGGGAGAAAGTCAATGCATGCCAGGCTCAGGAAAAATTAAAGTCCAAAAGGAGCAGGGCAAGGGTCGAAAGCCAAAAAAAAAGAAGAGGTGACCCCAGTCCGGCCATACCCAAAGGAACTGGTGGGCCCGTCTCCTACTGTGCCCATTCAAGTGGAAGGAGTCTATACTAAAGCTCTTTTGGACACCGGAGCACAGGTGACTTTACTATACCGGGACTTCTATGATAGGCACTTGAGTCATCTGCCTATCCAGAAGATAGAAGAGCTGGAGATATGGGGACTTGGAACCCAGAGTTTCCCTTATGATGGGTACCTGCCCATAAAGATGACTTTCGACCCATCCGTGGCTGGGAAGGCTGAAGTGTTTGACACCCTGGCAGTTGTGTGTCCCCGGCCGCCTGGAGCCAGCAAGATTTCCCTGATCATTGGGACAAACACGGATCTAGTCAGGAGACTCCTGACCCCTCTAGTGAAAGAGAGAAACCATTCAGCCACCAAAATCCATCCCATGCTAAAGACGGCCTACCAACGACTGGTCTTAGAGCAGAAGACCCCGGGAGAGGGGATAGGGAAGGTGTGGAGACTTGGCAGAGAAGGAGTAGTGCTACAGCCCGGAGAAGTAACCTGTCTTAGGGCCACTGTGAAGCTTTCGTGGGAACAACCTGGCCCCTTTGTCATGCTGGAATCAGACCCAAGGGAAGAGTCCTCAGGCCTGGAAGTGATACCAGAAGTGATTCCGTTCAAGGCCCTGAAGAAGGCCCATGGCAGAGTTCCGGTGAGTGTTAGGAACACTACGGGAGGACCCATGGAGATCCCTGCCAGAGTGTTGCTTGGTCAGGTGAGCCCTGCTGCCCCGGTCACTTGGTCCGAAGTCAAGGGGACGGGTGACGGAGGAGATGTTTGGGAGAAACTGTCCGTGGAAAACCCGAACCTACCCAGGGCTTGGAAAGAAAGAGCCAAGGCCCAGCTGACCAGGTGGGAGAAGATCTTTTCCGAAGATGAATTCGATGTGGGGTGTGCAAGAAGTGCCACCCATCGGATCCGCCTCCAAGAAGATAAGCCCTTCCGAGAGAGGGTCAGGCGGGTCCCCCTGGCAGATCTGGAGGATCTGAGGGAACAACTTGTAGAACTAAAGAAGACTGGTGTGATCCGGGAGTCTAGAAGTCCCTATGCCTCCCCAATCGTGGTGGTCAGAAAGAAGAATGGGTCGTTGAGGCTTTGTATCGATTACAGGACTCTCAACAGGAGAACCATCCCTGACCAATACACCACGCCAAGGATAGAAGATGCCCTACAAAGTTTGTCTGGAGCCAAATGGTTCAGTGTGATGGACCTCAAGAGTGGGTACTATCAAATCCCTATGCACCCAGAAGACAGGGAGAAGACAGCCTTCATAACCCCGGTGGGATTCTTCGAATTCAATAGGATGCCTCAGGGTCTGTCTGGAGCTCCTGCTACCTTTCAACGCCTTATGGAGAAGACTGTTGGAGACATGAATCTTATAGAAGTCCTTGTGTACTTGGACGATGTCATTGTCTTTGGAAGAACCTTGGAAGAACATGAAGCCAGGTTGGAGAAAGTATTGAGAAGACTCAGCGAAGAGGGACTTAAGCTTTCCCCCAAGAAGTGTCGGTTCTACCAGTCTTCTGTGAACTATCTGGGGCACATAGTGTCTGAAGAAGGGGTGGCCACAGATCCTGAGAAGTTGGAAGCAGTCACTTCCTGGCCACGACCCACCACAGTAACAGAGCTCAGATCCTTCCTGGGGTTCTGCTCCTATTATAGGAGGTTTGTGGAGGGGTTTGCTCGGATTGCCCGCCCGTTGAATGAATTGCTAAAGGCAGAAGGGGAAGAGGATGACTCAGGGCCCAGGAGGCCTGGTGAGTCAGTTCAAGATCAGTGGAACCCAAGGTGTGAAGAGGCCTTTCATGCTCTGAAGAGGAGCTTAACCACTGCCCCAGTCCTGGCCTACGCCGACCCTACCAGACCTTATGAATTACATGTGGATGCCAGCCATGAGGGTCTAGGTGGTGTACTCTACCAAGAACATGAAGGACAACTGCGACCAGTGGCCTATGTGAGCAGGAGCCTGACCCCCTCAGAAAAGAATTACCCCACTCATAAGCTGGAATTCCTGGCCCTCAAATGGGCGGTAGTAGACAAGCTAAAAGACTACTTGTATGGGGCAGAGTTTACTGTGAAGACAGACAACAACCCCCTGACCTACCTCTTCACCACCGCGAAACTAGATGCCACCGGACACAGGTGGTTGGCCGCATTGTCTGGATTCAACTTCAGTCTGAAGTACAGACCAGGAGCCGGAAATAGGGATGCAGATGCCCTGTCCCGGAGGTCTCATGCCACGACAAATGACTGGGAAGATTGGACCCAAGTGGCACCGGACGGGGTGCGGGCCCTTTGTCAAGGGGCTGAATTCCAAGCCAGAGGAGGCTCCAGAGCAGAAGAAATAGGGGTTACCATGGTAGGAGTCCCCAAACACTATTGTGGGGTAACTCAACTGGAGGAAGACAACCTACCGAGACTGTCCAAGAAGGAGTTGAGGTGTGACCAATTGGAAGACCCCATGGGGAGATTGGTCCTCGAAGCCCTGGAGAATCAGGATCCCAACAAATTCCTACATCACCCCTCAAAGGAGGCTCGCCTGTTGAGGAAGGAATTGGACAGGCTACAGGTACATCAGGGAGTGGTCTACCGAAGGGGCCCCTCTGATGACTCAGAAGATAAGTGGCAGTTATTTCTTCCAGAGAAGCACCGAGAGACTGTACTAATTGCCCTGCATGACCATCATGGTCACCTAGGGGCAGAAAGGACCTTCCAGCTTGTCAGAAATCGGTTCTATTGGCCCTGCATGAGGGCAGAAGTAGAGGAGTATTGCCATTCCTGTGCACGATGCATTCAGAGAAAGACCCTACCCCATCAAGCTGCCCCAATGGGCCACTTACAGAGTCAAGGCCCAATGGATCTGGTATGCATTGACTTTCTCTGCCTCGAACCCGACCTGAGTGGATTGGGGAATGTTCTGGTAATAACCGACCATTTCACCCGCTATGCTCAAGCTTTCCCAACCAAAGACCAGAAGGCATCCACCGTGGCCAAGATACTTATGGAGAAGTATTTTGTCCATTACGGACTACCACAGAGACTCCACTCAGATCAAGGAAGGGACTTTGAGAGTCGGTTGATCCGAAGACTTTTGGATTCATTAGGAATAAAGAAGACCAGAACCACGCCTTACCACCCACAAGGAGATGCTCAGCCGGAGAGATTTAACCGGACCCTGCTCAACATGTTGGGAACCTTAGAAACAGAGAAGAAGCAACACTGGAGTCAGCACATATCAGCCCTAGTACATGCCTATAACTGTACCACAAGTGACGCCACTGGCTACTCCCCTTATCGACTTATGTTTGGGAGAGAAGCAAGGCTACCTGTGGACCTGGCCTTTGGCACTTCTATAGACAATACCTCAGCTACATCCCACAAGGGATACGTGGACAGACTTAGACGTAGCTTGCAGGTGGCCTATGAACAAGCCCAGGCGGCTTCGTATCAAAGGGGGGCCCGCAGCAAGAGAAATTTTGATCTGAAGGTTCGAGTGCAAGATCTGCAGCCCGGGGACCGAGTACTGCTACGCAATCTGGGGGTCCCTGGAAAACACAAGCTTGCCGACAGGTGGAGATCTGAGCCCTATGTTGTCTGTAGGAAGTTGCCCGGTTTGCCTGTCTACAAACTAAAGCCAGAAGGAAAGGTGGGTCCACTGAAGACGTGGCATCGGAACCACCTGCTCCCACTTGCTGAGGCAGTCAGAATACCTCCCGTGAGAGACTCCCCTGAACCGGCCTCTATCCTGGATATTCCTAGGCCGAACACTCGGTCCCAGACCTCTCGTGCCAAAGATGGGGAGGCCTCCCAATTGAGTACAGAAGAAGGTGGAGAACTGGACTGGCTGTGGCCTCCCTCGACTCTGGGAACGTCCGCCATAGATCTCCCAAATGGAGGGGATACCCCAGATGCAACGCTGAATCCGGAGGCTACTGAATTCATACCCTTCAGTCCCTCAGCTGATTACTGGGAAGATGTTCCTGACACTTGCGCAGAGGAGGACTCTAGAGATTCCATACGTCAGTCGACTTCTGAATCAGAGGTTCCAGAACCAGCAATGTTACCTGAACTTACTCCTGAAGAAGAGCCTGTGGTGCCAGAGTCAGAAGCACCAAGAGAGCAGAGGGCTCGCAGAGTCATCAGGCCTCCCAAGAAACTAACTTACCCCCAAATGGGGACGAGCTCAGAGGACTCTGTTGTAACGGCTAGGAGAAGTGTTGAACAACCTGATCCTTCCACCGTCCATTTGGTGGAGGGCAACCCCAGCTCACTCTCTGGCACAGTTAGGCAGGCCACTCATGGTAGTGTGACCTGTGGGCAAGAGAGTTCCATCCCAAAGTTTTGGTGGGAATTCCCTATGCCAACATCATGCTCGACATTGTCCAAAATGGTAAACAGTATTTGTTGAAGTTTATCTTTGGGGACCAAAGAGTTCAAGTGGGGGGAGTGTGTAGCGGGGTGTTCCCCTTTAATGCAGAGAGAAAAGAAGTTCCAGGTGAGAGGTGAGTCGGGAGGAAGTAAAGAGACATTATGGAAGTGAAAGCAGAGGAGAGAGAGACTACATCTCCCAGTACATCTTGCAGCACCCAGGGTGCATTGCTCCAGAACAGAGACTGCTGGGGCAGACTTTATAAAGGGGAGGCGGAGTTTTGGTCGGCCTCTTTGGACACCCCTCTCCTAGCAAGAGGATGTCTGTGCTGAACTGCTGTGTGCACAAGGCCTGAAGCCTGGGCCGTGTGCTCCTTTCCAAAGAGCCCTCTGCCAGCCTAGCAGAGCCTTAGAGACATCTAATCCTCCTTGCAGTACACCAGAAGGATTGAAGACTTGGATGTCGGTGGATTCCTGTTCCTAGACGAATCGATGGAGGGAACGGACTTGGACTTGTCCAGGTGGTGAGAGCTGTTTAAAGACAGATCCTTTATCTTTACTATTCGTTGTGATTACAAAGTTGTTCTTCAAGTGCACCACCGAGAGATTGCTAGCGAATATTGTTTCACTGAACTTCCATTTAGATCAGTCAGGCCTGACTGCATAGGTAGACATTGCTGGGTGTTAGTCTACCCATAAAGGGGAAGTAGCTGTAAAAGGGCAGCGCTAGAGTTGCATAGCAATACTTTATTATTCTGATTACTCTGTTTATCTTTATTACTGTTTATTGCAGGGATCTGCAACTTGTTATACTGTTGTTTATTACTTGCCCATTAGCCTCAGTAAAATATCTGGGTAAAGTACATTTGGTGTCAGTTCCGCTTACTTTAATAGGAGTTTTAAAGTATATTTTGTGTATGTTTGTTATAGGACTGCGTCACCAACAGTTGCGATCACGCGGTCCTATCTCTCTATCACCAGCTGTGCCACGGGAGGTTAGAGCCGATTGACAGCGGTGCACTGCAGGGCCCAAATCAATATCAGCGGCTCTCTTAACTGGGGGTAGCGCTACATTAATAATAATTTGTATTAAATAGTTTGCAAGGTTACATTCAAAAAGCCCATAGTCTGGATTGCCTTGATCCTACATATCACACAACATTAGTGACGCTTGAGAAGGACAATATGTCTTACAACCTGTTCAACAAAACCAACTATACTTAAAGTGATACTACAGGTTCGATTTTAATTTTTTTTAAATACCAGAAACAAACATGTCATACTTACCTCTAGACTTGTGCACAACGGAAAAATTTGTTTTGTTTCGTTTAGTTTCTTTTCGGTCCTGTTGATTTGTAATCATTCGTAATTTTGCTAAACGGGATTTTTTGTGTTCGGACTAATTCGGATTTTCGCAAGTGACATTTTTCGTTGAATCGGAATGATTCGTATTAATGTAAGCCTTATTTTTAGTTGATTTATAATTCGTACTTTCGGTAGAGTACATTGTTTTTCATTGATTCTGGACACAACTCCTACTTTCGGAACTTTTTTTGGTTTCGTTGACTCGTAAATTTCTGTGTCTCTCTCACAATGGCGCTGCCTAACGTGCTTCGAGTGGATTCGTAGATTCGTAACTTCTTTTGGTTCGTTGATTCGTAATTTTCCGTGTCTGTCTCACAATGGCGCTGCCTAACGTGCTTCGAATGGATTCGTACTTTTGTAAATACATTGCGGTTATTTGTAATGATTTGAAATCTCGTATTTTACTTTCGTTTTTGACATGCGGCTATAGCCTCCGCCCCTGTACACCATTTTGAGAGGGAGTTCAGCACCGTGAGGGAGGAGCGGAGAGCAGAGCAGAGTGTTATTGTGCTTCGAATGGATTCGTACATTCGTAACTTTTTTTTGGTTCATTGATTCGTAATTTTCCGTGTCTCTCACATTGGCGCTGCCTAAGGAGCTTTGAATGGATTTGTACATTCAAAACTTTTTTTGGGTTCGTTGATTCGTAATTTTCTGTGATGAATCACAACAAGTCGACTTGCTGTTGCATTAGGCCGCATTAACGCAACAACTAATTATGCCGAAGGCATTCGGGCATTCGCTATTTGCGATATAACTTATTTAGGATTCTGTTTTATTCGTAATTGCTTTGTTCAGAAATTCGAATGCTTCCGAACGTCCGAAAGTTGCTAAATTTGTACGAATTTCAATTTGTTTTACGAAATGAATTGCACAAGCCTACTTACCTCCACTGTGCAGCTCGTTTTGCACAGAGTGGCCCCCGAACAGCATTTTCTGGGGTCCCCCGCCGGCTCTCTCATATCCTCCCTGCCTGAGATAACCCCCTCTGGGAAGCGCTCTCCAAAGGGGGTTACCTTGCGGGCGCACTCCCGAGTCCTGCTTTCGGTGTCCATAGCCGCCAAGTGCAGGACTCGGCCCCGCCCCCCGGTGCCCGAATCATTGAATTTGATTGACAGCAGCGGGAGCCAATGGCTGCGCTGCTATCAATCTATCCAATGAAGAGCCAAGAACCCCGGCGATGGGACTTTCCAGGGCTCAGGTAAGTAAAACGGGGGGCTGGGGGGGGGGGCGGTAACCGTTAGATGTTTTTTCACCTTAATGCATCCTACGGAACCTTTACAACCCCTTTAAGTAACTATTATTTCACAAAAATCTGCCCCAAGGCAAAACAAAACAGACAATAAGAAGAAAGAGAAGAAGAATAGGATAAGGAGAAAAAGAAAAAAAGGGGGGGGGGGGGATTTCACAGGCAAATTGATTTATTTCTCTGACAATCTATCTGGGGATCTGCTATTTTAAGTCAAAACCGCATCATGAAATAAGAACTATTTATAAGAAAGATCCCAGAGTCAGGGGCGTACCTAGAGCATTCGGCACCCGGGGCGGATCCTATATCTGGCACCCCCCCACATTAAAATGTAAAAACACCCCACTGTGCCCCCGGCATACCTCTGCATCCTTCAATATCTCTTTGTCACTACTGTGTACCCCCTCTCCACAACTGCACCTCTGGACCCCTTTACATTACACAGCACCCTGCATCTCTGGACCCCTTTACATTACACAGCACCCTGCATCTCTGGGCCCCTTTACATTACACAGTCCCCTGCGCCCCTGGGCCCCTTTACACTACACATCCCCCTGCGCCTCTGGGCCCCTTTACATTACACAGCACCCTGCACCTCTGGACCCCTTTACATTATACAGCCCCCTGCACCCCTTTACATTACACAGCCCCCTGCATCTCTGGGCCCCTTTACATTACACAGCCCCCTGCACCTCTGGGCCCCTTTACATTACACAGCCCCCTGCACCTCTGGGCCCCTTTACATTACACAGCACCCTGCATCTCTGGACCTCTTTACATTACACAGCACCCTGTCCTTCTGGACCCCTTTTCATTACACAGCCCCCGGCATCTCTGGACCCCTTTACATTACACATCACCCTGTGCCTCTGGGCCCCTTTACATTACACAGCACCCTACACCTCTGGACCCCTTTACATTACACAGCACCCTGCGCCTCTGGGTCCCTTTACATTACACAGCACCCTACACCTCTGGACCCCTTTACATTATACATCCCCCTGCGCCTGTGGGCCCCTTTACATTACACAGCACCCTGCCCTTCTGGACCCCTTTACATTACATAGCACCCTGCACCTCTGGACCCCTTTACATTACACAGCACCCTGCACCTCTGGGCCCCTTTACATTACACAGTCCCCTGCACCTCTGGGCCCCTTTACATTACACATCCCCCTGCGCCTCTTGGCCCCTTTACATTACACATCCCCTGCGCCTCTGGGCCCCTTTACATTACACAGCACCCTGCACCTCTGGGCCCCTTTACATTACAAAGTCCCTTGCACCTCTGGGCCCCTTTACATTATACAGCCCCCTGCACCCCTTTACATTACACAGCCTCCTGCACCTCTGGGCCCCTTTACATTACACAGCCCCCTACACCTCTGGGCCCCTTTATATTACACAGCCCCCTGCACCTCTGGGCCCCTTTACATTACACAACACCCTGCATCTCTGGACCCCTTTACATTACACAGCACCCTGCCCTTCTGGACCCCTTTACATTACACAGCCCCCTGCACCTCTGGGCCCCTTTACATTACACAGTCCCCTGCACCTCTGGGACCCTTTACATTACACAGTCCCCTGCACCTCTGGGCCACTTTACATTACACATCCCCCTGCACCTCTGGGCCCCTTTACATTACACAGCACCCTGCGCCTCTGGGACCCTTTACATTACACAGCACCCTGCGCCTCTGGGACCCTTTACATTACACAGCACCCTGCGCCTCTGGGCCCCTTTACATTACACAGCACCCTGCGCCTCTGGGCCCCTTTACATTACACAGCACCCTGCGCCTCTGGGCCCCTTTACATTACACAGTCCCCTGCACCTCTGGGCCCCTTTACATTACACAGCACCCTGCAGCTCTGGACCCCCTGCATGATACACAGACCCCCCTTCAGCGCAGGCCCCCCTTCAGTGTATCCACCCCTTCAATGCACACCCCCCCATTCAGTGCAGACCCCCTGTTCAGTGCAGACGCCCCCCGTTCAGTGTAGCCCCCCCGTTCAGTGTAGCCCCCCCTCGTTCAGTGCAGACGCCCCCTCGTTCAGTGTAGCCCCCCTCGTTCAGTGCAGATGCCCCCTCGTTCAGTGTAGCCCCCCCGCTCAGTGTAGCCCCCTCGTTCAGTGTAGCCCCCCGCTCAGTGTAGCCCCCACTCGTTCAGTGCAGACGCCCCCTTGTTCAGTGCAGCCCCCCCACTCAGTGTAGCCCCCCTCGTTCAGTGCAGGCACCCCCCCACTCAGTGTAGCCCCCTCGTTCAGTGTACCCCCCTCGTTCAGTGAAGCCCCCCCTTCAGTACCTCAAATCAGCACAGCGGCACATGGACGCAGGTCCCCTCCCCCTGTTTACACATAAACAGAGAGGAGGGAGAGGCGGCTTCACTCTGATGCTCTGTGCCTGTGTGACATCCAGGATCGCACAGACAGGCAGCCTGCGGCCGCGAGAGGAGAGGAGGGGATGGTAGGTGCAGCGGTGTCAGCCTGCACCCTCCCTCGCCACTGTAGCTATCTCGCCTCTCCCTGCCTGTTAAGCCCTGTACACACGATCGGTTTGACTGATGAAAACCGTCCGATGGATGGTTTTCATCAGACCAACCGATCGTGTATGGGACCCATCGGTCTTTGTGCATCCGTCTATGGGCAAGTCCATCGGATCAAAAACCCACGCATGCTCAGAATCAAGTCGACGCATGCTCAGAAGCATTAAACTTAATTTTTCTCGGATCATCTGAGTGTTTTACGTCACCGCGTTTGGAACGGTCGGTTTTTTGACTAATGGTGTGTGGGCAAGACTGATGAAAAACAGTTTCATCGGATTTCCGATGGACAAATCCATCGGACGAAAATCCATAGGTTATCCGATCGCGTGTACAGGGCTTTAGTGTGCCGTCGTGAGTGTAGTACAATCGCGGAGGGGGGTGCCGGTCTGACACCCCCCCAGTGTGTGGTACCCGGGGGTGCCCCGCCCCCTCGCCCCCCCTTAGTACGCCTCTGTCCAGAGTATCAGAGCCCAAAAACTCAATCCAAGGGGACCATATCGCCATATACTTATTATTCATGTATGCTTGCTGTTAATTCTTCCATTCTCCTTAAATGATTAAGCTTAAATATCCACTCTTTAATAGTAGGAACAACATTGGCGTTCCAGTGTCTAGGTATGATTATTCGTGCTGCGGAGAGGCGAAAGCGAAGCAGCGCCTTTTTAGTCTCTCCCTTAGAGCCCGGATAAATAGACAATAGGGCCATTTCCGGAGATTTCTGATATGGCATACCAGTAGCAAGAGAGCAAATTTGGAACACAGACTCCCAAAAAGTTGTAATCCGGGGGAAAGTCCACCATATGTGGAGCATTGTGCCTTTACCCCTACCCCTACCCCCCCCCCCCCCACAGCGTAGGTAGTTTGAAGATATTCTATGAAGCCTCACGGGGAATCTATACCACCTTGTTAATATTTTATAGTTCTTTTCACATATACAGGTCCTTCTCAAAAAATTAGCATATTGTGATAAAGTTCATTATTTTCTGTAATGTACTGATAAACATTAGACTTTCATATATTTTAGATTCATTACACACAACTGAAGTAGTTCAAGCCTTTTCTTGTTTTAACATTGATGATTTTGGCATACAGCTCATGAAAACCCCAAAATCCTATCTCAAAAAATTAGCATATTTCATCCGACCAATAAAAGAAAAGTGTTTTTAATACAAAAAAAGTCAACCTTCAAATAATTATGTTCAGTTATGCACTCAATACTTGGTCGGGAATCCTTTTGCAGAAATGACTGCTTCAATGCGGCGTGGCATGGAGGCAACCAGCCTGTGGCACTGCGGAGGTGTTATGGAGGCCCAGGATGCTTCGATAGCGGCCTTAAGCTCATCCAGAGTGTTGGGTCTTGCGTCTCTCAACTTTCTCTTCCCAATATCCCACAGATTCTCTATGGGGTTCAGGCAGTGTTGCCAACCCCCTGAAGTGAAATTTACTGGCAAGGATGCCAAAATTTCTGTACGGCACCAATTTCTTACTGGCAAAAATAATGAAGATTACTGGCAGAGCCGCATTTTTTACTGACACTGCAAAAAAGTACCTAAAATTACAGTTTTTACTGCTAAACAGTGCAAATATCAATATTTCAACTATAAACACACAACTAATGCTAATATCAATGTGTTTCAGTTAAACAAAAGTAAAAAAACATATTTCTCAATTCACATGAAGGTTAGGGTACTATAACCCAGCCAGCACAGAGTTCCCACTTACATCAGAGTCTGCAGGATGCCCCCTTACAGCGCAAGGGAACTCTTATGTAAAGGGGAACGCTGCAGATCATGATGTAAGGGGGAACTCTGATGTGGAGGGGGGCTCTGGTGAATAGAGACCACCTTCCACAGAGTGAATACACTAAGGTAATGGGGGGGGGTACTAATATAGGGGGGGGACCTTTTATATCAGTGCCCCCTTACATTATTGTATTTACTCCCCTCCTTAGATCAGTGCCCCCCCCCCACAGACTGGCCTGGCGGCGCTGTCACTGACCTGCTCTCAGGTCCACAGTGCGGGGCTCAGTCAGACGGCTCCAGCTTGGCGGCTCTGACCTCCTCTCCACAGTCCACACGTCCGTTTCTTCCCGTAACCCCTATCACGGCGCTCCCACTCTTGACATCTTTCTAGGATCCCCTCAGAGACTGCAGACATAAAAGACAGGAGATGGTCAGAGGCTGCGGACACGATACAGGAGGTGGACAGAGGCTGCGGACATGACACAGGAGGGGGACAGAGGCTGTGGACATGACACAGGAGGGGTGACAGAGGCTGCGGACATGACACAGGAGGGAGACAGAGGCTGCGGACATGACACAGGAGGGGGACAGAGGCTGCGGACATGACACAGGAGGGGTGACAGAGGCTGCGGACATGACACAGGAGGGAGACAGAGGCTGCGGACATGACACAGGAGGGGGACAGAGGCTGCGGACATGACACAGGAGGGGTGACAGAGGCTGCGGACATGACACAGGAGGGGGACAGAGGCTGCGGACATGACACAGGAGGGGTGACAGAGGCTGCGGACATGACACAGGAGGGGTGACAGAGGCTGCGGACATGACACAGGAGGGGTGACAGAGGCTGCGGACATGACACAGGAGGGGTGACAGAGGCTGCGGACATGACACAGGAGGGGTGACAGAGGCTGCGGACATGACACAGGAGGGGTGACAGAGGCTGCGGACATGACACAGGAGGGGTGACAGAGGCTGCGGACATGACACAGGAGGGGTGACAGAGGCTGCGGACATGACACAGGAGGTGGACAGAGGCTGCGAACATGATAGGGTCCTCCTTACCCCCTCACAGTGGCCTCCTCCTCTGTCCACCATCATATAACTTCTCCTCCACATCATCAGTATGCTGTGTCCTCCTCCTGTGCCCCTTTCACCTCTCCACAGGTCAGGGCAGCTCTGACATGTGGAGAGGTGAAAAGGGCACAGGAGGAGGACACAGCATACTGAGGATGTGGAGGAGAAGTTATATGATGGTGGACAGAGAGAGCACATCAGTCTCTGTCCCTCCCCTGCATGCCATGGCCGCTTCACCCTCCCGCTCCCAGCGCATTCCTCCTCTTACTTTATATCCCCCCCTCCTCCTCCTCCTCCTCCTCCTCACCCCTGCTCGGCCGAGTCCTCTCCTCCTACGGCGTCGGCGACTGTGAGACACTGTAGCCCGCCCCGTGAGCACTCCTGAGTCCCGTCCTGGCTGAAACTCTATTCAAAAATGGCGCCGGGCGGCGCCATTACGTTACTGCGCATGCGCCGCTCGGCCGAACGCATACGAGCTTTCCCGAGTCCGGCTGGCTTCGCAACGGCGCATGCGCCGTTGCATGGTCGGCTCGCGGCCATCTTTTTTATGGGCAGCCGATGCCCACAACGGACTTTACGTACACCCGAAAAAGGGGGTTAAATTTACGTGCTGTACGTAAATTAACGTACGGTTGGCAACACTGGGTTCAGGTCAGGAGAGTTGGCAGGCCAATTGAGCACAGTAATACCATGGTCAGTAAACCATTTACCAGTGGTTTTGGCACTGTGAGCAGGTGCCAGGTCGTGCTGAAAAATGAAATCTTCATCTCCATAAAGCTTTTCAGCAGATCTCCTGATAGCTAGCTGCATTGACCCTGCCCTTGATAAAACACAGTGGACCAACACCAGCAGCTGACATGGCACCCCAGACCATCACTGACTGTGGGTACTTGACACTGGACTTCAGGCCTTTTGGCATTTCCCTCTTCCCAGTCTTCCTCCAGACTCTGGCACCTTGATTTCCGAATGACATGCAAAAATTGCTTTCATCTGAAAAAAGTACTTTGGACCACTGAGCAACAGTCCAGTGCTGCTTCTCTGTAGCCCAGGTCAGGCGCTTCTGCCGCTGTTTCTGGTTCAAAAGTGGCTTCACCTGTAGCCCATTTCCTGCACACGCCTGTTCACGGTGGCTCTGGATGTTTCTACTCCAGACTCAGTCCACTGCTTCCGCAGGTCCTCCAAGGTCTGGAATTGGTCCTCCACAATCTTCTTCAGGGTCCGGTCACCTCTTCTCTGCAGCGTTTTCTGCCACACTTTTTCCTTCCCACAGACTTCCCACTGAGGTGCCTTGATACAGCACTCTGGGAACAGCCTATTCGTTCAGAAATTTCTTTCTGTGTCTTACCCTCTTGCTTGAGGGTGTCAATGATGGCCTTCTGGACATCAGTCAGGTCGGCAGTCTTACCCATGATTGCGGTTTTGAGTAATGAACCAGGCTGGGAGTTTTTAAAAGCCTCAGGAATCTTTTGCAGGTGTTTAGAGTTAATTAGTTGATTCAGATGATTAGGTTAATAGCTCGTTTAGAGAACCTTTTCATGATATGCTAATTTTTTGAGATAGGAATTTTGGGTTGTCATGAGCTGTATGCCAAAATCATCAATATTAAAACAAGAAAAGGCTTGAACTACTTCAGTTGTGTGTAATGAATCTAAAATATATGAAAGTCTAATGTTTATCAGTACATTACAGAAAATAATGAACTTTATCACAATATGCTAATTTTTTGAGAAGGACCTGTATATATGTTGAGAGACTAGATTTAAAGGTTAGGAGGAATTACTTTTTCCAATCCTCTATAGCCCAATTCCATCTCCCAATCTCTGGTGTGTAATATGGTTAGTTGGGGAATGCATGGGATGGCGATATATTTTAGAAATAGTGTGAGAACACTCTGAAAGCCCAGTGCAGAGAGATTCAAATGGAGTTAATTCCCTATGAAGTGACCCCTTTGTTCGATAATTGTATATAAAAATGCTGAAGCTGAAAATAATGTAGCCAACGACCTGGATAGTTACATTCAGCAGTTGCTATTGTATTAAAGGATTGCAGTCCCTTATGCCTTGTACACACGATCGGACTGTCCGTCGAAATAAAGTCCGACAGATTGTCCGACAGAGTTTCCGACGGAATTCCGTTCAAGCTGTCTTGCATACACACTGTCACACCAAATTCCGACCGTCAAGAAAGCAGTGGCGTACAACACTGTGACGAGCCGAGAAAAATTAAGTTCAATGCTTCCGAGCATGCGTCGACTTGATTCTGAGCATGCATTTTTTTTGCATACAGACAAACTGAATTTTTCGTCGGAGAAAAAGAGAACATGTTCTCTTTCTAACTCCGTCTAAATTTCCAAAGGAAAAAATCCGATGGGGCACACACACGGAATATCTGTTGAAAAAATTCAGTTGGGCTTTTTTCATCGGAAATTCCGACTGTGTGTACAAGGCATAAGATGTCATAATGGAGCCTAGCTGTTATATCCCGGACGAGCCCCCACGTGTAGCACTACCCCCGTAGGAGCTGTTGGTTTAAAGTTTTGGGCCTACCGTTACCTTTTCTGTTCACCGCACTTGTGTCAGGGATCCCTCTTGAAGAGCTTTTATGAGTGTTCACACTAACACTTGGTTACGTTTTCTTCAAGAGCTTTATTTTTCCAGTTCCAATTGAGGGGTAGAGGGATAGGGGAGTTTCAGGTACCTTGCTTTGCGGATCATGGGCACAATCTCAGATCCAGAGGACAAACCAGTTCCACGCTGGATTCAGCAACCCCCGGATAGGCCTACTATCACTGGCCTAGCAACCGGTGCGTAGCTCGTTCAAAAGTCTCTGCCACAGACTTGATGAGTGCTGTCGTGTCGTTCCACAATCTTACGCCACAAGATCGTGTAACCACACTGACACTTTGCAAAAGTTCCTTCAAAAGTACACAGCTGTCCAGGATGCGTCCTTCAATTGAGTCCCCAATTGTTCCCCTTCTTCCCGCAGGCAAGACCGTGTAGGACCATACCTGGACTAGTAGGCCCCAGCAACTCCTGGGCCTACTTCTCAGTTGCAGAGAGTCGGGCCAGTAGGCCCCGAGGCCGAAAATGGCTCGCACATCCCTGAGGCCAGGAGGGCCCTCAGGTCAGGATCCGGCAACGAACCCCGATAGAGCGGTCTCTGTCTCTTAAGTACCCCCTCTCAGAATGCACAGCGGGTTGACCACACCCCCTGAGCCACTTCTGGGAAAGGAATACCCAATACACCTAGCCTGCTGCATTTCCAACCCTGACCCGTGGTGACAGTGACCCCTACTGTCAGGTGGAAAACGAGCAATCCAGCTAGACTGAAACAAAGCCAACAATTTAGCATAATCCTTCTGAGCTAAATTTCAGCTCAGATATCTAAATTTAACACATAGCGCCTACCCAACAGGAGCAGGGCGCTACATGTTAACAAGTGTCTTTTATCATATTAAAACAAACCAGAAGGAGGCAGAAAGATCATATACCATAAATCTATTCCTCAATAGGGGAGTTGTACTTTTATAAAACTTAAGAGGTAAAGAAAAAGAAAGAAAAAGAAAGACGGATATACAAACAAAAATAACATAACATAGACACTATATGATACCAATACGGGGTGGTTCCAAGATACCAAATCCTATTGGGCCATCAGATTATGTATCCCTTATAGCAGGGGTCTCCAAACTACAGCCCTCCAGTTGTTCAGGAACTACAATTCCCATCATGCCTAGTCATGTCTGTGAATGTCAGAGTTTTACAATGCCCCATGGGACGTGTAGTTCCGCAACAGCTGGAGGGCCGTAGTTTGGAGATCCCTGCCTTATAGGGAACAAACAAGACCAGCACTTCCAATCATTGTTAAATCTTTGTACTGAGTCCGTACTGTATGCTAGCAACTGTTCATATTGGGCTGACATTTGTACCTTATTGATAAATTCCTGAGACATTTGGCGCTATCATAGGCGTGCGCAAAGGGTGTGCCGGGTGTGCCTGGACACACCCTAATCACCCCGTGCGGAGCAGATTCCTACTGCTGATATTTCACCAAAGCCCCCCAACAGGACTCCTAAAAAAAGTTGTAAGAAACAATAAAAAAATGTAATTAATAAAAATGTATAAAAGTAAAAAACTACTGATACCGTCCACTGCCCTAATGACACCGTCCATATTTTAATACGTTTGGGTGCACACCCTAATGCAATAGGCTGCGCACACCTTTGGGCGTTATATTTGTTTTCCAAAGTGATACAATAGTCATACGAGCTGCTGTCAGGATTTGAACAATCAGAAAGTGAAATTGTTTAGGAATTTTATCTAATTTGTGATGTAAGATGGCCATCTCAGGTGTTGGGGAAATAAAAAAGCCTGTAACCTTAGAAATGAAGGAAAATATTCCATTCCAAAAACTGCGAAGGCTTCCACACTTCCAGAACAGTGTTGCCAACCCCCTGAAGTGAAATTTACTGGCAAGGATGCCAAAATTTCTGTACGGCACCAATTTCTTACTGGCAAAAATAATGAAGATTACCGGCAGAGCCGCATTTTTTACTGATGCTGCAAAAAAGTACCTAAAATTACGGTTTTTAGTGCTAAACAATGCAAATATCAATATTTCAACTATAAACACACAGCTAATGCTAATATCAATGTGTTTAAGTTAAACAAAAGTAAAAAAACATATTTCTCAATTCACATGAAGGTTTAGGATACTATAACCCAGCCAGCACAGAGTTTCCTCTTACATCAGAGTCTGCAGGATTCCCCCTTACAGTGAAAGGGAACTCTTATGTAAAGGGGAACGCTGCAGATCATGATGTAAGGGGGAACTCTGATGTGGAGGGGGGCTCTGGTGAATAGAGACCACCTTCCAAAGAGTGAATACACTAAGGTAAGGGGGGGTACAAATATAAGGGGGAAACCTTTATATCAGTGCCCCCTTACATTATTGTATTCATTCACCTCCTTACATCAGTGACCCCCCCCCCCCCCCCTCAGAATGGCCTGGCGGCACTGTCACTTACCTCCTCTCAGGTGCACAGTGTGGGGCTCAGTCAGACGGCTCCAGCTTGGTGGCTCTGATCTCCTCTTCCCAGTCCACACGTCTGACATACTACAGGAGGGGGACAGAGACTGCAGACATACTACAGGAGGGGGACAGAGACTGCAGACATACTACAGGAGGAGGACAGAGACTGCAGACATACTACAGGAGGGGGACAGAGGCTGCGGACATACTACAGGAGGGGGACAGAGGCTGCGGACATACTACAGGAGGGGGACAGAGGCTGCGGACATACTACAGGAGGGGGACAGAGACTGCAGACATACTACAGGAGGGGGACAGAGGCTGCGGACATACTACAGGAGGGGGACAGAGGCTGCGGACAGACTACAGGAGGGGGACAGAGACTGCAGACATACTACAGGAGGGGGACAGAGACTGCAGACATACTACAGGAGGGGGACAGAGGCTGCGGACATACTACAGGAGGGGGACAGAGGCTGCGGACATACTACAGGAGGGGGACAGAGGCTGCGGACATACTACAGGAGGGGGACAGAGGCTGCGGACATACTACAGGAGGGGGACAGAGGCTGGGGACATACTACAGGAGGGGGACAGAGGCTGCGGACATACTACAGGAGGGGGACAGAGGCTGCGGACATACTACAGGAGGGGGACAGAGGCTGCGGACATACTACAGGAGGGGGACAGAGGCTGCGGACATACTACTGGAGGGGGACAGAGACTGCGGACATACTACAGGAGGGGGACAGAGGCTGCGGACATACTACAGGAGGGGGACAGAGGCTGCGAACATACTACAGGAGGGGGACAGAGGCTGCGGACATACTACAGGAGGGGGACAGAGGCTGCGGACATACTACAGGAGGGGGACAGAGGCTGCGGACATACTACAGGAGGGGGACAGAGGCTGCGGACATACTACAGGAGGGGGACAGAGGCTGCGGACACACTACAGGAGGGGGACAGAGGCTGCGGACACACTACAGGAGGGGGACAGAGGCTGTGGACACACTACAGGAGGGGGACAGAGGCTGCGGACACACTACAGGAGGGGGACAGAGGCTGCGGACACACTACAGGAGGGGGACAGAGGCTGCGGACACACTACAGGAGGGGGACAGAGGCTGCGGACACACTACAGGAGGGGGACAGAGGCTGCGGACACACTACAGGAGGGGTCGGTGGAGACAGGCTGTGAACATGATGGTGCCCTCCTCACCCCCTCACAGTAGCCTCCTCCTCTGTCCACCACCATATTACTTCTGCACATCATCAATGTGCTGTGTCCTCCTCCTGTGCCCCTTTCACCACTCCACAGGTCAGGGCAGCACTGTGCTGCCCTGACCTGTGAAGAGGTGAAAGGGACACAGGAACCAGAGGAGGACACAGCACACTGATGACGCTGTCCCCTTGTATCCCCCCAGTTTTACTGACCTTGAGTCCGTCCTCCTCACCCCTGGCTGGGCCCTGTCAGTGCTCCGAGTCCTCCACCGACCACCTATGATGAGTGCATGGCATGCACTCACTGCAGGTGTCCCGCCACTGCTGCCAGCCACTGTGGCCTTCTCAAAAATGGCGCCAGCGGCGCCATCACGTTAATGCGTGTGCGCTGCCCGGCCGAGTTCCGAATGCGCTCGGCCGGCGCATTCGGAACGGCGCATGCGCAGTTGTATGGCCGGCTCGCGGCCATATTTTTTATGGGCGCCGGTGCCCATAAACGGACTTTAACGTACAGCCCGAAAAAGGGGTTAAATCGCGGGCTGTACGTAAATCTACGTACGGTTGGCAACACTGTTCCAGAACACATGAAATAAAGTTCCTATGTCCCCACATCCTCTCCAACATTTAGAAGTAGAGTGAGGCCTCGTACACACGGCCGAGATTCTCGTTGAAAAAAACATGTCGTTTTTTTCGACGAGATTCTTGGACAAGAAACTTGTCCCGGCCGAGTGTACACACGCTCGTTTCAAAGAACCCGCGGTTCTTTGAAAGGAGCGTACGCGGTGACATCATCGACTACGTCGAGCATGCGCTCGTCACATTCGATGCCGTCGCCGCCATCTTGGTATACCCTACGTATGCCTAGGAAGCTACCGCGCATGCGTCAAATTCATTTCGAACATGCGCGGGCTTCCGGGCGGACAGGTAAGTGTACACACACTCACTTTTCTCGTCGAGAAACACGCCGAGGAGAATCTCGACGAGAAAATAGAGAGCAGGTTCTCTATTTTCTCGTCGAGGTTTCTTGTCGGTTTTCTCGACGAGAAACCCGCTAGCAGCGTACACACGACCGATTTACTCGGCAAGACCTCTCTGCCAGCAAGTTTCTTGCTGGTTCTTGCCGAGAAAATCGGTCGTGTGTACGAGGCCTCAGGGAAAATTTTTGATAGTTTATGGGAAACAAGATAACTAGCCATTTTAGCGCAGAACGTTACTACACGTCTTTTAAGCTATCTTCCCTCTTCTCTATTCTTCCCCTTGGAAGAACCACAGAGGTGGGACCATTTCCCTATGTATAATTAGTCCACATAATTCAGCTTCCTAAACCAAGTGTAGCCGAGGTTCCAAATTTAGGGACTGCTATACCAAATTTAGGGGTGATTTGAGTGGTAATTGACTCAAATCTTTTCAATTGCTGGACTCTGTCTTGTTGCTATTTCACCTGTTGTGCAGTTCCCCTAAGAAGTATGGGTGGCGCTGTCATCGATACTCAGGGTTGAACCACAGGTGTTGGGGCAGCGATTTGGTGTCTCCTCTCTGCAGCCGTACAGTGGGTGTGGTGGACCTGCTGTGCATGCCGGGAGAGGGTACAAAAGGTGCAGACGCCATTGGAGGGAGAGCAACTCCCGGGGCCCATGCCCGGAGGTAGAACCTGCGGTCCAGTTTCGAGTGCATGGCCCTCCAGGCCATGGGGCCACGTGCGCCTCAGTCCCAGGCACCTTTAGTCCTGGGACTGCAACTTCAGCCCTGGGCCCAGCACCTTTAGCTGGAGCCCACTTCGGGAGAAAGAATCCCAGGGTGCTGCCTTGCGAGGGGACACATTTCTGGAAGAGGAGGCTGGGGGAGGACCGTTCTGAAGGACTGGTGAGAAAATCACAGTGAAGGAAGGGGCCCAGTAACTCTCCGGAGGGATGTCCTCCATCCGGAAACCAGGGGCCTAACATCAGGAACATCAGGAGGTTTGGGGTACCATAGATCCTGTGGCAGAGGATCTCCTAGACGCATCCATTAGGTAACTAAATTGACTGTTCGAGCTACACGCCGGCTGCTAGTGCCATTGGGTGACTATCCAGGTGAGCTGTACTCACTTGGGATCAAGTGGCGACGAAGCCAGGAGTGCCTGAATTCCATCTGTCTTTTTAACACCTTTCTCTTTTCATGCATAAGAAAATAAAGCTCTACTACGTTGGAGTGATATACCGGTGTGGACCTTGGAGTTTCTTGGGGCATAGAGACTTTTGTCCTTACATACTAGGGACTAGGGATGAGCTCGGTGTTCGAGTCGAACATACGTTCGACTCGAACATCGGCTGTTCGATCGTTCGACGAAGATCGAACGATTTGGGCCGTTCGCGCCTAATTCGAGTGACGCGAACGGCCCACAATGCACTACGCCATCGCAGTGTCATCCAGGCGCTGTGATTGGCCAAGCATGCACTGTGACCCCGCATGCTTGGCCAATCACAGCGCCGGCAGCGAGGAGAGCAATGATTGGCCACAGGCAGGATGCCTGTGGCCAATTATTGCTGAGGGTGTTTAGTACACGCCCCACACTATAAAAGGCCGCCAGCACGGCGGCCTAGTGTAGTGTGTTCCGGAGCAGGGAAAGAGAAACATAGGCAGGGACAGTGACATTTTTTTTTCTTGCTTAACCTGGATTCCTTTAGTTTAGGGAAAGAGAAGGATAGGTAGGGAGAGTGTCAGTCTGTTTTACTGCACTAATCCTTGTTTCTAGGGACAGGGAAGGACAGTGAGGGAAATTCTCATTGTGCTATACTGTGCTAAAGCATTCATCATCAACCATCTTTAAAAAAACATTTTTTATAGGGACAGAAAACTATAGGTAGGGAGAGTGTTAGTGTGTTTTACTGTGCTAAACCTTGTTTGTAGGGACAGGGAAGGACAGTGAGGGAAATTCTCATTGTGCTATACTGTGCTAAAGCATTCATCATCAACCATCTTTAAAAAAACATTTTTTATAGGGACAGAAAACTATAGGTAGGGAGAGTGTCAGTTTCTTTCACTGTGATAATCCTTGTTTCTAGGGACAGGGAAGGACAGTGAGGGAAATTCTACTTGTGCTATAGTGTGCTAAAGCATTGATCATCAATCAGCTTTAAAAAAACATTTTTTCTAGGGACAGAAAACTATAGGTACGAAGAGTGTCAGTTTCTTTCACTGTGATAATCCTTGTTTCTAGGGACAGGGAAGGACAGTGAGGGAAATTCTCCTTGTGCTATAGTGTGCTAAAGCATTGATCATCAACCGTCTTTAAAAAAACATTTTTTCTAGGGACAGAAAACTATAGGTAGGAAGAGTGTCAGTTTCTTTCACTGTGATAATCCTTGTTTCTAGGGACAGGGAAGGACAGTGAGGGAAATTCTCCTTGTGCTATAGTGTGCTAAAGCATTGATCATCAACCGTCTTTAAAAAAACATTTTTTCTAGGGACAGAAAACTATAGGTAGGAAGAGTGTCAGTTTCTTTCACTGTGATAATCCTTGTTTCTAGGGACAGGGAAGGACAGTGAGGGAAATTCTCCTTGTGCTATAGTGTGCTAAAGCATTGATCATCAACCGTCTTTAAAAAAACATTTTTTCTAGGGACAGAAAACTATAGGTAGGAAGAGTGTCAGTTTCTTTCACTGTGATAATCCTTGTTTCTAGGGACAGGGAAGGACAGTGAGGGAAATTCTACTTGTGCTATAGTGTGCTAAAGCATTGATCATCAATCAGCTTTAAAAAAACATTTTTTCTAGGGACAGAAAACTATAGGTAGGAAGAGTGTCAGTTTCTTTCACTGTGATAATCCTTGTTTCTAGGGACAGGGAAGGACAGTGAGGGAAATTCTCCTTGTGCTATAGTGTGCTAAAGCATTGATCATCAACCGTCTTTAAAAAAATCATTTTTTCTAGGGACAGAAAACTATAGGTAGGAAGAGTGTCAGTTTCTTTCACTGTGATAATCCTTGTTTCTAGGGACAGGGAAGGACAGTGAGGGAAATTCTCCTTGTGCTATAGTGTGCTAAAGCATTGATCATCAACCGTCTTTAAAAAAACATTTTTTCTAGGGACAGAAAACTATAGGTAGGAAGAGTGTCAGTTTCTTTCACTGTGATAATCCTTGTGTAGCGCTACCCCCAGTTAAGAGAGCCGCTGATATTGATTTGGGCCCTGCAGTGCACCGCTGTCAACCCCCGGCAATCGGCTCTAACCTCCCGTGGCACAGCTGGTGATAGAGAGATAGGACCGCGTGATCGCAACTGTTGGTGACGCAGTCCTATAACAAACATACACAGAATATGCTTTAAAACTCCTATTAAAGTAAGCGGAACTGACACCAAATGTACTTTACCCAGATATTTTACTGAGGCTAATGGGCAAGTAATAAACAACAGTATAACAAGTTGCAGATCCCTGCAATAAACAGTAATAAAGATAAACAGAGTAATCAGAATAATAAAGTATTGCTATGCAACTCTAGCGCTGCCCTTTTACAGCTACTTCCCCTCATGGGTAGACTAACACCCAGCAATGTCTACCTATGCAGTCAGGCCTGACTGATCTAAATGGAAGTTCAGTGAAACAATATTCGCTAGCAATCTTTTCGGTGGTGCACTTGAAGAACAACTTTGTAATCCCAACAAATAGTAAAGATAAAGTATCTGTCTTTAAACAGCTCTCACCACCTGGACAATCCTTCTGGTGTACTGCAGCAAGGAGGATTAGATGTCTCTAAGGTTCTGCTAGGCTGGCAGAGGGCTCTTTGGAAAGGAGCACACGGCCCAGGCTTCAGGCCTTGTGCACACAGCAGTTCAGCACAGAGATCCTCCTGCCAGGAGAGGGGTGTCCAAAGAGGCCGACCAAAACTCTGCCTCCCCTTTATAAAGTCTGCCCCAGCAGTCTCTGTTCTGGAGCAATGCACCCTGGGTGCTGCAAGATGTACTGGGAGATGTAGTCTCTCTCTCCTCTGCTTTCACTTCCATAATGTCTCTTTACTTCCTCCCGACTCACCTCTCACCTGGAACTTCTTATCTCTCTGCATTAAAGGGGAACACCCCGCTACACTTGTTTCTAGGGACAGGGAAGGACAGTGAGGGAAATTCTCCTTGTGCTATACTGTGCTAAAGCATTCCTCATCAACCATCTTTGAAATCCTTGTTTTTTGGACAGTCAGGGAAGTTGTCGTTGTGCTATTCTGTGCGAAAGCAATCATCCTCAACCATATTTAGAAATCCTTAAGTAAAGGGACAGAGAAGGTCACCTGAAGGTAGCCCTTATTGCTTTTTTCCCATCTCCCTGCAGGCCATCTATTAGAATGTCTGGAAGGCAAACAAGGAGAGGCAGACAGTCAGGAGGCAATAAAAGAGGGAAAGCAGGCTCTGTGTCTGGGGGCAACAGTGCTGGTCGTGGACGCGGTGCATTGTCATCAGCACATGGCCATGGGACACGCTTGTCCTTCTTTTCGGCAGCTGGACATGTTGAGCCACATCATGCCGAAGACTTGGTAGAGTGGATGACCAAGCCCTCCTCCTCCTCCTCATCCTCTCTCACCCAGGCTCAGGGTACTGGCAAAGCAGCTGCCAAAGCGTCCTCTTCCCTGGTATCAATGTCAGACTCATCATCAGTCACTCCTTCCCTAGACCCACCATGTCCTCCTCCTGAGGAGTCCCCCGAACTGTTTGAGCACAGTGTTGGGTACATGCTCCAGGAGGATGCCCAGCGTTTCGAAGGGTCTGATGATGAAACCCAGCTACAGGAAGGCAGTAGCGTGAGAGCAGACAGAGGGGATGCTCAAGAAGGACACCAATCTGGCAGTCATGTTCCAGCAGCTGCAGCATACTGCCAGATTGGCTCCAGTGATGAGGAGGGAGGGGATGATGAGGTCACTGACTCCACGTGGGTGCCTAATAGGAGAGAGGAGGAGGAGGAGGATGAGGAGGAGGCACATCTCCAACGAGGCAGGATGCCCTTTGGTGGCCAGCGTAAGGGCAGTACACCGACGGAATCACACCGCAGAGCTCCGCCTGTGCAGGGCGCTGCCTCTGCCCGTCATTCAAAAAGTTCTTTGGTGTGGGCCTTTTTTGAGGCTAGTGCATCAGATCGCACAGCTGCTGTTTGCAACATATGTCTCAAGCGTATATCGCGTGGCCAAAACATCAGCCGCTTGGGTACCACATGCCTGACCAGACATATGTTGACCTGCCATGCAGCTCGTTGGCAAGCCTACCTCAAAGACCCACACCAAAGAACAAAGCGGACCTCTCCTTGCACCGCATCAGCTGGGATCTCCAACCCCACTATAACTTCAGTCCTCTCTGAAACATGCACTGAGAGGAATGAAGGTGTAGAATTAGGTGTGTCACAGCCAAGTAGTTGCGGCCACTCTGCTAGCAGTACACCGACGTCCGATTCTAGCAGGCAAATTTCCCTGCCCCAGCTGCTGGACCGTTGAAAGAAGTTCACTCCCAGCCATCCACATGCCCAGCGGTTGAATGCTAGCTTGGCTAAATTGCTAGCGCTTCAACTGCTGCCTTTTCAGTTGGTAGACTCGGCCCCCTTCCGTGAGTTTGTGCAATGTGCGGTTCCTCAGTGGCAGGTTCCCAAACGCCACTTTTTCTCACGGAAGGCTATTCCGGCTCTCTACCGGCATGTGGAAGGCAATGTCTTGGCCTCGCTGGACAGGGCGGTCAGCGGTAAGGTGCATATTACCGCTGACTCATGGTCCAGCAGGCATGGACAGGGACGTTACCTTTCTTTCACGGCCCATTGGGTCACTCTTTTGGCAGCTGGGAAGGATGCAGGACAAGGTGCAGTAGTGTTGGAGGTTGTTCCACCGCCACGCCTCCAAAATGCTACTACTGGTTGTGACACACCTCTCTCCTCCAACCCCTCCTCTTCTTCTTCCTCCATGGCCTCTTCCTGTGGTTTGTCCTCTGAACCAGCGGTGCTCCGTAGCCGTTCAAGGGGCTACGCAAGTACGCAGGCAAAAAGATGCCATGCCGTGCTTGCGCTGGTGTGTTTGGGGGACAGAAGCCACACTGGGGCAGAGGTCCTGTCTGCTCTGCAGGGCCAGGCCGAGAGGTGGTTGACGCCACGCCAGCTTAAGCCAGGAATGGTGGTTTGCGACAATGGCACCAACCTCCTCTCCGCCCTCCGACAGGGACAACTGACCCATGTGCCCTGTGTGGCTCACGTCCTTAACCTGGTGGTGCAGCGGTTCTTGGGCAGGTACCCGGGTTTACAGGATGTCCTGAGGCAGGCCAGGAAAGTCTGTGTGCATTTCCGCAGATCTTATAATGCCAGTGCTCGCCTGGCTGAGCTGCAAAAGGTTTTGAACCTGCCCAAGAACCGCCTTATATGTGACATGCCCACCAGGTGGAACTCAACATTGGCCATGCTGCAGCGGCTGCACACGCAGCAGAGGGCCATCAATGAGTACCTGTGCGACTACGGCACCAGGACAGGGTCAGGGGAGCTTGGTTTTTTTTCTCCACGCCAGTGGGGCATGATCAGGGATGCATGCACTGTCCTGGCACCATTTGAGGAGGCCACGAGGATGGTGAGCAGTGACAGTGCATGCATCAGTGACACTGTACCTCTTGTCCACCTGTTGGAGCACACGCTGCGTGGAATAATGGACAGGGCACTTGAGGCAGAACAGAGGCAGGAAGAGGAGGACTTCCTTGCCTCTCAAGGCCCCCTTTACCCAGACAGTATTCCTTCTGTCCCACCCATCGCACAGGAAGAGGAGGAGGAGGAGGAGGAGGAGGAGGAGGATTGTGTCAGCATGGAGGTGGAGGCTGGCACTCAGCATCATCAGCAGCAGTCTTTTAGGGATGATTTACAGTCCCAAGAAACCAGTGGACTTGTACGTGGCTGGGAGGAGGTGGCTGCGGATCATGTCGTCCTTAGTGACCCAGAGGACTCCGGACCGAATGCCTCAGCAAACCTACGCTGCATGGCCTCCCTGATCCTGCAAAGTCTGCGGAAGGATCCTCGTATTCTTCGGATCAAGGAGAGGGACCATTACTGGCTGGCCACTCTCCTTGATCCACGGTACAAGGGTAAGGTTGCGGACCTTATGTTACCGTCGCAGAGGGAGCAGAGGATGAGACAACTCCGGGAGGCCTTGCAGAAAGGTCTGTGCAACGCGTTCCCAGAGACTGGGATGTTACAAACTCCTGGTCCAGGACAACGAGTTGCTGAGGCTTCGGCCAGTCAAAGAAGGAGCGGTGGGGAAGGTGGCCGTCTGACCGATGCGTTCAGACAATTCTTTAGTCCGCAGCCCCAAAGTATGATCGGTTCCAGCAACCATCGCCAGCGTCTGATAAACATGGTGCAGGAATATCTAGGGGCAAGGTCAGACTTGGACACCTTCCCCACCGAAAATCCTCGGGCTTACTGGGTCTTGAGGATGGATCACTGGCCAGAGCTTGCACAGTATGCAATTGAGCTACTGGCCTGCCCTGCATCCAGCGTTCTTTCGGAACGCACATTCAGTGCTGCTGGAGGATTTGTCACGGATCACAGGGTGCGCCTGTCCACCGACTCGGTTGATCGACTGACTTTCATCAAGATGAACCAGTCTTGGATCACCACCAGCTACCACACACCTGATGCTGATATAACAGACTAATTGATTTTAACATGTCACATCCCTTCAAGACTGATGCTGATGCTGAGTGCCTGTGCTGTTATGTTGACTGGCTATCCTCCTCCTCCGAGTCCTCAATGATACGATTGATGATGATAGCTTGGAAGATCATTTTTGTTTATGGGTGCCGCCACCAGTGGCTAAGGCCCAATTTTTCAGCCCCTGTTTTACAGGGGCGTGTAATTACAATTTTTTTAGCAATAATTTGCCATAGGGCTCATTGCTGTGCTCCAAGTACAGTATCTGTGAGGGGTTGGAGTGTTGTGCCACCAGTGCCTAAGGCCCAATTTTTCAGCCCCTGTTTAACAGGGGCGTGTCATTACAATTTTTGAAGCAATACTTTGCAACAGGGCTCATTGCTGTGCTCCAAGTACAGTATCTGTGAGGGGTTGTAGTGTTGTGCCACCAGTGCCTAAGGCCCAATTTTTCAGCCCCTGTTCAACAGGGGCATGTAATTACAATTCTTGATCTAATAATTCACAGCAGGGCCCATTGCTGCACCCACCAAGAGTAACTCTGAGGGCTTACAGTGTTGTGGCAACGCCACCACCACCACCACCACGAAAGGCCCAATTTTTCAGCCCCTGTTCAAAAGGGGCATGTAATTACAATTCTTGATCTAATAATTCACAGCAGGGCCCATTCATGCACCCACCAAGAGTAACTCTGAGGGCTTACAGTGTTGTGGCAACACCACCACCACCACCACCACCACGAAAGGCCCAATTTTTCAGCCCCTGTTCAACAGGGGCATGCAATTACAATTCTTGATCTAATAATTCACAGCAGGGCCCATTGCTGCACCCAACAAGAGTAACTGTCAGGGCTTACAGTGTTGTGGCACCAGCACCACCATCAAAGGCCCAATTTTTACTACCACTGTTCAACAATTATATGTAATTAAAATTCCTGATATAATAGTTGACAGCAGGGCGTTCCAGCACCAACCAAGAGTAACTGTGAGTGCTTACAGTGTTGTGCCAACACCAACAACTAAGGGGCCTATTTCTGCAGAGTATATACGGCAGGTCCCTACTTTCAAACATCCAACTTACAAACGACTCCTACTTGCAAAAGAAAGAAGCCAACAGGAAGTGAGAGGAAATCTACCCCTTGGAAGGAAAATTCTCTCCTGTAAGAATTAATATGGGAGAAAGGTGTCTCCTCTGTACTGATGCTTTATCAGCAATCCTTGTTTCAAGAAAAACACCACATTTCAAAAACAGTTGTCATTGGGACGGAAAGTGAGGTGAAATGTTCTGAACAGGTGCACACTGCACAGACAGCAAAACAAATGTTACAGGGGTGATAACCTTTCCCTATGTTTTCCAAAAAGCTTAAAAATAGATTTTTTGGCTGGAGCTACACTTAAACAATGTACCTGTTCAAAATTACAAACAGATTCTACATAAGAACAAACCTACAGTCCCTGTCTTGTATGCACCGCCTGTATACGGCTGTTCAGAGTATATAGGGCCTTTTTTATTTTATGTGCGGGGTTCCCCTTAATATCCATACAAGACCCAAAGGGGCTGGTAATGGGCTGGGGTAGGGGGGGGGGGGGGGTCATGGGGTAGCTATGCCATTTTTCTTAAAGATTTTCATCCATATTACCGGGACCAGACATTACATTAAAGCCGCAAGCAGTTTTAAATGGCTTTTTTTTCCTTTAGAAGTGTCATTTTGTGCAGGGACAGTTCTAAACACGGGAAACACGTGGCACTTCACAGGCATACTTTAGACACCCCCCAGGTACGATATTTAAAGGAATATTTGACTTTTTTTTTTCACTTTATGCATCATTAAAATGACTGCTCCCGAAAAACGACCGTTTTTAAAACTTCTTTTTGCATTGATACATGTCCCCTGGTGCAGAACCCGGGTTCCCAAACCCTTTTTAGGACAATAACATGCATAATAGTCGTTATAATTAGCACTTTAGAATTCGAACGTTCGCATCCATTGTATTTAATAGGGTTCTAATGTTCGTACGAACTTTCGGTCCATTCGCGGGTTCTGGTGCGAACCGAACCCGGGGGTGTTCGGCTCATCACTACTAGGGACAGAAACCAACACTGAGGGGATTGCTGCAAAGACCCGTAAGGAAACTAAGTGTGCCTAACCTCTACAACCCAGGGGGTACGGGCATAAAAGAGACCCCGCGCTCCTTCCTCTCCATAGAACGAGCCGAAAGACTGCAGAAGGAGGGTGGTGGTGGCCGCTTTACGAGTCACAGAACCCACAGCTGTGGGTCGGGGGGAACAAGGTGCTTTTTTTGTATAAAATTCTCTTCCCAGTGTCCCTTTCATAGCTCTGCCCAGCCGTGCACAGGGCCCGCCCTACCATGGGACCCGATGGTACCTCGGTCCCAGGCGGCACTTTCAGGGGGTGGCAAATTGCCGCCTGCCAGCCCGCTCTGCTGCACATGTGCCTGGGTTTCCACCCGTCGGAAACCCAGGCACACATACCTGTCCTGTGGCAGCCGAATCCCTGGCTAGAGGGGCACGATCATCCAGTGCCTGCTATGTTCACAATCACACTACTGCCTCGGTGCGCTCTGTGTTTGAGCCGAGCTCAGCTCAGCTCAGCAATTGACAGCGGCGGGTGTCCTCTGATTGGCTAAGCAGGTCATGTGCGGACATGAGGCTCTGTGATTCGCCTGAAGGAGCTGGACACATGTGGATGCAGGCTGGACTGTGTCTGTGGATAATCGTGCCTGCCCTGCATGCTCCTAACTCGCTGTGTGTCACTGTCTCCTGAGGTCCGTCTCTCTCCTCTGTCAGCCGCCCCCCCCTCCTCAATGTCAGCCCCCCCCCCTCCTCAATGTCAGCCCCCCCTCTTTAATGTCAGCCGCCCCCCCTCCTCAATGTCAGCGCCCCCCCTAATGTCAGCTGCCCCCCTCCTCAATGTCAGCCGCCCCCCCTCCTCAATGTCAGCCCCCCTCTTTAATGTCAACCGCCCCCCCTCCTCAATGTCAGCCGCCCCCCCCCCTCAATGTCAGCCGCCCCCCCTCCTCAATGTCAGCCGCCCCCCCCTCCTCAATGTCAGCCGCCCCCCCTCCTCAATGTCAGCCGCCCCCCTCCTTAATGTCAGCCGCCCCCCTCCTCAATGTCAGCCCCCCCTCCTCAATGTCAGCCGCCCCCCCTCCTCAATGTCAGCCCCCCTCCTCAATGTCAGCCGCCCCCCCTCCTCAATGTCAGCCCCCCTCCTCAATATCAGCCGCCCCCCCTCCTCAATGTCAGCGGCCCCCCCTCCTCAATGTCAGCCGCCCCCCTCCTCAATGTCAGCCGCCCCCCTCCTCAATGTCAGCCCCCCCTCCTCAATATCAGCCGCCCCCCCTCCTCAATGTCAGCCACCCCCCCTCCTCAATGTCAGCCGCCCCCCCTCCTCAATGTTCGCCGCCCCCCCTCCTCAATGTCAGCCGCCCCCCCTCCTCAATATCAGCCCCCCATCTCAATATCAGCCGCCCCCCTCCTCAATATCAGCCGCCCCCCCCTCCTCAATGTCAGCCGCACCCCCCCTCCTCAATGTCAGCCGCGCCCCCCCTCCTCAATGTCAGCCGCCCCCCCTCCTCAATGTCAGCAGACCCCCCCTCTTCTCTGTCAGCAGACCCCCCCCCTCTTCTCTGACAGCAGACCCCCCTCTCTTCTCTGTCAGACCCCCCTCTTCTCTGTCATCTCTCTCCTGCCTGCCTTCACTCTGGGACACAGCAAATGGCAATCCACTACATGTGGCAGGTGAAGTGGCAAGTGACAATCTGCTACGTGTGGCAGGTGACGTTGTGGCAAGTGGCAATCCGCTACGTGTGGCAAGTGACAATTCATAATGTGTGACGTCGTGGCAAGTGACAATCAGCAAATGTGTGGCAGGTGACATTGTGGCAAGTGACAAAACGCAATGTGTGACGTCGTGGCAAGTGACAATCCGCAACGTGTGGCAAGTGACAACCCGCAATGTGTGGCAGGTGGCGTCGTGGCAAGTGACAACCCGCAATGTGTGGCAGGCGGCGTCGTGGCAAGTGACAACCCGCAATGTGTGGCAGGCGGCGTCGTGGCAAGTGACAATCCGCAATGTGTGACGTCGTCGCAAGTGACAATCCGCAACATGTGGCAAGTGACAATCCGCAACTGGTGGCAGGTGATGTGGCAAGTGACACGCCCAGGCTCCCACTGATTCTGCATTATGGTGAGTTGAACTATTTTATATATTATATAACAATGTAATAATAGAAATGATGCACTTCACAAATTTTGTTTTGCGATACGGCACTGCTTCGATTTAACTGACAATTGTGCGGTCATGCGACGCTGTACCCAAACAAAATTTACGTCCTTTGTTTCCCACAAATAGAGCTTTCTGTTGGTGGTATTTCTTCATCAGTTTAGGCCAATACGTATTCTTCTACATATGTTTGGTAAAAAAAAAAACGCAATAAGTGTGTATTGATTAGTTTGCGCAAAAGTTATAGCGTCTACAAAATAGGGGATAGATTTATGGCATTTTTATTATTATTATTATTATTATTATAATTTTTTTACTAGTAATGGCGGTGATTTGCGATTTTCAGTGAGACTGCGACATTGCGGTGAACAGATCAGACACTTTTGACACATTTTTGGGACCAGTGACATTTATACAGCGATTTGTTCTATAAAAATGCACTGATTACTGTGTAAATGTCACTGGCAGGAAAGGGGTTAAATGTGTTCCCTGGGAGGTGTTTCTAACTGGGGGGATGGGACTGACTGAAGGAGGAGAGAGATCTCTGTTCCTAATCACTAGGAACAGCAGATCTGTCTCTCCTCCCCTGTCAGAATGGGGATCTGTCTGTTTACATTGACAGATCCTCATTCTGGCTCTCTGTGGAGCGATCGCGGGTGGCTGGCTGACATCGCGGCCACACACAGGTCCTTTTATACTCCTATATACATGTATAGAGCCATAACAGGTCCTCTTTATATTCCTACATACATGTATTGAGCCATGACAGGTCCTTTTATACTTCTATATACATGTATAGAGTACTGACGGGTCCCTTTATACTCCTACATACATGTATTGAGCCATGACAGGTCCTTTTATACTTCTATATACATGTATAGAGCCCTGACGGGTCCTTTTATACTCCTACATGCATGTATAGAGCCATGACAGGTCCTCTTTATACTCCTATACATGAATACAGCCATAGCAGGTCCTTTTTATAGAGCCATGACAGGTCCTCTTTATATTCCTATACATGAATAGAGCCATGACAAGTCCTCTTAAGTTATCATGATATAAAATTATATCCTTTTGGTGGGCGTGATTTTTTTTTTTTTTTGGGGGGGGGGGGGGGGGGCAGCATTTAATTCTTGGTACCAGGCAGCACAATGTCTTAGGCCGGCACTGGCCATGCATGATACCAGATGGCACACTTATTCCCAGGGTTTACCACCACTCACATCAGAGGACTCTGTCAAGGCTTCCAAGGCCTTATGCACCCTGCTGCAAGACCTGCAGAAGAAAGTCAGGGGAGACAGGGTGACTACAGCTATTCCTCCCATATTCTGTACCACTCTGCCTGGGACTTCAGACCTGCAAAGGGCTCTTTGGATCAGCTCTATAGGAAACTACATCCTAAAGCTCTGGGGTAGTTCACTTCCATGCCCCTTCTACTTGGACTCTGGCATTTATATAGCCACTAACTACACCTATGACATCACTACGGAGGGACTATTCTAAAAGGAGAGCTAACACCTAATTACAACTTTCCCTTCTACCATATTATAATGAGAACAGGGCTACCTAGTGGCAGGCATCTGCCGATACATGATTAGAAAAGACTGTTTTGTCCCGAGCTTAAACCTTGTCCCTAGTTAAGAGTTCTGTTTAAAAGTAAATTTTTAAATGTACAAACTAAAGCACAAACGAGCCTGAAAATTTAGTGAAGGCACCTTCCGTTTAAACCACACATCTATTCTGGGAGCAAAGGTTGTGTAAAAAGAAAGGATAGTGCAAGCGCTAAAACCAAAGGAACGCCTTCATCATTTGAGAGAAATTATGTTTCTTTATCGTACACCACGGGACACAGAGCTAGTCATTACATAATGGGTTAAGGGTCACCAGCGGTGATTGGACACTGGCACAACCAATGGAAGACAGTTCCCCTCCATATAACCCCTCCCATCAGGGAAGTACCTCAGTTTTTTCGCCAGTGTCGAAAGGTGTTGGACGCGTTAGGAGGTGCTAAAGGAAAGCTCTACCAAAGAGACCCTCTGGGGGTAAAAGAGCTATGCTTTCGGATCCATCCAAGACGCCTACAAGTTAAGCCAAAACTGGATGGGATCCGGGCCTCATCCATGAGGCAGCGCCTGTAATGTCTCTCTTCGGAGGACTGGGCTCTAAGATCCAGCACTTTCGCTATTTCGCTAAAAGTCCTGGTAAGAGTCTTGTACAAGGCCCAGGGGAGAGGTATCCTTTAAATAGGAACCCATATCCCTGAAGGTTGGCACACATAGCCCACCGTGAAGGGTGAAGTTTGGTATCTGTCTGAAAATTTTCAGCAGAAAAAACCTGCGGCGTGGATAAGGTAAGATTAGAAGGTCCATAACTAGGTTTGGGACCTTTTTTAAGAAGTGGATGTCTTCTCTTTTTCCGCCACTGGGGGGAGTAAAGAGCTGAATATACTCACCTCACTCTGTTCAGTGTCGGCTTCGGCGAAGTACACTGCTCGTCACCTCCGCTGCTGAGCTTGCTTGGGCACCCCGCTCCTCCTTTCGGTGGCCGACACAGACACCTGCAGGTGCAAGTAAGTGGGAACAGGGGCTGATGAGAGTCCTCTCTCACTAGGGCCACCGCCATAGCGCTAAGAGCCGCGCGCGCGCGTGGGAGCGCGCTTTATCGGAGGGGGGGGCCGAAGGTGTGCGCGGGCACGTGGGCGCGCGCAGGCACAGAAACGGCGCCAAATTTAAAGACTGTCAGTGTGAGGCACTGCAGCAGCAAGCAAGCTCGTTTGTTCTCTTATTCCTGGCAGAGAAACACAGCAGCTATACAGGGACGTAAGACTCCATGTGGTTGGACTGGGTACTTCCTAGAAGACATCCATGTTATGCATAGCTATGTGTTAAAAGTTGCATACTTAATGTAAATTGCTAAACTAAGCACGGTAGTATATGCATTTAGGTACCTTGTATTTTGTCTAAACAGTAAGTCTTCCAGGGGAAGTAATGCGGACAAAAAGAGATAAAAGAGCACCGCCGCCTGAGACAGGAGGCTCTAGCTGTGCTGACTCGGTACCTTCTTCTCCTGTGTTGCCAAATGCACCTGTACAGGATGAGCCATTACCTCTGTCAGGTATGGCGGCTTCCCCAGTGAAGCCTGGGCCTGCATTAGTGATGAGCCGAACACCCCCGGGTTCGGTTCGCACCAGAACCCGCGAACGGACCGAAAGTTCGTACGAACATTAGAACCCTATTAAATACAATGGATGCGAACGTTCGAATTCTAAAGTGCTAATTATAACAACTATTATGCATGTTATTGTCCTAAAAAGGGTTTGGGAACCCGGGTTGTGCACCAGGGGACATGTATCAATGCAAAAAGAAGTTTTAAAAACGGTCGTTTTTCGGGAGCAGTCATTTTAATGATGCATAAAGTGAAAAAAAAAAAGTCAAATATTCCTTTAAATATCGTACCTGGGGGGTGTCTAAAGTATGCCTGTGAAGTGCCACGTGTTTCCCGTGTTTAGAACTGTCCCTGCACAAAATGACACTTCTAAAGGAAAAAAAAGCCATTTAAAACTGCTTGCGGCTTTAATGTAATGTCTGGTCCCGGTAATATGGATGAAAATCTTTAAGAAAAATGGCATAGCTACCCCATGACCCGCCCCCCCCCTACCCCAGCCCATTACCAGCCCCTTTGGGTCTTGTATGGATATTAAGGGGAACCCCGCACATAAAATAAAAAAGGCCCTATATACTCTGAACAGCCGTATACAGGCGGTGCATACAAGACAGGGACTGTAGGTTTGTTCTTATGTAGAATCTGTTTGTAATTTTGAACAGGTACATTGTTTAAGTGTAGCTCCAGCCCAAAAATCTATTTTTAAACTTTTTGGAAAACATAGGTAAGGGTTATCACCCCTGTAACATTTGTTTTGCTGTCTGTGCCCCTGTTCAGAACATTTCACCTCACTTTCCGTCCCAATGACAACTGTTTTTGAAATGTGGTGTTTTTCTTGAAACAAGGATTGCTGATAAAGCATCAGTACAGAGGAGACACCTTTCTCCCATATTAATTCTTACAGGAGAGAATTTTCCTTCCAAGGGGTAGATTTCCTCTCACTTCCTGTTGTCTTCTTGCGTTTGCAAGTAGGAGTTGTTTGTAAGTTGGATGTTTGAAAGTAGGGACCTGCCGTATATACTCTGCAGAAATAGGCCCCTTAGTTGTTGGTGTTGGCACAACACTGTAAGCACTCACAGTTACTCTTGGTTGGTGCTGGAACGCCCTGCTGTCAACTATTATATCAGGAATTGTAATTACATATAATTGTTGAACAGTGGTAGTAAAAATTGGGCCTTTGATGGTGGTGCTGGTGCCACAACACTGTAAGCCCTGACAGTTACTCTTGGTGGGTGCAGCAATGGGCCCCGCTGTGAATTATTAGATCAAGAATTGTAATTACATGCCCCTTTTGAACAGGGGCTGAAAAATTGGGCCTTTCGTGGTGGTGGTGGTGGTGGCGTTGCCACAACACTGTAAGCCCTCAGAGTTACTCTTGGTGGGTGCAGGAATGGGCCCTGCTGTGAATTATTAGATCAAGAATTGTAATTACATGCCCCTTTTGAACAGGGGCTGAAAAATTGGGCCTTTCGTGGTGGTGGTGGTGGTGGCGTTGCCACAACACTGTAAGCCCTCAGAGTTACTCTTGGTGGGTGCAGCAATGGGCCCTGCTGTGAATTATTAGATCAAGAATTGTAATTACATGCCCCTGTTGAACAGGGGCTGAAAAATTGGGCCTTAGGCACTGGTGGCACAACACTCCAACCCCTCACAGATACTGTACTTTCGAGCACAGCAATGAGACCTGTTGCAAAGTATTGCTTCAAAAATTGTAATGACACGCCCCTGTTAAACAGGGGCTGAAAAATTGGGCCTTAGGCACTGGTGCCACAACACTCCAACCCCTCACAGATACTGTACTTGGAGCACAGCAATGAGCCCTATGGCAAATTATTGCTAAAAAAATTGTAATTACACGCCCCTGTAAAACAGGGGCTGAAAAATTGGGCCTTAGCCACTGGTGGCGGCACCCATAAACAAAAATGATCTTCCAAGCTATCATCATCAATCGTATCATTGAGGACTCGGAGGAGGAGGATAGCCAGTCAACATAACAGCACAGGCACTCAGCATCAGCATCAGTCTTGATGTGACATGTTAAAATCAATTAGTCTGTTATATCAGCATCAGGTGTGTGGTAGCTGGTGGTGATCCAAGACTGGTTCATCTTGATGAAAGTCAGTCGATCAACCGAGTCGGTGGACAGGCGCACCCTGTGATCCGTGACAAATCCTCCAGCAGCACTGAATGTGCGTTCCGAAAGAACGCTGGATGCAGGACAGGCCAGTAGCTCAATTGCATACTGTGCAAGCTCTGCCCAGTGATCCATCCTCAAGACCCAGTAAGCCAGAGGATTTTCGGTGGGGAAGGTGTCCAAGTCTGACCTTGCCCCTAGATATTCCTGCACCATGTTTATCAGACGCTGGCGATGGTTGCTGGAACCGATCATACTTTGGGGCTGCGGACTAAAGAATTGTCTGAACGCATCGGTCAGACGGCCACCTTCCCCACCGCTCCTTCTTTGACTGGCCGAAGCCTCAGCAACTCGTTGTCCAGGACCAGGAGTTTGTAACCTCCCAGTCTCTGGGAACGCGTTGCACAGACCTTTCTGCAAGGCCTCCCGGAGTTGTCTCATCCTCTGCTCCCTCTGCGACGGTAACATAAGGTCCGCAACCTTACCCTTGTACCGTGGATCAAGGAGAGTGGCCAGCCAGTAATGGTCCCTCTCCTTGATCCGAAGAATACGAGGATCCTTCCGCAGACTTTGCAGGATCAGGGAGGCCATGCAGCGTAGGTTTGCTGAGGCATTCGCTCCGGAGTCCTCTGGGTCACTAAGGACGACATGATCCGCAGCCACCTCCTCCCAGCCACGTACAAGTCCACTGGTTTCTTGGGACTGTAAATCATCCCTAAAAGACTGCTGCTGATGATGCTGAGTGCCAGCCTCCACCTCCATGCTGACACAATCCTCCTCCTCCTCCTCCTCCTCCTCCTCTTCCTGTGCGATGGGTGGGACAGAAGGAACACTGTCCGGGTAAAGGGGGCCTTGAGAGGCAAGGAAGTCCTCCTCTTCCTGCCTCTGTTCTGCCTCAAGTGCCCTGTCCATTATTCCACGCAGCGTGTGCTCCAACAGGTGGACAAGAGGTACAGTGTCACTGATGCATGCACTGTCACTGCTCACCATCCTCGTGGCCTCCTCAAATGGTGCCAGGACAGTGCATGCATCCCTGATCATGCCCCACTGGCGTGGAGAAAAAAAACCAAGCTCCCCTGACCCTGTCCTGGTGCCGTAGTCGCACAGGTACTCATTGATGGCCCTCTGCTGCGTGTGCAGCCGCTGCAGCATGGCCAACGTTGAGTTCCACCTGGTGGGCATGTCACATATAAGGCGGTTCTTGGGCAGGTTCAACTCCTTTTGCAGCTCAGCCAGGCGAGCACTGGCATTATAAGATCTGCGGAAATGCACACAGACTTTCCTGGCCTGCCTCAGGACATCCTGTAAGCCCGGGTACCTGCCCAAGAACCGCTGCACCACCAGGTTAAGGACGTGAGCCACACAGGGCACATGGGTCAGTTGTCCCTGTCGGAGGGCGGAGAGGAGGTTGGTGCCATTGTCGCAAACCACCATTCCTGGCTTAAGCTGGCGTGGCGTCAACCACCTCTCGGCCTGGCCCTGCAGAGCAGACAGGACCTCTGCCCCAGTGTGGCTTCTGTCCCCCAAACACACCAGCGCAAGCACGGCATGGCATCTTTTTGCCTGCGTACTTGCGTAGCCCCTTGAACGGCTACGGAGCACCGCTGGTTCAGAGGACAAACCACAGGAAGAGGCCATGGAGGAAGAAGAAGAGGAGGGGGTGGAGGAGAGAGGTGTGTCACAACCAGTAGTAGCATTTTGGAGGCGTGGCGGTGGAACAACCTCCAACACTACTGCACCTTGTCCTGCATCCTTCCCAGCTGCCAAAAGAGTGACTCAATGGGCCGTGAAAGAAAGGTAACGTCCCTGTCCATGCCTGCTGGACCATGAGTCAGTGGTAATATGCACCTTACCGCTGACCGCCCTGTCCAGCGAGGCCAAGACATTGCCTTCCACATGTCGGTAGAGAGCCGGAATAGCCTTCCGTGAGAAAAAGTGGCGTTTGGGAACCTGCCACTGAGGAACCGCACATTGCACAAACTCACGGAAGGGGGCCGAGTCTACCAACTGAAAAGGCAGCAGTTGAAGCGCTAGCAATTTAGCCAAGCTAGCATTCAACCGCTGGGCATGTGGATGGCTGGGAGTGAACTTCTTTCGACGGTCCAGCAGCTGGGGCAGGGAAATTTGCCTGCTAGAATCGGACGTCGGTGTACTGCTAGCAGAGTGGCCGCAAGTACTTGGCTGTGACACACCTAATTCTACACCTTCATTCCTCTCAGTGCATGTTTCAGAGAGGACTGAAGTTATAGTGGGGTTGGAGATCCCAGCTGATGCGGTGCAAGGAGAGGTCCGCTTTGTTCTTTGGTGTGGGTCTTTGAGGTAGGCTTGCCAACGAGCTGCATGGCAGGTCAACATATGTCTGGTCAGGCATGTGGTACCCAAGCGGCTGATGTTTTGGCCACGCGATATACGCTTGAGACATATGTTGCAAACAGCAGCTGTGCGATCTGATGCACTAGCCTCAAAAAAGGCCCACACCAAAGAACTTTTTGAATGACGGGCAGAGGCAGCGCCCTGCACAGGCGGAGCTCTGCGGTGTGATTCCGTCGGTGTACTGCCCTTACGCTGGCCACCAAAGGGCATCCTGCCTCGTTGGAGATGTGCCTCCTCCTCATCCTCCTCCTCCTCCTCTCTCCTATTAGGCACCCACGTGGAGTCAGTGACCTCATCATCCCCTCCCTCCTCATCACTGGAGCCAATCTGGCAGTATGCTGCAGCTGCTGGAACATGACTGCCAGATTGGTGTCCTTCTTGAGCATCCCCTCTGTCTGCTCTCACGCTACTGCCTTCCTGTAGCTGGGTTTCATCATCAGACCCTTCGAAACGCTGGGCATCCTCCTGGAGCATGTACCCAACACTGTGCTCAAACAGTTCGGGGGACTCCTCAGGAGGAGGACATGGTGGGTCTAGGGAAGGAGTGACTGATGATGAGTCTGACATTGATACCAGGGAAGAGGACGCTTTGGCAGCTGCTTTGCCAGTACCCTGAGCCTGGGTGAGAGAGGATGAGGAGGAGGAGGAGGGCTTGGTCATCCACTCTACCAAGTCTTCGGCATGATGTGGCTCAACATGTCCAGCTGCCGAAAAGAAGGACAAGCGTGTCCCATGGCCATGTGCTGATGACAATGCACCGCGTCCACGACCAGCACTGTTGTCCCCAGACACAGAGCCTGCTTGCCCTCTTTTATTGCCTCCTGACTGTCTGCCTCTCCTTGTTTGCCTTCCAGACATTCTAATAGATGGCCTGCAGGGAGATGGGAAAAAAGCAATAAGGGCTACCTTCAGGTGTCCTTCTCTGTCCCTTTACTTAAGGATTTCTAAATATGGTTGAGGATGATTGCTTTTGCACAGAATAGCACAACGACAATTTCCCTGACTGTCCAAAAAACAAGGATTTCAAAGATGGTTGATGAGGAATGCTTTAGCACACTATAGCACAAGGAGAATTTCCCTCACTGTCCTTCCCTGTCCCTAGAAACAAGGATTCGTACAGTAAAACACACTGACACTCTCCCTACCTATAGTTTTCTGTCCCTAGAAAAAAGGTTTCTTTAAAGCACACTATAGCACAAGGAGAATTTCCCTCACTGTCCTTCCCTGTCCCTAGAAACAAGGATTCGTACAGTAAAACACACTGACACTCTCCCTACCTATAGTTTTCTGTCCCTAGAAAAAATGTTTTTTTAAAGCACACTATAGCACAAGGAGAATTTCCCTCACTGTCCTTCCCTGTCCCTAGAAACAAGGATTCGTACAGTAAAACACACTGACACTCTCCCTACCTATAGTTTTCTGTCCCTAGAAAAAGGTTTTTTTAAAGCACACTATAGCACAAGGAGAATTTCCCTCACTGTCCTTCCCTGTCCCTAGAAACAAGGATTCGTACAGTAAAACACACTGACACTCTCCCTACCTATAGTTTTCTGTCCCTAGAAAAAAGGTTTCTTTAAAGCACACTATAGCACAAGGAGAATTTCCCTCACTGTCCTTCCCTGTCCCTAGAAACAAGGATTCGTACAGTAAAACACACTGACACTCTCCCTACCTATAGTTTTCTGTCCCTAGAAAAAAGTTTTTTTTAAAGCACACTATAGCACAAGGAGAATTTCCCTCACTGTCCTTCCCTGTCCCTAGAAACAAGGATTCGTACAGTAAAACACACTGACACTCTCCCTACCTATAGTTTTCTGTCCCTAGAAAAAAGGTTTTTTTAAAGCACACTATAGCACAAGGAGAATTTCCCTCACTGTCCTTCCCTGTCCCTAGAAACAAGGATTCGTACAGTAAAACACACTGACACTCTCCCTACCTATAGTTTTCTGTCCCTAGAAAAAAGGTTTTTTTAAAGCACACTATAGCACAAGGAGAATTTCCCTCACTGTCCTTCCCTGTCCCTAGAAACAAGGATTCGTACAGTAAAACACACTGACACTCTCCCTACCTATAGTTTTCTGTCCCTAGAAAAAAGGTTTTTTTAAAGCACACTATAGCACAAGGAGAATTTCCCTCACTGTCCTTCCCTGTCCCTAGAAACAAGGATTCGTACAGTAAAACACACTGACACTCTCCCTACCTATAGTTTTCTGTCCCTAGAAAAAAGGTTTTTTTAAAGCACACTATAGCACAAGGAGAATTTCCCTCACTGTCCTTCCCTGTCCCTAGAAACAAGGATTCGTACAGTAAAACACACTGACACTCTCCCTACCTATAGTTTTCTGTCCCTAGAAAAAAGGTTTTTTTAAAGCACACTATAGCACAAGGAGAATTTCCCTCACTGTCCTTCCCTGTCCCTAGAAACAAGGATTCGTACAGTAAAACACACTGACACTCTCCCTACCTATAGTTTTCTGTCCCTAGAAAAAAGGTTTTTTTAAAGCACACTATAGCACAAGGAGAATTTCCCTCACTGTCCTTCCCTGTCCCTAGAAACAAGGATTCGTACAGTAAAACACACTGACACTCTCCCTACCTATAGTTTTCTGTCCCTAGAAAAAAGTTTTTTTTAAAGCACACTATAGCACAAGGAGAATTTCCCTCACTGTCCTTCCCTGTCCCTAGAAACAAGGATTCGTACAGTAAAACACACTGACACTCTCCCTACCTATAGTTTTCTGTCCCTAGAAAAAAGGTTTTTTTTAAAGCACACTATAGCACAAGGAGAATTTCCCTCACTGTCCTTCCCTGTCCCTAGAAACAAGGATTCGTACAGTAAAACACACTGACACTCTCCCTACCTATAGTTTTCTGTCCCTAGAAAAAAGTTTTTTTTTAAAGCACACTATAGCACAAGGAGAATTTCCCTCACTGTCCTTCCCTGTCCCTAGAAACAAGGATTCGTACAGTAAAACACACTGACACTCTCCCTACCTATCCTTCTCTTTCCCTAAACTAAAGGAATCCAGGTTAAGCAAGAAAAAATAAATGTCACTGTCCCTGCCTATGCTTCTCTTTCCCTGCTCCGAGTCAGACTACACTAGGCCGCCGTGCTGGCGGCCTTTTATAGTGTGGGGCGTGTACTAAACCCCCTCAGCAATAATTGGCCACAGGCATCCTGCCTGTGGCCAATCATTGCTCTCCTCGCTGCCGGCGCTGTGATTGGCCAAGCATGCGGGGTCACAGTGCATGCTTGGCCAATCACAGCGCCTGGATGACACTGCGATGGCGTAGTGCATTGTGGGCCGTTCGCGTCACTCGAATTAGGCGCGAACGGCCCAAATCGTTCGATCTTCGTCGAACGATCGAACAGCCGATGTTCGAGTCGAACGTATGTTCGACTCGAACACCGAGCTCATCCCTAGCCTGCATATGTCACTGAGGACACTTTATCAGCTGCCCTAAATAATCTGGAGGAAAAGATTGCTACCTTAATCGCTAAATCCTCTAAAAAGGACAATAAGCGAAGCAGATCTCCTCCAGTATTGGACCTCCCTTCAGAAGTACCTGAAGAGGAGGAGGATGAGGAGGAGGCTACATCAGCAGAGGATGAGGAGTCAGACGGATCAGGGATATCGGATGAGCCTTTTTCGGTATCCCAGATTTTAAAGTCACAGGTACAATGCTATGCAGGAGCTGTGCGATCTGCATTTAAGTTACCCTCTTCGGAGGTAACGGAATCACCTGTCTCCTCCCTAGGATCATTAAGATCCCTGCAAGGTGCATGCTCCTTCCCGGTTCATCCGTTACTAGAGGATCTAATGTACGCAGACTGGCAACATCCAGATAAGCCTTTTTCACCTCCAAAAAAGTTTAACATTCTTTATCCTATGGAGGAAATTTTTTTAAAGAAATGGAGCCTGCCTGCGGTAGATGCTGCTATTTCTTGTGTAAATAAAAACCTGACATGTCCAGTGGATAATGTACAAGTGTTTAAAGATCCTTCTGAGAAGAAGTTGGAATCCCTACTGAAATCCTCCTTCCTTTTGGCCGGCTCAATTATCCAACCTGCAGTAGCAGCAGTCGGTATGTGTCAGGTCATCAGCCAACAGGTAAAGCAGGGGCTGAAGGAGCTGCCTTCAGAGCAGGCTAAAAATTGGGAGAATTTGCCTAAAGCCTTATGCTTCACGGTGGATGCCATGAGAGATTCTATCATACAGGCATCACGCCTTACACTCCAGCTGGTACAGATGCGCAGAGTACTTTGGCTTAAGCATTGGTCAGCGGAAGCCCCATGCAAAAAGTTGTTGGCAAGTTTCCTGTTCCATGGCGAACGCCTATTTGGGGAAGATTTAGAAAGATATATCCAAAAGATATCAAGTGGTAAAACGACACTTTTACCTGAGAGAAAGAAAAACAAGAGACCTTGTTTTAAACGCACTCTCTCCCCAGCTCCCGGGAAATCAGACTCCAGCCAGTGGCGACGGCCTTTTCAGCCACCCACAAAAGCCAAAGAACAGGCTCAGAAGAACAAGAAGCCGTGGGGTTCAAGAGCTAATAAGCAAGCCCCCAAAACCTCTCATTGAAGGGGCGCCCCCGCTCGGCCGAGTGGGGGGAAGGCTTCGTCAGTTCTCAGCGACCTGGCGGACAGAAACCCAGGACAAATGTGTGGCATCCACAATATCCTCAGGGTACAAACTGGAATTTCGAGAGATCCCATCTTCTCAATTCCGAGGTTCAAGACTCTCCAAGGATCCACAAAAAAGAGGATCCTTCTTCAAAGGTTTGAATCACTTAATAGCTCAAGGTGTGGTTACAGAGGTACCCCAAAAGGAGCGAGGTTCAGGTTTTTACTCAAACCTCTTTGTGATTCCAAAACCAAACGGAGAAGTCAGACCCATCCTGGATCTAAAATCTCTAAACCGGTTTCTGAACGTTCGCCATTTTCGAATGGAAACGATTCGATCCGTGGTCGCTACTTTAAAAGGCGGAGAATTCATGGCGTCCATAGATATCAAAGACGCATATCTACACATACCAATCCTCCCCGCTCACCAAAGATTCCTAAGGTTTGCGGTAGAAGAGCGCCACTTTCAATTTGTGGCCCTGCCATTTGGTGTAGCCACCGCGCCCAGAGTATTCACAAAGGTGCTAGCTCCTCTGTTAGCAAACCTGAGAACACGGGGCATTGCGGTAACAGCCTATCTAGACGATCTACTAATAATAGATCAGTCAAAGGAGGGATTGGATCACGCTGTAGACACTACAGTAGGATACCTGGAGCATTTAGGATGGATTATAAACTTACAAAAATCCTCTCTCCAGGCCCAAAGAAGGATAGTGTACCTGGGCATGATCATAGATACAGCCCAAAACAGGGTATACCTGCCAGAGCCAAAGATACAGTCTCTGAAAGACCTGATCCACAAGGTCAAAGCAAACAAAAGGCCGTCTATTCGCCTTTGCATGAGACTATTGGGAAATATGGTAGCCTCCTTCGAGGCGGTCCCTTACGCCCAGTTTCATTCGAGACTACTTCAAGGCAATATTTTAGCCTCCTGGAACAGGAAGAGCCAAGCTCTGGATATACCCATGCGCCTGTCCTCACAAGTACGCCACAGCTTCAATTGGTGGCTAGAAGCCAAGAATTTACGGAAGGGAAAGTGCTTCCTCCCAGCAGCCTGGAAGGTGGTGTCTACGGATGCCAGCCTATCGGGCTGGGGTGCAGTATTCGAGGAGGCTTTTACCCAGGGAACCTGGGCCAAGACTCAGGGGATCCTGCCCATCAACGTGCTAGAGATCCGGGCAGTATATCTAGCCCTCAAAACCTGGACATACAGGTTACAGGGCTACCCAGTTCGGGTTCAATCCGACAATGCTACTGCAGTAGCTTACATCAATCACCAAGGAGGCACCCGCAGTCGGGCAGCCCAAAGAGAGGTGAACCGGATCTTGGCATGGGCAGAAGAGCATGTACCTTGCATCTCTGCAATCTTCATTCCAGGGATAGAAAACTGGCAAGCAGACTACCTGAGTCGTCAGCAGCTGCTACCAGGAGAGTGGTCTCTTCACCCAGAGATCTTTCAGGCCATATGTCTGAGATGGGGAAACCCAGATGTAGACCTGCTAGCTTCCAGGTTCAACAAGAAATTGGACAACTTTGTGTCCAGAACGAGAGATCCTCTAGCCTACGGGACAGACGCTCTAATAACTCCATGGAATCAGTTCTCACTGATCTATGCATTCCCTCCGATCCCTCTTCTACAAAGACTGCTTCGCAGGATCAAGGAGGAGGGAATACCAGTAATCCTAGTGGCCCCAAACTGGCCCTGGAGGCCTTGGTACGCCGAGATCGTAAAAATGGCGATAGGAAGGCCCTGGAAGCTTCCACTTCGACACGACCTGTTGTCACAGGGTCCAGTATTCCACCCTTCCTTACAAAGGTTAAATTTGACGGCCTGGCTGCTGAGACCCACATTTTGAAAAAGAGAGGGGTCTCTGGTCCGGCTCTTTCTACGCTCATTAATGCTAGAAAGCCAGCCTCCAGACTCATCTATCATAGAGTCTGGAAAGCATACGTTTCCTGGTGTGAATCCAGAAGTTGGAATCCTCTGAAATATGAAATAAGCAGGATTCTTGCTTTTTGCCAGTTAGGAGTGGATATGAAATTAGCTCTTAGCACCATCAAAGGGCAAATATCGGCTCTATCAGTCTTCTTTCAGAGACCATTGGCATCTCACTCCCTAGTTCGGACATTCATTCAGGGGGTACTGAGGATAAATCCTCCAGTTAGGTCTCCCTTGTGTCCATGGGATTTGAATTTGGTATTGTCAGTGTTGCAAAAGCAACCTTTTGAACCTATTCGCCATATTCCTTTAATTATATTGAGTAGGAAATTGGCCTTTTTGATTGCTATTGCTTCTGCTAGGAGAGTATCAGAGCTAGCAGCTCTTTCTTGTAAAGAGCCTTATCTAATTTGTCACAAGGACAAAATCGTACTACGACCCCATCCGGCTTTTCTGCCTAAGGTGGTGTCGGCTTTTCACTTGAATCAAGACATTGTTCTGCCTTCCTTTTTTCCAAACCCGCGGACGGCGGGGGAAAAATTATTACACTCTCTAGATCTAGTGAGAGCGGTAAGGGTGTATCTGCAAGCAACCGCTCAGATACGTAAAACGGATGTTTTGTTTATTTTACCAGATGGTCCCAAGAAGGGCCAAGCGGTATCAAAATCCACCATTTCCAGGTGGATTAGACAAGTAATTGTTCAAGCTTATGGTTTAAAGAACAGGACTCCTCCTTTTCCTGTTAAGGCGCACTCTACCAGGGCGATAAGTGCTTCATGGGCAGTGCACCACCAGGCTTCGATGGCTCAGATCTGTAAAGCTGCAACTTGGTCTTCAGTCCATACATTTTCCAAATTCTATCAAATAGATGTGAAAGGACATGAGGATTCCGCCTTCGGGCGAAGTGTGCTGCAGGCAGCAGTATAGGGCTTCTGGTCCGCAAGCGGCCTGTTTGATCTGTGTCTCCCCCCCTTCATATGAGCATTGCTCTGGGACGTCCCATTATGTAATGACTAGCTCTGTGTCCCGTGGTGTACGATAAAGAAAGTAGGATTTTTATAACAGCTTACCTGTAAAATCCTTTTCTTGGAGTACACCACGGGACACAGAGGTCCCCCCCTTCTTATGGGAACCTTACTGCTTTGCTACAAAACTGAGGTACTTCCCTGATGGGAGGGGTTATATGGAGGGGAACTGTCTTCCATTGGTTGTGCCAGTGTCCAATCACCGCTGGTGACCCTTAACCCATTATGTAATGACTAGCTCTGTGTCCCGTGGTGTACTCCAAGAAAAGGATTTTACAGGTAAGCTGTTATAAAAATCCTACTTTTTTATAACGAAGAGCAAGTTGCTTAGGAACATAAGACAAGTCCTTAACCACTTGCCTACTGGGCACTTTTACCCCCTACCTGCCCAGGCCAATTTTCAGCATTCAGCGCTGTCGTACTTTGAATGACAATTGCACGGTCATGCAACACTGTACCCAAAGTTGTTATCATTTTTTTTTTTTTTTTACACTAGAGCTTTCTTTTGGTGGTATTTAATAGTTTATTATAAAATGTTTAAAACAGGTAATTTTTCTCCTTCACTGATGGGTGGTGATGAGGCTGCACTGATGGGCACTGAAGAGGTTGCACTGATGGACTGCACTGATGGGCATGATAGGCTGCACTGATGGGCAATGATGAGCAGAGCCGGTACAGGGGGGGGGGGCCGAAGGGGCGGATGCCCTGGGCGGTACAATTTATTGGGGGTGGGGGGGGGGCGCAGTGAAGTGGCCTTCTCAGGGCTTTCTGCTCCAACCCGTCATTACACACTAGCGCTGCGCAGCCCTTGCATCCTTCGGCTCCCAGCGCGGCAATGTACAGCTGCCTGTGTTCATGCAGGAGGCAGCTTCCGTCCCCGCCTTTACAATGTAGCACGGAGGAGCCCTGAAACTCCGCCCCAGCTACAGCTCCTCGATCACCTGCAAAAAAAAAAGCCTGCGCATACCATATGGTCTGGACTGGAGCACTGGCAGTGGAAGAGGTGGGGGAGGGGGGAAAGGAGAGAGAGCGCGCTCTGCAGAGACTGAACTGTGAAAGTGTGTGAGAGGATTTGAGTGTGTGAGGGGGATGTGTACAGAGAGGAGGGCTGGGAAAGTGGGGGGATGTGTGCAGAGAGGAGGGCTGGGAAAGTTGGGGGGATTTGTGCAGAGAGGAGGGCTGGGAAAGTGGGGGGATGTGTACAGAGAGGAGGGCTGGGAAAGTTGGGGGGGATTTGTGCAGAGAGGAGGGCTGGGAAAGTTGGGGGGAATTTGTGCAGAGAGGAGGGCTGGGAAAGTGGGGGGATGTGTACAGAGAGGAGGGCTGGGAAAGTGGGGGGATTTGTGCAGAGAGGAGGGCTGGGAAAGTTGGGGGGGGATTTGTGCAGAGAGGAGGGCTGGGAAAGGGGGGGATTTGTGCAGAGAGGAGGGCTGGGAAAGTGGGGGGATGTGTACAGAGAGGAGGGCTGGGAAAGTTGGGGGGGATTTGTGCAGAGAGGAGGGCTGGGAAAGTTGGGGGGGATTTGTGCAGAGAGGAAGGCTGGGAAAGTGGGGGGATGTGTACAGAGAGGAGGGCTGGGAAAGTGGGGGGATTTGTGCAGAGAGGAGGGCTGGGAAAGTTGGGGGGGGGGATTTGTGCAGAGAGGAGGGCTGGGAAAGGGGGGGATTTGTGCAGAGAGGAGGGCTGGGAATGTGGGGGGATTTGTGCAGAGAGGAGGGCTGGGAAAGTTGGGGGGGATTTGTGCAGAGAGGAGGGCTGGGAAAGTGGGGGGGATGTGTGCAGAGAGGAGGGCTGGGAAAGTGGGGGGATTTGTGCAGAGAGGAGGGCTGGGAATGTGGGGGGATTTGTGCAGAGAGGAGGGCTGGGAAAGTTGGGGGGATTTGTGCAGAGAGGAGGGCTGGGAAAGTGGGGGGGATGTGTGCAGAGAGGAGGGCTGGGAAAGTGGGGGGATTTGTGCAGAGAGGAGGGCTGGGAATGTGGGGGGATTTGTGCAGAGAGGAGGGCTGGGAAAGTTGGGGGGGATTTGTGCAGAGAGGAGGGCTGGGAAAGTGGGGGGGATGTGTGCAGAGAGGAGGGCTGGGAAAGTGGGGGGATGTGTACAGAGAGGAGGGCTGGGAAAGTTGGGGGGGATTTGTGCAGAGAGGAGGGCTGGGAAAGTTGGGGGGGATTTGTGCAGAGAGGAAGGCTGGGAAAGTGGGGGGATGTGTACAGAGAGGAGGGCTGGGAAAGTGGGGGGATTTGTGCAGAGAGGAGGGCTGGGAAAGTTGGGGGGGGATTTGTGCAGAGAGGAGGGCTGGGAAAGGGGGGGATTTGTGCAGAGAGGAGGGCTGGGAAAGTTGGGGGGGATTTGTGCAGAGAGGAGGGCTGGGAAAGTGGGGGGGATGTGTGCAGAGAGGAGGGCTGGGAAAGTGGGGGGATTTGTGCAGAGAGGAGGGCTGGGAATGTGGGGGGATTTGTGCAGAGAGGAGGGCTGGGAAAGTTGGGGGGATTTGTGCAGAGAGGAGGGCTGGGAAAGTGGGGGGATGTGTACAGAGAGGAGGGCTGGGAAAGTAGGGGGGGATTTGTGCAGAGAGGAGGGCTGGGAAAGTTGGGGGAATTTGTTCAGAGAGGAGGGCTGGGAAAGTGGGGGGGATGTGTGCAGAGAGGAGGGCTGGGAAAGTGGGGGGATTTGTGCAGAGAGGAGGGCTGGGAATGTGGGGGGATTTGTGCAGAGAGGAGGGCTGGGAAAGTTGGGGGGGATTTGTGCAGAGAGGAGGGCTGGGAAAGTGGGGGGGATGTGTGCAGAGAGGAGGGCTGGGAAAGTGGGGGGATTTGTGCAGAGAGGAGGGCTGGGAATGTGGGGGGATTTGTGCAGAGAGGAGGGCTGGGAAAGTTGGGGGGATTTGTGCAGAGAGGAGGGCTGGGAAAGTGGGGGGATGTGTACAGAGAGGAGGGCTGGGAAAGTAGGGGGGGATTTGTGCAGAGAGGAGGGCTGGGAAAGTTGGGGGAATTTGTTCAGAGAGGAGGGCTGGGAAAGTGGGGGGATTTGTACATATAATTAAAATGTGTGAGTGAACTCTGTTTCTATCGCATTAAACCTAATTGAATTTGTATTGTTTTAAGTATATTCTTGTTTTGAAACGACATTGATTCTTTCATTCTTTCTTAAAAATGGGGGGGGGGGGCGCAGTTTGCCATCTTCGCCCTGGGCGCCAAATGGCCTTGTCCCAGCACTGCTGATGAGGCAGCACTGATGGGCACTGATGAGGCAGCACTGATGGGCATTCATGGGCACTGATGAGCACTGATGAGGCTGTACAGATACATGGCACTGATGGGCGGTACTGATGGGCACTGATTGGTAGGACTGGTGGATACTAATTTGCAGCACTGGTGGGCATACATTGGCAGCACTGGTGGTCACACATTGGCAGCATTGGTAGGCAGCTTGGGACTGCTTGATGGGCGGTGATGAGGCTGCACTGATGGGCACTGAAGAGGTTCCACTAATGGACTGCACTGATGGGCACGATAGGCTGCACTGATGGGCACGATAGGCTGCACTGATGGGCACTGATGAGGCAGCACTGATGGGCATTCATGGGCACTGATAGGCTGCACTGATGAACACTGATGAGGCTGTACAGATACATGGCACTGATGGGCACTGATAGGAGGCACTGTTGGTCACTAATAGGCAGTACTGATGGGCACTGATTGGCAGGACTGGTGGACACTGATTGGCAGGACTGGTGGGCATACATTGGCAGCATTGGTAGGCTGCTTGGGACTGCACACAAAATCAGGACACTGATAGTCAGTGCCCTGATTATCAATGTGCAGGTCCCTTTTTAGAGAAGCCGGTGATTGGCTCTTTACCCCAATCCTCATGCTGTCAGCATGAGGAAAAGAGTACCCATCACTGGCTTCTATTGACATCTGTGATCAGCTGTGATTTTATACAGCTGATCACGTGGTAAAGAGCCACTGATTGGCTCTTTACCTTAGTCTGTGATCAGCAGTGTCCGGAGGACACTGCAATCACAGAGCACGCCACAGCAGCAGGCGCACGGCAAACGCGGTCCGCGCTGTAGCCGTCATTCGTCTATAGCGTGGTCGGCAAGTGGTTAAAGAGGTAGTAAAATACGCTTTGTGATGTTTACCTAGAGGTAAGCCTATATATAATAAGGCTTACCTGAAGGTAAAATTAATATCTCTTAAACGTGCCCCGTATAGGAGATATTCATGTAAAGAAGTGCACTCCAATCCACTTCTTATGAAATGCCTTTGTACATAATGGTGACAGCCTAATGGCATGACTCAGGCAGACATTTGTTCCATAAAGCAAAAGTCATTCTTGAAAAAGAGGGCGTGTGGGGGCTCAAAAAACATCACAGTTCTTTAGGGAGAATTATGCACTTTTAAAGTAGAATTTCAGCCTAATACTAACTAGCATTACAATGCCCTTCCCTTCTCCTGCTACCTATGCTTAATAACCTGTGTAAAAAAAAAATAAGTATATTTTCAGCCGGTCTGCTTACGTGATTCAGCTCCCCTACGTCAGTCAGCGGTGGCTGCAGGGGAGATGAAGAAGCACCAGTGTTAATTTTGTCAACTAAAACGTTTGTCAAAGTTTTCGTCAGCAGCATTTTTACAGCGACAAAAATGAAATGAAAAGTACAGCACACTATCGTCCACTTGTGAAAACTATGGCGAGGCAGGGACGTTTACCTTCATAAACTAACTTCTGATTTTCACGGAGCTCCGCCTGCTTCCGCTCCCAGCAAGCAAGCAACTCACCAGAGACCAGAGAAGCACTGTCTGTGCATTACAGCCTGGCCTCCCGAGTCCCGACTCAAGAGACGATCACCAGGCGCCCACGTCCAGGGCAGAGAGCCAAGCAGACTGTGAGTGTGTAGTACATTACAATTACAGCAGGCCTGAGGCCTCCCCTCAGACCACCGTCCATCCAGAGCACTGTGTGTGAATTACAGGCCTCCTCTGACCACTGGCAGTGGCATCCAGGGCACTGTGGATTACAGGCCATCCCTCAGACCACCATCCAGCACTGCTGTGACGAAGGTGGTGTGCCGAAACGCGTCAGTTCTTGTATCTTTTTACATGTACCAATAAAAGGTTTACATTTGGATATGGTCATGGAGTTGCCGGCTTTTCCTATATTGACCATCCAGCACTGTACAGCATTATATAATGGCTAAATCTGTGTTTTTTGTGTAGTTTGTTCAAACCATAAAATAATAATATGATATTAGGTGTTTTTTTTTTACTTCAGAAGTGTATAACGAGTTTTGAAATTCTAGAGAAATGCTTAAATAATGCATTATTTAATTAAACACATTCGATTTAAAATGTACTGGAGATTTAGTCGACTAAATACAGCTAAAACTAAAACACTTGCAGAAGACTAAAATGGGACTAAAACTAAAATGCCATTTTAGTCCTAAGACTAAAACTAAATCGAAATTTGCTGCCAAAATTAACACTGGGGAGCACCAACAATGGCTGGGACATAGGTACCTATAGGTGATGCCACCAGTCCCAGGCACTCCATCTGTTATTGCCGTTCTCTACTCTCCCCTGCAGATGCCGCTAACACAGGGGCTCACATGACCAGATAAGAGCAGACTGAAAATAGGTAAGTACAGTGCCTTGAAAAATTATTCATACCCCTTGAAATTTTCCATATTTTGTCATGTTACAACCAAAAACGTAAATGTATTTTATTGGAACTTTATGTGATAGACATAATAGGTTTTCATTTTCTTTTACAAATAAATATGTGAAAAGTGTGGTGTACATTTGTATTCAGCCCCCCTGAGTACTTTGTAGAACCACCTTTCACTGCAATTACAGCTGGAAGTTTTTTTGTGGATGTCTCTACTAGCTTTGCACATCTAGAGAGGGACATTTTTGCCCATTCTTCTTTGCAAAATATCTCAAGCTCTGTCAGATTGGATAGAGAGCGTCTGTGAACAGCAAATTTTCAAGTCTTGTCACAGATTCTCTATTGGATTTAGGTCTGGACTTTGACTGGGCCATTCTAACACATGAATATGCTTTGATCCAAACCATTCCATTGTAGCTCTGGCTGTATATTTAAGGTGGTTGTCTTGCTGGAAAGTGAACCTCTGTCCCAGGCTTTTGCAGACTCTTACAGGTTTTATTCTAAGATTGCCCTGTATTTGGTTCCATCCATCTTCCCATCAACTCTGACTCCCTGTTCCCGCTGAAGAAAAGCATCATTACAACATAATGCTGCCACCACCATGTTTCACGGTTGAGAGGGTGTGTTCAGGGTGATGTGCAGTGTTAGTTTTCCGCCACACATAGCGTTTTGCTTTATGGGGCAAAAAGTTAAATTTTGGTCTCATCTGACCAGAGCACCTTCTTCTACATGTTTGCCGTGTCCCCCACATGGCTTCTCGCAAACTGCAAATGGGACTTCTTATGCCTTTCTTCTTGCCACTTCATAAAGGTCAGATTTGTGGAGAGCACGATCAATAGTTGTCCTGTGGACAGATTCTCCCACCTGAGCTGTGGATCTCTGCAGCTCATCAAGAATTACCATGGGCCTCTTGGCTGCTTCTCTGATTAATGTTCTCCTTGCCCGGCCTGTCAGTTTAGGTGGACGGCCATGTCTTGGTAGGTTTGCAGTTGTGCCGTACTCTTACTATTTTCGGATGATGGATTGAACATGAACAGTGCTCCGTGAGATGTTCAAAGCTTGGGATACTTTTTTAAACCTAACCCTGCTTTAACCCTGAGTGACCTGGTGTGTTCCTTGGCCTTCATGACGCTGGGTTCTCTAACAAACCTCTGAGGGCTTCACAGAACAGCTGTATTTATACTGAGATAAAATTACACACAGGTGGACTCTATTTACTAATTAGGTGATTTCTGAAGGCAATTGGTACCACTAGATTTCAGTTAGGGTTATCAGAGTAAAGGGGGGTGAATACAAATGCACATCACACTTTTCACGTATTTCTTTGTAAAAAAATTTGAAAACCATTTATAATTTTCCTTCCACTTCACAATTATGTGCCACTTTGTGTTGGTCTATCACATAAATTCCCAATAAAATACATTTACGTTTTTGGTTGTAACATGACAAAACGTGAAAATTTTCAAGGGTTATAAATACTTTTTCAAGGCACAGTATAGACATCATTCTTACACAGCATAGTTAGCAGGAGGGAGGAGGGAGCATTTTTAAGGCTAGTCAGTGTTAGGCAGGAATTCTACTTTAAGACCCCTTTCACAATGAGGCACCCATAGCGTCAGCAGTAAAACGCCGCTTTTTTTACCGCTGACGCTATAGGCGGATTTGCGGCGCATTTCGGCCGCTAGCGGGGTGGTTTTACCCCCCGCTAGAGGCCGAGAAAGGGTTAAAACCGCCCATAAGGGCAGTATAGCCGTGCTGTCCCATTGATTTCAATGGGCAGCAGCGGTGGAGGAGCGGTAAACACACCGCTCCTTCACCGCTCCAAAGATGCGGCTGGCAGGACTTTTTTTACCGTCCTGCTAGCGCAACGCTCCAGTGTGAAAGCCCTCTGAATAGTGGGCGGCACCGGCGGCAACAATACATAGGTTCATGCAATGCATGAACCTATGTATTGTTGTGAGTGACGGGTGCAGGAGCGAGAGGGGGTGGCGCTCCTGCGCCCACTATGGATGCACCGCCACTGTGTAAAACACTGCGCATGCATAGGTATGCTGAAGTCTCTGCCAGGTCCAAAATTCCAGGCAGAGCTCTTTGTCACATCTGCATGCATGTGGAATCAAGTGCAATGTCATCCTTGCCTAGGCATGAAAGGAGGAACAAAAAAATGAAAAAATCACTTAAAGCTGAACTCCAGGAATTCAGACACATTCTAAAATGTGCCAAATTATTATGGGTTATAAGTCCAGTAAGGTGGAAGTCACCTCATAAACTTTGACTGCTTTGTACTTTGTAACCCATTCACAAAATACAAAGCATTCTGTGAATGGACAGTGGAGGGGCAGGGAGAGTGGCTGCTGTGTGAGAAAGCATCATTTCTCCTGTCAGAGCACCAGGAGTACAGCAATAGCTGTACAGATAGTGCTCAGCAAAACTATCATTTGTAAATAAAAGAGATGGCAAGCACCTTGTTTGACTTAAGCCAGAGTAATCCAGCACATTTTAGAAAGAAGCAGCATTCCTAAATTTCAGCTTAAATAAAATCCAAATTTGGGAGAGAGAGGAAGCTGGAGCTAGGTGTAAATAAAATTTTTGGGGGGGGTAAAGGTCCAATGGACACAGCAAAACACAGTTTGCTGTACCGGGCAGCTGTGCGTGGCCCCGATACCATGTGATCGCTGTCACACCAATCACAGCGATCACATGTAAGTTGTAAACAAAGGCTTTCATTAATAGCAAATGTGTACTATTGTGATGATCTCTGTGATTGGTCACATGTTACAGGGCTAATCACAGCCAACCTGTACCATGTGATAGCTTTGGCCAATCACAACTATCACAATAGTACACAATGGCATATGAATGCACGCCATTCACAAAGTAAAAATGATTATTTCAACCAGGGTGTGAAAAATAATCCTGAGCACCTCCCCAGAGCAGTATAATGTCACTATGATGGTAACACTGTACTGCTCTGGTGACAGTATGTAAAAAAAAAAAGTAAAAAAAGTAAATTAAAAATAAATAAATATATATACTGTATATATATTTTTCTTTACATACTGTCACCAGTCAGTGTTCCTGATCACCGCCACACCAGTCGTATGGTGGCACTATACTGCTCAGGTGACAGTATGTGAAAAAAACGTATTTTTTTTAATTTCTTGAAAATTTCTTAAAAATTACAACTTCAAAAAACTTGCCATGCCTCTTAATAAATACATTGGACTGTCTACTTACCAACGAGGGGTTATTTTGAGGGTATCTGTACTGTCCTGGCATTTTAGGGCCTCAAGAAATGAGATAGGCTGTCAGTATATCAGGATTGATCAATTTCCAAATACACTGTATATACCATAGTTTGCAGACGCTATAACATTATAATATTCACTGATTTGGGTTATTTTTTTACCAAAGAAATGCAGTAGAATACATTTTGGTCTACATTTATGAAGAAATATTATCTCTTTGCAAAATTTGATAAACAGAAACTAAGAAAAACTTTTTTTTTTTTCAAAATTTTCTGTATTTTTTTATTTATCTGGAAAAATAATAAAATCCCAATGGTAATGAAATAGTACCAAAAGAAAGCTCTATCTGTCGCTTAAAAAAAAATAAAAACATTTAAATTGTGTACTGAGTAATTGGCATTTAAAGTGTGACAGCTCTGAAATCTGAAAACTGGCCTGCGCAGGAAGGGAGTGAAAGTGTCCAGTACTGAAGTGGTTAAATACCTGGAAGTGTTACATCTACACATTTTGTACAATGCAATTACCATAGATAACTATTAGGGCTGTGGAAATTAACTATTAATCCTCGATTAATCGATTACCGGTAATTTTTTCGATCAATCAAAATTCTTTTGATCGGTACTCACCTCTCCGCTGGCTTCGGGGTCTTCAGGGAGTTCCGTCGGAGATCCGGTGACGCCACAGACACCCGCGGGGCTTGCCGTGTCTATCTGAAGGGCTCCTTTGCTGTGCTTTCATATCTGCATGCCGGCGGGACCTTACTACCTGCCATACGCAAGGGCTGTTACACTTCCCTCTATCACTTCCCTCTATCAACCTGGGATTCTACAGCCATCCACTGGGAGTTGTGATAGTTCCCTTCACGGGACATCTACATGCCGACGGACTGATGTTAACCCCTCCTCACCTGGATTCAGCAGTGGTATCGTTGTACACATTTTTATACCAGTATCATATTTAGCTACATGTTTTTATGACTGCTTTTGCTAATGTTTGGTATTACTCGCATAATTTTTACAGTTTATGTAGCTACATCGATTTTATCTCCAGTGGTTGGTAGCTGCACTGGGAATCGGCCTGCAAGGAGATCAGCTAAAAGTAGTTGGATCTGTATTTGCGTTATAATTAATCAAAATTAGTAGATTAATCGATTAAAAAAAATCGATTAATTGAACACGAAAATTTTAATCAGTAACAGCCCTAATAACTATATCTGATGCCGCGTACACACGACCATTTTTCATGGCGTGAAAAATGCCATTTTTTAAATTGGTCATTAAAAGCGATCGTGTGTAGGCTCCAGAGCATTTTTAATGGCATGAAAAATGGCCTAAAAAAAATTAGAACCTGCTCTATTTTTTCACGTCGTTTTTCACATCGTTCTTTTTAACGTCGTGAAAAACGGTAGTGTGTATGCTTTTACGAGGGGAAAAAAAATGCGCATGCTCAGAATCAAGTATGAGACGTGAGCGCTCCTTCTGGTAAAACTAATGTTCGTAATGGAGATAGCACATTCATCCCACTGTAACGGACTGAAGAGCATGAGGCTGAAAAGCGTGAATCGGCTCTCACCAAACTTTACTAACACGAGGATCAGCAAAAGCAGCCCAAAGTGTGGAGCCATCCGAATGGAACTTCCCCTTTATAGTGCCGTCGTACGTGTTGTACGTCACCGCGCTTTGCTCGAGCATTTTTTTTCATGATCGTGTGTAGGCAAGGCAGGCTTGAGAGGAAACACGAAAAATCACGTCGAGAAAAACGTCGTTTTTTTTCAATGACATTAAAAACGGCCGTGTGTACGCGCCATTATGCTAAGTCAGTTTTACAAAACACAATTTAAAAATAACCCCTGGGGTTGCTCAATTAATATATAATGGATTAAGAGAGAGGTTTTTTATACACTTTCCCAGAGTACTACTTTAAAATCACAGATGAGTGCGTCTATACAAACACACTGTTTTAGAAACCCATTAGAACATTTTCTGCACTCTAGCTAAATTGATTGCATTTTATTGACCGATCCTATGAAGTAATTTGTCAAGAAATCCAGGTATCTAGGAGCTAGCAGCATTAGCATGAGATTGCATTACTTCCGAACGGAGGAAGCAATAACCAGTTTAGTGATATAAGATCCTTCTGGACAATTACATTTGCAAAAGAACACCTTAGATTTTCCCCCAAGATCTAACTCTATAATTACTGTTTCTTAATCTTACGAGAAATTTAATTTATCACAGCGTGACTGTCAAAATTTTATAATTGTTTCTCCAAATAGAGGTATTGTTGAAAAAGCTAAAGTGGTATTAAATCCCCAAAACTAAATAATTATATGTTGGAGCTTACCAATCCTTAACCACTTGCCTACTGGGCACTTATATCTTCCTGCCCAGGCCAGTTTTCAGCTTTCAGCGATGTCGCACTTTGAATGACAATTGTGTGGCCATGCAACACTGTACCCAAACACAATTTTTATTTTTTCCACACAAATAGAGCTTTCTTTAATGCCCTGTACACAGGATCGTTTTTTCCGATGAAAAAAGTCAGATGGACTTTTTTCATCGGAAAAAACGATTGTGTGTGGGCCCCATCAGACTTTTTTCCATCGGTGTCAAAAAATAGAACATGTTTTACATTTTTCCGATTGAAAAAAAAACGATAGGAAATTCCGATCGTCTGTGTGGAACTCCAACGGAGAAAAAACCCATGCATGCTCAGAATCAAGTCGACGCATGCTCAGAAGCATTGAACTTCATTTTTCTCGGCTCGTCGGAGTGTTTTACGTCACGGCGTTTGAGACGAACGGAATTTTGACTGATGATGTGTAGGCAAAACTGATGAAAGTCGGCTTCATCGGAATTCCGACGGAAAATTCCATTGGATTTTATTCCATCAGAAATCCGATCGTGTGTACAGGGCATTAGTGGTATTTAATCACCGCTGTTTTTTTTTTTTCATTTTTTGCTAAATAAACAAAAAACATTCTAGAACAAACCAGAGCTGAACAGCTCCGCCCAGGGGGGCGGTCCCTCCGGACATTACCCTCCCACTTGCAGTCAGCAGACCTCAGTTTTTTTCTGCCTAGCAGAAGGAGAAGACGTGGCTCTCTCAGGAGCCAGTCTCCTGGAAGATTTTACTTTTAAATTTTATTCCTTTGGGAATTTTATTATTTTATTTTTGAGACCTTCATTTAACTGTCGGCTGGGCAACAGGTTTGGTACTCTAGTATCCTCATAGTCTTCCCTGTCCGACCATCGAGCGTGCTGATCCTCGCCTTGTGTGCGTGAGACTCACTTCACGACATACCCCATGGCTCCAGGGGTGGCAGGGTTGCTTTCATGCTCCCACGGTCCTCTCAAGATCAAACAGTACCTACTGTATCTTTCGCGGTGGACAGGGCCGATAGCTACGCAGTACGACTCTGTGATAGGTCTGTCTGAAACAAGCCAGTGGGTCCCTCTATCGGCACCGGGGGTGTTCTCCAAGGTGCTTGCGGGACGGGTAAGTAGTCTCTCCTGCTGCAAGGTGAGTACATGCTGGCTGTGTTTCTGTGTGTGGGGGGTTCTCCCTGTCTTCCCCCTGTTATGCTGCTCTCTGCACCCTGTTGTGCTGTGTGGGGATGCTTGGGGGGGTCACTCTGCTCTGAGGGGGCCGCTCCATGACTGTTATTTTGCTTGGGAAGTGTTCTGGGGGACTGGCTGTGTTTTTTTCTGTGCGCCATTGGCGCAGTGTTTTATTTTTAAAAAGTGCGTCATTGACGGCCATTTTGCTGAGGCTCAAAACACAGTTATACTGGTGCCCGGCGGCCATTTTCTTGTAGCCGCAGTGCTTTTAGTTTCATTTTCGGCCTCTAGCAGCGCTGCTGAACGGCGCAAAACACATCTCCTCACATATTCTTCACTCTCCTCAGGCTGCACCCGCACTACAGCACGGCTCATACAGCTGTACCGAGCGGTCCCTAGGGGTGATGAGTACTCCGGGTATCCCCTCCTTAGCCCCAGCATAGCCTGTGGGTGGGCTGTATTATTCACTGTAATGGTGAATAAGGTCTCAGAGGGTGGCAATATTGGAGTCTGGTTCACCTGTTTCTTCACATGTTAGAGACAACTGGCAGTGCTCCTGCACCTGCGGTCCTTAGGGACCAGTTGTCGGCAGTCCTGGAATCATTAATCTGACCGGGAAGAAGCAGTGTGTGAGCGCAAGGGAGCAAAAAAGCCCCTCTCCCCACTTTTTTTCCACAAAAAAAAAGAAGGGGGGTGTGCGCTGATTCAGATCTGGGCCTAGCCACTACCGCTCAGGACCCTAGCTCTGAATATATTTGGTTTAGAACAGGACATTCCTTGCAAGGAAGACTCCAGTTCTGTGTCAGTAAATGACAGGGTGCTTGTTTTGTGAACTCATTGAAACAGTGAGGGACACTCGCAAGCTAAATGCTGCGGATGCAGAACCTCAGGCGGACAGTCTCCTCTGGTTCCTTAGGGCCGAGCCTTCTAAAAAGTTTTTTTTCCATATGTACCTTTCTTTGACCAGCTCATTGATAAGGTCTGGGGAAAAAGCCGCAGAAGACTTTTATGGTCCCGCGGTGTTTGTCTATCAGATACCCCTTTTGAGGATGCCCTACTTAAAACGTGGGCTTCTCCCCCAGTGGTCGACCCTCCAGTCGCCCGGTTGAACAAGGCCACCACTCTCCCGGTGGAGGGGACTCCTGCATTTAAGGACGCCACTCACAGGAGGTCAGAAATGGTGAGTAGAGCCATGTTTGCCTTGTTGGGGTCCGCCCTACGGCTTGTGGTAGCGGCGACCCTTGTGTCTCCAACACTTACGAGATGGGCAAAAAAAAATAAAAAAAATTGCACCAAACTGTACAGGAGCATAATCTTCCTCCAGAAACTATTGCTCTGGCCCATAAATGGTGCAGGGCCTGGTGGTATTGCGTTGTCTGATCTGGTTGAAATGCTGGTCTGCTGACCTAGCTTCTAAAAAGCCTCTGATGGATTTACCATTTAAAGGTGGTAGGCTTTTCGGTGCTGCGCTGGATGACATCATCAAGGATGTCACGGGAGGTAAAAGCACTGTTCTTCCTCAGGCTAGCAAGGGTAAGGAGGCCGCCGTAAGCAGGGTCCTTCCTTTCCAGCAAAAAGGGATTTTTTTCGTCAGTCAACGGGGAGGCCCTCCCAGACTGACAGCGGTACAGCTGGTGGACACGAGCGCCCCTGGGTGCGTATGCCGAACAAGCCGGCTCCCAAGCCCGCCTCCGCGTGAAGTCTTGCCCCCACCCGACTCTGGGGTAGGGGGGATGACTTTACAGGTCCACGGATCAATGGACCTCCCGGATCTCCTACCGGTGGGTGTGCGAGGTGATCACCTCAGGTTACAGGATAGGTTCCGTTCATAATACCAGACAGATTCTTCCCTCGAATCTTCCTCTCCTTCCTGCCTGTCGGGCGGCCCTATGGGGCCTATTCAGGTTTGAGGTCCGGAGTGATTGTGCCGGTTCCGTCACAGGAGAGGTTTCAGGGAATCTACTCAAATTCGTTTGTCGTCCCAAAAAAGGGACAGGGTTCGGCCTATCTTGGACCTCCAGGTCCTGAATGCCTTTGTGAAGGTGCAAAAGTTCCGCATGGAATCCATTCGCACAGTGATCAGTACACTCCGTCAAGGGGATTTTCTAGCGACCTTGGACATCAAGGACGCCTACTTGCATGTTCCAATCTGCGCAAGTCACCAGAAGTTTCTGCGCTTGTGAAGTCCACTATCAATTTGTGGCTCTTCCTTTCGGCCTAGCCTCGGCACCAAGGGTGTTCACCAAGGTGCTTGTGCCAGTTTTAGCTTGTTGAGACAGCGAGGCATTGCTGTCGTGGGCTATCTGGACGATCTTCTTCTCAGAGCAGGAAATGGCTCAGAATTAGAAGACAGTGTGACTATCGTCAGTCAGACCCTTTAGGGACTTCGGGTGGCTCCTAAACATTCAGGAGTCAGTCCGGGTCCCGACTCAAGATCTGGAGTATCTCGGTCTGATTCTGGACTCCTTGGAGGCAAAGGTATTCCTACCTCCGGGGAAGCTACTGACACTTCAGTCTGCAGTGCGGATGCTGACATCTCAAAAAATGGTTGTCAATCCGTTTTTGCATGGGAGTCCTGGGACTCATGGTGACCTCTTTCGAGGCCATTCCGTATGCCCAATCACACACCAGGGCATTGCAGAAGGGGATCTTGTTCCCTTGGGACAAATCCCCGTTGTCTTTGGATTTTCCGATCCAGGTGAGCCACCTGGTCAGGGCGTCCCTGACATGGTGGTTTCGGTCCCCGGCTTTTTGGTCCGGGAAGTCGTTCCTCCCCGTCCAATGGATGGTGTTCACTACGGATGCCAGCCTGAAGGGCTGGGGTGTAGTCTGGGGAGTACTGTTGGCCCAAGGGCTTGGACTCCGGACAAAGCCCGTTTGCCGATCAATGTTCTGGAAATACGGGACATCAGACTGTGTCTCTCCTCGTGGTCTGAGAGATTGCAGGATCACTCTATTAGGATCCAGTCGGACAAAGTCACTGCGGTGGCGTATGTCGACCATCAAGGGGGGACTCGGAGCACAGCTGTGGCTTCCGAGGTCCCCCGTGCCCTGAAGTGGGCTAAAAGAAGCGTGCCGGCTCTGTTGGCCGTTTACATTCCGGGCATAGAACTGGCGGACTATTTGACGTTGGACCAGGGAGAGTGGTCCTTGCACCCGGAGGCATTTCAACTCCTTTGCCACACAGACGGTGGGGCACGCCCGAGGTGGACCCGATGGCCTCTCGACTCAATCGCAAGTTGTTGAGATTTGTGGCCAGATCCGGAGATCCTTGGGCGGATGCCTCAGAGGCGTTAGTGGCCCATGGGGTCATTATCACCTGATATACGTTTATCCTCCGCTGCAGTTGCTCCCTCGCCTGCTGCGCAGGGTGGCGACCAAGGGAATTCCGGTGATCCTCATTGCCCCGGATTGGCCTCAGCTTCACTGGTACGCCGATCTGGTACGTCTCGTCGTGGCCGTTCCCTGACGGTTGCCAATAAGGGAGGACTTTCTGTCTCAAACTCATATATTTCATCCTGCCTTTACAGTCTCTGGCCCTAACGGCATAGCTGTCGAAAGCCAAGTGTTGAGAGACCGAGGTCTCTCGGACCCGGTCAATTCGTCCATATTAAGGACACGGAAGTCTTCCTCCAGAACTATCTCTGTACCTGGAAAGCCTAGATCGCCATGTGCGAAGAGCTGGATTGACATTCTTGGACGTATTCCGTCCCCAGAATCCTGCGTTTCCTGCAGCATGGAGTGGCCCAAAGGCTCGCTTTGAGTATCATTAAGGGTCAGATTTCGGCCTTGGCCGTCTTCTTTCGGCGACCACTAGCGGGTCATTCCTTGGTTGGCACCCTTGCGCAGGGGGTTCGCCATGGGCTCCCTCCTGTCAAGTCTCCTCTCCCCCCATGGGATCGGAATTGGTACTCTCGGTTCTCCAGGAACCTCCTTTTGAGAATATCAGGGATATTCTCCTCTTCGCTTTGTCTCAGAGGGTGGCCCTTTTGTGGCAATCACTTCTGTTAGACGAGTGTCTGAGTTGGCGACCTTGTACTGCAAGTCACCATATTTAGTCATCCATAAGGATAAGGCGGTGTTGCATCCGCGACTTTCTCTTTTGTCAAGGGTGATCTCGACCTTTCACCTAAATAAGGACATTGTCCTCCCGTCCTTGTGTCCTCGCCCATCGCATCCCAGAGTGTGCGCGGCACACTTTGAATGTGGTACGAGCCTTGCGGGTGTGCCTGTCTGCTGCTTCTATTCGGAAGTCTGACTCTCTGTTTGACTGTCTCTGGTCAGAAACAGGGCCAAGCGGCTTCGTCTACCACCATTTTTTAGGTGGATCGGACAAACCGTCTTTCAAGCCTATGCTCTCATGGGGCGGGCGCCTCCCTTTCCGGTTACGGCCCATCCCACCAGGGCAATTGGTGCTTCCTGGGTTTTCCGACATCAAGCGTCGGTTGCACAAGTGTGCAATGCGGTGACCTGGTCATCTGTTCATACCTTTTCTAAGTTTTATAGGGTTAATGTGGCTACATCTTCGGATGCTTCCTTCGGCCGCAAGGTGTTGCAGGCCGCTGTTTAAAGTGGCAACTCCTCCGTTGAGGAGCTCTGCCTTGTTTGGAGAGAAGTTTTTTTGGGTTTTTCCATTTATACTGCTCCCACCCCTCTTAACACTGCTTTGGGACGTCCCACACGTTCAGTGATAAGAGCCGCCGTGTCGGTCCATGGATGATAAGAGAAAATAGGATTTTTGTACTCACCGTAAAATCCATTTCTCTGACATCCAGGGACCGTCACGGCACCCACCCTTCCTTTTAAGTTTGTGCTGCTTTGTTACAAACTGAGGTCTGCTAGCTGCAGGTGGGAGGGTAATGTCCGGAGAGACCGCCCCCTGGGCGGGGCTGTTCAGCTCTGGTTTGTTCTAGAATGTTTTAACATTTAACATTCTGCCTAGGTCTTCTCCTGCAAGCAGGGACATATACCCACACGTTCAGTGATAAGAGCCGCCGTGTCGGTCCATGGATGTCAGAGAAATTAATTTACGGTGAGTACAAAAATCCTATTTTTTCTCCTTCACTGATGTGCGCTGATGAGGCTGTATTGATGGGCATTTATAAAGTGGCACTGGTGGGCACTGTGACGGATCTCGGATACCCCAGGTGGGCACATCCGCCAGACTTGTGTCTCCTGTCCTCCAAACGCACCCGCAGCCTGCAGATTCGCCATAACCAGCCCTTAACCCCTCAATCACGAGACAAGCCACACAGGTGTTGAGGGTTAAACATGCAGAGCATCAACAGTTTATTAAATCCAAAACATACACTTTTACACACAGTTAGGGACACTCCCCTTAGCCTTGTCATAGAGGGGGGTAGGGGACAAGGAAGAACCAATGGGAACTGAACACTTGTACATTGAAACAGAGACTACAGATAAACATAAAGGGATTATGGTAAGCAGGCAACCCTTCAATACACATCCCCTGCGGAGAGATGTCTGCAGTCCAGACCATTGTCTATGTGCCATGAACCAACACAATTAAGCACAGCAACAAGAGGGGGGGATGGGGGAGAAGGGATGTAGCATTACATTACATTATCTCAATGCCAGCTTGTCCGGACATCTCTTAGTCTCTTATGGGCCATAGTCTGTGGGTAGGAGGCCCGCCCTCAGTCCCTTCCAAAGCACACAGTGACAGTGGGTTCTGTCACATTTCTCCCCTTTTTAAAAACAGACTAACCAGGTTCCTGACCCCCAACTGGTCTGGACCTGCGTTAGTCACAAACTTCCACCCCAGGCAACCAGGAAAAGGAAAAGTACGTCTCTGGCGCTGGGGAGCAAAATCGCACATACGGTCTCCCGTGAATAAAAACAGCCGCTGCAGAGTGGGAACAGCTGTCCACACTCCCGTGATCCGGGGCTGGGTTGCAGGTATTGGGGGTAGCTGAATAATCCTCTGCCCCGATGCCAGCGCTTCAGCTTGTAGGGAACGTAGGCTGGCAGTGCTATGCAGTTGGGGAGGAAAAGGTTCTTGCTTTTCTCCTGGAGTAGTTACCAGCCGCTGAGGAGGTATCTTGCAGGGACTATCTCCCAGACTCTCCATCTGTTTTTCTGATGCTGGGCAGAGGCCAACAGCGCTCTGCTCCATAGCCAGCGATTCTGCTAGGGGGACATATACAACGGTAGAGTTCAGCCGCTGGAGAGGGGGAAGGGTTTTCCCCCCTACTGGTTCTGTGACCAGCTGCTGCGGCGACTTCTGACAGGGGCTGTCTCCCAAACCCTCCAAAGACATACTGAGGGCTGGGCAGGGGCCCGTGGCACTCTGCCATGCAGCCAGCGCTTCAGCTGGGGGGATAAACACTGGGGTAGTGTCCAAGTGCTGGGCAACCAGCTCACTGAGGTCATCCCTCGGACTCCCTGGATCCAACTCTGAGGGTGGGCAGAGGCCAGCGGCACTCTGCCCTGCAGCCAGCGCTTCTGCTGGGGGGATGAACATTGGGGTACTGTCCAATTGCTGGGGAGGGAGAATTGCTTCCTCCACTCCCGCTGGGGATATCTGCTGTTGGGGAAACGGCTCACGAATAGCATCTCTCAGACTCTCCGGGTCCAACTCTTTTTCTGATGCTGGGCAGAGGCCAGCGGCACTCTGCCCTGTAGCCAGCGCTTCTGCTGGGGCACCGGATTCGATACTCTGGACTTGCTGCTGATCACCATTTACCAGCCTTCCAGCGCCCGTCTCAACTTCCCCTTCTGAGACCTTTATGCTTTTATCTTGTCTCGCTGCCTGGGAAACCTCTGGTGCATTCTGGCATTCTAGCACTCGCAGTGCCCTCTGTATCATCGCCGCTTCTTCTATTGCGGTTAGGACGGGAAAACGTAGGGGCACTCCTGGCCCCATTTGCTCTGCATCTTCGCGACTGTCCGCTATTTCTCCAGGACAGTCCCAGGCAACGGGAGCCATGCCAGGCTGCTGATCACCGTCAAACAGCCGCTTGTAGGCAATCTCGAGCTCCCATTCCTGCTCAACCAGGAACTCCAATTCCTCCAGGCCACACGCCTCTTCGGGAAGGTCCAGCACCTCATTTCGGAAGTCCAGGATGTCTTCCAGCCGCCACTCTTCATCGCTCCCAAAGTCTGGGTCTCCGTACATTTTTTTATGGAGCAGCCCCACGCTGCCGTAGCCAACGCCTTCTGTCGGGCTGCCATCTGCTGTACTTGGCCACAGTTGAGCCGCGAACCACCGGAGGGCTCTGTAGCTGCCGTCCAGCCTCATCTCCTCCTGGACCAATCTTCCGAACTCCATCTTACACTCATCTCGCGGTCGTTCCCTCAGGAACACCTCTCGCACGGTACTGCGTCCAGTACATCTCTGTGGAGGAGGGAAGGATCTTCCCCTGATGATGCCGCTCGTGGCTTAGTGTCTCATGCCAGAGTTGCCAGCGGATCACATCCTCCCAGCCGAGCATGGTGCGCTCTGTCGCTGGTCCCCGATGTTGCTTCCGCATGCCTTGCAGCCTCCTCCCATACTCCGCTCTCATGCTGGCCGGTCCCCGTATCGCTCCTCGGCGGCTGCCCGGATCTTGAATCCTGGTGGTGGTTTGGATGTCCCGGACTGCAGGAGACATCCCACTGCTGCCAACCACTGTGACGGATCTCGGATACCCCAGGTGGGCACATCCGCCAGACTTGTGTCTCCTGTCCTCCAAACGCACCCGCAGCCTGCAGATTCGCCATAACCAGCCCTTAACCCCTCAATCATGAGACAAGCCACACAGGTGTTGAGGGTTAAACATGCAGAGCATCAACAGTTTATTAAATCCCAAAACATACACTTTTACACACAGTTAGGGACTAGTGTTGAGCGGACCCGAACTGTAAAGTTCGGGTCCGTACCGAATTTTGGCTTTTTCCCGACCCCGGACCCGGACCCGGATTTTGCGCTAAAGTCCGGGTTCGGGTCCGGATTCGGGAATTTAATGGCGCAGTTAGAAATGCTTCAGGGGCCAGCCAATCACCATTTGATTAGCTGGTGTGCCCTTAGAAGCCATCATAGCCATGCCTACTAATGGCATGGCTGTGATTGGTCAGTGCAACATGTGACCCAGCATGTGACCAGCTTCTATATAAGCAAGAGGCACACAGCACAGATCGTCACTCTGCTTTTAGACAGTGTAGGGAAAGGATCCTGGCTGCTGTTGCTGTGAGGGAGAGAATTATATGATAGGAGTTAGTCCTGATTCTGCAATCTACTGATAGAAAAGATAGAGAGACAGTGTAGTGTAGTGTAGTGTAGGGGCAGGATCCTGTTTGTGCTTTCAGGGAGAGAGATTTAGATAGGAGTCCAGATTGAGAGATATAATAGCTCAGCGATCTGCATAGGTTTATCTGTTTGTGTTGCAAGCTCAGTGCACCAGCACTGCATTACGTTGAGTGATACACCTATTCCATTTAGTGGCTGTATTGTGCTCTTGCTAAAAGACCCATTTCGGGCAGAAAAAAAAACAAAAAAAAAAAAAAAGGCACTTTATTGTGCTTTTGCTAAAAAGACCCATTTTTGGGCCCCCCCAAAAAAAAAAAGGCACTTTATTGTGCTGTTGCAAAAAAAAAAAAGGCACTTTGTTGTGCGCAAAAAAGACCTATTTTTGGGCAAAAAAAATATTTTGCAGTGTATATCTCTAGTTGTGTGAAATAACCAATTTCTATATATTTTTCTTGTACTATGCTATACTAAAAAAAAAAAAAAAAACTTTTTTTTGAATAGCATTCTCTGCAGCTGTGCGATTCAGCGGTTATATACTGTGGGTGTGTTGTGCTCTTCCAAAAAACGCCATTTAGGGCCACAGAAAATATTTTGCAGTGTGAAATACACATCTGGAGGTGTGTGAAAAAACAACATTATTTTTAAAAAGCATTCTCTGGCCTCTGCAGCTGTGCGATTCAGCGGTTATATACTGTTGGGGTTGTTGTGCTCTTGCAAAAAACGCCATTTAGGGCCACAGAAAATATTTAGCAGTGTGAAATACACATCTGGAGGTGTGTGAAATAAACAATTTCTATATATTGTACAGTGCTATACTAAAAAAAAATTTTTTTTAGTATAGCACTGTACAATATATAGAAATTGTTTATTTCACACACCTCCAGATGTGTATTTCACACTGCAAAATATTTTCTGTGGCCCTAAATGGTGTTTTTTGCAAGAGCACAACAACCCCAACAGTATATAACCGCTGAATCGCACAGCTGCAGAGGCCAGAGAATGCTTTTTAAAAATAATGTTGTTTTTTCACACACCTCCAGATGTGTATTTCACACTGCAAAATATTTTCTGTGGCCCTAAATGGCGTTTTTTGGAAGAGCACAACACAACCACAGTATTTAACCACTGAATCGCACAGCTATAGAAGTGCAGAGAATGCTATTCAAAAAAAATGTTTTTTTTTTTAGTATAGCACTGTACAATATATAGAAATTGTTTATTTTACACACCTCCACATGTGTATTTCACACTGCTATTTATTTTCTGTGGCCCTAAATGGCGTTTTTTGGAAGAGCACAACACAACCACAGTATTTAACCACTGAATCGCACAGCTATAGAAGTGCAGAGAATGCTATTCAAAAAAAATGTTTTTTTTTTTAGTATAGCACTGTACAATATATAGAAATTGTTTATTTCACACACCTCCAGATGTGTATTTCACACTGCAAAATATTTTCTGTGGCCCTAAATGGCGTTTTTTGCAAGAGCACAACAACCCCAACAGTATATAACCGCTGAATCGCACAGCTGCAGAGGCCAGAGAATGCTTTTTAAAAATAATGTTGTTTTTTCACACACCTCCAGATGTGTATTTCACACTGCAAAATATTTTCTGTGGCCCTAAATGGCGTTTTTTGGAAGAGCACAACACAACCACAGTATTTAACCACTGAATCGCACAGCTATAGAAGTGCAGAGAATGCTATTCAAAAAAAATGTTTTTTTTTTGAATAGCATTCTCTGTACTTCTATAGCTGTGCGATTCAGTGGTTAAATACAGTGGTTGTGTTGTGTTCTTCCAAAAAACGCCATTTAGGGCCACAGAAAATAAATAGCAGTGTGAAATACACATGTGGAGGTGTGTAAAATAAACAATTTCTATATATTGTACAGTGCTATACTAAAAAAAACAACATTTTTTTTGAATAGCATTCTCTGCACTTCTATAGCTGTGCGATTCAGTGGTTAAATACTGTGGTTGTGTTGTGCTCTTCCAAAAAACGCCATTTAGGGCCACAGAAAATATTTTGCAGTGTGAAATACACATCTGGAGGTGTGTGAAAAAACAACATTATTTTTAAAAAGCATTCTCTGGCCTCTGCAGCTGTGCGATTCAGCGGTTATATACTGTTGGGGTTGTTGTGCTCTTGCAAAAAACGCCATTTAGGGCCACAGAAAATATTTTGCAGTGTGAAATACACATCTGGAGGTGTGTGAAATAAACAATTTCTATATATTGTACAGTGCTATACTAAAAAAAAACACATTTTTTTTGAATAGCATTCTCTGCACTTCTATAGCTGTGCGATTCAGTGGTTAAATACTGTGGTTGTGTTGTGCTCTTCCAAAAAACGCCATTTAGGGCCACAGAAAATATTTTGCAGTGTGAAATACACATCTTGGAGGTGTGTAAAATATACAATTTCTATATATTCTTCTTGTACAGTGCTATACTAAAATAACAACCTTTTTTTTTGAATAGCATTTTCTGTAGCTGTGCGATTCAGCGGTTACGTGCTGTGGGTGTGTTGTGGTCTGGCAAAAAACGCCATTTAGGGCCACAGAAAATATTTTGCAGTGTGAAATACACATCTGGAGGTGTGTGAAATAAACAATTTCTATATATTTTCCTTGTACTGTGCTATACTAAAAAAAACAACCTTTTTTTTTTTGAATAGCATTTTCTGCAGTTCTGTAGCTGTGCGTTTCAGCGGTTAAATACTGTGGGTGTGTTGTGGTCTTCCAAAAAACGCCATTTAGGGCAAGATCCTAAATTTGGAAAATATGAGGGGAAGGTCAAAGGGACGTGGTGGCCCCGGTCGTGGTGCTGCTGGTGGAGCTCCTGTTGCAGGGAGAGGACGTGGTGGATCTGTGCCAGCTACACGCACAAGTGAAACACCTTCCTCAGGTGCGAGTAGGCGACCGAGCCTGCGGCGGTATTTTGTCGCGCCTAATGAGGCTGTACCAATGTTTAGGCCAGGACAAGTACAGGCGATAGTAGATTGGGTTGCTGACAGTGCCTCGGGTTCCTTCACATTGTCTCCCACCCACTCTTCTGATGAAAGATCAGAGTTGGCACCTGAAGCCCATGTCCATCAGTCTTTCACCTCACCCCCTTGCAAATCAGCCAAGCAGTCTGAGCCCCAAATCATGCAGCAGTCTCTTCTGCTTTTCGATGACTCTGTTAGCAGGGTTTCCCAGGGCCATCCACCTAGCCCTGCCCCAGAAGTGGAAGAGATTGAGTGCACCGATGCCCAACCACTTATGTTTCATGATGGGTACATGGGAGGACCATCGCAGCACGTCTCGGATGATGACGAAACACAGGTGCCAACTGCTGCTGCTTTCGCAATTGTGCAGACAGACATGGAGGGCAGGGGTGAAGACTGGGTGGAAGATGATGTGGAGGACGATGAGGTCCTCGACCCCACATGGAATCAACATTATGCAGGTGACCAGTGTAGTTCGGAGGAAGAGGCGGTGGTCGCACAGAGCCACCAGCACAGCAGAAGAGGGAGCAGGGTGCAAAAACGGAGCATTCGTCCCCTAGACAGTACATCTGCTACTGCCCAACGCAGCAAGGGACCGAGCACACCAAAGCCAGGTCCAAGGACTTCCCTAGCGTGGCAGTTCTTCACACAGTGTGTTGATGACAAGACACGAGTGGTTTGCACGCTGTGCAATCAGAGCCTGAAGCGAGGCATAAACGTTCTCAACCTGAGCACAAGCTGCATGACCAGGCATCTAAGTGCAAAGCACGAGCTGCAGTGGAGTAGACACCTCAAAAACCAAGAAAGGTCTCTGGCTCCTCCTGCTTCCTCTTCTGCTGCAGTCTCGGCCTCTTCATCCACCTCTGTAGTGACAGTGGCACCTGCCACCCCGCAAACAGAGGATCTGCCAGCAACACTACCAACTGGGTCACCAACCATCTCCACAATGTCCCATGGAAGCGTTCAGCTCTCTATCTCCCAAACATTGGAGCGGAAGAGGAAGTACCCCCCTAGCCACCCGCGATCCCTGGCCCTAAATGCCAGCATTTCAAAATTCCTGGCCTTTGAAATGCTGTCATTCCGTCTGGTGGAGACGCAGAGTTTTAAAAGCCTGATGGCATTGGCTGTCCCGCAGTACGTCGTGCCCAGCCGCCACTACTTTTCCAGGCGAGCCATCCCTTCCCTGCACAACCAGGTGGGGGACAAAATCAGGTGTGCACTGCGCAACGCCATCTGTGGCAAGGTCCACCTAACTACGGATGCGTGGACCAGTAAGCACGGTCAGGGACGTTATATCTCTCTAACAGCACACTGGGTAAATGCAGTGGCGGCTATGCCTGAGGCAGATAGCGGTTTGGCGCATGTCCTTCCACCACCGAGGATTGCAGGGCGCTTCAGTTTGCCTCCTGTTGCTAACTCCTCCTTCTCCGCTTCCTCATCCTCTACCGCCTCCTCATCCATTCAGCGTAACACCTTCACCACCAACTTCAGCACAGCCAGGGGTAAACGACAGCAGGCAGTTTTAAAACTTTCCTGTTTGGGGGAAAATCCCCACACCGCGCAGGAGTTGTGGAGGGACATGGAACAACAGACCGATGAGTGGTTGCTGTCAGTGAGCCTCAAGCCCGGCCTGGTGGTGTGCGATAATGGGCGAAATCTCGTAGCAGCTCTGGGTCTAGCCGGTTTGACGCACATCCCTTGCCTGGCGCATGTGCTGAACTTGGTGGTCCAGAGGTTCCTTAAAAATTACCCCAATATGCCAGAGCTGCTGCAGAAAGTGCGGGCTGTCTGTGCGCACTTTCGGCGTTCTCACCCTGCTGCTGCTCGCCTGTCAGCGCTGCAGCGTAACTTCGGCCTTCCCGCTCACCGCCTCATATGTGACGTGCCCACAAGGTGGAACTCCACCTTGCACATGCTGGCCAGACTGTGCGAGCAGCAGCAGGCAATAGTGGAGTTTCAGCTGCAGCAATCACGCGTGAGTCGCTCTGCGGAACAGCACCACTTCACCACCAATAACTGGGCCTCCATGCGAGACCTGTGTGCCTTGTTGCGCTGTTTCGAGTACTCCACCAACATGGCCAGTGCCAATGACGCCGTTCTCAGCGTTACTATCCCAGTTCTATGCCTCCTTGAAAAAACGCTTCGTGCGATGATGGAAGAGGATGTGGCACAGGAGGATGAGGAGGAGGAGGAGGAAGCGGGATCATTTCAAAGGCTTTCAGGGCAGTCTTTCACAAGTGGCTACGAGGGTGGGTTCCTGCACCAACAAACGCCAGGTACACAATTGTCCGGCAGAAAGGGCACAGTTCTGGAGGATGACGAGGTGGAGGAGGAGATGGAGGAGGAGGAGGAGGAGGAGGAGGAGCCATGTTCACAGCAGGGTGGCACTCAGACCAGCTCGTGGCCATTACTGGTGCGTGGCTGGGGGGATACAGAGGACACAGACGATACACCTCTCACAGAGGACAGCTTTTCTTTGCCTCTGGGCAGCCTGGCACACATGAGCGATTACATGCTGCAGTGTTTCCGCAACGACAGCCGAGTTGCCCACATTTTAACTGGTGCTGATTACTGGGTGGCCACCCTGCTGGATCCCCGTTACAAGGACAACGTACCGTCCTTAATTCCCTCACTGGAGCGGGATCGTAAGATGCGCGAGTACAAGCGCACGCTGGTAGACGCGCTGCTGGTGGCATTCCCACCTGACAGCGGGCGTACGGTGGAAGCACAAGGCGAAGGCAGAGGAGGAGGAAGAGGTCGCCAACGCAGCCGGGGCACCGGCAGCACCTCAGAAGGCAGGGTTAGCATGGCCGAAATGTGGAAAAGCTTTGTCAGCACGCCACAACAACCAGCACCACCAGCTGAGATGGAACGTCTTAGCAGGAGGCAGCATTTCACCAACATGGTTGAGCAGTATGTGTCCACAGGCCTACACGTACTGGATGACGGGTCTGCCCCCTTTAACTTCTGGGTCTCCAAATTGGGCACATGGCCTGAGCTTGCCGTTTATGCCTTGGAGGTGCTGGCCTGCCCTGCAGCCAGTGTATTATCTGAACGTGTATTTAGCACGGCAGGGGGCGTTATCACAGACAAGCGCAGCCGCCTGTCCAGAGCCAATGTGGACAAGCTCACGTTCATTAAAATGAACCAGGCATGGATCCCACAGGACTTGTCTGTACCTTGTGCAGAATAGACATGTATACCGGTGTTGTGACAAACTGTCCGGCCATCGGATTGTGCCCGGCCCGTACTGCGCAGGCGCAGCGCTTGCGCAGTACAGAGGACAAGGAGATTCACAAAATCTCCGAAGATGAACGGCGCCTGCGCTGTGAGTGCAGGTTCAAGCCCCACCATCCAAGAGGACATACGGTAGCACATAGTAACAGGGCCCCTCACGGGCTCGCTTCGATCGCGGCCTTGCTTGGCTCGGCTTGAACCACGGATGGTGTGGCCTTCACCTGAACTCAACACGCAGGCGCCGTTAGTCTTGGGAGATTTTTGAAATCCCCTTGTCCTACATACTCAGCAAGCGCAGTACAGGGCGGACACTATTCGACAGGGGACAGAATTCGACACATCACCGGCCTTACCCAGCCATTGTTGTATTTTTGAACCAGTGTTGGCTACCTCGTCCTCCTCCACCGCCGCTTCCACCTACACAGCCACATCCACCGCCACCTCAACCTCCTACTCCATATGGACCTCGTCCTGCTAGGCCAAGATTAAAAATTTTATTTTATTTTTTTGTAGCGCACAGATCCTTTCCCCCTTACCTGCCTTTATGTTGTTGGCTCTTCGCAGGAGGGAGAAAGGCACACCGCACTACCAGCCCGTATCCTCCTATATAAAGAGGTTGAGCGGTGTACTTGACGGGCCGTGTCCACAGCCGGAGTCAAAACTCCTCCAGAGGATGATTCTCACCTCTACTGTAGGTAGAGGCAAGTCCTTTAATTGCCAGTAAAGTCAATGTCCACACCAGCTGAAACTCCAACTCTTATTCTCTTATGGCAAAATAAACTGTACTCAGATAGAAAAGGTTAGAGCAAAGAAACAGGACAGCTTAAGGTGTGGAGGAGGTCCAGGCACAAACGTAGCACATTCACTTCACTGCTTAGGTTTCTCAAACAGTTTTTGGCGCACGGTCTCTGCCACAGACATTGAGGTTGGTCTCTGCCACAGACCGGGTGTACAAGGCCCCTGCCACAGACCTGGAGAACTTTGGTCTCTGCCACAGACTAGGGTGTATAAGGCCCCTGCCACGGGCCTGGAGAACTTTGGTCTCAGCCACAGACCAGGGTGTATAAGGCCCCTGCCACGGGCCGGTTGAATAAGGCCTCTGATACAGTCAAAGTGACCTTGAGCTTCTCCTTCTACGAACCTAGCCCATATCAAGGGGAAGACATCTCTCCAGGGAGTCAACAGACCATTCCTTCACCGTGACTCCTGCATCGGTCCATCAGAATGATCCTCCCTTCCCTGGAACAGGGTCCCCTACACGAGGCGGCTCTGGACTCCAGGCTTTACTCCCGCCCCTAGGCCTCCATACCCAGGGCAGCAAGAACTCCAGGATAGTACCTCACCCCGGGCTAAAGGTGCCCGAGATGGAACAGGAACACATGCACCCAGGCCGAAGGCACCTGGGCGCGGACCCCACTGGACATCAGCCCCCAGGCCAAAGGTCTGCCCCTTTTATATGCTCTCCTGGCATGCACAGCAGGTTCCCCGCCCCGCTGTACTACTGCCAAGAGGGGACACAAAAGGCGCCACCTGTAGGCCACAGGGAACTGCACACCAATACTGTCCCCCGAGGACAAAATGGTCCATGAATCCTACAGAATTAGGGTATTTGAGCCTATTTACCACTCAAACACTTTCCTTAAATTTAGCACCCCGCTACATTTTTATTTCAAAGTATTTTATTTTCCCACTAGCTTATCCATTAAATTAAATAATTTATTCCAGAAAGGGCGTATTCTGGGGCATTCCCACCATATGTGTCGCATCGTGCCGTTCAGTTTCTGAGGTTCTTAATGACTTCCTGTACCTCTTCTGCTGAAAATCGGGCCTGCAGCATATTTTTTTATTTTTTTATTTTTTTTATGTTCTTTTAAGTTATTTCCTATCCACATTTGTTTGCAGAGCACTTGCCATGTTCTTAACAACATTTTGCTGCCATTTGCAGCCCTCTAGCCCTTTCCATTACTTTTTTAGAGCCTTTTTAGTCGTCAGAAGTCCGGGTCCCCATTGACTTCAATGGGGTCCGGGTCCGGGTTCGGGTTAAAGTTCGGTCCCGAATCCGCACTTTTTTCCGAAGTTCGGCCGAACCCGCCGGACCCGAATATCCAGCTACCTGCTCAACTCTATTAGGGACACTCCCCTTAGCCTTGTCATAGAGGGGGGGTAGGGGACAAGGAAGAACCAATGGGAACTGAACACTTGTACATTGAAACAGAGACTACAGATAAACATAAAGGGATTATGGTAAGCAGGCAACCCTTCAATACACATCCCCTGCGGAGAGATGTCTGCAGTCCAGACCATTGTCTATGTGCCATGAACCAACACAATTAAGCACAGCAACAAGAGGGGGGGATGGGGGAGAAGGGATGTAGCATTACATTACATTATCTCAATGCCAGCTTGTCCGGACGTCTCTTAGTCTCTTATGGGCCATAGTCTGTGGGTAAGAGGCCCGCCCTCAGTCCCTTCCAAAGCACACAGTGACAGTGGGTTCTGTCACAGGCACTGATTAGGAGGCCGGGTGGGCACTGATTAGGAGGCACTGGTGGGCACTGAGGCTGCACTGATAGGCAGCACTGTTGTGCACTGATAGGCTGCACTGTTGTGCACTGATAGGTGGCACTGATGGGCACTGATAGGTGCCACTGATGGGTGACACTGATGAGGAGGCACTGATTGGCAGCACTGGTGGGCACTGATTGCAACACTGGTGGGCACACATTGGCAGCACTGATAATCAGGACAGTGCTGAGAAGCCGGTTATCAGTACTCCTCTCCTCTCCTCATGCTGTCAGCTTCTATTTATAGCCGCTGTCAGCTGTGATTGGACACAGCTGATCACATGATAAAGAGCCGCTAATTGGCTCTTTACCTCAATATGTGAAGAGCAGTGTCCTCCGGACACTATGATCACAGAGCGTGCCGCTCACTGTCATTTGGCTATAGCGCGGTCTGCAAGTGGTAAAACTTGGTGGTCGCTTTCATTTTCTTTTTTAAGGCTTTTTAAAAAATGTATTTCACCAGTTAATCTGGTCAGTAACTCTTTTAACAAACCAAGCTGTCCAGCAAATATGGCAGTTAGGGCTTGGTCACATGGGGGGGGGGCTGTAAAAAGCAAGTAGTTAAGCCACTGTAGCCAAGTCCCAGGGCCCCTGAACCCCAATAGTGACCTCCAGAGTTAGGGACAGCTGACATCCTTCTGTATTCTCAAGGCATAGTGGGTTTAATGTAAGGTAGATTGATGGGCACCAGACACTTCTTGAATGCAAAGAGATTTATTGTCTCTTAAACAGAACGGAGAGAGGGTTAGGGCCAGGACACGCTTTAGTAGATGCAATGTTAACTGGCAGACTCCGAGACTTCCATAGGCAGACAGCCATGCAGGGAAAGGCAGCTAGACACCACGTCTGCATGTGTACGGCTGCTGTCTCCTATGGCAACAAGCTTGTAGCAGTTTCTAACAAATTATGAAATTAACTCCTTCACTTCTTCTACAATCTCCTATCGTAGAACTTCACTCTGCTGAGCTCCCAGTCTTTCACTAGACTAAAGCCCTGTACACACGATCGGATTTCCTATGGATTCAAATCCGATGTATTTTTCCATCGGCATTCCGATGAAGCTGACTTCCATCAGTCTTGCCTACACACCATCAGTCAAAAATCCGACCGTCCCAAACGCAGTGACGTAAAACACTCCGACGAGCCGAGAAAAATTAAGTTCAATGCTTCTGAGCATGCATCGATTTGATTCTGAGCATGCGTGAGTTTTTTCTCCGATGGAGTTCCACACAGACGATCGGAATTTGCTATCGTTTTTTTTTCCAATCGGATAAATTTAAAACATGTTCTATTTTTTCTCACCGATGGAAAAAAGACCGATGGGGCCCATACACAATCGGTTTGTCCGATGAAAACAGTCCATCAGACTGTTTTCATCTGTAAAACCGATCGTGTGTACAGGGCATAACAGATCCACTCGTCACTGGATCTCCTGAACTCTTTTAATCTTCTCACTCAGTATCTTCCTCAAGCGTCACCTGCTAAGTCCCTAGCTTATCACTCACAGATACTCCCCAAGCGTCACCCAGCTGGCCTACTTGGTCCCTGGCTTGGCACACAATAATGCTCTGCAAGCGTCCCCTCCACTGGCTGGGTCCCTGGCTTGGCACCTGCTAAAGTTTTCCCAATTCTTCAACATCCCTGGCTGGTGAGAATACTGCTCAGGTACTTGCTTCAGCTACTCACAGTGGTCTCCGGTAGCAAGGTGGATGGTCCCTAAGTGGCGACAGCTTCCCCTTTACCTCCGACCACAACTGGTTCTCCGGCAAGCAGAATTGTTGCTTCTGGTTGGACTACAAGCCTGCAGTCCCAACCGTACACTTCTCTCTTGCTTCTGGATAGGCCCTTAGACAGCCTAGCAGCCAGATGTCCCCAGGATAGGCCTAAGTTTTATGGCCCAGCAACCTGAGCATAACAACACACGTCCACCCAGACAGCCGTCCAGGTGGCACAAAACCCCAATCACCTGACTCCACCCAAATAAATAGGCTCTCCCAGCAGGCCAAGGGACCCAAGAAAATCCCTGCCCATTGGCTGAGACACCCCATTCATTCCTAATCTGTCCTTGCAATGCCCTTGTCTTTTCTAATGCCACCAGACACCTGGCCATCTAGTGACAGAAGAGAGAAGTGCAGCAATTCCAGAATTAGGGTGAAATCAATTGACCTATCAATTGGCCAAGGCAACTATCACTTGGCAAATAAATTTGATAGCAACCCTGCCTAAACATCAGCATGCAACACCACAATTTTGCCACCTCCCCAGTCCCTGCCCTGGCTGTCCACCTAAGCACAGCAATGCAGTGCACAGGGTTGTACGCATATATTAAAGGGCATGTTACATTCATCAGGCGGTACAGCTGCTGCACGCAACTCGTTCAAGTGCACGGGGCCACACCGCAACTATGCTGCAACCGCATGCAATACAAGCAGTTGTGATGCTGTAGTTCAGCGCCCTGCTATGCCAAAGTATTTCTATTTTCATCAGTGTTGCTATTGTAGCGTTACACTTATTTCCTTTCTAATAAAACTTTGCAAGCAGGGCAGTAAATGAGGGGAAATAAAAACTGACGGGGGTTCTCATCCTTCTGGACATACACCAAGTGAGTTAGAATGAAAACTCTTAATGTTTAGAATACGATAGGGAGTTATTGTGTATATATAGAAAAAAAGTGTAGCGAGGAGCAGAAAAATATTGAAAGATTCCATTGGTGGTGTTCATGGTGTCCTTAGAAAAGCTGAGAATGGGATAGATAAGGGTGGTTAAGAAACACCCGATGTCAAAACTTCTGTTACTCACTTTGACAATATTTTCTATGATGAGCCTGGCTTGGAGTCAGGTATAAATGTAGCGCCCACCACATTTAGGGGTGCTATATACCCAAATTTAGGGGCTGTCTGAGATAGTAGTTGGGCTCAGACCGTTCTCAATTTGTAGGTTGTGCTATTTTATTTCCAGGTGGTATACTGGTGTGCAGTTCCCTGTGGCCTGTAGGTGGCACTGCCATAATGGGTCAGGGTTGAACCACTGGTATTAGTGCTGTGCCTTGGGGTGTCCTCTCTCGGCAGTGGTACAGTGGGTGTGGATGGCCTGCTGTGCATGCTGGGAGAGGATACATAAGGGGCAGACGCTGCCTGGGAGGGGGTCTTCGTCTTTGGAGCAGGAGAGAAGTCGGAGTCCAAGTGCGTGGCGCATGCCCCTCCAGGCCATGGGGCCACGTGTGCACCAGTCCCAGGCACCTTTAGTCCTGGGGCTGCATCTTCAACATTGGGCCCAGCTCCTTTAGCTGGAGCCCGCTTCGAGGAGGAGAAGTCCCAGGGTGTCCCTCGCGAGGGAGCCCACTTCTAAGAAGAGGAGGCCGGGGGAGGACCTTTCTGATGGACCGGTGAGAGTTCAAGGGGCCCGGTAACTCTCTGGAGGGAATCTTCTACCCACCAAGGGCCTAGTAATGTGCTGCTGCTGGCACCTGTCCTTGAGTACCCAAAAAGCTGAGAGGTTTGGGGTCTGATAGATTCTGTGGCAGAGGGTCTCCCGATCGCATCTAGGAAAAGAACCTGATTAAACGTCCGAGCATTACTTTGGCTGCTAGGATCCACTTTGTAGGAGACTATCCGGGTGAGCTAAACCTACTCTGGAAAAGAACAGTGATTGTGATATCCATTGTGCCTGGACTAACCTCCCAAACCTTGCTGTCCTGTCTCTCTTCCACCCTTTTCCTATCTGCTGAACATTGAGAAAATAAACTCAACGTTGGAGTTTAGAGTGGTGTGGACATTGGAATTACTTGGGGGGGAAACAGAGACTTGTCCTTATATCCTAGGAGATGAGAACCAACTGATGGAAGAACCTAGCTGTGGGACCCAAATACATAACACCGCTTACCCTCCTCATCCAGGAGGGTACGGGCATATAGTACGGTGTGCCTTTTTCCTGCAAGTGAGCGAAAGAAAGGGAAAAGGGTCCGTGTGCTACATAAATATTAGGGTAGCGCTACCCCCATAAGGGCCGCTGTTTTTTTGGGTCTTCCCTTTCATGCACAGCCAGGCAACAGGAATTTTCCAGCACTCGCACAGTAGTCAAGAACCAGTCCATGGTGTTTTGTTTTGTTTTTGGTTTATTAGGGAATGAACTTGGATGGGTAGGGTAAGATATGGGATGCCCAGAACTGTAACTTGAATGCAAACTGAGGACTTGAGGTTGTCTTCCGGCTGCTAAAGATCAATATGCTGTCCTCCCATAGAATAAACGGATCAGCACAACTAATAGCAAAAATGTTCCAAACACTGGATGCAGGTGCTCTCTGTGTAGAAAATGCTGATCCAAACTTTTTTCAAAGAGGGCCAGATTTGATGAAGTGAACATGCGTGAGGGCCGACCATTTTGTCTGACATTCTTTGAACCATTAAATTTGGTCTAAGTGTGTTCGTTCGGGCACTAATACACTGCCCAACAAGAATTCTCTTTGTGGCAGTGTGTGAGCAAAGAGATGAGCTTGGGTGTGTTATTTGGATATACTGTATTTATTGGAGGGAAGTTTCAGGAAAAAAACTTACATTTTAAATAAAGAACTGTGAAGCAAAATAAGGATCAGTGCCCATCTGCAGCCTCACAAGTGTCCATCTGCAGACCCAGCATTGCCAGGAATGCAGCACCCCCATTGCCAGGAATGCAGCACCCACCATTGCCAGGAATGCAGCACCCAGCATTGCCAGGAATGTAGCACCCACCATTGCCATGAATGCAGACTTACTATTGCCATCAGTGCAGCCTGATTGATGCCCATCCATCTGCAGCCTTGGTGGGGACAGGGAGGGGGGCAGGACGAGCGACAAAAGATTACATACAGGAGAAACTCCTGTTTACATGGCAGCCTCTTTAATACAAATTCTCGCCTCCTTTGATGAACAGAACAGTTGTCCAATGGCAGCGCAGGAGACGGGACTTCCTATTACAGAGGCTGCCCGTAAACAGGAAATTCTCCTCCTGTATGTACGGCACTCGTCCCGCCTCCTCCCTGTCCCTTCCAAGGCAGCCAGCATATATATATTTTGTGGCCCCGGCGCTGGGAGATCGTTGGGGGCCAAAAAAGATATATATGTCCAAATAACCAGGTGGGCCATTCAAAACCGGAACATGGGCCGCGATTGGCCGGACTTTGGACATGCCTGCTCTAAGCTGTCCCTTGGTAGTAAGCAAGCTGGGTACTGCACCTTGCTGTTTCTCCTCGATCAAGATCTGGGGTGTAGTGGTTGAAGTTACTCACTCAGTCTGATGAATCCTGAGGCTCAAGTGACTTCTGCACAGACCTCCTGCTGAACAGGTCCTGACCTTGGCCTTTAAGATGACTTCAGCTAAGCCTACCTGAGACTGGAAAGGGAGGCGAGTCTTTAGCTGCTCCTGATTTTCTCTCTCTCTCCTGCTCCGTCTTTTGCCCAGGGGCAGAGACTCCCAGCGCAGGGGTCTCCTGCAGGCAACTGCTCCCCTGCTGCCAAGCTCCAGAATATTTATAGCCCATCTCCCCACCTTCTGGGCCATCCCCACCCCCCCAAAAAAACACTTGACTGTTCATTCGTGCCAGTAAGAGTTCAGAAAATGCTGTGTGCCTGTCTGTGTGCACTTTAACTGGGGGAATGTTCACCAGCAGCATCTTAGGGGGTGCAGTACAGATGAAATGTGTGCTCCCTCTGGGATAGTGCCAGTAGATCAGCCATTTTATCCTTGTATGAAGGATCTAAGAGGGTTGCAACCCAATGGTTCCTCTATTTGATGACCCAAATCTTGGGGTCCTTGCACAGACATTTGAACATAAAAGGCCCCATTCACTAAAAAATTCCTGAAGCAGAGAAACCCAAGTCCTTGATGTCGCTGAGAATAACACTGTCCTCACTTATTTTCACCCCACCCATGTACAATACCCTGAGTTCGGGAGTAATAACAGGAAGAATAACAGCTGCTTGTTTGGAATTACAAAATTACTGGACAATATCAGTCCCTTCATTAAAAAGGCTATTTTCCATTCTTCTCTCAGCAATTCTATGAGTGGCATTTACAGATTGATTTTATAATCCGCATCCACAAATGTCTCCCCCGCTTTATCAGCCGGTGCTTCAGATGGTTTACTTTCAGGCTAAAGTCTCTTTACTTTGAAAAGCCAGCAGAATAAAGACTTATTGATGTGCTTTGTAGTACATGTGCTGGTGAGAAGCAGAAGAGATTTACGTGCGTGTTTGTGTGGAACTTTTCTGTCCACTGAGGGAAAAAAGGAGAAATTCAAGAAGAGAGAAAAGGAAAACCAAAAGAAGGACACAGAGAAAGAAGAGAGAAGGATAGGAGAGAGTGGGGGGAGGGGGGCATATATAAGAAAGAAAGACAGGAGAGAGAGAGAAGAACCAAGAATAAAGAGATGGGGACAGGAGAGAGAGGTGGGGGAAACACATGGGAATAGAGAAAGACAGGAGATAGAAAATGCCAGGAAAAGAACAGAAGAATGAGAAAGAGAGAGAGAGAGAGAGAGAGAGAGAGAGGTGAGGGAGATACATAGAAAGAAAGATGGGTGAGAGAGAAAGACGAGAGAGAGAGAGAGAGAGACTGCAGTTGTGTTGGTAGAGGGGCTGACCAGGGCTATAGCCCTGAGTGGGCCCCCCAAAAAACCCTGGGTCTGGTATTGGTTATTGACAATTATTAGCCCCAAGTCCCAAGGCCTTGGGTTGGCCAGGAACTCGGGCTATACAGGGCTGGACTAGCCAGGATGGCCACAGTGTCATATGAAGTCCCACCTCCTGGATCAGCTCCCATGATGGACGTCACACTAGTCCAATGCCGGGACGTGTGACGTCCATCATAGGAGTCAGTCCAGAAGCCTGGACTTAGTTGACACTTTGGTAAGTTGGAGACCCCTGCTCTGTGTAAATCGGTGTCTCTCTTCTCCCTATGCACTGGCAAGGCTGTGCTGATGGGCACTGGCAAGGCTGCGCTGATGGACACTGGCTAAGCTGCGCTGATGGGCACTGGTAAGACTTCATTGATGGGCACTGGTGAGGCTGAGCTGATGGGCACTGATCAGGCTGCATTGATGGGTACAGGTAAGGCCGAGCTGATGGGCACTGATCAGGCTGCAATGATGGGGACTGATCAGGCTGCAATGATGGGGACTGATCAGGCTGCACTGATGGGCACTGATCGGGCTGCATTAAAGGGCACTAATCAGGCTGCATTGATGGGCACTGATGAGGCTGCATTGATGGGGACTGATCAGGCTGCACTGATGGGCACATATCAGGCTGCATTGATGGGCACTGATGAGGCTGCATTGATGGGCACTGGTGTGGCTAAGCTGATGGACACTGATCAGGCTGCATTGATGGGCACAGTTCAGGCTGCACTGACGGGCACTGACAAGGCTGCATTGATGGGCACTGACCAGGCTGCATTGATGGGCACTGGTGAGGCTGCATTAACCACTTAACGACCGCTCACTGTATATATACGTCGGCAGAATGGCACCGACAGGCACAATCACGTAGAGTGTACGTGATTGCCTTTGTACAGTTGGGAGGTCCAATCGGACCCCCCTTCTATACAGTGAGCGGTGGCTAAGTGTCCGGGAGCGTTCCGGGATGAGGGGGCAGCCATTCGTTTCTGGCCACCCCCTCGCGATCGCTCCCGGCGAATAGAAATGCCCCCTCTGTCTGTGTCAGACAGAGGGAGCAGGAGGAAGTGATGTCATCTCTGGTGCGGCGCTCACATATACCGAGCGCCGTACAAGAGAAGATATCAGGTCAGTGCACACAACACTACACTGACACCAGGACACATAGGGACATAAATCGCCCCCCCAGGCCCCCCCAGACACCCCAGATCACCCCCCCAGCCCCCAGTCACAGTGTCACTGATTGCAGTGACCATTTATTTAGTGATCACTGCAATCAGTGACATTTGTGACTGTAAAAGTGTCACCAAAGTTTAGTCTTAGGTCCAGTGTAGCCCCCTAACCCCCCCTAATAAAGGTTTAACCCCCTGATCACCCCCCAGATAACCCTTTCACCGCCTATCACCACTGTCGCTTAGCGATCATTTTTCTGATCGCTGTCTTAGCGTCAGTGATGCCGATCAGTAGTCAGTAATTTTTTTTAGGTTCGCCGCAGGTTTTTATAGCGTCAGGTACCCCAATATATTATCTAATAAAGGTTTAACCCCCTTGATCGCCCCCCAGGTAACCCTTTCACCCCCTATCACCACTATCACTAAGCGATCGTTTTTCTAAAGGCTGTCTTAGTGTCTGTGATGCAGATCGGTAGCCGGTAATTTTTTTTAGGTTCGCCGCAGGTTTTTATAGCGTCAGGTACCCCAATATATTATCTAATAAAGGTTTAACCCCCTTGATCGCCCCCCAGGTAACCCTTTCACCCCCTATCACCACTGTCGCTAAGCAATTGTTTTTCTAAACGCTGTCTTAGTGTCGGTGATGCAGATCGTAGCCAGTAATTTTTTTTAGGTTCGCTGCATGTTTTTATAGCGTCAGGTACCCCAATATATTATCTAATAAGGGTTTAACCCCCTTGATCGCCCCCCAGGTAACCCTTTCACCCCCTATCACCACTGTCACTAAGCGATCGTTTTTCTAAACGCTGTCTTAGTGTCTGTGATGCAGATCGGTAGCCGGTAATTTTTTTTAGGTTCGCCGCAGGTTTTTATAGCGTCAGGTACCCCAATATATTATCTAATAAAGGTTTAACCCCCTTGATCGCCCCCCAGGTAACCCTTTCACCCCCTATCACCACTGTCGCTAAGCAATTGTTTTTCTAAACGCTGTCTTAGTGTCGGTGATGCAGATCGTAGCCAGTATTTTTTTTTAGGTTCGCCGCATGTTTTTATAGCGTCAGGTATCCCAATATATTATCTAATAAAGGTTTAACCCCCTTGATCGCCCCCCCAGGTAACCCTTTCACCCCCATCACCACTGTCGCTAAGCAATCGTTTTTCTAAACGCTGTCTTAGTGTCGGTGATGCAGATCGGTAGCTGGTAATTTTTTTTAGGTTCGCCGCAGGTTTTTATAGCGTCAGGTACCCCCATATATTATCTAATAAAGATTTTAACCCCCTGATTGCCCCTAGTTAACCCTTTCACCAGTGATCACCATATAAGTGTTACGGGTGACGCTGGTTAGTTAGTTTGCTTTTTATAGTGTCAGGGCACCCGCCGTATATAACCCAATAAAGGTTTAACCCCCTGATCGCCCGGCGGGTGATATCAATTAGGTTTTAGCGTCAGAGAGGGTCTGAGTCACACCCCAGGCAGCGTCAGGTTAGTGCCAGTAACGCTAACACCCACGCGTGAAGCATACACCCCCCTTAGTGGTATAGTATCTGAACAGATCAATATCTGATCTGATCAGATCTATACTAGCGTCCCCAGCAGTTTAGGGTTCCCAAAAATGCAGTGTTAGCGGGATCAGCCCAGATACCTGCTAGCACCTGCGTTTTGCCCCTCCGTCCAGCCCAGGCCACCCAAGTGCAGTATCGATCGGTCACTGTCACTTACAAAACAAAAACACACATAACTGCAGCCTTCGCAGAGACAGGCCTGATCCCTGCGACTCCAGTGCTGTAGGAGGTGATTTCACCACCACAGTTAAAAAAAAAAGCAAATATGCCGAAGCATTGGGGTAGCAGGGGCGGAGGAGCGATTTTGCTCCTAATGCCGCGTACATACGGTCGAAATTCCGACGGAGGCTTGCCCGTGGAAAAGTCCGACCATGTGTGTGCGGCATAACTTTTTTGCGGGAGGATGCCCCCATGCTTCGGCATATATAAATGGTGCGTGTATGCCCATCATTGGAAGTGGGTGGATGAAGGGCGGTATTCTAATGGTGGGCATACCCACCGATCAATCTCTTTTTTCGTTCAGCCAACTGGCTGCATGAAATAAAAAGATTACAATACATGTCCAACAAGGACCAGCAACGTACTGGTATGTTGCTGGACTTTGAATGTTTATACCAGAATGATGCCTGCGGGTTTAGGTATCATCTTGGTATCATTCTTTTCAGCCTGCGGCCGGCTTTCATGTGAAAGCAATCCTAGCGGCTAATTAGCCTCTGGACTGCTTTTACAAGCAGTGGGAGGGAATGCCCCCCCCCCGGATATAAAAAGCGCCATTGGGAAATTGGGAAAGCATTTTATCACACCGATCTTGGTGTGGTCAGATGCTTTTGAGGGCAGAGGAAAAATCTAGGGTCTAGAAGACCCCAGTTTTTTCAAAAAAAGAGTACCTGTCACTACCTATTGCTATCATAGGGGATATTTACATTCCCTGAGATAACAATAAAAATGATAAAAAAAAAAAATACTTGGAAGGAACAATTTAAAAATAAAATAAAAAAGCAAAATTAATAATAATAAAAAAAAAAGCACCCCTGTCCTGCCCTGCTCTTGCCCAATGGCGAACGCAAGCGTCGGTCTGGCGTCATATGTAAACAGCAATTGCACCATGCATGTGAGGTATCACCGCGAAGGTCAGATCGAGGGCAATCATTTTAGCAGTAGACCTCCTCTGTAAATCTACTGGGGTAACCTGTAAAGGCTTTTAAAGGCTTTTAAAAATGTATGTAGTTTGTCGCCAATGCGCGTTTGTGCGAAATTTTAAAGCATGTCGTGTTTGGTATCTATGTACTCGGCCTAAGATCATCTTTTTTATTTCATCAAACATTTGGGCAATATAGTGTGTTTTAGTGCATTAAAATTAAAAAAAGTGTATTTTTTAACCCAAAAAATGCGTTTGAAAAATCGCTGCGCAAATACTGTGTAGAAAAAAAAATGCAACACCCACCATTTTAATCTGTAGGGCCTTTGCTTTAAATATATATATATATATATATAATGTTTGGGGGTTCAACATAATTTTCTTGCAAAAAAAATAAATGTTTTCATGTAAACAAAAAGTGTCAAAAAGGGCTTTGTCTTCAAGTGGTTAGAAGAGTGGATGTAAGCTTCCTAATGTTGTGTATAAAATGCCAGAACAGTTCAAAACCCCCCCAAATTACCCCATTTTGGAAAGTAGACACCCCAAGCTATATACTGAGAGGCATGTCGAGTCCATGGAATATTTTATATGTTGACACAAGTTGCGGAAAAACGACAATTTTTTTTTTTTTTTTTTTTGCACAAAGTTGTCACTAAATGATATATTGCTCAAACATGCCATGGGCATATGTGGAATTACACCCCAAAATACATTCTATTGCTTCTCCTGAGTACGGGGATACCACATGTGTGAGACTTTTTGGGAGCCTAGCCATGTACGGGACCCCAAAAACCAAGCACCGCCTTCAGGCTTTCTAATGCCCCGTACACACGATCGTTTTTAATGTCATTTTTTAAACCGACGTTTTTCTCCTCGTTTTTTTTCATGTTTCCTCTCAAGCCTGCCTTGCGTACACACCATCATTAAAAAAAACGATCAAGCAAAGCGCAGTGACGTTCAACACGTACGACGGCACTATAAAGGGGAAGTTCCGTTCGAATGACGCCACCCTTTGGGACGCTTTTGCTAATTCCGTGTTTCCGCGTGTTAGTAAAAGTTTGGTGAGAGACGATTCGCGCTTTTCAGTCTTCGTGCTTTGAAGATCGTTTTCGGGAGTTCAGATTGCGCCTGTGGGTTCGTATCTGTTTAGCACTGCTTGTAGTCAGTTTGTATCTGTTTATTCAGTGCGGCCTGCTCTGCACGTTCGTGTTTTTCAGCTTGTTCTTCATAGGCCTTGCTGTTCTTCCGTGCGTTCTTCTAGTACGTTCTGTTCAGCCGACCGTTATCTAGCCATGTTGCGGCTACGTACTCGTCGTAGAGTTCGTGCTGTAGTTGGTGCAGGGGTTCATGCTGTATCCCGACTCCATGCCATGAGCAGGGTCAGGAGGAGTTCATGGACCAAGAATTGGTTGCTCCAGCGGCACCAATTCTGTCACATGCCTTTGTTGCGGGAGATCAGGGAGAATAATCCTGATGATTTCAGGAATTTTCTCAGGATGTCTGACCCCGTATTTCAGCAGCTGTTGGCTTTGGTGTCCCCCTATATTACCAGGCAGGACACCGTTATGCGGGAAGCCATCAGTGCTGAGCAGAGGCTCATCGCCACGTTGCGATACCTGGCTACTGGGAGAAGCCTGCAGGACCTTAAGTTCTCCACAGGCATATCCCCCCAGGCTCTGGGGATCATTATACCAGAGACTTGTTCTGCCATCCTTTTTTGTTTTGCAGGAGGACTATATTAAGGTAAGTGTTCTTCTTCAAAAATTCACATTGTATGGTTTTTATTTTGGGATATTTTTAATTTGCTTTATTTGCAGTCCCTAATTCACATGATTCTTAGCTGCAGGGAATGTCCCCTTTCTCCCCATGTTTTATTATTTAAAGTTTGGTGTTTGAGGCCTACCTGTAAATTTGGCTTACCTAACCTCTCCAGCATGCTATCCTGGGGCCATACCTACCTTGCCTAGTCATTTCCATGTTTTTTATTATATGTTCCATCGTAGTGCTTTACCCAAAACGCACTCTAAATTTTGCCTAGGAATGTTTCATTTTTGTTAACTTCAATACAGAGTGCTACAGCCTTCATGTGTGATATTCCCAACTCATCTTCAACCCTTCCACCCCCCCCCCCCCCCCATAATTTTTTTTTCTTGCTTCCAATTTTTTATGTTTTTAACAGTTTCTACCAATGTTGGCCATGAATGTGTGTATGAAATCAGCTTGCAATGTTTCTGGCTCCAAGTATTAATTTGTTATTTCTTTAATTCCACAGTTCCCTTCTTCGCCACATGAATGGCAGAATGTGGCTTCCGAGTTTGCCCAGCGATGGAACTTTCCGAACTGTGGAGGAGCCATCGACGGCAAACATGTTCGGGTCGTCCCACCACCCCATTCGGGATCCTTTTATTATAATTATAAAGGGTTCCACAGCGTCGTGATGATGGCAGTGGTGTCGGCCATCTACGAGTTCCTCTATGTGGACGTTGGCAAGAATGGCAGGATGTCTGATGGAGGAGTTTTTGCCCAGACGGAGTTTGGAGAACGGCTCCTTTTGGATCTGCTGGCCTTGCCACCCGCGGAGCAGAATGTGGAGGGACTACCTTTTGTGTTTGTGGCGGATGAGGCGTTTGGCCTGGGACCCCATTTGATGAGGCCATTCCCGCAACGCACCCTCACCCCTGAGAGGAGGGTTTTCAATTATCGGCTGGCCAGAGCCAGAAGGGTGGTGGAAAATGCGTTTGGGATCATGGCCAGCCGATTTCGCCTCTTCCTTACCTCCATCCACCTTGCCCCATACAAATGGAACCATGTGGTTATGACGTGCTGTGTGCTGCATAATTTCCTAAGGGTGCATTCAACGAGTTATATATCTTTGAGTGGGCCTGAGGCCTCTTTAATCAATGCAGAAACTTTGGTGGCCCTGGAACCTGGCCGTCCTGGCTTGGCCCCCCCAACCGGACGTGAGGTCCGTAACCAATATGTGGACTATTTTATGGGTAGGGGGGCCATTGAAATGCCAGACAATCTCTATTAATTTTTGACCAAAAAAATAAAACTTTTAAAAAAAGTAAAGATTGGTTTGTCATTTTTATTGTATAATGTTTGATGTTTCTGGTAGGTTTACCTAGTGTATTTGTTTTGCCATGTGGATTAAAAAATCTTTTAATTAGCCTTCATTGTCAGTGTAAACACCAAACATTGATTAGTTCACTCAGCACCACATTTACATAATGAAGCCACAATGATTTGTTATGTAAAAATACCTTTATTTTTTTTGTTTAGGTGGTCAACTTCCATAGAAATGTGGATGTTCCCTTAATTTCAGGTGTATTAAAACGCATGACCAGCCATGCATAAACAAACTATAGTTCTCCAAATTTTGAAAAAGCTAAACATGTGCTAGTCATTAAAGGGTAAAATAACCAAAAAAAAAAGAAAACTCTGCAAGTAAAACGTTATTTGGTGTAAAAACATTAGACACGCCCAAGCACAGCCATGATATTTTGGAGCCTTTCCTCCACCCGCTTTGTATTTGCCCTGATCTCTCGCAAATCTCCCTTAATTTTTTCGAGGTCACGACAGCAGACCATCAGGTATTGGATCAGGATCTGGGCACTGTGATGTGACAACTTATTGGGGTCTTCCGCCAGAACGGCACCTAAATGTAAAAAGAAAAATTTAGGATAGAATATGTAGGCCTACATCTATTTAACATGCATGTGTCTGGTTTCTCTCTGACCTGTGGTGGTGCCACTTTCAACTTCCACAACATCACATTCCTCTCCATCCTGGGGTTCTGGGGGTATTGTTGTAGGTATTGCAATTCTCGTCTCATCTGAGGTAGCTTTTCGAATCCCTAGGGAGATTGAAATAAAAGGAATAGTTTCATTAGTAGCGACTCAATTTTGCTAAAATAAGAAACATGGAAAAAAACTTTTTAATCATTCTTTTGAAGCATGCTCCATTTAAATTTTTAACCCCTGTGCCAACCGGGACAAATGATTGGATACATAGGCCAAAACAGAGCATATACATTTTGTGAACAAATTTGAAACATTGTAACACCCCAAAGTATCTACACTGGATCACCTGTGTGTGACTCCATCAAGCTTTTTGGCTTTAGGCCCACACTTGTACTACTGCGTTCAGATGTTTCATCAGCTGCTGAGCATTCACTCCCTTTAACATTACCATGCATATCGTTTTTCAAAATGAACAAATCTCCTTTGGATTAGCACACCAAAAATAAGTGTGGCCCAAATGTACTCCCCCAAATAAACAAAAAAACATGGGTGTTCACACTGGATGATCCTAAAACATCGTTTGAGGAACTGTACGGAGAAAGAGGTTTAATACGTCCGTTTACTATGCGGACGAACCTGAAAGATGGTATCTTTCAGTGTACTATATGAAAGTTAAAAATATACGACAGAATACAAGAAAATAATATGTACCATGGAAACTAAAAAAAAATTACTTACTTTTTAATATAACTTTCTTGATTCTTTTATATTGGTCGGCCTCCCGCAACTTCAGATCTGACCATCGTTTTCTGAGCTGTTCCTTCGTTCTGCACACCCCGAATTTTTGGTGGAGACTTTTGACCACTTTGCCCATAATTCTGGACTTGACCGGATTAGGCCTTTTATACGGACCATGCTTGGCATCATAATCCTCCTTCTTTAAAATGGCGACCATCTCCACCATTTCCTCGAATGACATGTTGGATGCCTTATATCTCCTGGGTCTTGATTTGGGCTCCTCTGTAATTTCATCCTCTGTAGAGGTAATCTCAGCCACCTGTGTCTCCGCCATGTTTTGTTCAGCACTACGAGCGAGAAGGGGCGGGGAAAGTACAATATCGAACGCCAGGGGCGGGGAAAGCGTGCGGAGTTTCACGCATGCGCTGTGTATATAAAGTGAAGATCCATGTCTGGGAAATACGTTCATTTTTCGGGAGAGAGAGTTAGCAACGAACGTCGTGACCAAGGTACCTAACAATTTTACTTTTTGAGGTTCATCAGACGAGGAGATTTGTGTGCTCAAAATATGTAGACAATGCACAGTTGAGGAATGTTGCCTGAAATATATTTTTATTTTGGTTTCTCGCTTTTACAGATATCATGAATACTTTTAAAAACCCAGACTTCATGGGGGAGTTCATCGACAAATGGCAAGAGCTCCCTATATTATGGCAAACCAAAAGTGGCGGAAATAAAAATAAAGACGCCAGGAAAGCAGCACTGGAGAGCCTGCTTGCATTTGTGCAAACAAAGATACCCACAACAACTCTCCAAGATGTCAAAAACAAAATTGGGACCATCAGAGGGACATACAGGACCCAGAGGACTATGGTCCTGAGGTCCCAGAGGTCAGGTGCACCAGCAGATAAGGTTTATAAACCCAGTCTGTGGTACTACAGTAAGCTTGCTTTTCTGGATGACCAGCTGGAAGTGCGGGAATCTCTCTCCACCCTTCCCCCCAGAGGTCAATCCAGCCTTCCTTGTACCCAACCCTCCAGCCTTCCCTGCAGCCAGTCCTCCAGCCTTCCTGTCAACCCTGCTCTGGCTTCCTCTGAGGATCAAGATCAGGGCCTTGAGGAGGCAGATTTGGAGATATGGAGCCAGGTAAAGTTTTGCTATCTATATTTCTATCGTACAAAATTGTAGATTTTAAATAGATGTTATTATTGTTAAAGGTATGTACACTTCTACCAATAAAGTTTGTGAAGAGCAAGATACAGTAGTGGCCTAATTTTATGTGCCCAAGACAACAAAACCAGGATGCGTAATCAATGAAAAGGACATAACTTTTGGCATTGATTTCAACAATGTCTAGAGGTGAACAATGTCTGTGAATGATGATGTGGCAAAATAAATAATGTCCCTTTCTTTTTTTACAGCCAGAGCAGAGCCAGGAAGAGGGTGATGTTGGGGATCAGGAGGAGGCTGGGCCCAGTGGCACCCAGGAGGAGGCTGGGCCCAGCACAAGAGCCCAGATGCCTCCCCTGGTAGTTAAACCACGAGGGCCAAGGAGAGGTAGGCAGGTGGAGGAGGAAACCAGGGCCTTCCTCAGAGAGGCAACAGCGGCCCTCAGAGAGGCACCCTCTGTTGAAGAGGGATTTGCCGCAGTCCTCGCCCACAAACTAGGGCAAATGGAGTTGCAGCAAAAAATTTACAGTGAGACCCTGCTTTTGAAAGTCATCAATAAGGGCGTGCTGGGTGAACTCACTAGGTACACGGACATAACGGAGGTTGTCCCTACTCCTCCACCTCCTCCTCCTACTACTCCTCCTGCCACAACCTCTCCTCCTGATCCCCAGCCTCCAAGGAAGAAACCAACCAAGGCTGCAGAGAAGGCTGGAGAGAAGGCTACAAGGAAGAGAAGAAAATAATGCCTGCTGTAGTACCACAGACTGGGGACATATAGGACTTATCTGCTGTGGCTCCTGACCTCTGGGAGCTCAAGACAAGATTGGGCTCATTTTTTGGGGGGATCTAATCTCTATTTTGGTTTGGACATCTTGTATGGTTGTTGTGGGGTCAAAGGGATGCACAAATGCAAGCAGGCTCTCCAGTGCTGCCTTCCAATTTAATTTGTTAATGTTCTGAAATAAAAAAAAATTGAGTGCCCTTTAAATACTTGACTATGTGATTTGTATTTCAAAAGAGAGCTTGCTAGGAAGCAGGCAGGGACATCTCAAATTATATTATTGTTATTATCAGGGGACACAAACCTCCCTGAGGCCAAATGAGACACATTTGGAAGGTTGTTGTGGTAACTTTACACAAGAATAATTTAAGCCAAAATACTTAAAAAAAGGCCAAAAAAAAATAACCAAAAATAATATAAAATTTAAAGAAAAAAGAAGAATTAACTTATTTTATTATTATTAGTATTATTTAGGAGGGAGGTGCGGCTTATAAATAATATTTTAAAATCATTAGAGCAATTTGGAATTACTTTAGAAACAAGTTTGGCATAAAACTCTCAATGTCAAAAGAAGAACGGAATGCGCTGCATTAAAACGATGCTATTAATTCCACCGTGACGAATGTGCCATCTCCATTTCCAACATTAGCTTTACCAAAACGAGCGCTCCCGTCTCATAGTTGCTTCTGAGCATGTGCGTTTTTTTTCACGTCGTGAAAGCATACACACTATCGTTTTTCACGTCGTTAAAAAAAACGACATGAAAAACGACGTGAAAAAAGAGAGCATGTCCGGAATTTTTAATGGCCGTTTTTCACGTCGTTAAAAATGCTCTGGAGCCTACACACGATCATTTTTAATGGCCATTTTTAAAAATGGCATTTTTAACGGCATGAAAAACGATCGTGTGCACGGGGCATAAGGGTGTAAATTTTTGATTTCACTTCTCACTGCCTATCACAGTTTCGGAGGCCATGGAATGCCCAGATAGCACAAAACCCCCCCAAATGACCCCATTTTGGAAAGTAGACACCCCAAGCTATTTGCTGAGAGGTATTGTCAGTATTTTGCAGATCTCGCTTTTTGTCACAAAGTTTTGAAAATTGAAAAAAAAAAAAAATATATATATATATATTTTCTTTCTTCATTTTCAAAAACAAATGAGAGCTGTAAAATACTCGCCATTCCTCTCAGCAAATAGCTTGGGGTGTCTATATTCCAAAATGGGGTCATTTGGGGGGGTTTTGTGCGATTTTGGCATTTTATGGCCTTCGAAACTGTGATAGGTAGTGAGGAGTGAAATCAAAAATTTGTGCCTAGAAATCCTGAAGGCGGTGCTTGGTTTTCGGGGTCCCGTACGTGGCTAGGCTCCTAAAAAGTCCCACACATGTGGTATCCCCGTACTCAGGAGAAGCAGAAAAATGTATTTTGGGGTGTAATTCCACATATAACCATGGCATGTGTGAGCAATATATCATTTAGTGACAACTTTTTGTAATTTTTTTTTTTTGTCATTATTCAATCACTTGGGACAAAAAAAATTATATTCAATGGGCTCAACAGGCCTCTCAGCAATTTCCTTGGGGTGTCTACTTTCTAAAATGGGGTCATTTGGGGGGGTTTTGTGCTATTTTGGCATTTTATGGCCTTCGAAACTGTGATAGGTAGTGAGGAGTGAAATCAAAAATTTGCGCCCTTAGAAATCCTGAAGGCGGTGCTTGGTTTCCGGGGTCCCGTACGCGGCTAGGCTCCCAAAAAGTCCCACACATGTGGTATCCCCATACTCAGGAGAAGCAGCAAAATGTATTTTGGGGTGAAATTCCACATATAACCATGGCATGTGTGAGCAATATATCATTTAGTGACAACTTTTTGTAATTTTTTTTTTTTTTTGTCATTATTCAATCACTTGGGACAAAAAAAATTATATTCAATGGGCTCAACAGGCCTCTCAGCAATTTCCTTGGGGTGTCTACTTTCTAAAATGGGGTCATTTGGGGGGGTTTTGTGCTATTTTGGCATTTTATGGCCTTCGAAACTGTGATAGGTAGTGAGGAGTGAAATCAAAAATTTGCGCCCTTAGAAATCCTGAAGGCGGTGCTTGGTTTCCGGGGTCCCGTACACGGCTAGGCTCCCAAAAAGTCCCACACATGTGGTATCCCCATACTCAGGAGAAGCAGCAAAATGTATTTTGGGGTGAAATTCCACATATAACCATGGCATGTGTGAGCAATATATCATTTAGTGACAACTTTTTGTAATTTTTTTTTTTTTTTTTTTTTTAGTCATTATTCAATCACTTGGGACAAAAAAATTAAAAATTCAATGGGCTCAACATGCCTCTCAGCAATTTCCTTGGGGTGTCTACTTTCCAAAATGGGGTCATTTGGGGGGGTTTTGTACTGCCCTGTCATTTTAGCACCTCAAGAAATGAGATAGGCAGTCATAAATTTAAAGCTGTGTAAATTTCAGAAAATGTACCCTAGTTTGTAAACTCTATAACTTTTGCGCAAACCAATAAATATACGCTTATTGACATTTTTTTTACTAAAAACATGTGGCTGAATACATTTTGGCCTAAATGTATGACTACAATTGAGTTTATTCGATTTTTCTTATAACAAAAAGTAGAAAATATCATTTTTTTTCAAAATTTTCGGTCTTTTTCCATTTATATCGCAAAAAATAAAAATCGCAGAGGCAATCAAATACCATTAAAAGAAAGCTCTATTTGTGGGAAGAAAAGGACGCAAATTTCGTTTGGGTACAACATTGCATGTCCGCACAATTTACAGTTAAAGCAGCGCAGTGCAAAATTCTGAATTCACCTCTGGTCCTCTAGCTACCAAATGGTCCGGGGCTTAAGTGGTTAATGGGCACTGGTGAGGCTGCATTGATGGGCACTGGTGAGGCTGCATAGATGGGCACAGTTCAGGCTGCACTGACGGGCACTGACAAGGCTGCATTGATGGGCACTGACCAGGCTGCATTGATGGGCACTGACCAGGCTGCATTGATGGGCACTGGTGAGGCTGCATTGATGGGCACTGGTGAGGCTGCATTGATGGGCACTGGTGAAGCTGCAGTGATGGGCACTGGTGCGGCTGCAGTGATGGGCATTGGTGAGGCTGCATTGATGGGCACTGATGAGACTGCACTGATGGGCACTGATCAGGCTTCACTGATGGGCACTGGAGACACTGCATTAATGGGCACTGATCAGCCAGCTCAAGTGAGCTCTCAGCCCAGACTCAGTGTGCTGTCACTGAGGCCCATTGGACAGCACAGGAACAGGCCACAGCCCAGCCCAGCCAGGCAGCAACCAGCAAGTGAGCCTAAACCCCCCAACCCCATGATGCCAGGATTGGGCTGGGCTTACTTTAAAATGTGGGAGGGGTTATCAAAATTACCTTCGGGCTGAAGCCAATGGTATTTTGAGAGAGAGAGAGGGAGAGAGGGAGAGATGGTGGGGGAGAGAGAGAGAGATGGTGGGCGAGAGAGAGAAAAAGAGAGAGAGAGAGATGAGAGAAAGAGAGAGAGAGGGATGAGAGAAAGAGAAAGCGAGTGATGAGAGAAAGAGAGAGAGATGAGAGAAAGAGAGAGAGAGAGAGATGAGAGAAAGAGAGAGAGAGAGAGAGAGAGAGAGATGAGAGAAAGAGAGAGAGAGAGAAGGACAGAGAAAGAAGAGAGGGGACAGAAGAGAGAGAGGTGCAGTATCGGGGAAGAAGAGATGAAGACTCAGGACAGAGAAGGAATTAGAGGACAGACAGATAGATGAGAGGAAAAAAAAGAGTGAGATGTGGAAATAGAGAGAAAGAAGAGAGGACAGGGGTGAAATAAACGAATATCCTCACATTTCCTACCTTACACTCCTCAAAGAGGCAGAAAGTGGAGCCAAATCTCCCGAATGGACACACACTGCAATATAAACCTAACAGTGGTTTAAACTCTTTTCCTCGCTATATAAATGTAGCGGCCTCACCCCTCTCTCCCCTTCTCATACTCGGCTTGTCTTTTTTCATCTAGGGGTCTCAGTGCTGGGGGGAGGGATGAGATACACCATGGCCCATGTCCTCCATAGCTAAGATGTGAAGGCCAGAAGATTGGGTCTTGTGTAGGTGTCCTAGAGTTAAGTCCAGTACTTCGTCCCTGACTCCTTTGCTCCTAGTAACCAGAGTTCCGCACAGTGAATAGGTCCAACTCAGTTTTATCCTCCTTGGCAAACATCAAACAGTTTCTTTTCCTGAGTAGTAATGGGGATAGATCGAGGCACAATCCTTTCCCTTCTCCTGCTAACCACTGTGATATCACCAGTGGCAAATAGTCACTGCCACTGACTATATGAAGTAGAACGTGAATTACCTTCGCTAGCACGGCCCCTGTCAGGGGAAGGAGATCCGTCCAAGGGAGAAACAGGAGGCCTCTCTGTCACCAGCAATGCTGCGCTGGACTCTTCAGAGAAGTTCCGCACACCAGTCCTCACAAACTCGGACACGGGCACCCAAGGAGTTAGGGCCCCCCTCGGATTCCTCCACCCTCGCGGAACTCAGTCGAAGGTACTGCACCCCAGGCATCCGCCATAGTACCTCACCCCAGGCTAAAAGTGCCTGGGATGGACTCCATCTCTCGCTCCGGCCAGGTCAAGGGCACCTGAGCCCCGAACTCCGGAACGCCAGCACCCAGGCTGAAGGTGCCTGGGTGCGGCCGCATCCTTCAACTCTCTCCGAACTCTGAACCCCGTGGTAAGGGCGTCCGCCCCTTTTATCCCCTCTCCCTTCGCTTTCCCGCCCCGCTGTACCATCTCCAGGGGAGGACAAAAAGGCACAGTCTTGCGGTGTGAGTTCAGCTCCGGCCCAGGGCAACAGTGCCACCTGTGGACCGCAAGGAACCTCACACCACCAGAGTCCTCCAAGAACCAGAAAAAGGTCTCGGATCCCCTAGCAATTAGTGCATCTGGGTTACACTACCACCCAGATGCCTCCCTAAAATTCAAACACCCGCTACTCTCTCCCCCTGGTGATTTGACACTGGTCCCCAGTGTCTGGTACAAACTCACATCCCACAAGGGTGGTGACATAAGTTCAGCCCAGAAACCAAACTACACAATTTAACCCTGAATTGTGCCAAGACCTGAATGGGAAAGGGAAAACTTAAAACAGTACAACTATAAAACTTTCCAATAAAACACTTTAAATATCTCACACATTTACATTCTTCCCTCCCCCTGGCTATCTAAGGACCACCTATTCTCAGCAGCCTTGATAGACGAGTCTCCTGCAGAGGGAAAGAAAAGAAACATACATCCTAACAACATATGTGTGTCTGCTTGGAAATAATGGGTCTATCCGAAAAGAAACCCACTCACTCCAATGAGTGCTGCATAATGTAAAAAAAAAAAAAAACAATAGTTGCGCAACACTGCCACCTGGTGACAATGCCGCGGTCAGGTCACTCATCACTTCCAGATGAACTTTTTCTCTCTTGATCATTTCTCTGTGACTCTACACTAACTAAAACCCCAAAGTCACTGATTTCTCTGAAGTGCAGGGAGAAAGAGGGAGAACAAAACAATAACAGCTCCCATTTCTTCAAAGAGTAGAACTGCCCGAATGCAAAAAAAAAAAACTAGGGCACAGTCCTTGTGTTCCGGTGAAGGCACTCCGGAAAGTTCTACAATGAACAGCAAAAAGAACACACAGGAGTCTTTCCTTTTCTCCTAAAGGTAAAACCTTGGATGCGGCAGGAACACAGGCTTCAAATGTCTGTCCAAAGCCTCCACATGGTACTCAGCATTTCCTCCTTCCTTGCGGCAAATCACCACTCTGTCCGCATGGATATGCCTTCCCAGCATCCACTTAGCTTTACAGTCCTGGAACTTCTTGGTGACCGTTGGTGAACAAGAAAGGTATCGCCATGCTTGCGGTACTTTAAGTTTGTCCCACACAAAGGTATTATACCTTCTTTGGCGAAAAACTTCCACCTCGTAGAGCAGTTCTCGAGGCAGGTACGGGTATTCTCACCCATACTCTTGGGCAACCTTCTGGCCGAAGAGACGCTGCAGCCTTGACAAAGGTGACATGGTGGCCCAGTCTCCTTCTCCAGGCAGAACAAATGCTTCTGGGTGGCGAGGTGCGTTCACCACCTCGGTAGATCTGGGCCTAGGAGCCCGCAGTGACTTGCGTTGCACTCCCGCAACAGGAACAGGTGAAATGGATGTTGAGTCCAGAAGAGGAATTCCAGACAGGGGACCAGATTCTTCCCTAGGCACCGAGGCCTCCACCCGGGGTGTACTATCTTCAGTAGACATGGGCAGGTCCCTTGTGACACAGGACGAGGGTAGCTTCATCTTGTTACATCCCTTCTGGTGGAAGATTTTGTCTATCTCCCCATCATCGCCATTGTCAGACAATGAATCCAGGTCGGAGGTGTCGTAGCATTCAGCGGGCAGATAATTCCCAGTCACGGAACTATCCCCCCTGACGGCCTCTACCGACTGTGGGCTTCCGCCACTTTTAACCACACAGACAGTCCCAACCCCTGGCTCACCTGGGCCTTCAGACGAATAGGGATGTCCAGGACTCTTCTCTCCGCATCCATCCAGGCCAGGCAAGCAGCGGGGCGAAGCTCTTCCACGACCACACGAGGCCATCACTAGGCCAACTTTCCTCTTCGGTGGTCCGAGCAGGGAGCTGCTGGCGACCGAGGCAGCATCCTCAGATTTTTCTCTTTTCATCTCCGCTTGGGCAGTCACTTCGCCCGGATCAGTGCACACGGGAAACGCACCAGCATCGATCTCTCCTTCCGGAGTGGCAGTCCCTGTGAGGTAGTTGAGGTTGAAAGCCCAAGGCTTTTCTGTGGATGGTTCCACCTCAAAGAGAAACTCCTTGCAGACCTCACATCGCCCGAATGGCTTCAGCTGGACTACCAGTCCCGAACAGCCAGGACAGATCACACCGAGGGCCTCCATGTCTCTGCAGGTGTACAGAGCAAATCTCCCCCGGGGCCTTAGTCTTATCCCCGTATCCATGATCGGAGCAGCCAGAGAAGTCATGTCCGTGAAAGAAGAAGCTGAAATCCATGGAGTGGTTGAAGTCATCTTCTCTCTTCGCTGCTCCATTGCGCACTGACCCACACGTGCCGGAATCTCCACGTGCGTACGTCCACATGGCCAGACTCCTCCCACCCTCTGCACTTGTTTGCAGGCTTTCTCCGCTCCCCGCCCACGAACTACGCAGCTATGGGTTGCCTCGTGGCGCGTTGGCCAACATGGCTGACCTACTCGGAACTCCTCCGGGCAGCAAAGTTCAAGTTCAGACACCACACACATCCCGGATGAGCCCCCACGTGTAGCGGCCTCACCCCTCTCTCCCCTTCTCATACTCGGCTTGTCTTTCTTCGTCTAGGGGTCTCAGTGCTGGGGGGAGGGATGAGATACACCACGGCCCATGTCCTCCATAGCTAAGAGGTGAAGGCCAGAAGATTGGGTATTGTGTAGGTGTCCTAGAGTCAAGTCCAGTACTTCGTCCCTGACTCCTTTGCTCCTAGTAACCAGAGTTCCACACAGTGAATAGGTCTAACTCAGTTTTATTCTTCTTGACAAACAACAAACAGTTTCTTTTCCTGAGTAGTAATGGGGAATAGATCGAGGCACAATCCTTTCCCTTCTCCTGCTAACCACTGTGATATCACCAGTGGCGAATAGTCACTGCCACTGACTATATGAAGTAGAACGTGAATTACCTTCGCTAGCACGGCCCCTGTCAGGGGAAGGAGATCCGTCCAAGGGAGAAACAGGAGGCCTCTCTGTCACCAGCAATGCTGCGCTGGACTCTTCAGAGAAGTTCCGCACACCAGTCCTCACGAACTCGGACACGGGCACCCAAGGAGTTAGGGCCCCCCTCGGATTCCTCCACCCTTGCGGAACTCAGTCGAAGGTACTGTGCCCCAGGCATCCGCCATAGTACCTCACCCCAGGCTAAAGGTGCCTGGGATGGACTCCATCTCTCGCTTTGGCCAGGTCAAGGGCACCTGAGCCCAGAACTCCGGAACGCCAGCACCCAGGCTGAAGGTGCCTGGGTGCGGCCGCATCCTTCAACTCTCTCCGAACTCTGAATCCCGTGGTAAGGGCGTCCGCCCCTTTTATCCCCTCTCCCTTCGCTTCCCCGCCCCGCTGTACCAGCTCCAGGGGAGGACAAAAAGGCACAGTCTTGCGGTGTGAGTTCAGCTCCGGCCCAGGGCAACAGTGCCACCTGTGGACCGCAAGGATCCTCACACCACCAGAGTCCTCCAAGAACCAGAAAAAGGTCTCGGATCCCCTAGCAATTAGTGCATCTGGGTTAAACTACCACCCAGATGCCTCCCTTAAATTCAAACACCCGCTACATAAAACAAAATTAAACCCTTCAATTAGTAAAAAAAAAGCAGCAGAAGGGACATTACTTACAATCAATGCGATGTGTCCCTTGTACTGCTGCTTTAGTTGAAATCCTCCTCCTCTGCTACCCCACCACTCTGTCATAATCTTCCAGTGAAGCAGAGTTAATAGAGCCGACAGACCTGTCTGTGACTATTACACCCTTTTCTGCCCAACTCCTCTATTCATAGAAGCTGTGTTATAGCTTCTATGAATGAAATGCGATCTATCATGGGAGGATGGCTGGTTGAATGATAGGCCCCAGCTCATTCATTGATAATTTTTCATTCATAGAAGCTTTAGTACAGCTTCTGTGAATGGAGGAGGAATAACAAAAGGTGGGAATCTGCAACAAAGTTTGTTAAAATCCCTGCAATGTACATACTGTAGATTACCCAGAGGGGATTGCTTTTTTCTCAGAGTAATGCCGCGTACAGACGATCGGACATTCTGACAACAGAATCGTGGATTTTTTTCAGACGGATGTTGGCTCAAACTTGTCTTGCATACACACCGTCACACAAATGTTGTCGGAAATTCAGAACGTCAAGAACGCGGTGACGTACAACACGTACGACGAGCTGAGAAAAATTATGTTCAATAGTTTTATTTGATTCCGAGCATGCGTGGAGTCTTGTGCGTCGCAAATGTGTACACAAGCTCGGAATTTCCGACAACAATTTTTGTTGTCTGAAAATTTGAGAACCAGCTCTCAAATTTTTGTTGGCGGAAATTCCGACAGCAAATGTCTGATGGAGCCTACACACGGTCGGAATTTCCGACAACAAGCTCCCATCGAACATTTGTTGTCGGAAATTCCGACCGTGTGTACGCGGCATTACTCTTTAATCAGGAAAACACTGCATTGTGACCACTAGATGGCACTTGCAGTCATAAGATATAACCATATTGGACAAAATACTATTTGTTGTTGCGGCTCTGGGAATGTTTGTCACAATTTTAAAGTGAATTTGTTACAAACCGACCCCTTGAAATGTTCAACCTTCAGCCCCAGTTCACATTGCCGAAGCTTCAAAGTTGCGTGACTTTGAAGCACGACTTGCATGCGACTTCTTTAACAGAACAGTACTGAACAGTACTGAAGTCGGACCAAAAGTAGTGCAGGAACCTTTTTCTAAGTCGATTAGAATGGTTCTATTGCACTGAATGGGGTGCGACTTCTGATGCGACATGTGCTCCAAAGTCGGAGCGCTTGTCGAATCAGTATGAACCAGGCCTCAGGCCAAAAACATCCAAATATTTACACTGCTTTACCTGGCAACTACTATTTCCTTCCAGAACAAAGCTCTCAGATGATTATAAAGAAGTCTCATGACCTCTAAGGCCCCATTCACACCCGAGTGTATCTATCGGAAACGGGTGCAGAAATTTACGTCTGGGGACACGTTTCCAAAATTTGCTAAAATGAGCAAGGTGCATTGGGTGCCATTAAGTTTTTAATGGCACACCGAACGCACTAAGAAAACAGGCATTTAGTTGCATGACAAAACATGCAAAACATGCCAAAGTCGGCGCCAAAAAAAAGATACGATAGCTACTTTGGTGCATTTTTAGAGTAGAGGGCAACCCAAGTGAATGGTGCTGCTCAAAAAAAGCATGAACAATTTAACACGGGAGCACTGCTTGATGTGAACGGAGCCTAAAGCCCTGTACACACGATTGGTTTTACCGATGAAAACAGTCCGATGGACTGTTTTCATCGGACGAACCGATCGTGTGTGGGCCCCATCTGACTTTTTTCCATCGGTGAAAAAAAATAGAACCAGTTTTAAATTTTTCCGATGGAAAATAAACCGACAGGAAATTCCGATCGTCTGTGTGGAACTCCATCGGAGAAAAATCCCACGCATGCTCAGACTGAATTAGGAGACGGGAGCGCTCGTTCTGGTAAAAGTAGCGTTCGTAATGGAGATAGCACATTCTTCATGCTGTAGAGGACTGAAAAGCACGGAGATTGAAAAGCGCGAATCGGCTCTCACCAAACTTTTACTAACACGCGGCCACACAAAATCAGCAAAAGCAGTCCAACGGGTGGCGCCATTGGATTTGAACTTCCCATTTATAGTGCCGTCGTACGTGTTGTAGGTCACGGCGTTTGGGACGGTCGGAATTTTGTCTGATGGTGTGTAGGCAAGACTGATGAAAGTAAGCTTCATCGGAATTCCGATGAAAAAATCCATGTGTGTGTACAGGGCTTTAGAGGTTCCAATAGGCTCCATCTGCTGGGCCTAAGAGCTCATTCATATCTATTGATCTGTCTATTAACACCCAAATTCCTCTGCCTCTGTTTTTTTACACCACTATGTCTTTATTAGGTGCGATTTACCAAGGGAAGTAAATAAATGGAAGTGTATTTGTATTGTACTTTACTTGACGTCACTCCATAAACTGTTTAATTTCAAGCACTTGAATGACGGAAAAGAAGTGATGCTGCCATAGCAACCATTTTTTTTTTTTTACAAATTCTAACCCGAGAAACAGAATGGAATTTTTTCGCTACAAGCAGCAGAAGTTGTATGTCCTTAAAGTTACCCCAATAATGAACATTGTAAATGATCGTGACTGTATAAAGGTGGTCTGTTGTGCGGTAAAGTAAACCTAATATTAGAAAAGTGCATGCATACTAAGTGCTGATGTAGCACCCTCTTAATGTAGAGCAGGCTGCTAGGTAAATTTAGTTTTGCTCCTCTGTAATCAGTAGAGCAGGGGTTGATTGTGTAGGTCTGCTCAGTGTCTCACAGGTTGCTGCTCTTTTACTCCCCCTGTCTTCTAGAGAATTCTAGAATCACTGTGGGAGGGAGAACAGGCAGCCTGAATATTTATGGAACTCCATCCAATCCCTGTGAAGGTGTGCCCAGAAGGTGGAGGAAGAGCTCATAAAAAGTCTGAGGCCTGAGCAGCAGGTGCAGAGTTCCTGGGTCCAGTCTGGCTGGAGGAAGCCCCTGTGCAAGGCAGTGGCGGTGCGTCCATAGAGGGCGCCGGAGCGCCGCCCCCTCTCGCTCCCGCACCGCCACTGAAAGACAATACACAGATTCATGCATTGCATGAATCTGTGTATTGTCACCGCTGCCGCGCTGCCCACTATTCATATGGCCGGCCTCCTGGTGAGCGCCGGCCATAAGAATTAGAGCGGCGGCCGGCGGTGGGTGTGGCTTGGAAGTGCCTATCAGAGCCAGCGGCTCTGATAGGCTTTCCGAATACAGCTCTCACGCTGTATTCGGCTTCCAAAAACTCCTCCCAGGTATGCACGGGGGTGCGTTCCTGGGAGAAGACTGTGGAGGTTTCAGCCAATCAGGTTCACCGGATCTGGTTACCGGTGACCTGATTGGCTGAAGCGACATCGAGGGCGGGAGAACATATCGAGGACGGCGCGGACCGAGGAAGGTAAGTGCAGGGCTGGGGGGGGGGGGGGGGGAACTGACTGTATATGGGGGACAAACTGGCTGCATTTGGGGGGAACTGGCTGTATTATGGGGGACAAACTGGCTGAATATGGGGGCACACTGGCTGTATTATGGGGGACAAACTGGCTGCATTTGGGGGGAACTGGCTGTATATGGGGGCACACTGGCTGCATTTGGGGGTAACTGGCTGTATATGGGGGACAAACTGGCTGAATTTGGGGGGAACTGGCTGTATATGGGGGCACACTGGCTGTATATGGGGGCACACTGGCTGCATTTGGGGGGAACTGGCTGTATATGGGGGCACACTGGCTGCATATGGGGGGAACTGGCTGTATATGGGGGCACACTGGCTGCATTTGGGGGGAACTGGCTGTATATGGGGGCACACTGGCTGAATATGGGGGGAACTGGCTGTATATGGGGGACAAACTGGCTGTATATGGGGGGAACTGGCTGTATATGGGGGACAAACTGGCTGTATATGGGGGCACACTGGCTGTATATGGGGGCACACTGGCTGTATATGGGGACAAACTGGTTGTATATGGGGACACACTGGCTGTATATGGGGACAAACTGGCTATATATGGGGACAAACTGGTTGTATATGGGGACACACTGGCTGTATATGGGGGCACACTGGCTATATATGGGGACAAACTGGCTATATATGGGGACAAACTGGTTGTATATGGGAGCACACTGGCTGTATATGGGGGCACACTGGCTGTATATGGGGGCACACTGGCTGTATATGGGGGGCACACTGGCTGTATATATGGGGGCACACTGGTTATATATATATGGGGACAAACTGGCTGTATATGGAAACAAACTGGCTGTATTTGAGGGGGCAAACTGGTGGCGTTTGGGCACAGTGGCTGCGTTTAATGGGCACAGTGGCGGCAATTGATTTTTTTTTTTTCAGTTTGTTTGCGCCCCACCAAAAATTTGGAGCACCAGCCGCCACTGGTGCAAGGGCTCTGCCCCGGGGCAGCTCTCACAAAGATTTTTTGAGGAAGACACCGAGATCCCAGCTAGGTTTAGCTGTGGGACCTATTTGCAGGCTGAAAAACAAGAATCAAGTGGGGTCTGGAAAAGCTCACTGGAGAGAGTCAGAAGGGGTAGTTGGTGGGAAAATGTCCAGCTTTTCTATGGCGGTGTAAATTTAGGAAGAGCCTAGTAGATATTGACATGAGGCAATTGATGATCCTATGGCTAAGTGTAGAGTAATGCCCTGTACACACGAGCGTAATTTCCGTCGGAAAAAAGTTGCATGGTTTTTCTGACGGAATTCAGCTCAAGCTTGGCTTGCATACACACGGTCACACAAAAGTTCTCTGAACTTTTGAGCGTTAAGAACGCGCCGACGTACAACACTATGACGAGGCGAGAAAAATAAGTTCAATGCTTCCGAGCATGCGCCAAATTGTTTTCGAGCATGCGTGTTTTTTTTCCCCGTCAGAATTGCATACAGGAATATTTTCTATCGGAAAAATAGAGAACCTGCTCTCAATCTTTTGCTGGCGGAAATTCCGACAGAAAAAGTCTGATGGAGCATACACACGATCGGAATTTCCGACCAAAAGCTCACATCAGACTTTTGCTGGCGGAAATTCCGCTTGTGTGTATGGGGCATTAGAAATCCTATTGCAGAGGAGTTCTTGACTGTGCGTAGCTTAAAACTTTGGAAGGAGTACAGGTCACCATCAATATAGCGATTCTATGGTACATTCAGCAGTTGTGAAGTGCAGCCAGGAGGAATCCTCAAATTGTCCAATTGTACAGTTTTCATGGTATTCCATGCTCCCTCTGTCTGAGCCAGTGAGAAACTGAAGAAAATGCTGTGTTACTGACACTGTGGGGTTTATTACCTATAGCGCATATATGGCAAATGCGCGAATGCATAGTCACAAATGGCCAAAAAGTAGTCATGGAACCGAATTCACTATAGGTCACAGACAACAGCGACCGTCTAGATCAGTAGTGGTGGTAGAAGCACAGGAATTGCACATGGAAATAATGTTTTGAGCATGATATGATAGCTTAAATGGTTCTTAAATATGTGGTACATTGTTTGAAGATGATCTGCTTTTAACCGATTCAGCCCCAGAGGATTTGGCTGCCCAATGAACGGGCCATTTTTTGCTATCCGGCACTGCGTTGCTTTAACTGACAATTGCACGGTCGTGGCTCCCAAACAAAATTTACATCCTTTTTTCCCACAAATGGAGCTTTCTTTTGGTGGTATTTGATCACCTCTGCGGTTTTTATGTTTTTCGCTATAAACAAAAAAAGAGCGACAATTAATATTTTTTAGATTTTGCTATAATAAGTATCTCCAAAAAAGATATAAAAAAACATTTTTTTTTCTCAGTTTAGACCGATATGTATTCTTCTACATGTTTTTGGTAAAAAAAATCGCAATAAGCGTATATTGATTGGTTGGCGCAAAAGTTATAGCGTCTGCAAAATAGGGGATAGTTTTATGACATTTTTATTGTTATTTTTTTTTTTTTATTAGTAATGGCGGCGATCATCGTTTTTTATCGTGACTGCGACATTATGGTGGACACATCAGACACTTTTGATGCTATTTTGGGACCATTGTCATTTATACAGCGATCAGTGCTATAAAAATCCACTGATTACTGTGTAAATGACACTGACAGGGAAGGGGTTAACCACTAGGGGGCGAGGAAGGGGTTAAGTGTGTTCTAGGGAGTGATTCCAACTGTGTGGGGGCTAAGCTACCAGTGACACGACACTGATCGCTGCTCCTGATGACAGGGAGCAGAAGATCAGTGTCCTGTCACAGGGCAGAACAGGCATCCCCCCGTTCTGCAGCTCTGTGACACGATCGCGGGCACCTGGCGGACATCGAGTTTGTGGGACCCGCGGTCACACTCATGAAGGTCGCGGCGGGCGCCCATGCCTGCAATGCTGTGTCTTAAAGGGGATGTACGAGTACGTCCATATGCGCAGCCATGCCATTCTGCCGACGTAACTAGTCGTGCAGCGGTCGGCAAGCAGTTAAACTGCTTAAAAAATTGATATATAAACTGAAATATCATTGAAAGTCTGAGAAGAGATGAATTCTCCCTCTTTCTATGACTATGTACCAGCACAAGTGCGCATGCTCAGATAAGCAAAATAGTCACAATTCTACTCTCATTCATTGTTAACCAAGCGCTATAGTAAATTTGCGAATGGCAAACATGCATTTGCGAACGTGAAAATGTGCGTTATATAGCCAAATGCAAGTTTCAACCATTGATTCTAATTGTACAATTGTTACTTCCACAAAAACATACATTTTAATTTTGAGATGAACTGTTTAATTCTTAAAAAAATTTTCCTTGCTGGGTTTTTATGTTGCTTCTTATTCCTTTTTTGTTTTTAAGAATGCTAGTAATGTGTAATGTTTTCATGTTTTTGGAAAATATATTTTTCTCTCTTTCTTACTTGTTGTTCTCCATCTCACATAAATCTAAACTAAAACTCCCACAGCTGTCTTCACAAACCACAAACAATACCATTGCTGATGCAAATTTCATATGAGTAACATATTTGTGTGTTGGTTAGTATTTCCAAATGATCCTAATTTTCACCCAAATTTGATATGTATACCATACATAATCAGAATGTCATTCCCAAAATTCAGAGGTTAACACCACTATTCTACACTCACACACCAAGAAACACCAAACATCACAGAATAAATCAAGAAATAGAACTCCTGACTGATGTCATTCTACCACCTATAGGTATATGTCCAAATAAATGCAGTATTTATGGGGAGGAGGGTTCCACCACCATTGCAAAGTGTGCCATATGTTTTCCATGGGCAAGGACAATAATCAGCCTTAAGAATTCCCCACCAGCACCAGTTGCAACCTCTTACCAAGGAAAAAGCACCAAAATTATAGAAGGTTCTATAGCAGCATGCTGACAGTAATCAGCCATACCCAGCCTTCAAAACAGATGGCATATCACACAAACAGGTTGTTCAATGGTTCTCTAGCCTTCCAGAGTACATCTTTATTGATTACCTTATTGCACTGCTGGCACTTAGAATTGTTGAGCACCACAAATATGATGGCTCCATCCATGTGGCAGCACAGTGGCTAACTGGTTAGCACTTATGCCTAGCAGTGCTGGGGTCCTTGGTTCGAATCCCAAATACGCAGCTACCTGGCTAAAGGTTTGTATGTTTTTCCTCTGTTGTGGTGTTATAGTTTCTTTTTCACAAGTGATTACATATTTGATGGGTTTCACATAATGGAAACCCAAGAAATTACATTCTAAATAAAGCGAGTGTGGGTTTGCACCAAATCTATTACTGTGTGTTTTGGGGCAGAGATGGATGTATAAGTCTGGTGTGATCATGCACACATATTTTAATGTTGTATGCTGACGACGAATGACAAATGCGCTTTGTCAACAATTTGTATGAAGCAGCCCTCACAAAGTTGTAATTTCCTGTTTTGTACCCTCCACATGTCCAACAATGTATAGGTTTAATTTTTAGATTTTTGGTATCACTGATCATGGCCAGAGCCTTGGACAATGTTATTTTTAGGTTTACCCTGCACATATATATGCTGATGCATTGTTTTATTTGGAAAGAGTGTGTGTTCCTGATGAACAGGTGTGAGCACTTGAGGCCTACATGAAGAGACAGAATCAATTACACGGGTGGGTGTGTCCTTTACTTGGTGGGTGTAGGTGTGCTATCAATCCTACCCAGGGCTTTTTTTCTCAAACAATAGGTGCTGGAACTCAACCACGATCCCCCAAAACCTCTCCACCCAGACACACCCTCCAAATCACATCAAATAGTGGGTGTGGTCAGTCAAATTTCACAAACAGTAGGAGGGTCTTAAAGGGGCATTAAATACCAGGATTGCATTACATACAGAGTGCAGAGCTGTCACTTGTAAACACAGAAACTGGACTTCTGTGTTTACAAGTGATTGTGGTGAGCAGCCCCCTCCCCCTTAAGGGTTTGAGCCAGAGGGGGTGAAACCGAGTTCCACCAAGTTCCCCCTGAAAAAAAGCCCTGATCCTACCTATGTTACATATAGGCCCGCAGTTGTAGCGGTTGCTTTGCCTGAGAGTAGGCAATGGAATAGGCAATGGAAAATGCAGTGCTTATATATTTTTTTACAAATAGATATACAGTATATTTTTTATTTGGGGGGGGGAGTGTGCATAATGGCTGACCCACACCCCACTAAGGCTGTGGTTTGATGATTGCTTAAAGCGGAGCTCCGGCTGAAAAAAAAATATTAAAAGCCAGCAGCTACAAATACTGCAGCCATGACTTTTAATATTAGGACACTTACCTGTCCTGGAGTCCAGCGACGTCGGCAGCAGAAGACGTCGGCTGCCCCCACCGCCATCATGGGTGAGGGAATCAGGAAGTGAAGCGTTGTGGCTTCACTTCCCGGTTCCCTACTGCACATGCGCGAGCAGTGCTGCGCGTCTTTCACTGGTCTCCGCTGTGTTCTGGGAGCCGTGTGTTTCCCAGAACACAACGGGGGGGGGGGGGCGGGGACGGACGGGAAGTGACGCACTGCCCGCAGTCTACCCGCAGTGTGGATTCCCGGAAGTGGCTGCAAATACCTGTCTTAGACAGGTATCTGCACCCCCCTCCCCCCTGAAAGGTGCCAATTGTGGCACCGGAGAGGGGGGGGGATCCGATGAGCGGAAGTTCCACTTTAGGGTGGAGCTCTGCTTTAATCTGTTTGCTGGAATGGTTTTGCATTTAGGCCCTCAAAAGTGTATTTTTGTGGGCATGGTTTCCAACTTGTGTGTCTTTGTCCAGTCTGACCTTGTGTTTATTGTTTGTGAGCCTCAGCAGACCTTTATCTGGTTCTAGTTACTTGTGTAGCGGGGTCCTCAATTTAGGGGTAGTGTTTGAGTGGTAGTTATGCTCAAACACCTAAATTGTTAGGACATTATCAACCATTTGTCTGCAGGAAGAGTATTGGTGTGCCGTTCCCTGTGGCCGGCAGGTGGCGCTGCCATGGTGGGCCAGGGTTGAACCGCTGATACAGTGCTGTGCCTTGTGTGTCCCCATACAGTGGGAGTGGTCGGCCTGCTGTGTATGCTGGGAGAGGATATAAAAGGGGCAGACGCTGCCTGTAGGGGGGTTCGTCGTCGGGAGTCCTACTCCCAGGGAGTGTGTGTTCCTGTCCATCCTGGGCACCTTTGGTCCAGGGGCGGTGGTCAGTGAATCAGTCCCAGGCACCTTTAGCCCTGGGGCTGCAACTAAAGGCCTTGGGCCCAGCACCTTTGGCTGGGGCCCATCAAGGATCGAGGAATCTCAGGGTGCCGCCTTGCGAGGGGACCCGCATCTTAGACGAGGAGGCCGGGGAAGGACCGTTCCGAGGGACTGGTGAGAAGCCACAGTAAAGGAAGGGGCCCGGTAACTCTCTGGAGGGATGTCTTCTCCTTACAAAAGAGGCCAAGCTTTGAAAACCAAGTTCACCGGGTCTGTGGCAGAGACCTGCAGTTAGTTCGAGTACCATTCTGGCTGCTAGTCCCTATTTAGGGAGACTATCCAAATGGGCTAAGTCTGCTTGAGAAGCCAAGCAGTGAAGTGTATTACGTTTGTGCCTGGACCTCTCCCACACCATATGCTGTCCTGTTCTCTCTCCAACCTTTTCTATCAGAGACTGTCTTTTAAGAGAAATAAACTCTACGTTGGAGTTACAGCTGGTGTGGACATTGAAGTAATTGGGGGAAATAGAGACTTATCTTTATTGACTATAGAGATAAGAACCATTCTTTGGAGAATCTGGCTGTGGAGACCCATCACAACACCGCTCAACCTATTCACACAGGAGGGTACGGGCATATAGAGCTGGGTGTGCCCTCTCTTCCTGCGAGGAGCCAAAGACAAGGAGGAGAGGGTGGTAAGCGCTATACGTGGGGGCTCGAGTCCGGGATTTCCGCAGCCGGAAAGAAGAAGAAAACCCTCCAGAGTTTGGACTTTATTCCCCCTGTGAGGCTCCGTGGAGGTCGGCCATCTTTGAGAGAAAGTGACTGCACCACGAGGAGAGCCCAAGCTGTGTAGTTCCTGGGAGTGTTAAGAGTAAGAAAGCCAGCGAACACTGCAGAAGATGGGAGGAGCCTCGCCATGTGATAAGTTGCACGTGGTGACTTTGGCGCAAAAGGGACAGTGCGCAATGAATCGGCAAGTGGAGAACAGTTCCTTCTACCATGAATGTATCTTCGTTTGCTGCTCCTTTGATGGATACGGGGATCTGACTGAAGCCTCAGCGTCGCTTCGCCCTCTACGTTCACAGAGATGCGGAGGCCCTTGGAGTGGTTTGTCCCGGATGCCAGGGACTGGTGGTGCACCTTCGGCCTTTCGGAAGATGTGAAAGATGCAAGGAGTTCTTGTTTGAGGTAGAGCAACCCTCAGAAAAGCCTCGGGCCTTCCGTCTGAATTGCCTTACGGGCACCACTACTCTTGAGGAGGAAACCAGCGCTTCTGCAGTCACCCCTAAGCACACTGTCGAGACTTCGGAGGAAGTCGTTGTTGTGAATTTTCCTGTAGCTGAGGAACCGGAGAAACCGGAGGATGCTGCGTCGGTTGTCACAGAATCCTTGCTCCCACCGCCCAAGCGGAAGGTCGGCTAGGTGAAGGCCTCCTGCGGTCATGGTCGAGCTATACTCCAGCGTTTACCTGTGTCAGATCGCCCAGTCGGAGGGACCTCCAGACGATCCGCGACAGCTACAGGTCGAGGTAAGCCGGGAAAGGGAGCAGAGAAAAGCGTCCAGAGTGTTGGGGATGCTTGGGTCCTGGACCCCAAAGAATTTGAACTTGCCAGAGATAGTGGTTCCTCTGTCACTAGGAACTACTTGCTAGCAGAGGACTGTGACACCTCTGATCTAAAGTCGTCTTCTGATGTGGGAGAAGACGATGAGATAGATGAAATATTCATCAAAAATGGCTGGGACAGAATACCCCTATCCTCCGCCAGAAGTAGAAGGGACTCACCAAAGTCTGCTGGGGATGTTACACCCCGGGTGGAAGTCCATGTGTCTGAGGAAGGACCTGACCCCATGCCTGAGTCGTCCGGACCTGTGGTGCCCGTGCACATTACTATGGATGATTGTATATTGCTACGAGCTGCTGCAATGGGTCCCAGGGCAGTGAAAGTGCCCCAGCATACGGAAGCCATTGTTTTGCCAGGTGCGGGAGACCGTGCCACACTTTAACCACTCTCCAGGTTGCAGCGGCTGTTCAACCAAAAGGTGGCTGCTGATTACGGATGGGAGTACCTGTATGTCACCAGAGACTTGCTGTTCGAGGTGGAGGCCTACAGGGAGAGATGGTATGCGGACTTCCTGTGGAACCACTTGAAAGTCCAACACGCCCACAGGTATCTCTCTTGTTCCGCGGCTGTTGCCGAGAGATATCGGGGGTGCAAGAAAGAATGGATGGTAGTTGTGTGTCGGAAGGAGCGTGAAGATGCAGTCTATTCCATAGAGACCTTTGACAAAACCCGGAAGCTCCTCATTCTACCTTATCCAAAGTTTTATTTGTGAGAGACTGAACTCTGGTTTTTTTTGTGGTTTTGTTCCGGAGTGTACTCTCCTGGAGTTCAGGAACTTTGCCCTTGCAAATTGGGGCAGTCTACTCAGCTGGAGAGCAGGGGAGCTGTTGATGTTTTTCTCTCCGCTCGCAGCGCAACAAAGACAGAAACTTTGGGGTAGAAATAGTTCAGGGCCACAGCCAAATTCAAGAAGAAGAGGAAGATTTGCCTTCAAAGAAAAAAAAAAAGTTTTTTTGGGACAGGTGTCTTGACGGTGGCACTTCCACTAGGTGGCGGTGTTGCTTAGGTTTGAACTACATTTAAAAGTGTTTTACTTTTTAGAAAGAAAGGATTTTTCCCTCGGGGAGAGTCTTTTCTCTTCTAATGTACATAGAGGTTAGGATGTCTAATTTGTTGGTATATGTGTGTTTTTCTTCCTCTGCAGGTGGATACCAAGCGGCCACTGAGAATGGGTGGGTTTAGCTATTGCAGGAGGGGAGGGAAATGTGAATGATAAAAATGTGTTTGCTTTTAAATATGCGACATTTGAGAATGGGATGTACACATTTGTTTTCTACTACTCTTTCTTCATCTCTTCAATTTAACTCCCTTTCCCCATGTTCAGGTACCGGCACAAACAAACATTTTTCCAAATTGTTTTTTTGTACATAGTTTCTGGAATAGGTCTATGTTGACTCAGGCTTGAGAGGCATAGGTTTTCTCCAGACACTGGAGACAGTGTCTATTTTAGTGGGGGGAGTGTGTAGCGGGGTCCTCAATTTAGGGGTAGTGTTTGAGTGGTAGTTATGCTCAAACACCTAAATTGTTAGGACATTATCAACCATTTGTCTGCAGGAAGGGTATTGGTGTGCCGTTCCCTGTGGCCTGCAGGTGGCGCTGCCATGGTGGGCCAGGGTTGAACCGCTGATACAGTGCTGTGCCTTGTGTGTACCCTCTCGGCAGCCATACAGTGGGAGTGGTCGGTCTGCTGTGTATGCTGGGAGAGGATATAAAAGGGGCAGACGCTGCCTGTAGGGGGGTTTGTCGTCGGGAGTCCTACTCCCAGGGAGTGTGTGTTCCTGTCCGCCCTGGGCACCTTTGGCCCAGGGGCGGTGGTCGGTGAATCAGTCCCAGGCACTTTTAGCCCTTGTGAGGGGACCCGCATCTTAGACGAGGAGGCCGAGGGAGGACCGTTCCGAGGGACTGGTGAGAAGTCACAGTGAAGGAAGGGGCCCGGTAACTCTCTGGAGGGATGTCTTCTCCTTACAAAGAGGCCAAGCTTTGAAAACCAAGTTCACAGAGTCTGTGGCAGAGACCGTGCGGTTAGTTCGAGTACCATTCTGGCTGCTAGTCCCTATCTAGGGAGACTATTCAAATGGGCTAAGTCTGCTTGAGAAGCCAAGCAGTGAAGTGTATTATGTTTGCGCCTGGACCTCTCCCACACCTTATGCTGTCCTGTTCTCTCTCCAAACTTTTCTATCAGAGACTGTCTTTTAAGAGAAACAAACTCTACGTTGGAGTTACAGCTGGTGTGGACATTAAAGTCATTGGGGGAAATAGAGACTTGTCTTTATTGACTATACCATTCTTTGGAGAATCTGGCTGTGGAGACCCATCACCATCACAACACCGCTCAACCTCTTCACACAGGAGGGTACGGGCATATAGAGCTGGGTGTGCCCTCTCTTCCTGCGAGGAGCCAAAGACAAGGAGGAGAGGGTGGTAAGCGCTATACTTATAAATCTCACATGTTAAATTTACAACTCCTAATGTTAATCTAGTTCATGTAATGGTTTATGAAAAGGAAGCTTCCTGCTAATTCCAAACATAAATGTGTGTGTATTTTGTTTGTGCGCTACCTTTTTGGTTTTTGTATTATTTTTGTCTAATTTTGCTTTTGATAATCCTGCACTTAAACTTTTTATGGGTTTGGGGTGGTGAGTTCTGAACGCCTAAAATGTTTGTCATAGTTATTAGCTTTATTTGTATCCCTGCTTTTATAATGTGAATTTTAATGTGTGTCTAATTTTTAGTGTCCTAGTCCTACCCTTGTAGATTGTAAGCTCTTTTGAGCAAGATCCTTCTAACTATAGTGTCAAATGCTGTAGCATCATTTCCATGCCTTGTTTTTTGCCCAAGTACAAATACTGTATGTAGCGGGGTATTCCGCTACAGGTGAGTCGGGAGGGAGTAGAGAAGAGACTTTACTGGAAGTAAAAGCAGAGGAGAGAGACTACGTTACCCAGAACCCCTTTCGGCAATGTTTCCACCCCAGAGACTCATGGGAGGGGTTATAAAAGGAGGACACACAAACAGTCTCCTGCGCTCGGGAGTACAGTCTCTTAGTGACACAACTAGAGTGTTCCGTAAGAAAATGACCAGGAATCTTGCTGCCCTCCTTCAGAATAATTGGTATTCTTTAAGACTAAAATGTAAAAGGAAAAAAAGAAGGCGCACCGACCTAGTGCATTATCAATGGCTAGGTTTTATTAAAAGTAAGTTGAAATATTAAAAATACTCACAAAGCAAGTATAATAGTAGGCACGTAATCATTCCATCAAAGGGGATTGCCTCCTACTGGAACCAGATGACCAGAGAGTCCAGACAACAGAGTTCACAGCTACGGCTGACGCGTTGCGAGGGCGCACCCTCTTTCTCAGAGCCAAAAAGTGATAGTGACTTGACCCCTCTCTGGGCTTCTTTTAATCCATGTGTAAGTGGACCTGAGTGGTCACCTGTCTACAACTCCACCCACCACAGGCCACTCCTTCTCTCACCCAAAGGTCATGCCCATATAGGCTTAACCCCTCGCTATACACACTGATATGTCCATCTATATTATTACATAGTAAATGTGTATACACCATATAACTAAATGCCTATATGTCAGCTGGCAAATGACGAACTACACCAATGCCTGGCGGGACTCACCCATACCACTCAGGCTACCAAGGGCAGCCAATCCCTGCTGCCACCCGTCTGCACATAGCCCAGCGTCATGGAAAGCGAATGCAGCTATCATCCCACTACTATATGGGACGCACGCTGACTGAAAAACCCGGAAGTAGCGGTGGATTTGCGTTCCACCCGCCACTTCCGGTAATTGAAACCGTCTGGACAAGCATCAAAGGTTATCCCGGATACGAAGGCGGCTCTCGCACTCTGCATCCGGTGTTAGTAATCCTCACTATACAGGCGCTAGTGCTGGCCAATTGCAGTGTCCCTGAATTACCGATCCGCGCGCGGCACAAAGCGAACGTGACCCGCGCAGACCAGAAACCCGGAGGACACATTGGTGCCGACACAGCCTCTAATCTACATCGGGTCCCAAACCGCTATAGTAGTGGTGGACCCCGCACCCTCAATGGATTATAAGATCAGGGTGTGCATGGGGGGACTGGTAAATATAATAAAGATAGATAAATAAAGGGGAGGGGGGATTTTCTTTGGGAGCTAATTGATATGATGATGATATGATGATGATATACCATATCTATTGACAAATGGCAACTCAAACCATAAGAGGGGAACCTAAACTATTTATAGAAGGGCAGTGCCATGCTAGGTGGCCTGTAAGGGCTGTTACCCCAGCATATGACCCCACACCTATACAAAATACAACCAAAATAATATAAAATTAAAATTAATGAATTTAAAAAATGGTATAAGCACCCGTAGAGGAGTGTAGAGAATCCGGATCCCTCCACTGTTCATTGGATGGAGGGCAACCCCCACTCACTCTCTGGCACAGTTAGGCAGGCCACTCATGATAATGTGACCTGTGGGCAAGGGAATTCAACCCCTTTGTTTTGGTGGGAATTCCCCATGCCAACGTCATACGAAATGTTGTCTAGGGTTGTACGCAGTGTATGCTAGAATTGTCTCTGGGGGACCAAAGAATTTAAGTGGGGGGAGTGTGTAGCGGGGTATTCCCCTTTAATAGAGAGAGACAGGACTTTCCGGGTGAGAGGTGAGTCGGGAGGGAGTAGAGAAGAGACTTTACTGGAAGTAAAAGCAGAGGAGAGAGACTACGTTACCCAGAACCCCTTTCGGCAATGTTTCCACCCCAGAGACTCATGGGAGGGGTTATAAAAGGAGGAGGCGAGGCTGGGCTCGGCCTCTTTGGGACACAAGACTTCAAGGGATAGATCTTCCTGTGCGGATCCGCTGTAGTGCAAGGCCTGAAGCCTGGGGCCTTGCGCTGCTACCTAAAGAGCCTTCCACCCCATCGCGGGCCTGGGTGGCATCTGGCTTTGGGTTCTTCAACCGCTGCTGAGCCGGAGACCAGACCGCTGCAGACGCTGTGTGTGGAGACACAGCAGGTGGAAGTTCCCAGACTGGGATCGCGTCCGGAGGGGTGAGCGAGCACTTGCTAAATCCACAAATACTTTATACCATTGTTAGGCCTACAGACTGCCGTGGCCCACCAGTTCCTATTTTAGTTCTTTTCCCCCACTTGAGATCCAAAGCAGAACTGAGTCAAACGGATCTTTAGTGGAGTGTACTGTGTTGGCATTTTTACCCCCCTTGGATTACAAATGTGTTCCTGAATGTGCACCACCGTTTAAAGACTTGCATGCGAAGAATTTTACCCCCCTAGAGACTGAGTTATATGGTCAGGCCTGGCCATCTAGGTAGTTTATTAAGTTGCTGCGCCATAGGGCGCATAGTGAAGTACTGTTACACGTGGCGCGTGTGCGCCATATCTTAATAGTTATAGTGTGACTATTGCTGCAGGGCTCTGCAGATAAATTCATATGATCTGTTATCACTGTTGATTTTTATTACCATAGAAAGTATTCTTCTATCACTGCCTTGGTGTTTGAATTTAATCATAGAGCATAAGATATACACATATTACCCTAGACTAACTGTGCCAGTAGGGGGTCGAGTTAATTGCCGGGGGTTGGCGGAGCTGTCTTCAGGGCCCAAACTAAATCTGCAGCCCTCTTAACTGAAGGTATCGCTACACGTGGGGGCTCATCCGGGATCCTGATACAGCAGGTGAACGCCAGAAGTGCCGGCATGGACCCACAAGCAGTAGAAGAGTGGTGCAAAGCCTCTAGGGCAGAGCCAAACAACTCGATAGTCATCAGCCTCCCTGGGGAGGAATGGTCGACTGAGATGGTAGAGGAGTTAATGAAGTTAGTGTTCCCAGATCACACACCGTGGGTGACGGAGATAAAGTCAGACCCAGACACCTCATATCAGTATGCACTAGTGGAGTACTGGGACATGATGCCAGAGGCTTGCAAGCACAAGTGTGTGCAGACGCCAGACAACAGAACCTATAGGTTGGCGCACGTAGTAACTGTAAAGAAGGAACCATCACCAACGGGATCACCGCAGGCTGCGGCCCGTACCTCACCAGAAAGAGGAGACGGGGTGACGCCCCCGGTGACACCCGCACCTGCCACTGCTATATCACCAGAATTGATAAAGGCCATAGGGGATCTGCTAACCAAATGTCAGAAGACAAGCACGGTGCATGTAGAAACTAGCTACCGGAGACTGAAGACATTCTCAGGGAAGCTCCCTGTCCCTGCAGGGGAAGAATATTTTGATACCTGGGTGGAGCAGGCATTACAAGCAGTAGAGGCATGGGAGGTGCCTGAAGCGCAGAAGAGGCAACGAGTGATAGAAAGTCTCAAAGGCGCAGCAGCAGAAGCAGTGAAAAGTTTTCAGTTTGGGAATGCAGACTGCACGGCTCAAGACTGTCTAGCCATGCTACAGGAAGAGTTTGGTCAATTGGAAAAGGTGACAGAGATGGTCTACCAATTTGACCATACTTTCCAACAGCCGAAGGAGAAACTTTCAAAGTATGTTAGGAGACTGAACAGGTTGCTGTGCAAGATTGTGTTGAAGAAGGGAATGAAGCCCCAAGATACAGATGCAGCAAGAATGAAGCAAGTCTTAAAGGGAGCGTTGCGCTCGGATCCAGTCTGGCTGCACCTGAAAACCTCAGAAGGAGGAACGTTACTGACTTATGCTGATTTGATAAAAATCATCAGAGATGAGGAGGCACTACAACAGGACCAGCAAATGATTAAGACAAATGTTGTCCCTGCACAGGTGTTAGTCAACCCAGTAATGGCCCTAGAAAGAGATTAAGAGGTGGACACTTTAAAGTCACAAATGTCCAAGGTGTTAGAGATGTTGACCTCTCTGATAGCAAAAGACTCAGAAGGCCCCAGGAGAGAAGTACCAAGGAAGGAACTATTCCCAATTGCCTCAGCACCCGCATCTTTACAAGAATGGGGAGATATAGTCTGCTTTAACTGTGGAGGAATTGGCCATATTGCAGCTACATGTTCCAGTCCCAAGAAGAAGAAAACAGATAACCGCAAGCCGGCGGGAAACTTCAGAGGGCCCCGGTGAAGGAGTCAACCGGGTGCCCATCATCTTCAGTGAGCTCCAAGCTGAATGCGAAGCAGAAGAAAAGAGGAGATAAAACACCTCAGAGGAAACACAACATTCCTCAACAGAGATACACCCCAGAGAAAGGGGGCAAGACCCCTCAGAAGAGATACAGCACTCCCCAGAGGGGGTGCACACCTAAGAAAAAAAATAGTATCCCTCAGCGGGTCTGTACACCCATTGAAAGGAGGGAAATCAATGCATACCAGGCTCAAGAAAGACTAAAGTCCAAAGGGAGTTGGACGAGAGAGAGTCCGAAGGGAAAGGACCAGAAGAAGGCGACCCCTGCCAGGCCATATCCGGAGAAGCTGGTAGGCCCATCTCACATAGTGCCCATTCAAGTGGAGGGAGTCTACACCAGAGCCATCTTGGATACTGGGGTACAAGTGACCCTATTATACCGGGATTTCTACGATAAGCACTTGAGTCACCTGCCCAACCAGAACATAGAGGAACTGGAAATATGTGGGATCGGAACCCAGAATTTCCCCTACGATGGCTATCTGCCCGTCAAGATGACTTTTGACCCATCTGTGGCTGGGAAGGCCGAAGTGTTTGACACCCTGGCAGTTGTGTGCCCTCGACCGCCAGGAGCCAACAAGAGTTCCCTTATAATAGGGACAAACACGGACCTGGTCCGAAGACTCCTGACCCCCCTAGTGAAAGAGAAGGGGCAAGCGGCCACCAAGGTCCACCCCATGCTGAAGACGGCCTACCAACGGCTGGTCCTAGAGCAGAAGACCCCTGGAGAGGGGATAGGGAAGGTGTGGAGACTTGGAAGAGAAGGGGTAGTGTTGCAGCCCGGCAAAGTAACCTGTCTCAGAGCCACTGTGAAGCTTACTTGGGAGCAGCCTGGACCCTTTGTCATGCTGGAGTCCGACCCAAGGGAAGAGTCCCCCGGTCTGGAAGTGATACCAGAAGGGATTCCACTGAAGGCCCTGAAGAAGGCCCATTGTAGAGTTCTGGTGAGTGCTAGGAACACTACAGGTGGCCCCATGGAAATCCCAGCCAGGATGCTACTTGGCCAGGTGAGCCCTGCTGCCCCGGTTACCCTGTCAGAAGTCAAGGGGACGGGTGAAGGAGGAGATGTTTGGGAGAAGCTGTCCATGGAAAACCCGAATCTGCCCAGGGCTTGGAAAGAGAGAGCCAAGGCCCAGTTCACCAGATGGGAGAAGATCTTCTCCAAAGATGAGTTCGATGTGGGGTGTGCAAGGAGTGCCACCCATCGGATTCGCCTCCAAGAAGACAGGCCCTTCAGAGAGAGGGTAAGGCGGGTCCCACTAGCAGATCTGGAGGATCTAAGGGAACAACTCGCAGAACTCAAGAGGACTGGTGTGATCCGTGAGTCTAGAAGCCCCTATGCCTCCCCGATAGTGGTGGTCAGGAAAAAGAATGGGTCATTGAGGCTCTGTATAGACTGCAGGACTCTCAACAGGAGAACCATACCCGACCAGTACACCACTCCAAGGATAGAGGACGCTTTACAGAGTTTGTCTGGAGCCAAGTGGTTCAGCGTTATGGATCTCAAGAGTGGATACTACCAGATCCCTATGCATCCAGAAGACAAGAAGAAGACAGCCTTCATAACCCCAGTGGGGTTCTTTGAGTTTGATCGAATGCCTCAGGGACTGTCTGGAGCTCCTGCTACCTTCCAACGTCTCATGGAGAAGACTGTAGGAGACATGAACCTTATTGAAGTCCTTGTATACCTGGACGATGTCATTGTCTTTGGGAGAACCTTGGAGGAACACGAGGAGAGGCTGGAAAAAGTGTTGAGAAGACTCAGTGAGGAGGGACTCAAGCTTTCGCCTGAGAAGTGTCGGTTCTACCAGTCTTCTGTGAACTATCTGGGGCACATAGTGTCTGAAGAAGGGGTGGCCACAGACCCTGAGAAATTGGAGGCAGTTACCTCCTGGCCACGACCCACAACAGTAACAGAACTCAGATCCTTCTTAGGGTTCTGCTCCTATTACAGGAGGTTTGTGGAAGGATTCACCCGAATTGCCAGACCATTGAATGAACTAGTCAAGACCGAGGGGGAAGAGGATGACTCAGGGCCCAGGAAGCCGGGAGAGTCAGTCAGAGATCAGTGGAACCAGAAGTGTGAAGAGGCCTTCCAGGCGTTGAAGAAGAGCCTAACCACTGCCCCAGTCTTGGCCTACGCAGACCCAACCAAACCCTATGAACTACACGTAGATGCCAGTCATGACGGTCTGGGAGGAGTACTTTACCAAGAACACGAGGGACAACTGCGGCCTGTTGCCTACGTGAGCAGGAGCCTGACCCCCTCTGAGAAAAACTACCCCACTCACAAGCTGGGGTTCCTGGCTCTTAAGTGGGCGGTAGTAGACAAGCTCAAAGACTACCTGTATGGGGCGGAGTTCACTGTGAAGACCGACAACAACCCCCTTACCTACCTTTTCACTACAGCAAAGCTGGACGCCACTGGACACAGGTGGCTGGCCGCATTGTCTGGATTCAATTTCAGCCTAAGGTACAGGCCAGGGACTGGAATTTGAGATGCAGACGCTCGGTCACTGAGATCTCATGGCCCCACCAGTGACATGGAAGGCTGGACTCAAGTGGCACCTTACGGGGTGCGGGCCCTTTGTCAAGGGGCTGAATTACAAGCCAGAGGAGGCTCAAGAGCGGAAGAGATAGGAGTTACCATGGTAGGAGTCCCCAAACAATACTGTGGAGTAACTCAACTGGAGGAAGACCATCTGCCAAAGTTGTCCAAGAAGGAACTAAGATGTGACCAATTAGAAGACCCCATGGGGAAATTGGTTCTGGAAGCCCTGGAGAATCAGGATCCAAACAGACTCCTGCGTCACTCCTTAAAGGAAGCTCGCCTGTTGAGGAAAGAGTGGGATAGGTTACAGGTGCATCAGGGAGTGGTCTACCGAAGGGGCCCCTCTGACGACCTGGAAGATAAATGGCAATTGTTTCTTCCGGAAAAACATCGAGAGACTGTTCTGATTGCCCTACATGACAATCACGGCCACCTAGGGGCGGAAAGGACCTTTCAACTCGTCAGAAGTCGATTCTATTGGCCCTGCATGAGGGCAGAAGTGGAAGAGTACTGCCATTCATGTGCACGCTGCATCCAGAGGAAGACTTTACCCCATCAAGCTTCCCCAATGGGCCATCTACAAAGTCAAGGCCCAATGGATCTGGTATGCATTGATTTCCTCTGCCTCGAACCCGACTTGAGTGGACTAGGAAATGTTCTGGTGATAACCGATCATTTCACCCGGTATGCCCAAGCTTTCCCAACCAAAGACCAGAAGGCTTCCACAGTAGCCAAGGTACTTATGGAGAAGTATTTTGTCCATTATGGGCTGCCACAGCGACTCCATTCAGATCAAGGAAGGGACTTTGAGAGTCGGCTGATCCGGAAACTACTGGATTCGTTAGGAATCAAGAAAACCCGAACCACACTTTATCACCCACAGGGAGATGCTCAGCCGGAGAGGTTTAACCGAACCTTGCTCAACATGTTGGGAACTCTGGATAGTGAGAAGAAACAACATTGGAGCAAACACATAGCAGCGATAGTACACGCTTACAACTGCACCACAAGTGATGCTACAGGCTACTCCCCATATCGACTCATGTTTGGGAGAGAAGCAAGGTTACCTGTGGACCTGGCCTTTGGAACCTCTTTAGACCATTCCTCAGCCACCTCCCACAAAGGATATGTGGACAGGCTCAGACACAGCCTGAAAGTAGCCTATGAACAAGCTCAAGCGGCCTCAGATCAAAGGGGAGCTTGAAACAAAAGAAACTTCGACTTGAAGGTCCGGGTGCAAGACCTGCAGCCCGGGGACCGAGTACTGCTATGCAATCTGGGGATCCCTGGAAGACACAAACTTGCAGACAGATGGAGATCTGAACCCTATGTCATCTGTAGGAAGCTGCCGGGCCTACCTGTCTACAAGTTGAAGCCAGAAGGAAAGGTAGGACCACTGAAGACGTGGCATCGAAAACCACCTGCTCCCACTTGCTGAAGCGGTCAGGATACCTCCAGTGAGGGACTCCCCTGAACCAGTCTCTATTCTGGATACCCCCAGGCCAAACACTCGGTCCCAGACCTCTCGGGCTGAAGGTGGAGAGGCCTCTGAACTCAGTGGAGATGAAGGAAGAGAACTTGACTGGCTGTGGCCTTCCCCAACTCCAGGAACTTCTGCTATAGATCTTCCAACCACTGAAGACACTATAGATGGACAACTGAATGCAGAAGCCAATGAGTTCATCCCATCTAGTCCTTCATCAGATTACTGGGAAGATGCTTGTGATACTTACTCTGAAAAGGACCCTAGAGACTCTATGTATCCTTCGGCCTCTGAAGCAGATGTTACAGAGCCTGCCGTGTTGCCTGAGCCTGCTACAGAAGAAGAGCCTGTGGCGCCAGAGCCAGAAACCCCAAGAGAGCAAAGGGCTCGCAGAGTCATAAGGCCTCCCAAAAAGTTGACCTACCCACAAATGGGGAAGAGCTCAGAAGATTCTGTGGTCACTGCCAGGAGGAGTGTAGAGAATCCGGATCCCTCCACTGTTCATTGGATGGAGGGCAACCCCCACTCACTCTCTGGCACAGTTAGGCAGGCCACTCATGATAATGTGACCTGTGGGCAAGGGAATTCAACCCCTTTGTTTTGGTGGGAATTCCCTATGCCAACGTCATACGAAATGTTGTCTAGGGTTGTACGCAGTGTATGCTAGAATTATCTTTGGGGGACCAAAGAATTTAAGTGGGGGGAGTGTGTAGCGGGGTATTCCCCTTTAATAGAGAGAGACAGGACTTTCCAGGTGAGAGGTGAGTCGGGAGGGAGTAGAGAAGAGACTTTACTGGAAGTGAAAGCAGAGGAGAGAGACTACGTTACCCAGAACCCCTTTCGGCAATGTTTCCACCCCAGAGACTCATGGGAGGGGTTATAAAAGGAGGAGGCGAGGCTGGGCTCGGCCTCTTTGGGACACGAGACTTCAAGGGATAGATCTTCCTGTGCGGATCCGCTGTAGTGCAAGGCCTGAAGCCTGGGGCCTTGCGCTGCTACCTAAAGAGCCTTCCACCCCATCGCGAGCCTGGGTGGCATCTGACTCGGGTTCTTCAACCGCTGCTGAGCCGGAGACCAGACCGCTGCAGACGCTGTGTGTGGACACACAGCAGGTGGAAGTTCCCAGACTGGGATCGCGTCCGGAGGGGTGAGCGAGCACTTGCTCAATCCACAAATACTTTATACCATTGTTAGGCCTACAAACTGCCGTGGCCCACCAGTTCCTATTTTAGTTCTTTTTCCCCACTTGAGATCCAAAGCAGAACTGAGTCAAACGGATCTTTAGTGGAGTGTACTGTGCTGGCATTTTTACCCCCCTTGGATTACAAATGTGTTCCTGAATGTGCACCACCGTTTAAAGACTTGCATGCAAAGAATTTTACCCCCCCTAGAGACTGAGTTATATGGTCAGGCCTGGCCATCTAGGTAGTTTATTAAGTTCCGGCGCCATAGGGCGCATAGTGAAGTACTGTTACACGTGGCGCGTGTGCGCCATATCTTAATAGTTATAGTGTGACTATTGCTGCAGGGCTCTGCAGATAGATTCATATGATCTGTTATCACTGTTGATTTTTATTACCATAGAAAGTAAATTTGTTATTCTTCTATCACTGCCTTGGTGTTTGAATTTAATCATAGACCATAAGATATACACATATTACCCTAGACTAACTGTGCCAGTAGGGGGTCGAGTTAATTGCCGGGGGTTGGCGGAGCTGTCTTCAGGGCCCAAACTAAATCTGCGGCCCTCTTAACTGAAGGTATCGCTACATGTATAAAATGTTGATACTAATGTTGAAATAAAAAGATACATTTTTGCACTATGTTGGACTTTTGCAGACTATAAATACATATTTTCTAGGTGGAAACTATTCACACCCCTTTAAATCTAGTTGCATATAAAATCATTTTATTGTGCGCTCATGTAAGTCATTGAATAGAGTGTAATGAGGGGGAAGAAATATAAAAAAAAAAAATATTCCCAGCTCCAATGCTGAATTTCATGGTCCTATTAACTATTATGTGAACTGTGTAAACCAGGGGTGCCCAACCTTTTGAAGAGCGCGGGCCACAATGAGTGGAGCGGGTGGATGGCATGTCCATGTCTGCTCTGCATATGCAAAGCGGACACTGACACAGCCCACTATACTTTTTAGCGGATCATATTGGAGGTAGGACACAAGTCGGTTTATGTCTGCCACTACTTAGAGGTGAGCAGCCCAGTAACCACTGCAGAAAAGATATGCCATTGCCTATATATACACAGATTTTTTGTAATAAACAGACCTTTAATAACAGTATTCTATTCGATTCCATCCCAGAGCAGGAGGTCGCGGGCCACATCAGAGGGCTTCGCGGGCCACATGTGGCCCCCCGGGCCACTGGTTGGGCACCCCTGGTGTAAACCATGAAATATGTCAACTAAATCTTAACTCTCTCTAAACACCAAAAGAAAAGAAAATAAAACATTGCGCTAAAAGATATTTGCGGCGCGGGCATTTAACCACTTGCCGAACGTTGCACACACTTATACGTCGACAGAATGGCACTCCTGGGCAGAAGAAAGACGTATATATACGTCCCCTTTAGGGAAGCGGCATTGTGGACACGCACCCCCCGAGAGCACCGTGAGCCCGACCGCGGGTCCCGCGGACTCGATTGCCGCGGGGATACCCGCGATCATCTCACGGTGAGTTAGAACAGGGAGATGCTGATGTAAACAAGCATCTCCCCGCTCTGCCTAGTGACAATGACACGGATCACCGCTCCCTGTAATCAGAAGCGGTGATCACTGTCTTGTCACACACAGCCCATCCCCCCTGCAGTAAGAATCACTCCCTAGGGCACTTAACCCCTACAGCGCAACCTAGTGGTTAACCCCTTCACTGCCAGTGTAATTTTCACAGTAATCAGTGCATTTTTATAGCATGGTCCCAAAAATGTGTCAAAAGTATCCGATGTGTCCGCCATAATGTCGCAGTCACACAAAAAATAACTGATCGCCGCCATTACTAGAAAAAAAAAAAATTATTAATAAAAATGCCATAAAACTATCCCCTATTTTGTTGACGCTATAACTTTTGCGCAAACCGATCAATAAATGCTTATTTAGCAAACAAACGTATAGCCCTTCCCAATCGAGCGCTCCAGGAGGAAAAAGAGAAATCCGGTGAAAGAAAAAAACACTTGCAAGAGGTTGTGCTATAAAACACCTCCCTCCTACTACCAATGAAGGAAAAAAGCTGCTGCTAGTTCCTGTCCATGGACAGGCAAAATAATAAACAGAAAAAACACATATACACAATAAATAATATATATATATATATATATATATATATTGTGAGGGGGTTAGCTCGGCAGCGGGTGTGTGTGACCCCCGGGATGGGCTCCCCACACAAAAACAGGCCCAGCAAACGGAGGTTGTGGTTTTCAAAATCAAAAAGGTGCGGTTTATTTTCTATTTACAGTGACAAAACACAGCAAAGCAAAAGAAACATAAATAAAATAAATCCTGGTCAACTTGACCTCTGAGTAAACATACAGGTTTCCTAACTAACAACTGGGATCAGCCTAGTGCTGTCCTAGTCCCTAAGTCCCTGGTTTTAAATGTCCAAGCAAATAGCCACACAGGCTTTGTCTCACCGCACAGGGGTTCACTCTCCCTAGACAGTCCACACAGGTCTGGTTCCAGGCATGAGCTAACACCTAATGAATCTGGGAGTTCTTATAGAGGCCTAAATGAGCTGACAAGCTTCAGCTGGTCTCATCAACTCCCTGTCTGCACGACGCCCCACACTCTCCCTAGAGGTATGAGTCATCCATGAGCCCACTAGCCTCAGCTGGGCTTATACAACTCTCCACCTAGTTGTATAAGTCGGCGTAAAGCCTGAATCTGGGCGAAATATATCTACCCCCCTGGATGCAACCAGGTGACTTTACCTTCCTGCTGTCACATACCCCCCCCTCTTGTTTTAACCTCGGGGTTGGAACACCAGCAATCAGGCATTCATGTACTCGAGACAAAGCATCCACATTCCCCATTTGAACGCCAGGGCGATGCTTTACTGTGAAGTTGAATTCCTGGAGGGCCAGGAACCACCTATTCACTCTTCTATTTGTTTCCTTGTTTTGAGCCATCCACTTTAACGGAGCGTGATCCGTAACCATGTCAAAGTGCCTACCTAGCAGGTAGTACCGAAGGGAATCTAGAGCCCACTTCACCGCTAAACACTCCTTTTCAACGGTGGCGTAATTTACCTCATGGGACTTCAACTTCCTGCTGAGGTAAATGACTGGGTGCTCTTCCCCATTCCAGACCTGGGACAATACTGCTCCTAACCCCACATCTGACGCATCACTTTGTACGACAAAGTCTTTAGAGAAGTCGGGTGAGTACAACACTGGCTGGCTACATAAGGCTTGTTTCAAGAATTGGAATGCTGCCTCAGCCTTGGGGGTCCATTTAATCATGACCGACCCTTTCCCCTTCGTCAGGTTGGTTAGGGGCACAGCCTTAGAAGCAAAGTGGGGAATGAATCGCCGATAATACCCAGCGATTCCCAGAAAGGCTCGTACCTGCTTCTTGCTGTTGGGACGTGGCCAACTCTGGATGGCCTCGACTTTGTTGAGTTGGGGTTTTATTACTCCCCTCCCAATGGTGTACCCAAGATATTTGGCCTCCTCCTGCCCAATGGTACACTTCTTGGGGTTAGCCGTAAACCCCGCTTCCCGAACAGAGTCCAGGACTGCTTGCACTTTTGGCAGATGTGAGGCCCAATCTGTGCTATGGACAATTACGTCATCCAGGTAAGCCGCAGCATACTTCCGATGGGGCCTCAGCATCTGGTCCATTTTCCGCTGGAATGTGGCCGGCGCATTCTGTAACCCGAACGGCATTCTTTTATATTGGAACGCCCCGTCTGGGGTTACAAATGCGGTTTTCTCTTTGGCCGACTTGGCCAGGGGGATTTGCCAATACCCTTTTGTGAGGTCAAGAGTCGTCATGTATCGGGCTGTTCCCAGCCGGTCGATCAACTCATCTATACGTGGCATGGGGTAGGTGTCAAATTTTGTAACTTTGTTCAACTGACGAAAATCGTTACAAAATCGCCAGCTCCCATCCGGTTTAGGCACCAACACAATGGGACTAGACCAATCACTTTGGGACTCCTCTATCACCCCTAAGTTCAGCATTTTCTGTACTTCCTCCCGTATTGCCTCCCGTCGGGCCTCTGGGATCCGATAGGGTTTTAACTTCACCCTTTCACCAGGCGGGGTAATGATGTCATGCTCTACCCCAGATGTTTGTCCCGGCAGCTCAGAGAATACCTCCTTGTTGCGAAGCACAAACTCCTTAACCTCCTGTTGTTGGGGTTGTGACAAGGTGGCTGCTATTCCAACCTCAGGAATCACGCAACCAGTTTGAGCTGGTGACCAAGTGTCTGCGACTAGGGACTCTCTATCCCTCCAGGCTTTCAACAGATTAACGTGATAGATCTGTTCGGGCTTTCGCCTTCCTGGTTGTCTGACCTTGTAATTCACTTCGCTCACTTTTTCCATTATCTCATAGGGGCCTTGCCATTTGGCAAGGAATTTACTTTCAACCGTAGGGACAAGTACCAGTATCCTATCCCCCGGGGAAAAGGTACGGGTCTTGGCTCCACGGTTGTACACTCTCTGCTGTGCTAACTGCGCTTGGGCCAAATGTTCCTTCACGATGGGCATTACCTGTGCAATTCGGTCTTGCATCAGGGCGACATGCTCAATCACACTCCTGTGGGGAGAACTCTCACTTTCCCAAGTTTCCTTGGCAATATCCAACAGCCCTCTTGGGTGTCTCCCATACAGTAACTCAAAGGGGGAGAATCCCGTAGAGGATTGGGGCACCTCCCTAATAGCAAACATCAGATAAGGAAGTAGACAGTCCCAATCCTTTCCATCTCTATCCACCACTTTCTTCAACATTTGTTTTAGGGTTTTGTTGAATCTTTCAACCAGCCCATCGGTTTGGGGGTGATACACAGATGTACGTAATTGCGTCACTTTGAACAATTTACACAGCTCCTTCATAACCCGGGACATAAAGGGTGTACCTTGGTCCGTAAGCAGTTCTTTACAAATACCCACCCGGCTAAACACAAGAGATAGCTCTTTGGCTATGGTTTTGGCCGAGGTATTTCGGAGAGGGATCGCTTCTGGATAACGGGTGGCATAGTCCATTATAACTAATATGTACTGGTGCCCCCTAGCGGACTTGATTATAGGCCCTACCAAATCCATGGCGATCCTCTCAAACGGGACCTCAATGATGGGTAGAGGGACCAGCGGGCTACGGAAATGTGGCATCGGGGCCGACCTCTGACACATAGGGCAGGAGGAACAATAATTTTCTATGTCCTTCATCACCCCCGGCCAATAGAATCTCTGTAATACCCTCTCTCGGGTTTTCTCTGTCCCCAGATGACCTCCAAGAATGTGCCCATGGGCCAACTCCAACACCAACTTCCTGTAAGGTTTGGGCACCACAAGCTGCTCAACGGTTTCTTCTGCCCTTTTTGCCACCCGATACAGTAGGTCCTTCTCTACGCTGAAGTATGGGTAAGTGCAGGTATTATCTGGGTTCACTAACTCGCCATCTATTTTCACTACGTTTTCCCGTGCCTTTATTAGGGCGGGGTCTTTCAACTGTTCTGTGGCAAAGTTTTCCCTGTGAACCTCAAGATCAGAAAACTCCACAGACGGTAGGTTTTCGTCTGAGGAGGTGGGCTCCTCTCCAGTTTCTTGAGTCTCCCCTGCCAATACTGATAAGGGAAATTCCGGAGAGTCCTCACCACTCTCAGGGGAGTTCTGGCTATCACATTCCTGGTACATAGGGGCACCAGTGGGGGGCTCAGGATCATCCCACAGTTCCCAGAACTTCGGAAAATCCCTTCCCACAATGGCGTCATGCGGTAACTGAGATACTAAGCCCACTGGATGAGAGAGGGTACCTTTGGGGGTCTCGAAACACACTGTAGTCACTGGATACTCTCGGGTGTCCCCATGCACACAAATAACAGCTACCTTGCTATTCCCAAAGACCTCTGTTTTAACTAACTCAGCCTTTATCAGGGTCACAAGGCTACCTGAATCCAGCAATACCACAACATTTCTACCATTAACACACATTTTGCATAAATGTTTCTCAGTTCCTCGAATGGCAGTGCATGCGACTGTCGCACACAGCGACTGACGTCTGCCCGTCAGAAAGTCACACTGCATGGGTTCCTCCACAACCGGGCAATTGGCTGCAATATGTCCCGCTTGCCGGCAGCGGTAGCAAACGATCCTTCTTGCCGCCTCTTGAGCCGCTGATTTCCCAGGCTGTTCTCGCCAAACTTGGGGTAGAGCTCCCACCCTCTCACTCTCTCCAACCTCACCCCTTGGAATCCTCTTATCCGCCCCTGGGGATGGTCTGGTCTTAGGGTGGAAAGTCCGAGTGTCTCTGGAAGAGGCCGTCAGGTTCTCTGTAGCCAAGTATTTCTCCACACGATCCACAAGACCATCGGCCGTCTCTGGGTCTCCATGGCTTACCCACTTTTGGATGGCAGTAGGAAGAGCTCTCAAAAACCGATCCATTACAACACGTTCCACAATCTTTGGTGCGGACAAAGTCTCTGGCTGTAGCCACTTTCTGCTCAGGTGAATGAGATCATACATTTGAGACCTGGAGGGTTTTCCAAGCTGGAAAGTCCAGTTATGCACACGCTGAGCCCGGACAGCCTGGGTGACACCCAGCCTTGCCAAAATTTCAGCTTTTAGCATCACATAGTCTTTTGCTTGGTTAGGCTCTAGGTCATAGTAAGCTTTCTGCGATTCACCAGTTAACAGAGGAGCCACCAGTCCAGCCCACTGCTCCTCAGGCCACTTTTCTCTTTCAGCGGTCCTTTCAAATGTGGTCAAAAATACCTCTGGATCATCCTCTCCAGTCATTTTTGTCAATAAACGACTCACCCCAAAGGACGCGGTATTAGTGGGACGGCTTTCCTCACTGGTCTGCGGACGTTGCTGCATTACTGCTTCCATTTGTTGTAGTCTCTGCTCTTGCTTCTGTAACAGGTCTATGAAGCGGGCCTCAGATTGCTGCTGGGCTTGTTGCTGAGCTTCCAGACTCTGTTGGTGAGCTTGCTGCTGGGCTGCAAGGCTCTGTTGATGAGCTTGCTGCTGGGCTGCAAGGCTCCTTTGCAAACCTGCATTTGTCTGCTGTTGATTGGCATTTGCTAGAGCCAGCTGTTTCAGTATCTCCTCCATGCTGGCTTAAAAAAAACTGCCACTGGTTCTCCACCAACTGTGAGGGGGTTAGCTCGGCAGCGGGTGTGTGTGACCCCCGGGATGGGCTCCCCACACAAAAACAGGCCCAGCAAACGGAGGTTGTGGTTTTCAAAATCAAAAAGGTGCGGTTTATTTTCTATTTACAGTGACAAAACACAGCAAAGCAAAAGAAACATAAATAAAATAAATCCTGGTCAACTTGACCTCTGAGTAAACATACAGGTTTCCTAACTAACAACTGGGATCAGCCTAGTGCTGTCCTAGTCCCTAAGTCCCTGGTTTTAAATGTCCAAGCAAATAGCCACACAGGCTTTGTCTCACCGCACAGGGGTTCACTCTCCCTAGACAGTCCACACAGGTCTGGTTCCAGGCATGAGCTAACACCTAATGAATCTGGGAGTTCTTATAGAGGCCTAAATGAGCTGACAAGCTTCAGCTGGTCTCATCAACTCCCTGTCTGCACGACGCCCCACACTCTCCCTAGAGGTATGAGTCATCCATGAGCTCACTAGCCTCAGCTGGGCTTATACAACTCTCCACCTAGTTGTATAAGTCGGCGTAAAGCCTGAATCTGGGCGAAATATATCTACCCCCCTGGATGCAACCAGGTGACTTTACCTTCCTGCTGTCACAATATATATATATATAAGCAGCACTAATTAGGTGCAAGCTGTGGGGGAGGGGAAACAGTTTCAGACAGGAGTGAATCTTAAGGTAAAAAACACACAGTATCTCATGGATAAGTCCGTAATAGGAGGTGATGAGAAAAAGCAATCTTCTTAATAGAGCCGCAATGCTCTCATTCTGCCACCAACACCACCACTCGTGAAGAGAGGAAAACTGGGGGGCCGTGAGACCTCCCCTATGATAGAACTCTTACCAGACGGCGCTGGATCAAAGGCAAAAACAAAGTGGCTACAGATCTCCTCCTCTCTCAGATAGCGGATATCATCAGACAGGATGCTCACATGTGTGTAAGAAAGAAGATCCACAATAGTGTAACTCCACAAAAACACAAGTTTATTGGTCCCCAATAACTCCCATAAAAACCGCACTTACAATATATAAAGAATCATAATACATTACTCGATCATGGACGCTGCTGGAACCGCGAGATGTCAGAGCTGTGTCTCCGTCCTAACTTCCCTGCGTTCCCTGCTCCGTTCAGCTGACGTACGTGTGCGACGACCAGCGTCGTGACGTCACTATGATATCCAGTCACTGTATCTAACCCAGACGCGTTTTGTCAGTAATTGACATCATCTGTGGGTGTGGACAAGTGACTAGGTATGCCATATTATATGGACTGATATGCTAGCTGATTGGTTGAACTTAGGGAGATGACACAACCAGACAACCGCGCTGACATCTCGTCCATTGATTCGTCACCGCATAGCATAACATAGCATAGGATAACAACACTTACTAATACATATATTGTCTCCTATCGGAAAACAACAGGAATAATATCCTCATGTGCAAAATAGTAACCACCATTCATAACTTACTAAAAAGGTAATCTGCATATTAAAACTTTATAAAACCGCTGTATTAATAAGAAATTATAATAAAGTGCATAGTGAATGAATGAGGGTATAACTAAACCTTACATAAATCATAATCATAATAAAATGTAAACGCTAAAAGGCAAAGTTCTATATACAATCAATGTGTATATACTAAACATGATTAATAGTATTATGGGCACCAGAACCTAGATGGAACCCAAATAATATGATTAATACATAATAAAAGAGGACTAACAGATAAAAAAATACTTATTAACATATGCATTCCTTTTCAAACATAATAATGCTAATAATTAAACTCCATAAAAGAACATTATTCATAACAGAGATATGGACAGTAGAGCTACTAGTAGTCACTTATGAAACAGTTCACATCCAGCTCTATATTCATTCCTTTTGGTGTGAGTGTATCCATGAGAAATATCCAGCGTGTTTCTCTTTTGGATATCTCTCGCACCAAGTTCGAACCTCTCCAGTTCGGGTGTATACAATCTACGCCCCAAAATTTCAGAACGGAGGGATCTGGACTATGGTGTTCTTTAAAATGTAAGGATACACTATGATATTTATATCCAATCTCTATATTGTGTATATGTTCAGAGATACGAATCTTCAATTTCCTTTTGGTTCGGCCCACATACATCAAGTTGCAAGGGCATTGCAGAACGTATATAACGTGGGTGGTATTACACGTTATAAACTCTGAAATCTTACAGGGCCTGTCATTCCCTGAAGAAACAAAATCTGTTAGTCCCCTAATATGATTGTTTACTGTTAGACATGAACTGCATTTACGGCATGAATAGAACCCGTTAAATTGCCAGCAAATACTTCTTCTAATAGGGGGATCCAATACTTTATGTACAATTTTATCACCAAAGTTAGGAGCTTTGCGATAAATGAAAGGTGGTTGCACTGGTAGTACACTCTGTAAGGTTCTATCTAAACATAGAACATGCCAATGCTTTCTGAATATTTTTTCGACTTCCTTATACTGAGTATGGAAGTTCGATATGAAACCCCATTCTTGTCTCGGGTTAGTAATACACTCCCTATTGACAAAGATTAGGCGAGATTAGGTCAATATTTAGATACCTTTCTTCAGGCCAGTGTGTTCAACACTAGGGCCTATTTAAAGGATACTAAGAGCTTTCTACAACTCATCAATGATATTGATTTAACTGGTAAAACCCGTATTTTTTTGGTGACCGCGGATGTATCGTCATTGTATACTATTATACAACATGACGACGCCCTGTTGGCATTAAATTGGGCATTGAGTCAGCGTGAGGATATTCCCTTTGAACAAAAAGTTTTTTTGGGCCAAGCATTGGACTTCTGCTTGGCCCACAACTATTTTTGGTATAACCATGAATATTACTCCCAAAAGAGAGGAGTTGCGATGGGCGCGAGATTCGCGCCCAGTATCGCAAATTTGTTCATGGGTGAGTGGGAGGATAAGTCCGTGTTTGCCAGTAGGAAAGATGGCCTCCTGTTTTACAGGAGGTACATCGACGATCTGTTCTTCATTTGGGAAGGAGACGAGTTGTCATTACATACTTTTTTGAAAGAACTGAATGATAACAAAAACAACATCAGACTAGATTACGAGTTCAGCAATGAACACATACACTTTCTGGATGTTGATGTAAGATTGCATGGCACTACCCTCTCTACAACTATTTACTTTAAACCAACTGATAGGAATAGTTCTTTGCCCTTGATGAGTGGCCATCATCCCAACTGGCTTAATAACATCCCTAAGGGTCAACTTATGAGGGTTAAACGGAATTGTACTACGAAGGATGATTTCATTACATATTCTAGGGTTATAAAAGAAAGATTCACCCAGAAAGGATATGATGAGCGAGTCTTGGATAAGATTGTAGAAGATCTTGCAAATATGCCAAGAGATGAGCTTTTTGTCAATAGGGAGCGTATTACTAACCCGAGACAAGAATGGGGTTTCATATCGAACTTCCATACTCAGTATAAGGAAGTCGAAAAAATATTCAGAAAGCATTGGCATGTTCTATGTTTGGATAGAACCTTACAGAGTGTACTACCAGTGCAACCACCTTTCATTTATCGCAAAGCTCCTAACTTTGGTGATAAAATTGTACATAAAGTATTGGATCCCCCTATTAGAAGAAGTATTTGCTGGCAATTTAACGGGTTCTATTCATGCCGTAAATGCAGTTCATGTCTAACAGTGAACAATCATATTAGGGGACTAACAGATTTTGTTTCTTCAGGGAATGACAGGCCCTGTAAGATTTCAGAGTTTATAACGTGTAATACCACCCACGTTATATACGTTCTGCAATGCCCATGCAACTTGATGTATGTGGGCCGAACCAAAAGGAAATTGAAGATTCGTATCTCTGAACATATACACAATATAGAGATTGGATATAAATATCATAGTGTATCCTTACATTTTAAAGAACACCATAGTCAAGATCCCTCCGTTCTGAAATTTTGGGGCGTAGATTGTATACACCCGAACTGGAGAGGTTCGAACTTGGTGTGAGAGATATCCAAAAGAGAAACACGCTGGATATTTCTCATGGATACACTCACACCAAAAGGAATGAATATAGAGCTGGATGTGAACTGTTTCATAAGTGACTACTAGTAGCTCTACTGTCCATATCTCTGTTATGAATAATGTTATTTTATGGAGTTTAATTATTAGCATTATTATGTTTGAAAAGGAATGCATATGTTAATAAGTATTTTTTTATCTGTTAGTCCTCTTTTATTATGGTATTAATCATATTATTTGGGTTCCATCTAGGTTCTGGTGCCCATAATACTATTAATCATGTTTAGTATATACACATTGATTGTATATAGAACTTTGCCTTTTAGCGTTTACATTTTATTATGATTATGATTTATGTAAGGTTTAGTTATACCCTCATTCATTCACTATGCACTTTATTATAATTTCTTATTAATACAGCGGTTTTATAAAGTTTTAATAGCAGCGTCCATGATCGAGTAATGTATTATGATTCTTTATATATTGTAAGTGCAGTTTTTATGGGAGTTATTGGGGAGTGGGGACCAATAAACTTGTGTTTTTGTGGAGTTACACTATTGTGGATCTTCTTTCTTACACACATGTGAGCATCCCGTCTGATGATATCCGCTATCTGAGAGAGGAGGAGATCTGTAGCCACTTTGTTTTTGCCTTTGATCCAGCGCCGTCTGGTAAGAGTTCTATCATAGGGGAGGTCTCACGGCCCCCCAGTTTTCCTCTCTTCACGAGTGGTGGTGTTGGTGGCAGAATGAGAGCATTGCGGCTCTATTAAGAAGATTGCTTTTTCTCATCACCTCCTATTACGGACTTATCCATGAGATACTGTGTGGTTTTTACCTTAAGATTCACTCCTGTCTGAAACTGTTTCCCCTCCCCCACAGCTTGCACCTAATTAGCGCTGCTTATTTATATATATATATATATATATATATATATATATATATATATATATATATATATTATTTATTGTGTATATGTGTTTTTTCTGTTTAATAAATGCTTATTGCAATTTTTTTTTACCAAAAATATGTAGCAGAATATGTATCGGCCTAAACTGAGGAAAAAATATTTTTTTTATATATTTTTTGGGGATATTTATTATACCAAAAGTTAAAAAAATATGTCATTTTTTTCTAAATTGTCGCTCTATTTTTGTTTATAGCGCAAAAAATAAAAACCGCAGAGGTGATCAAATACCACCAAAAGAAAGCTCTATTTGTGGGAAAAAAAGGACATCAATTTTGTTTGGGAGCATGACCGCACAATTGTCAGTTAAATAGACGCAGTGCCGAATCGCAAAAAGAGGCCCGGTCTTTGACCAACAAAATGGCCCGGGGCTTAAGTGGTTAAAGTAGCATTCGCGAATATATTTTTATGATGATGTATATTTATTCTGCTGGGCCAGCTTCTGACCTGGAAATGCATCACCACGAAAGGGGAAAGGACATGCACATGCCCCCAAGAAGTGTACTGCTGCTCAGGATATAAGACAATGGCCAGGTCACTCTTCTCTTGTGTAGGGATGAGCTCGGTGTTCGAGTCGAACATATACACTGCGCCATCGCAGTGTAATCCCGGCGCTGTGATTGGCCAAGCATGCACTGTGACCCTGCATGCTTGGCCAATCACAGCGCCGGCAGCGAGGAGAGCAATGATTGGCCACAGGCAGGATGCCTGTGGCCAATTATTGCTGAGGGGGTTTAGTACACGCCCCACACTATAAAAGGCCGCCAGCGCGGCGGCCTCGTGTAGTGTGTTCCGGCGCAGGGAAAGAGTTACATAGGCAGGGACAGTGTCAGTGCTATTTGTACCTCAAACTTGTGTGTAGGGACAGAGAAGGATAGGTAGGGAGAGTGTCAGTGTCATATTCTTTACTAAACCTTGTGTGTAGGGACAGACAAGGATCGGCAGGGAGAGTGTCAGTGTCATATTCTTTGCTAAACCTTGTTTGTAGGGACAGACAAGGATAGGCAGGGAGAGTGTCAGTGTCATATTCTTTGCTAAACCTAGTGTGCTTAACCATATTGCTAAACCTTGTGTGTAGGGACAGACAAGGATAGGTAGGCAGAGTGTCAGTGTCATATTCTTTGCTAAACCTTGTTGGTAGGGACAGACAAGGATAGGCAGGGAGAGTGTCAGTGTCATATTCTTTGCTAAACCTTGTGTGCTGAACCATATTGCTAAACCTTGTGTGTAGGGACAGACAAGGATAGGTAGGCAGAGTGTCAGTGTCATATTCTTTGCTAAACCTTGTTTGTAGGGACAGACAAGGATAGGCAGGGAGAGTGGCAGTGTCATATACTTTGCTAAACCTAGTGTGCTTAACCATATTGCTAAACCTTGTGTGTAGGGACAGACAAGGATGGGCAGGGAGAGTGTCAGTGTCATATTCTTTGCTAAACCTTGTGTGTAGGGACAGACAAGGATAGGTAGGCAGAGTGTCAGTGTCATATTCTTTGCTAAACCTTGTTTGTAGGGACAGACAAGGATAGGCAGGGAGAGTGTCAGTGTCATATTCTTTGCTAAACCTAGTGTGCTTAACCATATTGCTAAACCTTGTGTGTAGGGACAGACAAGGATAGGTAGGCAGAGTGTCAGTGTCATATTCTTTGCTAAACCTTGTTTGTAGGGACAGACAAGGATCGGCAGGGAGAGTGTCAGTGTCATATTCTTTGCTAAACCTTGTTTGTAGGGACAGACAAGGATAGGCAGGGAGAGTGTCAGTGTCATATTCTTTGCTAAACCTTGTGTGCTGAACCATATTGCTAAACCTTGTGTGTAGGGACAGACAAGGATAGGTAGGCAGAGTGTCAGTGTCATAATCTTTGCTAAACCTTGTTTGTAGGGACAGACAAGGATAGGCAGGGAGAGTGTCAGTGTCATATTCTTTGCTAAACCTAGTGTGCTTAACCATATTGCTAAACCTTGTGTGTAGGGACAGACAAGGATCGTCAGGGAGAGTGTCAGTGTCATATTCTTTGCTAAACCTTGTGTGCTGAACCATATTGCTAAACCTTGTGTGTAGGGACAGACAAGGATAGGTAGGCAGAGTGTCAGTGTCATATTCTTTGCTAAACCTTGTTTGTAGGGACAGACAAGGATAGGCAGGGAGAGTGTCAGTGTCATATTATTTGCTAAACCTAGTGTGCTTAACCATATTGCTAAACCTTGTGTGTAGGGACAGACAAAGATCGGCAGGGAGAGTGTCAGTGTCATATTCTTTGCTAAACCTTGTGTGCTGAACCATATTGCTAAACCTTGTGTGTAGGGACAGACAAGGATAGGTAGGCAGAGTGTCAGTGCCATATTCTTTGCTAAACCTTGTTTGTAGGGACAGACAAGGATAGGCAGGGAGAGTGTCAGTGTCATATTCTTTGCTAAACCTAGTGTGCTTAACCATATTGCTAAACCTTGTGTGTAGGGACAGACAAGGATAGGTAGGCAGAGTGTCAGTGTCATATTCTTTGCTAAACCTTGTTTGTAGGGACAGATAAGGATAGGCAGGGAGAGTGTCAGTGTCATATTCTTTGCTAAACCTTGTGTGCTGAACCATATTGCTAAACCTTGTGTGTAGGGACAGACAAGGATAGGTAGGCAGAGTGTCAGTGTCATATTCTTTGCTAAACCTTGTTTGTAGGGACAGACAAGGATAGGCAGGGAGAGTGTCAGTGTCATATTCTTTGCTAAACCTAGTGTGCTTAACCATATTGCTAAACCTTGTGTGTAGGGACAGACAAGGATTGGCAGGGAGAGTGTCAGTGTCATATTCTTTGCTAAACCTTGTGTGCTGAACCATATTGCTAAACCTTGTGTGTAGGGACAGACAAGGATAGGTAGGCAGAGTGTCAGTGTCATATTCTTTGCTAAACCTTGTTTGTAGGGACAGACAAGGATAGGCAGGGAGAGTGTCAGTGTCATATTCTTTGCTAAACCTAGTGTGCTTAACCATATTGCTAAACCTTGTGTGTAGGGACAGACAAGGATAGGTAGGCAGAGTGTCAGTGTCATATTCTTTGCTAAACCTTGTTTGTAGGGACAGACAAGGATAGGCAGGGAGAGTGTCAGTGTCATATTCTTTGCTAAACCTTGTGTGCTGAACCATATTGCTAAACATTGTGTGTAGGGACAGACAAGGATAGGTAGGCAGAGTGTCAGTGTCATATTCTTTGCTAAACCTTGTTTGTAGGGACAGACAAGGATAGGCAGGGAGAGTGTCAGTGTCATATTCTTTGCTAAACCTAGTGTGCTTAACCATATTGCTAAACCTTGTGTGTAGGGACAGACAAGGATCGGCAGGGAGAGTGTCAGTGTCATATTCTTTGCTAAACCTTGTGTGCTGAACCATATTGCTAAACCTTGTGTGTAGGGACAGACAAGGATAGGTAGGCAGAGTGTCAGTGTCATATTCTTTGCTAAACCTTGTTTGTAGGGACAGACAAGGATAGGCAGGGAGAGTGTCAGTGTCATATTCTTTGCTAAACCTTGTGTGCTGAACCATATTGCTAAACCTTGTGTGTAGGGACAGACAAGGATAGGTAGGCAGAGTGTCAGTGTCATATTCTTTGCTAAACCTTGTTTGTAGGGACAGACAAGGATAGGCAGGGAGAGTGTCAGTGTCATATTCTTTGCTAAACCTAGTGTGCTTAACCATATTGCTAAACCTTGTGTGTAGGGACAGACAAGGATCGGCAGGGAGAGTGTCAGTGTCATATTCTTTGCTAAACCTTGTGTGCTGAACCATATTGCTAAACCTTGTGTGTAGGGACAGACAAGGATAGGTAGGCAGAGTGTCAGTGCCATATTCTTTGCTAAACCTTGTTTGTAGGGACAGACAAGGATAGGCAGGGAGAGTGTCAGTGTCATATTCTTTGCTAAACCTAGTGTGCTTAACCATATTGCTAAACCTTGTGTGTAGGGACAGACAAGGATAGGTAGGCAGAGTGTCAGTGTCATATTCTTTGCTAAACCTTGTTTGTAGGGACAGATAAGGATAGGCAGGGAGAGTGTCAGTGTCATATTCTTTGCTAAACCTTGTGTGCTGAACCATATTGCTAAACCTTGTGTGTAGGGACAGACAAGGATAGGTAGGCAGAGTGTCAGTGTCATATTCTTTGCTAAACCTTGTTTGTAGGGACAGACAAGGATAGGCAGGGAGAGTGTCAGTGTCATATTCTTTGCTAAACCTAGTGTGCTTAACCATATTGCTAAACCTTGTGTGTAGGGACAGACAAGGATTGGCAGGGAGAGTGTCAGTGTCATATTCTTTGCTAAACCTTGTGTGCTGAACCATATTGCTAAACCTTGTGTGTAGGGACAGACAAGGATAGGTAGGCAGAGTGTCAGTGTCATATTCTTTGCTAAACCTTGTTTGTAGGGACAGACAAGGATAGGCAGGGAGAGTGTCAGTGTCATATTCTTTGCTAAACCTAGTGTACTTAACCATATTGCTAAACCTTGTGTGTAGGGACAGACAAGGATAGGTAGTGTGAGGGGGTTAGCTCGGCAGCGGGTGTATGTGACCCCCGGGATGGGCTCCCCACACAAAACAGGCCCAGCAAACGGAGGTTGTGGTTTTCAAAATCAAAAAAGGTGCGGTTTATTTTCTATTTACAGTGACAAAACACAGCAAAGCAAAAGAAACATAACCAAAATAAATCCTGGTCAAGTTGACCTCTGACTAAACATACAGGTTTCCTAACTAACAACTGGGATCAGCCTAGTGCTGTCCTAGTCCCTAAGTCCCTGGTTTAGTAAAAGTCCAAACAAATAGCCACACAGGCTTTGCCTCACCGCACAGGGGTTCACTCTCCCTAGACAGTCCACACAGGTCTGGTTCCAGGCATGAGCTAACATCTAATGAAGCTGGGAGTTCTTATAGAGGCCTAAATGAGCTGACAAGGTTCAGCTGGTCTCCTCATCTCTGTCTGCACGACGCCCCACACTCTCCCTAGAGGTATGAGTCATCCATGAGCCCACTAGCCTTATACAACTCTCCACCTAGTTGTATAAGTCGGCGTAAAGCCTGAATCTGGGCGAAATATATCTACCCCCCTGGATGCAACCAGGTGACTTTACCTTCCTGCTGTCACATACCCCCCCCCCTCTTGTTTTAACCTCGGTTGGAACACCAGCAATCAGGCATTCATGTACTCGAGACAAAGCATCCACATTCCCCATTTGAATGCCAGGGCGATGCTTTACTGTGAAGTTGAATTCCTGGAGGGCCAGTAACCACCTATTCACTCTTCTATTTGTTTCCTTGTTTTGAGCCATCCACTTTAACGGAGCGTGATCCGTAACCATGTCAAAGTGCCTACCTAGCAGGTAGTACCGAAGGGAATCTAGAGCCCACTTCACCGCTAAACACTCCTTTTCAACGGTGGCGTAATTTACCTCATGGGACTTCAACTTCCTGCTGAGGTAAATGACTGGGTGCTCTTCCCCGTTCCAGACCTGGGACAATACTGCTCCTAACCCCACATCTGACGCATCACTTTGTACGACAAAGTCTTTAGAGAAGTCGGGTGAGTACAACACTGGCTGGCTACATAAGGCTTGTTTCAAGAATTGGAATGCTGCCTCAGCCTCGGGGGTCCATTTAATCATGACCGACCCTTTCCCCTTCGTCAGGTTGGTTAGGGGCACAGCCTTAGAAGCAAAGTGGGGAATGAATCGCCGATAATACCCAGCGATTCCCAGAAAGGCTCGTACCTGCTTCTTGCTGTTGGGACGTGGCCAACTCTGGATGGCCTCGACTTTGTTGAGTTGGGGTTTTATTACTCCCCTCCCAATGGTGTACCCAAGATATTTGGCCTCCTCCTGCCCAATGGTACACTTCTTGGGGTTAGCCGTAAACCCCGCTTCCCGAACAGAGTCCAGGACTGCTTGCACTTTTGGCAGATGTGAGGCCCAATCTGTGCTATGGACAATTACGTCATCCAGGTAAGCCGCAGCATACTTCCGATGGGGCCTCAGCATCTGGTCCATTTTCCGCTGGAATGTGGCCGGCGCATTCTGTAACCCGAACGGCATTCTTTTATATTGGAACGCCCCGTCTGGGGTTACAAATGCGGTTTTCTCTTTGGCCGACTTGGCCAGGGGGATTTGCCAATACCCTTTTGTGAGGTCAAGAGTCGTCATGTATCGGGCTGTTCCCAGCCGGTCGATCAACTCATCTATACGTGGCATGGGGTAGGTGTCAAATTTTGTAACTTTGTTCAACTGACGAAAATCGTTACAAAATCGCCAGCTCCCATCCGGTTTAGGCACCAACACGATGGGACTAGACCAATCACTTTGGGACTCCTCTATCACCCCTAAGTTCAGCATTTTCTGTACTTCCTCCCGTATTGCCTCCCGTCGAGCCTCTGGGATCCGATAGGGTTTTAACTTCACCCTTTCACCGGGCGGGGTAATGATGTCATGCTCTACCCCAGATGTTTGTCCCGGCAGCTCAGAGAATACCTCCTTGTTGCGAAGCACAAACTCCTTAACCTCCTGTTGTTGGGGTTGTGACAAGGTGGCTGCTATTCCAACCTCAGGAATCACGCAACCAGTTTGAGCTGGTGACCAAGTGTCTGCGACTAGGGACTCTCTATCCCTCCAGGCTTTCAACAGATTAACGTGATAGATCTGTTCGGGCTTTCGCCTTCCTGGTTGTCTGACCTTGTAATTCACTTCGCTCACTTTTTCCATTATCTCGTAGGGGCCTTGCCATTTGGCAAGGAATTTACTTTCAACCGTAGGGACAAGTACCAATATCCTATCCCCCGGGGAAAAGGTACGGGTCTTGGCTCCACGGTTGTACACTCTCTGCTGTGCCAACTGCGCTTGGGCCAAATGTTCCTTCACGATGGGCATTACCTGTGCAATTCGATCTTGCATCAGGGCGACATGCTCAATCACACTCCTGTGGGGAGAACTCTCACTTTCCCAAGTTTCCTTGGCAATATCCAACAGCCCTCTTGGGTGTCTCCCATACAGTAACTCAAAGGGGGAGAATCCCGTAGAGGATTGGGGCACCTCCCTAATAGCAAACATCAAATAAGGAAGTAAACAGTCCCAATCCTTTCCATCTCTATCCACCACTTTCTTCAACATTTGTTTTAGGGTTTTGTTGAATCTTTCAACCAGCCCATCGGTTTGGGGGTGATACACAGACGTACGCAATTGCGTCACTTTGAACAATTTACACAGCTCTTTCATAACCCGGGACATAAAGGGTGTACCTTGGTCCGTAAGCAGTTCTTTACAAATACCCACCCGGCTAAAAACAAGAGATAGCTCTTTGGCTATGGTTTTGGCTGAGGTATTTCGGAGAGGGATCGCTTCTGGATAACGGGTGGCATAGTCCATTATAACTAATATGTACTGGTGCCCCCTAGCGGACTTGATTATAGGACCTACCAAATCCATGGCGATCCTCTCAAACGGGACCTCAATGATGGGTAGAGGGACCAGCGGGCTACGGAAATGTGGCATCGGGGCCAACCTCTGACACACAGGGCAGGAGGAACAATAATTTTCTACGTCCTTCATCACCCCCGGCCAATAGAATCTCTGTAATACCCTCTCTCGGGTTTTCTCTGTCCCCAGATGACCTCCAAGAATGTGCCCATGGGCCAACTCCAACACCAACTTCCTGTAAGGTTTGGGCACCACAAGCTGCTCAACGGTTTCTTCTGCCCTTTTTGCCACCCGATACAGTAGGTCCTTCTCTACGCTGACTGAAGTATGGGTAAGTGCAGGTATTATCTGGGTTCACTAACTCACCATCTATTTTCACTACGTTTTCCCGTGCCTTTATTAGGGCGGGGTCTTTCAACTGTTCTGTGGCAAAGTTTTCCCTGTGAACCTCAAGATCAGAAAACTCCACAGACGGTAGGTTTTCGTCTGAGGAGGTGGGCTCCTCTCCAGTTTCTTGAGTCTCCCCTGCCAATACTGATAAGGGAAATTCCGGAGAGTCCTCACCACTCTCAGGGGAGTTCTGGCTATCACATTCCTGGTACATAGGGGCACCAGTGAGGGGCTCAGGATCATCCCACAGTTCCCAGAACTTCGGAAAATCCCTTCCCACAATGGCGTCATGCGGTAACTGAGATACTAAGCCCACTGGATGAGAGAGGGTACCTTTGGGGGTCTCGAAACACACTGTAGTCACTGGATACTCTCGGGTGTCCCCATGCACACAAATAACAGCTACCTTGCTATTCCCAGAGACCTCTGTTTTAACTAACTCAGCCTTTATCAGGGTCACAAGGCTACCTGAATCCAGCAATACCACAACATTTCTACCATTAACACACATTTTGCATAAATGTTTCTCAGTTCCTCGAATGGCAGTGCATGCGACTGTCGCACACAGCGACTGACGTCTGCCCGTCAGAAAGTCACACTGCATGGGTTCCTCCACAACCGGGCAATTGGCTGCAATATGTCCCGCTTGACGGCAGCGGTAGCAAACGATCCTTCTTGCCGCCTCTTGAGCCGCTGATTTCCCAGGCTGTTCTCGCCAAACTTGGGGTAGAGCTCCCACCCTCTCACTCTCTCCACCCTCACCCCTTGGAATCCTCTTATCCGCCCCTGGGGATGGTCTGGTCTTAGGGTGGAAAGTCCGAGTGTCTCTGGAAGAGGCCGTCAGGTTCTCTGTAGCCAAGTATTTCTCCACACGATCCACAAGACCATCGGCCGTCTCTGGGTCTCCATGGCTTACCCACTTTTGGATGGCAGTAGGAAGAGCTCTCAAAAACCGATCCATTACAACACGTTCCACAATCTTTGGTGCGGACAAAGTCTCTGGCTGTAGCCACTTTCTGCTCAGGTGAATGAGATCATACATTTGAGACCTGGGGGGTTTTCCAAGCTGGAAAGTCCAGTTATGCACACGCTGAGCCCGGACAGCCTGGGTGACACCCAGCCTTGCCAATATTTCAGCTTTTAGCATCACATAGTCTTTTGCTTGGTTAGGCTCTAGGTCATAGTAAGCTTTCTGCGATTCACCAGTTAACAGAGGAGCCACCAGTCCAGCCCACTGCTCCTCAGGCCACTTTTCTCTTTCAGCGGTCCTTTCAAATGTGGTCAAAAATACCTCTGGATCATCCTCTCCAGTCATTTTTGTCAATAAACGACTCACCCCAAAGGACGCGGTATTAGTGGGACGGCTTTCCTCACTGGTCTGCGGACGTTGCTGCATTACTGCTTCCATCTGTTGTTGTAGTCTCTGCTCTTGCTTCTGCAACAGGTCTATGAAGCGGGCCTCAGATTGCTGCTGGGCTCGTTGCTGAGCCTCCAGACTCTGTTGCAAAGTTGCGTTTGTCTGCTGCTGGGCTGCAAGGCTCCTTTGCAAACCTGCATTTGTCTGCTGTTGATTGGCATTTGCTAGAGCCAGCTGCTTCAGTATCTCCTCCATGCTGGCTTAAAAAAAACTGCCACTGGTTCTCCACCAACTGTGAGGGGGTTAGCTCGGCAGCGGGTGTGTGTGACCCCCGGGATGGGCTCCCCACACAAAACAGGCCCAGCAAACGGAGGTTGTGGTTTTCAAAATCAAAAAAGGTGCGGTTTATTTTCTATTTACAGTGACAAAACACAGCAAAGCAAAAGAAACATAACCAAAATAAATCCTGGTCAAGTTGACCTCTGACTAAACATACAGGTTTCCTAACTAACAACTGGGATCAGCCTAGTGCTGTCCTAGTCCCTAAGTCCCTGGTTTAGTAAAAGTCCAAACAAATAGCCACACAGGCTTTGCCTCACCGCACAGGGGTTCACTCTCCCTAGACAGTCCACACAGGTCTGGTTCCAGGCATGAGCTAACATCTAATGAAGCTGGGAGTTCTTATAGAGGCCTAAATGAGCTGACAAGGTTCAGCTGGTCTCCTCATCTCTGTCTGCACGACGCCCCACACTCTCCCTAGAGATATGAGTCATCCATGAGCCCACTAGCCTTATACAACTCTCCACCTAGTTGTATAAGTCGGCGTAAAGCCTGAATCTGGGCGAAATATATCTACCCCCCTGGATGCAACCAGGTGACTTTACCTTCCTGCTGTCACAGTAGGCAGAGTGTCAGTGTCATATTCTTTGCTAAACCTTGTTTGTAGGGACAGACAAGGATAGGCAGGGAGAGTGTCAGTGTCATATTCTTTGCTAAACCTTGTGTGCTGAACCATATTGCTAAACCTTGTGTGTAGGGACAGACAAGGATAGGTAGGCAGAGTGTCAGTGTCATATTCTTTGCTAAACCTTGTTTGTAGGGACAGACAAGGATAGGCAGGGAGAGTGTCAGTGTCATTTTCTTTGCTAAACCTAGTGTGCTTAACCATATTGCTAAACCTTGTGTGTAGGGACAGACAAGGATCGACAGGGAGAGTGTCAGTGTCATATTCTTTGCTAAACCTTGTGTGCTGAACCATATTGCTAAACCTTGTGTGTAGGGACAGACAAGGATAGGTAGGCAGAGTGTCAGTGTCATATTCTTTGCTAAACCTTGTTTGTAGGGACAGACAAGGATAGGCAGGGAGAGTGTCAGTGTCATATTCTTTGCTAAACCTTGTGTGCTGAACCATATTGCTAAACCTTGTGTGTAGGGACAGACAAGGATAGGTAGGCAGAGTGTCAGTGTCATATTCTTTGCTAAACCTTGTTTGTAGGGACAGACAAGGATAGGCAGGGAGAGTGTCAGTGTCATATTCTTTGCTAAACCTAGTGTGCTTAACCATATTGCTAAACCTTGTGTGTAGGGACAGACAAGGATCGGCAGGGAGAGTGTCAGTGTCATATTCTTTGCTAAACCTTGTGTGCTGAACCATATTGCTAAACCTTGTGTGTAGGGACAGACAAGGATAGGTAGGCAGAGTGTCAGTGTCATATTCTTTGCTAAACCTTGTTTGTAGGGACAGACAAGGATAGGCAGGGAGAGTGTCAGTGTCATATTCTTTGCTAAACCTAGTGTGCTTAACCATATTGCTAAACCTTGTGTGTAGGGACAGACAAGGATCGGCAGGGAGAGTGTCAGTGTCATATTCTTTGCTAAACCTTGTGTGCTGAACCATATTGCTAAACCTTGTGTGTAGGGACAGACAAGGATAGGTAGGCAGAGTGTCAGTGTCATATTCTTTGCTAAACCTAGTGTGCTTAACCATATTGCTAAACCTTGTGTGTAGGGACAGACAAGGATTGGCAGGGAGAGTGTCAGTGTCATATTCTTTGCTAAACCTTGTGTGCTGAACCATATTGCTAAACCTTGTGTGTAGGGACAGGCAAGGATAGGTAGGCAGAGTGTCAGTGTCATATTCTTTGCTAAACCTTGTTTGTAGGGACAGACAAGGATAGGCAGGGAGAGTGTCAGTGTCATATTCTTTGCTAAACCTAGTGTGCTTAACCATATTGCTAAACCTTGTGTGTAGGGACAGACAAGGATAGGTAGGCAGAGTGTCAGTGTCATATTCTTTGCTAAACCTTGTTTGTAGGGACAGACAAGGATAGGCAGGGAGAGTGTCAGTGTCATATTCTTTGCTAAACCTTGTGTGCTGAACCATATTGCTAAACCTTGTGTGTAGGGACAGACAAGGATAGGTAGGCAGAGTGTCAGTGTCATATTCTTTGCTAAACCTTGTTTGTAGGGACAGACAAGGATAGGCAGGGAGAGTGTCAGTGTCATATTCTTTGCTAAACCTAGTGTGCTTAACCATATTGCTAAACCTTGTGTGTAGGGACAGAAAGGATCGACAGGGAGAGTGTCAGTGTCATATTCTTTGCTAAACCTTGTGTGCTGAACCATATTGCTAAACCTTGTGTGTAGGGACAGACAAGGATAGGTAGGCAGAGTGTCAGTGTCATATTCTTTGCTAAACCTTGTTTGTAGGGACAGACAAGGATAGGCAGGGAGAGTGTCAGTGTCATATTCTTTGCTAAACCTAGTGTGCTTAACCATATTGCTAAACCTTGTGTGTAGGGACAGACAAGGATCGGCAGGGAGAGTGTCAGTGTCATATTCTTTGCTAAACCTTGTGTGCTGAAGCATATTGCTAAACCTTGTGTGTAGGGACAGACAAGGATAGGTAGGCAGAGTGTCAGTGTCATATTCTTTGCTAAACCTTGTTTGTAGGGACAGACAAGGATAGGCAGGGAGAGTGTCAGTGTCATATTCTTTGCTAAACCTAGTGTGCTTAACCATATTGCTAAACCTTGTGTGTAGGGACAGTCAAGGATCGGCAGGGAGAGTGTCAGTGTCATATTCTTTGCTAAACCTTGTGTGCTGAACCATATTGCTAAACCTTGTGTGTAGGGACAGACAAGGATAGGTAGGCAGAGTGCCCGTGTCATATTCTTTGCTAAACCTTGTTTGTAGGGACAGACAAGGATAGGCAGGGAGAGTGTCAGTGTCATATTCTTTGCTAAACCTTGTGTGCTGAACCATATTGCTAAACCTTGTGTGTAGGGACAGACAAGGATAGGTAGGCAGAGTGTCAGTGTCATATTCTTTGCTAAACCTTGTTTGTAGGGACAGACAAGGATAGGCAGGGAGAGTGTCAGTGTCATATTCTTTGCTAAACCTAGTGTGCTTAACCATATTGCTAAACCTTGTGTGTAGGGACAGACAAGGATAGGCAGTCGACAGTGTCAGTGTCCTATTCTTTGCTAAACCTTGTGTGCAGGGAGAGAGAAGGATAGGCAGGGGACAGTGTCAGTGTCATTGTTGCTAAGCCTCCTGCACAGTATACACCTGAAGCTACCCCTTATTGCTGGTTTTCCCATCTCCCTGCAGGCCATTAGAATGTCTGGAAGGCAAACAAGGAGAGGCAGACAGTCAGGAGCCAATACAAGAGGGCAAGCAGGCTCTGTGTCTGGGGGCAACAGTGCTGGTCGTGGACGCGGTGCATTGTCATCAGCACATGGCCATGGGACACGCTTGTCCTTCTTTTCGGCAGCTGGACATGTTGAGCCACATCATGCCGAAGACTTGGTAGAGTGGATGACCAAGCCCTCCTCATCCTCCTCATCCTCTCTCACCCAGGCTCAGGGTACTGGCAAAGCAACTGCCAAAGCGTCCTCTTCCCTGGTATCAATGTCATCATCAGTCACTCCTTCCCTAGACCCACCATGTCCTCCTCCTGAGGAGTCCCCCGAACTGTTTGAGCACAGTGTTGGGTACATGCTCCAGGAGGATGCCCAGCGTTTCGAAGGGTCTGATGATGATACCCAGCTAGAGGAAGGCAGTAGCGTGAGAGCAGAGAGAGGGGATACTCAAGAAGGACACCAATCTGGCAGTCATGTTCCAGCAGCTGCAGCATACTGCCAGATTGGCTCCAGTGATGAGGAGGGAGGGGATGATGAGGTCACTGCCTCCACGTGGGTGCCTAATAGGAGAGAGGAGGAGGAGGAGGATGAGGAGGAGGCACATCTCCAACGAGGCAGGATGCCCTTGGGTGGCCAGCGTAAGGGCAGCACACCGACGGAATCACACCGCAGAGCTCCACCTGTGCAGGGCGCTGCCTATGCCCGTTATTCAAAAAGTTCTTTGGTGTGGGCCTTTTTTGAGGCGAGTGCATCAGATCGCACAGCTGCTGTTTGCAACATATGTCTCAAGCGTATATCGCGTGGCCAAAACATCAGCCGCTTGGGCACCACATGCTTGACCAGACATATGTTGACCTGCCATGCAGCTCGTTGGCAAGCCTACCTTAAAGACCCACACCAAAGAACAAAGCGTACCTCTCCTTGCACCGCATCAGCTGGGATCTCCAACCCCACTATACCTTCAGTCCTCTCTGAAACCTGCACTGAGAGGAATGAAGGTGTAGATTTAGGTGTGTCACAGCCAAGTACTTGCGGCCACTCTGCTAGCAGTACACCGACGTCCGATTCTAGCAGGCAAATTTCCCTGCCCCAGCTGCTGGACCGTCGAAAGAAGTTCACTCCCAGCCATCCACATGCCCAGCGGTTGAATGCTAGCTTGGCTAAATTGCTAGCGCTTCAACTGCTGCCTTTTTAGTTGGTAGACTCGGCCCCCTTCCGTGAGTTTGTGCAATGTGCGGTTCCTCAGTGGCAGGTTCCCAAACGCCACTTTTTCGAACGGAAGGCGATTCCGGCTCTCTACCGGCATGTGGAAGGCAATGTCTTGGCCTCGCTGGACAGGGCGGTCAGCGGTAAGGTGCATATTACCGCTGACTCATGGTCCAGCAGGCATGGACAGGGACGTTACCTTTCTTTCACGGCCCATTGGGTCACTCTTTTGGCAGCTGGGAAGGATGCAGGACAAGGTGCAGTAGTGTTGGAGGTTGTTCCACCGCCACGCCTCCAAAATGCTACTACTGGTTGTGACACACCTCTGTCCTCCACCCCCTCCTCTTCTTCTTCCTCCGTGGCCTCTTCCTGTGCTTTGTCCTCGGAACCAGCGGTGCTCCGTAGGCGTTCAAGGGGCTACGCAAGTACGCAGGCAAAAAGATGCCATGCCGTGCTTGCGCTGGTGTGTTTGGGGGACAGGAGCCACACTGGGGCAGAGGTTCTGTCTGCTCTGCAGGGGCAGGCCGAGAGGTGGTTGACGCCACGCCAGCTTAAGCCAGGAATGGTAGTTTGCGACAATGGCACCAACCTCCTCTCCGCTCTCCGACAGGGACAACTGACCCATGTGCCCTGTGTGGCTCACGTCCTTAACCTGGTGGTGCAGCGGTTCTTGGGCAGGTACCCGGGCTTACAGGATGTCCTGAGGCAGGCCAGGAAAGTCTGTGTGCATTTCCGCAGATCTTATAATGCCAGTGCTCGCCTGGCTGAGCTGCAAAAGGAGTTGAACCTGCCCAAGAACCGCCTTATATGTGACATGCCCACCAGGTGGAACTCAACGTTGGCCATGCTGCAGCGGCTGCACACGCAGCAGAGGGCCATCAATGAGTACCTGTGCGACTACGGCACCAGGACAGGGTCAGGGGAGCTTGGGTTTTTTTCACCACGCCAGTGGGGCATGATCAGGGATGCATGCACTGTCCTGGCACCATTTGAGGAGGCCACGAGGATGGTGAGCAGTGACAGTGCATGCATCAGTGACACTGTACCTCTTGTCCACCTGTTGGAACATACGCTGCGTGGAATAATGGACAGGGCACTTGAGGCAGAACAAAGGCAGGAAGAGGAGGACTTCCTTGCCTCTCAAGGCCCCCTTTACTCAGACAGTGTTCCTTCTGTCCCACCCATCGCACAGGAAGAAGAGGAGGAGGAGGAGGAGGAGGATTGTGTCAGCATGGAGGTGGAGCCTGGCACTCAGCATCATCAGCAGCAGTCTTTTAGGGATGATTTACAGTCCCAAGAAACTAGTGGACTTGTACGTGGCTGGGAGGAGGTGGCTGCGGATCATGTCGTTCTTAGTGACCCAGAGGACTCCGGATTGAATGCCTCAGCTAACCTACGCTGCATGGCCTCCCTGATCCTGCAAAGTCTGCGGAAGGATCCTCATATTCTTCGGATCAAGGAGAGGGACCATTACTGGCTGGCCACTCTCCTTGATCCACGGTACAAGGGTAAGGTTGCGGACCTTATCTTACCGTCGCAGAGGGAGCAGAGGATGAGACAACTCCGGGAGGCCTTGCAGAAAGGTCTGTGCAACGCGTTCCCAGAGACTGGGAGGTTACAAACTCCTGGTCTTGCACAACGAGTTGCTGAGGCTTCGGTCAGTCAAAGAAGGAGCGGTGGGGAAGGTGGCCGTCTGACCGAAGCGTTCAGACAATTCTTTAGTCCGCAGCCCCAAGGTATGATCGGTTCCAGCAACCATCGCCAGCGTCTGATATACATGGTGCAGGAATACCTAGGGGCAAGGTCAGACTTGGACACCTTCCCCACCGAAAATCCTCTGGCTTACTGGGTCTTGAGGATGGATCACTGGCCAGAGCTTGCACAGTATGCAATTGAGCTACTGGCCTGTCCTGCATCCAGCGTTCTTTCAGAACGCACATTCAGTGCTGCTGGAGGATTTGTCACGGATCACAGGGTGCGCCTGTCCACCGACTCGGTTGATCGACTGACTTTCATCAAGATGAACCAGTCTTGGATCACCACCAGCTACCACACACCAGATGCTGATATAACAGACTAATTTATTTTCAAATGTCACATCCCTTCAAGACTGATGCTGATGCTGAGAGTTTGTCCTGTTATGTTGACTGACTATCCTCCTCCTCCTCAATGATCCGATTGACGATGATAGCTTGGAAGAACATTTTTGTTTCTGGGTGCCGCCACCAGTGGCTAAGGCCCAATTTTTCAGCCCCTATTTAACAGGGGTGTGTTATTACAATTTTTTATGCAATGCTTTGCAGCAGGGCTCATTCCTGCACTCCAACTAGAGTATCTGGGAGTGGTTGCAGTGTCGTGGCACCAGCACCAGTGGCTAAGGCCCAATTTTTCAGCCCCTGTTTAACAGGGGCGTGTAATTACAATTTTTGATGCAATACTTTGCAACATGGCTCATTGCTGTGCTCCAAGTACAGTATCTGTGAGGGGTTGCAGTGTTGTGGCACCAGTGCCTAAGGCTCAATTTTTCTGCCCCTGTTTAACAGGGGCATGTAATTACAATTCTTGATCTAATAATTCACAGCAGGGCCCATTCCTGCGCCCACCAAGACTAACTGTGAGGCCTTACAGTGTTGTGTCAACACCACCACCACCAAAAGCCCAATTTTTCAGCCCCTGTTCAACAGGGGCATGCAATTACAATTCTTGATCTAATAATTCACAGCAGGGCCCATTCATGCGCCCACCAAGAGTAACTGTGAGGGCTCACAGTGTTGTGGCAACACCAACATGTAAGGGGCAAATTTCAGCTGAGTATATACGGCAGGCCCCTACTTTCAAACATCCAACTTACAAACGACTCCTCCTTGCAAACGGAAGGATACAACAGGAAGTGAGAGGAAATCTACCCCTAGGAAGGCAAATTCTCTCCTGTAAGAGTTAATATGGGAAAAAAGTGTCTCCTCTACACTGATTTTTTATCACCAATTCTTGTTTCAATAAAAACCCTAAATTTTCAAAAAACATTTGTCATTAGGACGGAAAGTGAGGTGAACTGTTCTGAACAGGTGCACACTGCACAGACAGCAAAACAAATGTTACAGGGGTGATAACCCTTCCCAATGTTTTCCAAAAAGCTTAACCACTTAACGACCGCCCACCGCCGATTTACGTCGGCAGAATGGCACCGACAGGCACAATCACGTAGATCTACGTGATCGCCTTTGTGCAGTTGGGGGGTCCATCCGGACCCCCCTTCACTGCAGCGAGCGGCCGTTAAGTGTTCGGGAGCGATCAGGCATGAGGGGGCGACCGCTCGATTCCGCCCCCACCTCGCGATCGCTCCCGGCCAATGAAAATGCTTCCTCCGCCATGTGATGTAAACAGAGGCTGGAGGAAGTGATGTCATCTCCCTCGCCGCGGTCTTTTCATTCCCGGCGCCGAGGAGAGAAGACAGAGGTTAGTGCTCCAACAGTCCACTGACACGTAGGTACACATAGGCACACAAATCATCCCCCAGTCACCCCCAGATCACCCCCCAGGTCACCCCAAAGCCCCCAATCACAGTGTCACTGATTGCAGTGATCATTTATTTTACTGATCACTGCATTTAGTGTCATCTGTGATTGTAAAAAGTTGCAGGGCAGTTAGGATTAGGCCCCTTTAGGTCCAGGGTAGCCCCCTAACCCCCCTAATAAAGGTTTAACCCCTTGATCACCCCCCAGGTAACCCTTTCACCCCCTAACTTCAGCGTCACTAAGCGATTGTTTTTCCGATCGCTGTATTCGTGTCGCTGGTGTTTTAGATAGGCAGTTATTTTTTTTTAGGTTCGCCGCAGGTTTTTATTAGTGTCAGGTACCCCCATATATTATTTTAACCCCCTGATTGCCCCTAGAGTTAACCCTTTCACCAGTGATCGCCGTATAAGCGTCACTGGTGTCACTGGTTAGCCAGTAAGTTATTTAGTTATTTAGGTTACCCGTCAGGTTTTTATATAGCGTCGGGTACCCCCATATTTAACCTAATAAAGGTTTTAACCCCCTGATTGCCCCTAGTTAACCCTTTCACCAGTGATCACCATATAAAGGTTACGGGTGACGCTGGTTGATTAGTTTGCTTTTTATAGCATCAGGGCACCCGCCGTATATAACCCAATAAAGGTTTAACCCCCCTGATCGCCCGGCGGGTGAGATCAATTAGGTTTTAGCGCCAGAGAGGGCCTGCGTCGCCCCAGGCAGTGTTAGGTTAGTGCCAGTAACGCTAACACCCACGCGCAAAGCATACACCCCCCTTAGTGGTATAGTATCTGATCAGATCTATACTAGCATCCCCAGCGGTTTAGGGTTCCCAAAAACGCAGTGTTAGCGGGATCAGCCCAGATACCTGCTAGCGCCTGCGTTTAGCCCCTCCGCCCAGCCCAGCCCAGCCCACCCAAGTGCAGTATCGATCGATCACTGTCACTTACCAAACACAACACACATAACTGCAGCGTTCGCAGAGACAGGCCTGATCCCTGCGATCGCTAACAGTTTTTTTGTAGCGTTTGATATATTTGCTGACGACAGTCAGGTGCTTTTTTTCCTGTGAATCTTACTAGTGTACCCCTAAATTTAGAGCCCAAAATGGCAAGACGAAGGTACACTAGTAAAGAGGCCTACGAGATTCTGAGCATGACAGATAGTGAAGAGGAGGTCACGTATCTGTCAGATTCAGGCTCAGAATATCTTCCCGTAGAAGACAGTGACGTCAGCGGCCCCACGTCAGATAGCTCTGACGACGAAGTTGAGGTCCCTGCTAAGGTCAGGCGTACCCGATCCCGATCTTCTGAGGTTGTTGAGGAGCAAGAACCGCAGGTCTCTCGTATCATGGAGCAGAGTAGTACTAGCGCCGCTATTCCTTCTGGTGAACTGGCAAGCACCAGCGGCCTAGTACAGCCTGGACGTACATCCAGCACTGCAGTAACACTTGGTGACGTGGCGAGTCCCATAAGTGCAGTTCAAGCTGGCGAGGTGGCAAGCACAAGTAGTGTCCTGCTGCCACCAAGAAGACAAAGGCAGGCCCGTCGTGCCCATACTGCCCTTCCTGCAGAATTCGCCTATCCTGATTGGGTCCCCACCACTTCTGCAGAACCCGTACTTCCCCCATTCACTGCCCAACCCGGTATTCAGGTGGAAACAGCTGATTTTATTCCAATTGATTTTTATTCGCTGTTTTTCACGGAAGATCTCTATAGATCTATTGTGGACCAGAGTAATTTATATGCTGGTCAATTTATCGCCGCTAACCCCCAGTTGCCTAAAATTGCCAGAAATTGGAAACCAATTACGGTTTCCGAATTTAAGACCTTTCTGGGCCTTTCCCTCAACATGGGCACACATAAATTTCCGTCATTGCGTGCTTATTGGTCCACGCACCCAATTGACCACATGCCCGTGTTCTCTGCCTCCATGTCCAGGGCACGATACGAGCAGATTTTGCGGTTCATGCACTTCAACGACAATGAACTTTGTCGTCCACGTGGGGACCCTGAATACGACCGGCTCTATAAAATTCGGCCCCTCATAAACCACTTCAACGAACGTTTTGCAGCCTTGTTTACTCCCGATCAAGTTGTCTGCGTTGATGAGTCCCTGATTAAATTTTCTGGCCGCTTGTCTTTCAAGCAGTACCTTCCCAGCAAGCGTGCCAGATACGGGGTCAAGCTCTACAAGTTCTGTGACAGGGCAACAGGCTATGTAGTGAACTTTACGGTTTATGAGGGAAAAGATAGTCAGATTGAGTCGGTCAACTGCCCGGATTACATAGGGAGCGCTGGCAAGATAGTGTGGAACTTGGTGTCACCCTTATTCGGAAAGGGGTACCACTTGTATGTGGACAATTATTACACGAGCGTGCCACTGTTTAGTCACTTGTTTGATCATCAGATTGGAGCATGTGGCACCGTGCGACCTAATCGCCGGGGCTTTCCCCAGCGGCTTGTAGATGCCCGTCTTAGGCTGGGGGAGAGAGCCTGCTTGAAGTGTAATAACTTGCTCGCTATGAAGTGGAGGGACAATAAGAATGTTTTCCTTCTTACCTCCCTTCATGCAGACACGACAGTCCAAATTCGTACGGCGACTGGTGTTGTGGAGAAACCCCTCTGTGTCCACGAATATAACCAAAATATGGGAGGGGTGGACCTCAACGACCAGATGATGGCGCCGTATCTAATTGACCGTAAGGCGAGACGCTGGTACAAAAAAGTGTCTCTATCATTATTCCAATTGGCTTTGCTGAACGCTCATGTGCTATACAGAGCTTCAGGCGGGACGTTATCTCTTCTAAAATTCCAGAATGAGATAGTCACAGAACTCCTGTATCCAGGCGGTTCTGCACCTCACCATCCCCAACCAAATGCAGTAAGCCGGCTGCATGAGAGGCATTATACGCATCTCCTCCCGAGTACCCCTACCCAAAGCCACCCCCAAAAAAGATGTCGTGTCTGTAGCAAGCGCGGATTTAGGCGTGACACCCGTAGTTTTTGTCCACTCTGTCCTGACAAGCCTGGTCTTTGCCAAGGTGAATGTTTTGAACGCTACCACTCAAAAGTGAAGTTTTAGCGTAGGGTACAGCATTTCACAGACAAGGACACACTTACACAGGGTCTCCCAAGATGCCATTACATTTTGAGAGACCCGAACCATTACAGTTGTAAAGTTACAAAAAAAAGTGTAAAAAAGAAAAAAAAAAAACGTAAAAAACAAAACACAAAAAAAATATAAAATAAAAAAACCAAAAATAGTTGTCGTTTTATTGTTCTCTCTCTCTCTCTATTTTCTCTCTATTGTTCTGCTCTTTTTTACTGTATTCTATTCTGCAATGTTTTATCATGCTTGCTTTTCAGGTATGTAATTTTTTGTTTTCAGGTGCGCCATTCAACTGCAGCGCGGAATTATTTATCTTGACAGCAACAGCGTTTGCTCCCACGATACATAAAGCCGTGACTCCAGTGCTGTAGGAGGTGATTTCACCACCACAGTTAAAAAAAAGAGCATATATGCCGAAGCATGGGGGCAGCAGGGGCGGAGGAGCGATTTTGCTCCTAATGCCGCGTACATACGGTCGAAATTCCGACGGAGGCCTGCCCGTGGAAAATTCCGACCGTGTGTACGCGGCATAACTTTTTTGCGGGAGGATGCCCCCATGCTTCGGCATATATATATTTTAGGCACAGGTTGCGTTAAAACATTTTTTTATTTTTTACTAGGTTTTGTTTTGGTATTTGCTTTGCAGGTATGGCATCACTGTTGTACTGTAATGTTACTTTGTTTTAATGTTAACCACCATTTGCTTAGCAGGTACGCCATTCAGTTGCAGCGCGGATCTATTTATCTTGACAGCAACAGCGTTTGCTCCCACGATACATAAAGCCGTGACTCCAACGCTGTAGGAGGTGATTTCACCACCACAGTTAAAAAAAAGAGCATATATGCCGAAGCATGGGGGCAGCAGGGGCGGAGGAGCGATTTTGCTCCTAATGCCGCGTATATACGGTCGAAATTCCAACGGAGGCTTGCCCGTGGAAAAGTCAGACCGTGTGTACGCGGCATAACCTTTTATGCCGCGTACATACGGTCGAAATTCCGACGAAGGCTTGACCGTGTGTACGCGGCATAACTTTTTTGCGGGAGGATGCCCCCATGCTTCGGCATATATGCCCATCATTAGAAGTGGGTGGATGAAGGGAGGTATTCTAATGGTGGGCATACCCACCAATCAATCTCTTTTTTTCGTACAGCCAATAGGCTGTATGAAAAAAAAGATTACAATACATGTCCAACAAGGACCAGCAACGTACTGGTATGTTGCTGGACTTTGAATGCTTATACCAGAATGATGCCTGCGGGTTTAGGTATCATCTTGGTATCATTCTTTTCAGCCAGCAGCCGGCTTTCATGTAAAAGCAATTCTAGCAGATAATTAGCCTCTAGACTGCTTTTACAAGCAGTGGGAGGGAATGTCCCCCCCCCCGGATATAAAAAGCGCCATTGGGAAATTGGGAAAGCATTTTATCACACCGATCTTGGTGTGGTCAGATGCTTTGAGGGCAGAGGAAAGATCTAGAGTCTAACCCCCCAATTTTTTTTAAAAAAAGAGTACCTGTCACTACTTATTGCTATCATAGGGGATATTTACATTCCCTGAGATAACGATAAAAATGGTAAAAAAATAAAATATGGAAGGCACAGTTTAAAAATAAAATAAAAAAGCCAAATAAATAATAAAAAAAAAAAAAAAAAAAAAAAAAGCACCGCTGTCCCCCCCCTGCTCTTGCGCAAAGGCGAACGCAAGCGTCGGTCTAGCGTCATATGTAAACAGCAATTGCATCATGCATGTGAGGTATCACCGCGAAGGTCAGATCGAGGGCAGTCATTTTAGCAGTAGACCTCCTCTGTAAATCTAACGTGGTAACCTGTAAAGGCTTTTAAATGCTTTTAAAAATGAATGTAGTTTGTCGCCGCTGCGCGTTTGTGCGCAATTTTAAAGCATGTCGTGTTTGGTATCCATGTACTCGGCCTATGATCATCTTTTTTATTTCATCAAACATTTGGGCAATATAGTGTTTTTTAGTGCATTAAAAATAAAAAAAGTGTGTTTTTCCCCCAAAAAATGCGTTTGAAAAATCGCTGCGCAAATACTGTGTGGAAAAAAAATGCAACACCCACTATTTTAATCTGTAGGGCCTTTGCTTTAAAACAAAATATAATGTTTGGGGGTTCAACATAATTTTCTTGCAAAAAAAATTTTTTTTTCATGTAAACAAAAAGTGTCAGAAAGGGCTTTGTCTTCAAGTGGTTAGAAGAGTGGATGATGTGTGACATAAGCTTCCTAATGTTGTGCATAAAATGCCAGGACAGTTCAAAACCCCCCCAAATGACCCCATTTTGTAAAGTAGACACCTCAAGCTATTTGCTGAGAGGCATGTTGAGCCCATTGAATATTTTTTTTTTGTCCCAAGTGATTGAATAATGACCAAAAAAAAAAAAATGTACAAAAAGTTGTCACTAAATTATATATTGCTCAAACATGCCATGGGCATATGTGGAATTACACCCCAAAATACATTCTGTTGCTTCTCCTGAGTACGGGGATACCACATGTGTGGGACTTTTTGGGAGCCTAGTCGCGTACGGGACCCCAAAAACCAAGCACCGCCTTCAGGATTTCTATGGGTGTAAATTTTTGATTTCACTCCTCACTGCCTATCACAGTTTCGGAGGCCATGGAATGCCCAGATGGCACAAAACCCCCCCAAATGACCCCATTTTGGAAAGTAGACACCCCAAGCTATTTGCTGAGAGGTATGTTGAGTATTTTGCAGATTTCGCTTTTTGTCACAAAGTTTTGAAAATGTAAAAAAAGAAAAAAAAAAAGAAAAAAAAATGTCTTTCTTAATTTTCAAAAACAAATGAGAGCTGTAAAATACTCACCATGCCTCTCAGCAAATAGCTTGGGGTGTCTACTTTCCAAAATGGGGTCATTTGTGGGGGTTTTGGGCTATTTTGACATTTTATGGCCTTCAAAACTGTGATAGGTAGTGAGGAGTGAAATCAAAAATTTATGCCCTTAGAAACCTTGAAGGCGGTGCTTGGTTTTTGGGGTCCCGTACGCGGCTAGGCTCCCAAAAAGTCCCACACATATGATATCCCCGTACTCAGGAGAAGCAGCAGAATGTATTTTGGGGTGTAATTTCACATATAACCATGGCATGTGTGAGCAATATATCATTTAGTGACAACTTTTTGTACATTTTTTTTTTCTTTTTGTCATTATTCAATCATTTGGGACAAAAAAAAAATATTCAATGGGCTCAACATGCCTCTCAGCAAATAGCTTGGGGTGTCTACTTTCCAAAATGGGGTCATTTGGGGGGGTTTTGTGCCATCTTGGCATTTTATGGCCTTCAAAACTGTGATAGGTAGTGAGGAGCGAAATCAAAAATTTATGCCCTTAGAAACCTTGAAGGCGGTGCTTGGTTTTTGGGGTCCCGTACGCGGCTAGGCTCCCAAAAAGTCCCACACATGTGGTATCCCCGTACTCAGGAGAAGCAGCAGAATGTATTTTGGGGTGTAATTTCACATATGCCCATGGCATGTGTGAGCAATATATCATTTAGTGACAACTTTGTGCAAAAAAAAAAAAGTTTGTCATATTCCCGCAACCTGTGGCAAAATATAAAATATTCCATGGACTCAACATGCCTCTCAGCAAATAGCTTGGGGTGTCTACTTTCCAAAATGGGGTAATTTGGGGGGGTTTTGTGCTATTTTGGCATTTTATGGCCTTCGAAACTGTGATAGGTAGTGAGGAGTGAAATCAAAAATTTACGCCCTTAGAAATCCTGAAGGCGGTGCTTGGTTTTTGGGGCCCTGTACGTGGCTAGGCTCCCAAAAAGTCCCACACATGTGGTATCCCCGTACTCAGGAAAAGCAGCAGAATGTATTTTGGGGTGCAATTCCACATATAACCATGGCATGTGTGAGCAATATATCATTTAGTGACAACTTTTTGTACATTTTTTTTTTTCTTTTTGTCATTATTCAATCATTTGGGACAAAAAAAAATATTCAATGGGGTCAACATGCCTCTCAGCAAATAGCTTGGGGTGTCTACTTTCCAAAATGGGGTCATTTGGGGGGGTTTTGTGCCATCTTGGCATTTTATGGCCTTCAAAACTGTGATAGGTAGTGAGGAGTGAAATCAAAAATTTATGCCCTTAGAAACCTTGAAGGCGGTGCTTGGTTTTTGGGGTCCCGTACGCGGCTAGGCTCCCAAAAAGTCCCACACATGTGGTATCCCCGTACTCAGGAGAAGCAGCAGAATGTATTTTGGGGTGTAATTTCACATATGCCCATGGCATGTGTGAGCAATATATCATTTAGTGACAACTTTGTGCAAAAAAAAAAAAAGTTTGTCATATTCCCGCAACTTGTGGCAAAATATAAAATATTCCATGGACTGAACATGCCTCTCAGTAAATAGCTTGGGGTGTCTACTTTCCAAAATGGGGTCATTTGGGGGGGTTTTGTGCTATTTTGGCATTTTATGGCCTTCGAAACTGTGATAGGTAGTGAGGAGTGAAATCAAAAATTTGCGCCCTTAGAAATCCTGAAGGCGGTGCTTGGTTTCCGGGGTCCCGTACGTGGCTAGGCTCCCAAAAAAGTCCCACACATGTGGTATCCCCGTACTCAGGAGAAGCAGCAGAATGTATTTTGGGGTGCAATTCCACATATAACCATGGCATGTGTGAGCAATATATCATTTAGTGACAACTTTTTGTAATTTTTTTTTTTTTTTTTTGTCATTATTCAATCACTTGGGACAAAAAAATAAATATTCAATGGGCTCAACATGCCTCTCAGCAATTTCCTTGGGGTGTCTACTTTCCAAAATGGGGTCATTTGGGGGGGTTTTGAACTGCCCTGGCATTTTAGCACCTCAAGAAATGAGATAGGCAGTCATAAATTTAAAGCTGTGTAAATTTCAGAAAATGTACCCTAGTTTGTAAACGCTATAACTTTTGCGCAAACCAATAAATATACGCTTATTGACATTTTTTTTACTAAAGACATGTGGCTGAATACATTTTGGCCTAAATGTATGACTAAAATTGAGTTTATTCGATTTTTCTTATAACAAAAAGTAGAAAATATCATTTTTTTTCAAAATTTTCGGTCTTTTTCTGTTTATATCGCAAAAAATAAAAATCGCAGAGGCAATCAAATACCATTAAAAGAAAGCTCTATTTGTGGGAAGAAAAGGACGCAAATTTCATTTGGGTACAACATTGCATGTCCGCACAATTTACAGTTAAAGCAGCGCAGTGCCGAATCCCAAAAACAGGCCTGGTCCTAATGGCCCGAAATGGTCCGGGGCTTAAGTGGTTAAAAATATATTTTTTGGCTGGAGCTACACTTAAACAATGTACCTGTTCAAAATTACAAACAGATTCTACATACGAACAAACCTACAGTCCCTGTCTTGTATGCACCGCCTGTATACGGCTGTTCAGAGTATATAGGGCCTTTTTTATTTTGTGTGCGGGGTTCCCCTTAATATCCATACAAGACCCAAAGGGGCTGGTAATGGGCTGGGGTAAGGGGGGGGGGGGTGTGATGGGGTAGCTATGTCATTTTTCTTAAAGATTTTCATCCATATTACCGGGACCAGACATTACATTAAAGCCGCAAGCAGTTTTAAATGGCTTTTTTTCCTTTAGAAATGTAATTTTGTGCAGGGACAGTTCTAAACACGGGAAACACGCGGCACTTCACAGGCATACTTTAGACACCCCCCAGGTACGATATTTAAAGTAATATTTGACATTTTTTTTTCACTTTATGTATCATTAAAATGACTGCTCCAGAAAAACGGCCGTTTTTAAAACTTATTTTTGCATTGATACATGTCCCCTGGTGCAGAAACCGGGTTCCCAAACCATTTTTAGGACAATAATAGTCGTTATAATTAGCACTTTAGATTTCGAACGTTCGCATCCATTGTATTTAATAGGGTTCTAAAGTTCGTGCGAACTTTCGGTCCGTTCGCGGGTTGTGGTGCGAACCGAACCCGGGGGTGTTCGGCTCATCACTACTCTTGTGAAGAGCTGCTGCTCATCTGCAAGGTGAGTGTGGGAGGTGTCTTGTTCTCTTGGTTTGGGTGGATGTGCTGGTTAGATTTTTATTTTTTTCGGGGGGGGGGGGGGTTGTTGTATGTAGTGATTGATCCTCCCCACACATTTACTTCCTGGACATACACACGCGTCACTACCTCTTTCTATGCACATTAGACTTCCTGCATTTGTACATGTTCCTGTAAATATAGTATCTACTGTGTATATATGGTCAAATCTTCTTTTTAAAGGAGCAGTTGGTGCAGAGCGCACACAAATAAGAAAAAAAAAACTTTTATTAACTAATTGCTGCAAATCTACAAAAAATACCACCAATGTAAATCCATCATCAATCACGACATGAACCATACCCTCCATTCAGAATCTGTTTGCAAAGGGCTTGGTGAAACAAACAGATATTTCCTCAGAGAAACAATAGGTAGAAATCTGTTACAGCATTTGCTAAAATCCCTGCAATGTACATTGATCTAGAAAAAAAATCAATCAGCGCAAATAGACAATAAATAAATAAGCAGCTGAACACTCAGTGCCGGTTCACACAGGGGCGGCTTCAAAGTCGCCCGACTCTGAAGCTGCCCCGTATAGTGCGACTTGCAAAACGGCTTCTGTATAGAAGTCAACGCAAGCCGCTCTGAAGTCGCCCCAAAGTAGTACAGGAACCTTTTTCTAAGTCTGAGCGACTTGAGCCGCTCCCATTAAAGCTGTTCCATTGTACAGAATGGAGCGCCACTTGTCAGGCGGCTAAGTCGCCTCACAGGTCGCCCCTGTGTGAACCGGGTCTTAGGGTCACTAAATCAAATCCCAAAAAAGTGAAATAAAGGTTAGTTAGTGCAGCGCTCTATCAATATAAATTCTTGAATAGAATTCACAATAAACTGAATAAAGGTCATATGAGAAAATTCCAGTTCTCCCATGTGTCCACTCGTGATTCACGTAATCATGCAGGTGACAGCATGCAGAGCCTCCACCAATGGTATCACCTCATAATGTGGACCCCTGTTTAGACAGATGGGTCAAATGCACCTTCCCATAAAGGGTCAATAAACTGGCAACCTTAGTGATATTAAGATATCCACCAGAGGCTGTATAGGCATACATCAAATAATCCAGATCTCATTAATGCAAATACCGGAACTTCAATCAGGCAAAGTACAGGGAATAAAATAATATTTATAGTGCTCTCTGTATGGAACTAGGTTTATTAAAAATTCAAAAATAAACTTACAAACAAGGCACTAAAACCTAGTGCCTGGTACAAAAGCATTCATGAAGGTGTAGCGGGTGTAATTCAAACTGGCAGAGACACCAGCGATGTGCAGTTCCTTGCGGTCCAGCGGGTGGCGCTGTCGTCTCGGGCTTGGGTTGAACCATTGCTGTGTGCTGTGCCTCCTTTTTGTCCTTCCCTTGGCAGCGGTATGGTGGGGCGGGGAACCCGCCGTGCTTGCTGGGAGAGGGTATAAAGGGGCCAGCCATCTTTGTCATGGGGTCGAGTCCCAGGCACCTTCAGCCTGAGGGCGGTGGTTCGTGTTGGTCCTCTGGGCGGCCTAGGCCTAGAGGACGTCCGGAGGTCGTGTTCCATCCCAGGCACCTTTAGCCTGGGGTGAGGTACTCGGATGGAGGTCTGGAGCTCAGTGCCCAACACTGAGTTCCGCGAGGGAAGGAGGTCCTAGGGAACCCAGGGATTGGGTACCCGAATCCAGAAGGCGTAATGGACCGGGGGGAGCTCCTCACTTGAAGACCGGGTGCAGCAGATTGCCAGTGACTGGTGAGCCTCCCATCGGAGACCGCCTGGAAGGAAAATCCCCCCTCGCTAGGAGACCTCAGGAAGGAAAGTGGAGAGTTCATTGTGTCTGGGCCTACTCGCATCCACACCTCCTTGTTTGTTCTGTTCTTTAAGGGAGTCTAACTGATTATGCTGTTCACTCGAGAAGAATAAAGGAGTGTTGGACTTTAATGGTGTGGGGCTCTTTTCTGGTGGACATTGTTCAAGGTAACTCCAGGTGCACAACACTGACCCGAAGGTAGAGAAAGAACTTTGCTTACACCGCACGGACACATGTGGTGAAGGCTTGGCGTGGTGACCCCGCTCTCTCCCCTCTAAGGTACCCCTAGACAAGAGAAAGACGAGCTGATGCAAAGAGGGGAGTTAGGAGGCCGCTACACGTGGGGGCTCGGGTCCAGTATAGTGTTTGTGTACTACGGAATTGAACGTGTCTGCCCGGAGGAGTTACGAGTAGGCAGGCCTTCATTGGCCGAAGTGCATCCTTGCTTGAAGTTGTGAATATGACCCAATAAAGGGAAAGGCCTGCGCAGAAGAGAGCGAGGAAAGGAGGAAGCTCAGCCATGTGAAGGACTACACGTGGGGGCTTCTATTTGCACTTCGCCATCAGGCACACCCCCACCGCTTAGTTCGTGGCGTGACTCAGAAACAGAAAAGAAGAAAATCCCGCGAACTGGAGCAAAGAGGAGGAGTCCAATACGTGTGAAGGACTACACGTGGGACGTTGGCGCAAAAACTTGGCAGTGTGCGATGGATCAGCAACAGGTCACCATGTTCGGACATACATCGTGGATTCCGGTTCACCCTTCTACCACGACACTGACTGCTGCTGCTCCGGTAACAGATACGGGGATCCGGCTAAAGCCAAGGGCCGATTCGCCCTGTACTCATGCATGGACGTTGATTTGTCCCGGCTGTTCGGGACTGGTGTGCCAACTGAAGCCATTCGGGCGATGTGAGACCTGTGGGGAGTTTCTTTTTGAAGTGGATCCAGCGGTTGAGAAGCCGAGAACCATTTACCCCGGCCGTGCTTCAGGCAACACCACTCAAGGAGGAGGAATCACTGCTTTGACAGCCATCCCTGCGCACACTGCAGCGACCGCAAAGAAAGAATTTAAATATTTACGAGATAAACAAGCTTTTGAGGAGGGGCGGGCCTACAAATGGTTTCAAAATAATAACTTCAGACCCCCACGCAAAAATGAACCCCAACAAGCTCGCTCAGATATATCCGATACCTCTTCGGTATCTTCCAACATGTCACGTACATCTTTTAAACCCAAACGCTCAAGACAGCCTAAACATAGCCGAGACTTTGACAATACAACCAGTACTCACCCTCATAAACGTCCACCCAAACAACATTCACGGATCACCCCGTCCACCATTCCAAGTACCTTAACCACAACAACTTTGGACAACACTAATGTAGTCTCTGAAATCACGACAGGAGGCACTAATAACACCTTTGTCACCCCCAGAGTTCCCCCTATGTTCTCTAGAAACCAGGGAAACTCACAGGTCCCCCTCACTCCCACTCCACCTTAATGACACACTCAGTCACTTCACCCCTCAACATTATTAATTTATCCACACACTCCCTCACTTCTGATGAAATCTCAGTGCTTTCGAAGGGACTTACTTTTTGTCCAAATAAACCTTTGGACAAATTTGAGGTCATCAAGGACCTACATCTATATACTAGAAAATTACTTCTTCAAAGCATGTTTGAAAAAACAGACCCAGATGCTCAAGACTTTCACACTTTTAGTGAAAGACAAGCATTGAAAAATCTAAAATCCCTGTTGACCGAAAATGAATCCATTGATTTAATTGACAATGTAGATTTGGACTCTCTTCTGGCCAATTCCAATGTATACATTCCAGACAAAGTCACTACTACTAAGTCATCACTTAAAAAAACATCGTCATTGTATCCAGCCCCTAGCTCTAATCAAGGTGTCTCCAACTTTTTGAAAAATGTCTGCCGCGAGATCCAAACTCTGGATCCTGTGCCACCAGGCCATATCAACCTTACTCAGAAAGAGAAAACTACATTGAAAAATGTATCTGATAACCACAATATAACTATTAAATCCTCAGATAAAGGAGGTAACATAGTGTTAATGAACAATGACAATTATAAACAAATGTATCTAGACATTTTAAGCAATTTGGATTGGTACCGCCCCGTAAGTAGAGACGTTATTAAAGCCTATAATCTCAAATTTTATGACCTGGTTGACACAGCATTTCAGAGTAAAATTATCTCAAAGCAGACATTGGACTTCATACGGACTCCCTTCCCCAAAACTCCTACCTTTTACTCTCTTCCTAAAATTCACAAAAATGCACAAAACCCCCCCGGTCGCCCTATAATATCAGGGAATGGTGCAATCACTGAAAATCTATCTCGTTTGATAGACGAACACTTAAAACCTTTTGTTTCCTGTTTACCTTCCTATGTACGTGATACTCTTCACTTACTACGCATCATCGAGGGGGTTCAAATACCTAAGGAATCAATTTTGGTTAGTATTGACGTAGAGGCCCTATACAGTTCTATACCACACTCGTTAGGTATAGCCTCCGTCAAGAATGTGCTTTTACAGACTAGTCATCATGAATATTTGTTTAACAAGTTCATCATATCAGCACTTGACTTTATACTGCAACATAATGTTTTTACCTTTGATGGTGGGGCTTTCCTCCAGGTGCAGGGCGTAGCCAGGGGCACCTGTTGTGCCCCTGGCTACGCCAATCTGTACCTGGGGGAATGGGAACACTCCATTTTTTCTGACGAGGACCTCTCGATGTACCTGTGCCACGTCGTTATGTGGCACAGGTACATCGATGACATACTCGTCGTATGGAACGGCCCCCAACAATTGCTTGATGAATGTTTACAAGCCTTGAACACAAATAAATTTAATTTAAAATTCACCATGACCTCTGACCCACATAATATTACATTCTTGGATGTGAAAATTTTCAGAGACAATGATAACATGCTATCTTCCAAAAATTTTCGCAAGCCTACAGCTGGTAATACCATCTTACATTCATCCAGCTCTCACCCAAAACCATTAATAGAATCCATCCCATATGGACAGTATCTGAGAATAAAGAGAAACTGCTCTGATCCCATGGACTATAAAAGAGAAGCCAACAATTTAAGAAAACGCCTCTTAGAACGTGGTTACAGCCACAAGTGCCTTAAAAAAGCATTTAATCGCACTCAAAATAAAAGTCGACATGAACTTCTAGCTCCTAAGAAAATAAAGTTGAATAAAACTGGCAATCGTATCATCACCACATATTCAAATGATCACATACAGATCAACAATATTTGCAGAAAGTTTTGGCACCTTCTAATTTCGGATCCGGTGGTGGGACCCCTTGTGCCCCCAAAACCAGCCATAACATATAGACGAGCAACCTCCATCGGAGATATACTCGTCCAAAGTGAATTTAAAGGCTCCAATAGGGGAGATCCATGTAAAAATAGAGGAACATTTCCGTGTGGTGCCTGTGCATATTGCAAATATATGAATACAGACAAAGACATTCTTTTACCTAATGGTATGAAATTTTTGCCTAAGCATTTTGCCAACTGTCAAACTTCAGGAGTAGTTTACCTGATAAATTGCAGTTGCAATTGCTTTTATATAGGAAAAACCACTCAAAAACTATGGCAGAGATTCTATCGACATCTCAAGGCTAGTGATGAGCCGAACACCCCCGGGTTCGGTTCGCACCAGAACCCGCGAACGGACCGAAAGTTCGCACGAACATTAGAACCCTATTAAATACAATGGATGCAAACGTTCGGATTCTAAAGTGCTAATTATAACGACTATTATCCATGTTATTGTCCGAAACAGAGTTTGGGAACCCGGGTTCTGCACCAGGGGACATGTATCAATGCAAAAAGAAGTTTTAAAAATGGACGTTTTCCGGGAGCAGTCATTTTAATGATGCATAAAGTGAAAAAAAAAAAGTCAAATATTCCTTTAAATATTGTACCTGGGGGGTGTCTAAAGTATGCCTGTGAAGTGCCACGTGTTTCCCGTGTTTAGAACTGTCCCTGCACAAAATAACATTTCTAAAGGAAAAAAAGCCATTTAAAACTGCTTGCGGCTTTAATGCAATGTCTGGTCCCGGTAATATGGATGAAAATCTTTAGGAAAAATGGCATAGCTACCCCATCAACCCCCCCCCCCCCCCCACCCCAGCCCATTACCAGCCCCTTTGGGTCTTGTATGGATATTAAGGGGAACCCCGCACACAAAATAAAAAAGGACCTATATACTCTGAACAGCCGTATACAGGCGGTGCATACAAGACAGGGACTGTAGGTTTGTTCTTATGTAGAATCTGTTTGTAATTTTGAACAGCTGCATTGTTTAAGTGTAGCTCCATGCCAAATTCCTTTTTTTTAGCTTTTTATAAAACATAGGGAACGGTTATCACCCCTGTCACATTTTTTTTGCTGTCTGTGCCCCTGTTCAGAACATTTCACCTCACTTTGCGTCCCAATGACAACTGTTTTTGAAATGTGGTGTTTTTATTGAAACAAGGATTGGTGATAAAGCATCAGTAGAGAGGAGACACCTTTCTCCCATATTAATTCTTAGAGGAGAGAATTTTCCTTCCAAGGGGTAGATTTCCTCTCACTTCCTGTTGTCTTCTTCCATTTGCAAGTAGTAGTAGTTTGTAAGTTGGATGTTTGAAAGTAGGGACCTGCCGTATATACTCTGCAGAAATTGGCCCCTTAGGTGTTGGTGTTGGCACAACACTGAAAGCACTCACAGTTATTCTTGGTGGGTGCTGGAACGCCCTGCTGTCAAATATTATATCAGGAATTGTAATAACATATAATTGTTGATCAGTGGTAGTAAAAATTGTGCCTTTGATTGGTGGTGCTGATGCCACAACACTGTAAGGCCTGACAGTTACTCTTGGTGGGCGCAGCAATGGGCCCTGCTGTGAATTATTAGATCAATAATTATAATTGCATGCCCCTGTTGAATAGGGGCTGAAAAATTGGGCCTTTGGTGGTGGTGGTGGTGGTGATGGTGGTGCTGGTGCCACAACACTGTAAGGCCTGACAGTTACTCTTGGTGGGCGCAGCAATGGGCCCTGCTGTGAATTATTCGATCAATAATTATAATTGCATGCCCCTGTTGAACAGGGGCTGAAAAATTGGGCCTTTGGTGGTGGTGGTGGTGGTGATGGTGGTGCTGGTGCCACAACACTGTAAGGCCTGACAGTTACTCTTGGTGGGCGCAGCAATGGGCCCTGCTGTGAATTATTAGATCAATAATTATAATTGCATGCCCCTGTTGAACAGGGGCTGAAAAATTGGGCCTTAGGCACTGGTGGCACAACACTGCAACCCCTCACAGATACTGTACTTGGAGCACAGCAATGAGGCCTGTTGCAAAGTATTGCATCAAAAATTTTAATTACACTCCCCTGTTAAACAGGGGCTGAAAAATTGGGCCTTAGCCACTGGTGGCGTCACCCATAAACCAAAATGATCTTCCAAGCTATCATCATTAATCGTATCATTGAGGAGGAGGAGGAGGATAGCCAGTCAACATAACAGCACAGGCACTCAGCATCAGCATCAGTCTTGAAGGGATGTGACATTTTAAAATCAATTAGTCTGTTATATCAGCATCTGGTGTGTGGTAGCTGGTGGTGATCCAAGACTGGTTCATCTTGATGAAAGTCAGTCGATCAACCAAGTCGGTGGACAGGCGCACCCTGTGATCCGTGACAAATCCTCCAGCAGCACTGAATGTGCGTTCTGAAAGAACGCTGGATGCAGGACAGGCCAGTAGCTCAATTGCATACTGTGTAAGCTCTGGCCAGTGATCCATCCTCAAGACCCAGTAAGCCAGAGGATTTTCGGTGGGGAAGGTGTCCAAGTCTGACCTTGCCCCTAGGTATTCCTGGACCATGTATATCAGACACTGGCGATGGTTGCTGGAACCGATCATACTTTGGGGCTGCGGACTAAAGAATTGTCTGAACGCATCGGTCAGACGGCCACCTTCCCCACCGCTCCTTCTTTGACTGCCCGAAGCCTCAGCAACTCGTTGTCTAGGACCAGGAGTTTGTAACCTCCCAGTCTCTGGGAACGCGTTGCACAGACCTTTCTGCAAGGCCTCCCGAGTTGTCTCATCCTCTGCTCCCTCTGCGACGGTACGATAAGGTCCGCAACCTTACCCTTGTACCGTGGATCAAGGAGAGTGGCCAGCCAGTAATGGTCCCTCTCCTTGATCCGAAGAATACGAGGATCCTTCCGCAGACTTTGCAGGATCAGGGAGGCCATGCAGCATAGGTTAGCTGAGGCATTCAGTCCGGAGTCCTCTGGGTCACTAAGGACGACATGATCCGCAGCCACCTCCTCCCAGCCACGTACAAGTCCACTGGTTTCTTGGGACTGTAAATCATCCCTAAAAGACTGCTGCTGATGATGCTGAGTGCCAGCCTCCACCTCCATGCTGACACAATCCTCCTCCTCCTCCTCCTCCTCTTCCTGTGCGATGGGTGGGACAGAAGGAACACTGTCTGGGTAAAGGGGGCCTTGAGAGGCAAGGAAGTCCTCCTCTTCCTGCCTCTGTTCTGCCTCAAGTTCCCTGTCCATTATTCCACGCAGCGTGTGCTCCAACAGGTGGACAAGAGGTACAGTGTCACTGATGCATGCACTGTCACTGCTCACCGTCCTCGTGGCCTCCTCAAATGGTGCCAGGACAGTGCATGCATCCCTGATCATGCCCCACTGGCGTGGTGAAAAAAACCCGAGCTCCCCTGACCCTGTCCTGGTGCCGTAGTCGCACAGGTACTCATTGATGGCCCTCTGCTGCGTGTGCAGCCGCTGCAGCATGGCCAACGTTGAGTTCCACCTGGTGGGCATGTCACATATAAGGCGGTTCTTGGGCAGGTTCAACTCCTTTTGCAGCTCAGCCAGGCGAGCACTGGCATTATAAGATCTGCGGAAATGCACACAGACTTTCCTGGCCTGCCTCAGGACATCCTGTAAGCCCGGGTACCTGCCCAAGAACCGCTGCACCACCAGGTTAAGGACGTGAGCCATACAGGGCACATGGGTCAGTTGTCCCTGTCGGAGGGCGGAGAGGAGGTTGGTGCCATTGTCGCAAACCACCATTCCTGGCTTAAGCTGGCGTGGCGTCAACCACGTCTCGGCCTGCCCCTGCAGAGCAGACAGGACCTCTGCCCCAGTGTGGCTCCTGTCCCCCAAACACACCAGCGCAAGCACGGCATGGCATCTTTTTGCCTGCGTACTTGCGTAGCCCCTTGAACGCCTGCGGAGCACCGCTGGTTCCGAGGACAAACCACAGGAAGAGGCCATGGAGGAAGAAGAAGAGGAGGGGGTGGAGGACAGAGGTGTGTCACAACCAGTAGTAGCATTTTGGAGGCGTGGCGGTGGAACAACCTCCAACACTACTGCACCTTGTCCTGCATCCTTCCCAGCTGCCAAAAGAGTGACCCAATGGGCCGAGAAAGAAAGGTAACGTCCCTGTCCATGCCTGCTGGACCATGAGTCAGCGGTAATATGCACCTTACCGCTGACCGCCCTGTCCAGCGAGGCCAAGACATTGCCTTCCACATGCCTGTAGAGAGCCGGAATCGCCTTCCGTTCGAAAAAGTGGCGTTTGGGAACCTGCCACTGAGGAACCGCACATTGCACAAACTCACGGAAGGGGGCCGAGTCTACCAACTGAAAAGGCAGCAGTTGAAGCGCTAGCAATTTAGCCAAGCTAGCATTCAACCGCTGGGCATGTGGATGGCTGGGAGTGAACTTCTTTCGACGGTCCAGCAGCTGGGGCAGGGAAATTTGCCTGCTAGAATCGGACGTTGGTGTACTGCTAGCAGAGTGCCCGCAAGTACTTGCCTGTGACACACCTAATTCTATACCTTCATTCCTCTCAGAGCAGGTTTCAGAGAGGAGTGAAGGTATAGTGGGGTTGGAGATCCCAGCTGATGCGGTGCAAGAAGAGGTCAGCTTTGTTCTTTGGTGTGGGTCTTTAAGGTAGGCTTGCCAACGAGCTGCATGGCAGGTCAACATATGTCTGATCAAGCATGTGGTGCCCAAGCGGCTGATGTTTTGGCCACGCGATATACGCTTGAGACATATGTTGCAAACAGCAGCTGTGCGATCTGATGCACTCGCCTCAAAAAAGGCCCACACCAAAGAACTTTTTGAATGACGGGCAGAGGCAGCGCCCTGCACAGGCGGAGCTCTGCGGTGTGATTCCGTCGGTGTGCTGCCCATACGCTGGCCACTCAAGGGCATCCTGCCTCGTTGGAGATGTGCCTCCTCCTCATCCTCCTCCTCCTCCTCCTCTCTCCTATTAGGCACCCACGTGGAGTCAGTGACCTCATCATCCCCTCCCTCCTCATCACTGGAGCCAATCTGGCAGTATGCTGCAGCTGCTGGAGCATGACTGCCAGATTGGTGTCCTTCTTGAGCATCCCCTCTCTCTGCTCTCACGCTGCTGCCTTCCTCTAGCTGGGTATCATCATCAGATCCTTCCAAACGCTGGGCATCCTCCTGGAGCATGTACCCAACACTGTGCTCAAACAGTTCGGGGGAATCCTCAGGAGGAGGACATGGTGGGTCTAGGGAAGGATTGACTAATGAAGATAATGATACCAGAGAAGAGGACGCTTTGGCAGCTGCTTTGCCAGTACCCTGAGCCTGGGTGAGAGAGGATGAGGAGGATGAGGTGGGCTTGGTCATCCACTCTACCAAGTCTTCGGCATGATGTGGCTCAACATGTCCAGCTGCCGAAAAGAAGGACAAGCGTGTCCCATGGCCATGTGCTGATGACAATGCACCGCGTCCACGACCAGCACTGTTGCCCCCAGACACAGAGCCTGCTTGCCCTCTTTTTTTGCCTCCTGACTGTCTGCCTCTCCTTGTTTGCCTTCCAGACATTTTAATGGATGGCCTGCAGGGAGATGGGAAAAAGAGCAATAAGGGGTAGCTTCAGGTGTATACTGTGCAGGAGGCTTAGCAACAATGACACTGACACTGTCCCCTGCCTATCCTTTTCTGGCCCTAAACACAAGGATTGAAAATATGGTTCAGCAAAATTGGTTTAGAACAGAATAGCACACTGACACTTTCCCTCACTGTCCTACTCTGTCCCTCCCTACAAACAAGATTTAGCACAGAATAGCACACTGATAATTTCCACGAGTGTCCTTCTCTGTCCCTAAAGTCAAGGATTTCAAATATGGAACAGCAAAATTGGTTTAGAACAGAATAGCACACTGACACTTTCCCTCACTGTCCTACTCTGTCCCTCCCTACAAACAAGATTTAGCACAGAATAGCACACTGATAATTTCCACGAGTGTCCTTCTCTGTCCCTAAACTCAAGGATTGAAAATATGGAACAGCAAAATTGGTTTAGAACAGAATAGCACACTGTCAGTTTCACTCACTGTACCTCTCTGTCCCTAAACTCAAGGATTGAAAATATGGTTCAGCAAAATTGGTTTAGAACAGAATAGCACACTGACACTTTCCCTCACTGTCCTACTCTGTCCCTCCCTACAAACAAGATTTAGCACAGAATAGCACACTGATAGTTTCCACGAGTGTCCTTCTCTGTCCCTAAACTCAAGGATTGAAAATATGGAACAGCAAAATTGGTTTAGAACAGAATAGCACACTGACACTTTCCCTCACTGTCCTACTCTGTCCCTCCCTACAAACAAGATTTAGCATAGAATAGCACACTGATAATTTCCACGAGTGTCCTTCTCTGTCCCTAAACTCAAGGATTGAAAATATGGAACAGCAAAATTGGTTTAGAACAGAATAGCACACTGTCAGTTTCACTCACTGTACCTGTCTGTCCCTAAACTCAAGGATTGAAAATATGGTTCAGCAAAATTGGTTTAGAACAGAATAGCACACTGACACTTTCCCTCACTGTCCTACTCTGTCCCTCCCTACAAACAAGATTTAGCACAGAATAGCACACTGATAGTTTCCACGAGTGTCCTTCTCTGTCCCTAAACTCAAGGATTGAAAATATGGAACAGCAAAATTGGTTTAGAACAGAATAGCACACTGACACTTTCCCTCACTGTCCTACTCTGTCCCACCCTACAAACAAGATTTAGCATAGAATAGCACACTGATAATTTCCACGAGTGTCCTTCTCTGTCCCTAAACTCAAGGATTTCAAATATGGAACAGCAAAATTGGTTTAGAACAGAATAGCACACTGTCAGTTTCACTCACTGTACCTCTCTGTCCCTAAACTCAAGGATTGAAAATATGGTTCAGCAAAATTGGTTTAGAACAGAATAGCACACTGACACTTTCCCTCACTGTCCTACTCTGTCCCTCCCTACAAACAAGATTTAGCACAGAATAGCACACTGATAGTTTCCACGAGTGTCCTTCTCTGTCCCTAAACTCAAGGATTGAAAATATGGAACAGCAAAATTGGTTTAGAACAGAATAGCACACTGACACTTTCCCTCACTGTCCTACTCTGTCCCTCCCTACAAACAAGATTTAGCACAGAATAGCACACTGATAATTTCCACGAGTGTCCTTCTCTGTCCCTAAACTCAAGGATTTCAAATATGGAACAGCAAAATTGGTTTAGAACAGAATAGCACACTCACACTTTCCCTCACTGTCCTTCTCTGTCCCTCCCTACAAACAAGATTTAGCACAGAATAGCACACTGATAATTTCCACGAGTGTCCTTCTCTGTCCCTAAACTCAAGGATTGAAAATATGGAACAGCAAAATTGGTTTAGAACAGAATAGCACACTGACACTTTCCCTCACTGTCCTACTCTGTCCCTCCCTACAAACAAGATTTAGCACAGAATAGCACACTGATAATTTCCACGAGTGTTCTTCTCTGTCCCTAAATCAAGGATTTCAAATATGGAACAGCAAAATTGGTTTAGAACAGAATAGCACACTGTCAGTTTCACTCACTATACCTCTCTGTCCCTAAACTCAAGGATTGAAAATATGGTTCAGCAAAATTGGTTTAGAACAGAATAGCACACTGACACTTTCCCTCACTGTCCTACTCTGTCCCTCCCTACAAACAAGATTTAGCATAGAATAGCACACTGATAATTTCCACAAGTGTCCTTCTCTGTCCCCAAACTCAAGGATTGAAAATATGGAACAGCAAAATTGGTTTAGAACAGAATAGCACACTGTCAGTTTCACTCACTGTACCTCTCTGTCCCTAAACTCAAGGATTGAAAATATGGTTCAGCAAAATTGGTTTAGAACAGAATAGCACACTGACACTTTCCCTCACTGTCCTACTCTGTCCCTCCCTACAAACAAGATTTAGCACAGAATAGCACACTGATAGTTTCCACAAGTGTCCTTCTCTGTCCCTAAACTCAAGGATTGAAAATATGGAACAGCAAAATTGGTTTAGAACAGAATAGCACACTGACACTTTCCCTCACTGTCCTAATCTGTCGCTCCCTACAAACAAGATTTAGCACAGAATAGCACACTGATAGTTTCCACGAGTGTCCTTCTCTGTCCCTAAACTCAAGGATTGAAAATATGGAACAGCAAAATTGGTTTAGAACAGAATAGCACACTGACACTTTCCCTCACTGTCCTACTCTGTCCCACCCTACAAACAAGATTTAGCATAGAATAGCACACTGATAATTTCCACGAGTGTCCTTCTCTGTCCCTAAACTCAAGGATTTCAAATATGGAACAGCAAAATTGGTTTAGAACAGAATAGCACACTGTCAGTTTCACTCACTGTACCTCTCTGTCCCTAAACTCAAGGATTGAAAATATGGTTCAGCAAAATTGGTTTAGAACAGAATAGCACACTGACACTTTCCCTCACTGTCCTACTCTGTCCCTCCCTACAAACAAGATTTAGCACAGAATAGCACACTGATAGTTTCCACGGGTGTCCTTCTCTGTCCCTAAACTCAAGGATTGAAAATATGGAACAGCAAAATTGGTTTAGAACAGAATAGCACACTGACACTTTCCCTCACTGTCCTATTCTGTCCCTCCCTACAAACAAGATTTAGCACAGAATAGCACACTGATAGTTTCCACGAGTGTCCTTCTCTGTCCCTAAACTCAAGGATTGAAAATATGGAACAGCAAAATTGGTTTAGAACAGAATAGCACACTGACACTTTCCCTCACTGTCCTACTCTGTCCCTCCCTACAAACAAGATTTAGCACAGAATAGCACACTGATAATTTCCACGAGTGTCCTTCTCTGTCCCTAAACTCAAGGATTTCAAATATGGAACAGCAAAATTGGTTTAGAACAGAATAGCACACTCACACTTTCCCTCACTGTCCTTCTCTGTCCCTCCCTACAAACAAGATTTAACACAGAATAGCACACTGATAATTTCCACGAGTGTCCTTCTCTGTCCCTAAACTCAAGGATTTCAAATATGGAACAGCAAAATTGGTTTAGAACAGAATAGCACACTGTCAGTTTCACTCACTGTACCTCTCTGTCCCTAAACTCAAGGATTGAAAATATGGTTCAGCAAAATTGGTTTAGAACAGAATAGCACACTGACACTTTCCCTCACTGTCCTACTCTGTCCCTCCCTACAAACAAGATTTAGCACAGAATAGCACACTGATAATTTCCACAAGTGTCCTTCTCTGTCCCTAAACTCAAGGATTGAAAATATGGAACAGCAAAATTGGTTTAGAACAGAATAGCACACTGACACTTTCCCTCACTGTCCTACTCTGTCCCTCCCTACAAACAAGATTTAGCACAGAATAGCACACTGATAGTTTCCACGAGTGTCCTTCTCTGTCCCTAAACTCAAGGATTGAAAATATGGAACAGCAAAATTGGTTTAGAACAGAATAGCACACTGACACTTTCCCTCACTGTCCTACTCTGTCCCTCCCTACAAACAAGATTTAGCACAGAATAGCACACTGATAATTTCCACGAGTGTTCTTCTCTGTCCCTAAATCAAGGATTTCAAATATGGAACAGCAAAATTGGTTTAGAACAGAATAGCACACTGTCAGTTTCACTCACTGTACCTCTCTGTCCCTAAACTCAAGGATTGAAAATATGGTTCAGCAAAATTGGTTTAGAACAGAATAGCACACTGACACTTTCCCTCACTGTCCTACTCTGTCCCTCCCTACAAACAAGATTTAGCACAGAATAGCACACTGATAGTTTCCACGAGTGTCCTTCTCTGTCCCTAAACTCAAGGATTGAAAATATGGAACAGCAAAATTGGTTTAGAACAGAATAGCACACTGACACTTTCCCTCACTGTCCTACTCTGTCCCTCCCTACAAACAAGATTTAGCACAGAATAGCACACTGACACTTTCCCTCACTGTACCTCTCTGTCCATAAACTCAAGGATTGAAAATATGGTTCAGCAAGATTGGTTTAGAACAGAATAGCACACTGACACTTTCCCTCACTGTACCTCTCTGTCCCTACAAACAAGGATTAGCACAGAATAGCACACTGACACTTTCCCTCACTGTACCTCTCTGTCCCTACAAACAAGGTTTAGCACAGAATAACACACTGACACTCTCCCTACCTATCCTTATTTGTCCCTAAACACAAGGAATCCAGGATTAGTAAAGGAAAAAAAATGACACTGTCCCTGCCTATGCTTTTCTTTCCCTGCTCCGGAACACACTACACAAGGCCGCCGCGCTGGCGGCCTTTTATAGTGTGGGGCGTGTACTAAACCCCCTCAGCAATAATTGGCCACAGGCATCCTGCCTGTGGCCAATCATTGCTCTCCTCGCTGCCGGCACTGTGATTGGCCAAGCATGCGGGGTCACAGTGCATGCTTGGCCAATCACAGCGCCTGGATGACACTGCGATGGCGTAGTGCATTGTGGGCCGTTCGCGTCACTCGAATTTGACGCGAACGGCCCAAATCGTTCGATCTTCGCCAAACGATCGAACAGCCGATGTTCGAGTCGAACGTATGTTCGACTCGAACACGAAGCTCATCCCTACTCAAGGCCATGAAAGACAATGACCCTGACAGTACCTGGGGCAAACATACTTTTCAAACTCATGCTGGCATATGCCCCAAGATACGGGTGCTGGTCCTGGATCGGGTGCATCTCGATTCCCGAGGAGGCGACTTTGACAAGCTCCTCCTCCAGCGGAAACTGAGGTGGATTTCATCCTTGAACGCCACCTCTCCCCCGGGACTAAATCAGGCTTTCAATTTTAAACCGTTTTTACCTGGTTTCACATCTGGAACCTTTGATAAAAAGTTGCTACACTAATACAACAATCAGTACAACCCTCCCCCTTCCTTTTTCCTCTCCCCCATTTTTCATTTATTTATTTTTAAACCCCCACAGCATGGCTTGCAATATGCATTTTTTTGTTTTGAGCATTTTGTTTGATGTGATAATACGTATCCACTGTAATATATCAATATGTGTCAGATATACCTTTTGTACATATGGCTGTATCAAATAGCTGCCCAAAGTACTCAAACATTTGCGTTAACTGTATTTCTAGACATACAGGATGTCATACATGTAATTGGGTAAGCTCCCAGGAAAACATTGAATATAATTCCAACAGCAATATTTTAGAATTAAAATATTTAATTATTATTTTCACTCTGTATGTAATTTTTTCCTTTTTTGTTCACTCTACTGGGTGAACTATTTCTCCTGATCCCATGCTTGGCTAGCCGAGGCTCCCCGGCACGTAGGAGCCCCATGAACCGAGTTTCATGGAGCAGCATCCCCTATCGAGGGGTGTATCTAGCGGGAGTTCAACATGCAGACGGCATTCCATTGTTGGCCATCACCTGGCTCGCCTATCGGTAGTGATCTCCTTTACTGTCCACGTTGAGACAGACTGGTGACCCTCCGAGCGTCTGACCCCGGCACGCATGCGCACTGAGCCTGGTTGGCTCGGCACTCCCGCTGTCCTACGTGCCGCCGGTCATGTCGACGTCTGACGTCATCGCGCCCCTCCAGCGCGGTGGCGCCGGACGCCGCGCAGACCGAGGGGTGACGTCAGCTCCCCGAACACTGCCTTGATTTGACGCTGAGACGTCAACTGGGAGGACTTCCCTCTACCTTGTTGGTTCCCTCGTCTTTCCCCGCTTTCCAATTCCGGTGCCTACACCCATTGTCTGATTGGTCATCTGACCAACAGTTGACCTATTTAAATGTCAGCAACAAGTGCACTAGATCTCGCTGTAGAGATGAGATCCACTTGGCACCGTGACACCATCATAGGTAAGATTATACTCATTGCTTACTTAAGCAAACTTTGGGAAACCACATTTATTGCCATATATATAAAAATATTTCTTTATAAACAATCCCTCCTTATGAGAATTGATTCCATCCTTTGCCTTTCAGGGCAGTCTCCGATGTTTACTGACCCATCCCTGTGAGCCTTGACGCGCTGTGCATGGTGTATTGGAACAAGGACATTACTATATAATTAGTTTGGTGTTTCAATGGAACATTCCCAGGTCCAACATATATATTTGCTCCCTATGTCCGTCTAAACAACTTGATGGACTTGTGTTGACACGTATATATTTCCTTCTCTTTGCTTCTTTTTGAAGCATATATAAGCCCTTAATTGTTAATGAATAATATGTTTAATAATAATCATCTATTGGACTGGAAATTTCCAAATTCCATGGAGCTCACCCAAAGACATCCAACTCTACACTTGTGTGTTGTCAGAAAAAGATTTCTGTGATACGTAAGTAATATCTTTCTTTACATCTCTTTATCTCACACATCAACTATAATCTATAATTTGTTGGGTATAATTTTTGCTCAAATGCTTATCTGCACACCATGCATTATGTCTAAACACGCAATGTCTTTGCAAAACCAAATATTGTACTCTTACATATTGTTTTTCTCCTTGAATCACAGATTTAAACTCAAACACATTGCTCAGCCCTTATACCTACCTTGAAGAAGGAACATACTTACCTCAGTATTAAATTGCCGAGTATATCCGAAACATGTCTGTATTTACTTGTATCCCTTTATACTGATGTACAGTATCTGCTCATAGGGATGCATATGTAATGTATATTGGCTTCCAATGTGATATTCACAAATACATCTCTATTTCTATTGTAATTATTTCAATGTGTTACTGAAAATATTTGTTTCATTGACGAACCTTTTATGACCTATTATAATAAAATCCTTTCTACTTTTTTAAAATAAAGTTTCTGGTCAGTTCTTTATATTGCACCGGTCCGCACTATCCCAGGGGCAACCCTATCTCCAATTTTTCCTGTTTTGTTCTTCACTTTCCAGCAAGAGATCACAGACTCTGGGGTAGATAGGGCTAAAGAGAAGAAGAGGAAAAGAAGTTCCACGAGTGCAGTTACCGCGACGCTGTCACCAGGTGGCAGTGTTGTGCAACGTTAAACACTTTTCACACACTCACTCCTTGGAGAAAAGGGATTTCTTTACGAAGAGGTTTCTTTTCTTTCACACGAATATATGTGTCAGGGTTTATGTGTGGTAATTTTCTTTCTTTTCCCTCTGCAGGAGAGCATCTCATCAAGACCACCGAGTATGGGGTGGGTCTTAGTCAGGATGGGTGGGAAAAGCATAATGTGAATATGTGATTCTACAGTTATGGTTAAATGTTGTTGTTTCCCTTTCTTTTTTTTATGGGGCTCAGACACAATTGCTTTAGTTGATCAAGTTTTTCAAAAGTTTTATATTTTTGTACAATTGTTAGTTGGTCTCTGGATTGGATTATGCCAGCCCTTTAGAGTATGATTTGTTCCAGACACTGGCGACCAGTGTCAAATTACCAGGGGAGAGTGTAGCGGGTATGTACTTTCTCGGGTGTAATTCAAACTGGCAGAGACACCAGCGATGTGCAGTTCCTTGCGGTCCAGAGGGTGGCGCTGTCGCCTCGGGCTGGGGTTGAACCATTGCTGTGTGCTGTGCCTCCTTTTTGTCCTCCCTCGGCAGCGGTATGGTGGGGCGGGGAACCCGCCGTGCTTGCTGGGAGAGGGTATAAAGGTGCCGGCCATCTTTGTCACGGGGTCGAGTCCCAGGCACCTTCAGCCTGAGGGCGGTGGTTCATGTCGGTCCTCTGGGCGGCCTAGGCCTAGAGGACGTCCGGAGGTTGTGTTCCATCCCAGGCACCTTTAGCCTGGGGTGAGGTACTCGGATGGAGGTCTGGAGCTCAGTGCCCAACACTGAGTTCCGCGAGGGAAGGAGGTCCTAGGGAACCCAGGGATTGGGTACCCGAATCCAGAAGGCGTAATGGACCGGGGGAAGCTCCTCACTTAAAGACCGGGTGCAGCAGATTGCCAGTGACAGGTGAGCCTCCCATCGGAGACCGCCTGGAAGGAAAATACCCCCTCGCTGGGAGACCTCAGCCCACTTTCAGGAAGGAAAGTGGAGAGTTCATTGTGTCTGGGCCTACTCGCATCCACACCTCCTTGTTTGTTCTGTTCTTTAAGGGAGTCTAACTGATTATGCTGTTCACTCGAGAAGAATAAAGGAGTGTTGGACTTTAATGGTGTGGGGCTCTTTTCTGGTGGACATTTGTTCAAGGTAACTCCAGGTGCACAACACTGACCCGAAGGTAGAGAAAGAACTTTGCTTACACCGCACGGACACATGTGGTGAAGGCTTGGCATGGTGACCCCGCTCTCTCCCCTCTAAGGTACCCCTAGACAAGAGAAAGACAAGCTAATGCAAAGAGGGGAGTGAGGAGGCCGCTACAAAGGTAAAACACGATAATGGCCGCGCGTGACATCAGGTTATTCCTTCCGTTCCGTACGTGTTACGTCCTGTGGGTGGGACTTCGTCAGCGAAGGTATTCAAATAAGGTATTTGCTAACGAAGTCCCACCCACAGGAGATAACGTGTACGGAACGGAAGGAATCACTCAAGGTCACCTGCGGCCAATGGGGTGCCGTTACAATCATGTTTTACCATCATGAATGCTCTTGTACCAGGCACTAGGTTTTAGTGCCTTGTATGTAAGTTTATTTTTGAATTTTTAATAAACCTAGTTACATACAGAGAGCACTATATATCTTCCTTTATTCCCTGTACTTTGCCTGTTTGGAGCTCCGGTATTTGCATTAAGGAGTTTTAGATCATTTGACGTATGCCTATACAGCCTCTAGTAGATATCTTAATATCGATGAGGATGACAGTTTATTGACCCTTTATGGGAAGGTGCATTTGACCCATCTGTCTAAACAGGGGTCCACATCATGAGGTGAGCTGCTAGTGATACCATTGGTGGAGGCTCTGCATGCTGTCACCTGCATGATTACGTGAATCACGAGTGGACACATGGGAGAACTTGAATTTTCTCATATGACCTTTATTCAGTTTATTGTGAATTCTATTCAGCAATTTATATTGATATAATGCTGCCCTAATTAACCTTTTTAATGTACATTGATCACCCACCAGGAATTGTTTTTTTTTCTCAACAAAAGTGGAGTTACTCTTTACGTTTGGGAATTACTTGGACAATACAATATTCTATGTTTAACCACTTAAGGACCGCTGCACGACGATATATGTCGACAGAATGGCACGGCTGGGCACAAGGACGTACAGGTACGTCCCCTTTAAGATCCCAGCCGTGGGTCGCGGGCGCGCCGCCGGCGGCGCACTCGCGACCCGGTCCTGAGCTCCATGACCACGCCCGCAGGACCCGATCGCCGCTGGTGTCCCGCGATCGGGTCACAGAGCTGAAGAACGGGGAGAGGTGAGTGTAAACAAACCTTTCCCCGTTCTTCTCCGTGGCATGTCAGTGATCGTCTGTTCCCTGTCATCGGAACAGACGATCAGTGATGTGTAATGTGTAGCCACGCCCCCCTACAGTAAGAATCACTTCCTAGGGAACACTTAACCCCTACAGCGCCACCTAAAGGTTAAACCCTTCACTGCCAGTGTCATTTTCACAGTAATAGGTGCATTTTTATAGCACTGATCGCTGTAAAAATGACAATGGCCCCAAAATGGTGTCAAAAGTGTCCGATGTGTCCGCCATAATGTCGCAGTCATGATAAAAATCGCTGATCGCCGCCATTACTAGTAAAAACAATTTTTTTATTAAAAATGCCATAAAACAGTTCCCTATTTTGTAGAGGCTATAACTTTTGCGCAAACCAATGAATAAACGCTTATTGCGATTTTTTTTACCAAAAATATGTAGAAAAATACTTATCGGACTAAACTGGAAAAAAAATTTGGGGGATATTTATTATAGCAAAAAGTAATAAATATTGAATTTTTTTCAAAATTGTCGCTATATTTTTGTTTATAGCGCAAAAAATAAAAACCGCAGAGGTGATAAAATACCACCAAAAGAAAGCTTTATTTGTGGGAAAAAAAGGACGCCAATTTTGTTTGGGAGCCACGTCGCACGACCGCGCAATTATCAGTTAAAGCAACGCAGTGCTGAATCGCAAAAAGTGGCCTGGTCCTTTAGCTGCATAATGGTCCGGGGCTGAAGTGGTTAAAAATATAATGAGTGCTTACTTTTTTACCTACAGTCATCGATCATATGATCAGTCATCTTCCATCCTAGAAAACAAGGCATGCTGGTTCAAATCCAGGCACTGGGTTCCTGACACAGAAAAGATGAGCATTAAATTCTCTGGTGCCTAATATACTGTACATCAGATTTACAGACCAGACTGTCATGTACCTGGTGGAGATTGAACTGGAGATGGGACTTCACTTGCACCTCTTGCCTAACATCACTGGTAGTGATGATAGGAGGTGTAAGGGCACAGAGTGGCATGAGGGCTGCTGTAGCAGGCAGTGCCAGCTGGTGTTTGCAGGAAGAAGATGACCGTTGATCACCAGGCAGGAACCTGAAACTGGAACACAGAGACAAGAGCATAGCCATTAGCCAGGACACAAACCAGAAGTTCATCAACAGCCGGGCAGCAAGGTACAGAAACATCAGGCAGAGACAGAGTCAGATTACAAGCTGAGGTCAGTACAAAGCCGGGCAGCGAGGTACAGGAGCGCAAGATAAGAGCAGAGTCAGAAAACAAGCCAAGGTCACAGCAGGCAGGCAGGCAGAAATCCAAAGACAGGTCAGTAGCAAGTTGAGTTATACATGGGTATGCAGGTAAGGCAGGTCAAGGCTCAGGTAAAGCAGGAACTAGCTGAAGACCACTCAGCAATCCATTCACATTATAGCCCAGATTAAATAAGCCTTTGGTGCCAGTGCTTGTACAGGATGTGCATGTGCACATGAGCATTCGATTGCTGCATATGCTAATGCGTTTGCGTGAGTATGCCAATGTTCATTGTGCAATGAGCCTTTGCTCATAATTTTGAGCATGCAATAGCCTTCTTGTTCTAACACGAACTGAGCTTCTCTTACACTTTCAACACTGAGCTCTTCCATCGTGTCTTCATGGGTTCAGGATCATCTCATGCATGAGAACCCCAAATTCTTTAGGAATGCTTTTATTCAAGTGGGCTGGCACTGGTATGACTGTAGTGTTGTCATCTTTCAGGACTTTGCATATGTATGTGTCATCTAAACAAATGCTGCCATTTAATGGACATTGTGAGAGTAGCCATAGGCTTATATGAAAGAGTAGAGGAACCTTTCTCAACCTTTTTTACCCAAGAACCCTTGAAAAAAAAAAAAGTATGTTTCAGGGAGTCCCTGCCCCTTACATCAGTGATCAGTGAAAAGAATGCCCCCAGAATGCCATCCTTACAAATAGCTAAAAAACATTAGCATAATGCTAATGTCTCTGCCCACTGGCATCTGACCTATAATTCTAAAGGCAACATTAAAAGTGACCTCAATCAGTAACAGCACAAGAAACCCCTGGCAACCTCTGAAGGAAACTTATGCCGCGTACACACGGTCGGAATTTCCGACAGAAAAAGTCCGATGGGAGCTTTTGGTCGGAAATTTCGACCGTGTGTATGCTCCATCTGACTTTTTCTGTCGGAAATTCCGACAGCATTAGATAGAGAGCAGGTTCTCAATTTTTCCGTCGGAATTTCTGACTGACGTTTTCCCGTTGGAAATTCCGACCGTGTGTATGGGGCTTTAGGGTTTCATGGAACCCTGATTGAGAATGGCTGGAGTAGAGGGTTAAAAATGTGAACACAGTATAATACACTTACCCCCTAGTGCGCCCTCCTCTTGCAGTGATAGGTCCGCGCTGCGTTGATTGCTCTGTCCATTGCTGCATCTATTTACACTGTGGCTTTTGGGTCTGGGTCCTGCAGCACTGAAGATATAACTAATATATGGCCTACACCAGGGCTTAACATTTAAAGTATAGACCTACTAGCCAGGCAAAAACCTTACTCTCCACCAGTTGCCCCACCAAACCTTGCCCAGGTCCGTCCCCCAACCCCGCCCCCTTAAAGCTTATGAAATTACATTTTTCTTTAGAAAAAAATAGCCTCCTCTTACATCAGGGTCCCCAGAAAGCCCCCCTTACATCAGGGTCCCCAGAGAGCCTCCCCTTACATCAGGGTCCCCAGAGAGCCTCCCCTTACATCAGGGTCCCCAGAAAGCTCCCCCTTATATCAGGGTCCCCACAGAGCCTCCCCTTACATCAGGGTCCCCAGAAAGCCTCCCCTTACATCAGGGTCCCCAGAAAGCCTTCCCTTACATCAGAGTCCCCAGAAAGCCTTCCCTTACATCAGGGTCCCCAGAAAGCCTTCCCTTAACATCAGGGTCCCCAGAGAGTCCCCCTTTACATCAGGGTCCCCAGAAAGCCTTCTCTTACATCAGGGTCCCCAGAGATTCCCCTTACATCAGGGTCCCCAGAGAGCCTCCTCTTACATCAGGGTCCCCAGAGAGCCTCCTCTTACATCAGTGTCCCCAGAGAGCCCCCCTTACATCAGGGTCCCCAGAGAGCCTCCTCTTACATCAGGGTCCCCAATGAGCCCCCCCTTACATCAGTGTCCCCAGAGAGCACCCCCTTACATCGGGGTACCCAGAGAGTCTTCCCTTTACATCAGGGTCCCCAGATAGCCTCCCCTTACATCAGTGTCCCCAGATAGCCCCCCTTACATCAGGGTCCCCAGAGAGCCCCCCCTTACATTAGTGTCCCCAGAGAGCCCCGCTTACATCAGGGTCCCCAGGGAGCCCCTCTTACATTAGTGTCCCTAGGTCATTTACCTTAAGCTGGCGGGTGTAGGGATGTGCACCGTTGGCAGGCCTCTCCTTCATGTGTACGCCAGGGCGGTGGAGAGCGGACCACTCCTCATGTCCCCCACGTCAGTGGAGAGTGGACCTCTCCTCATGTCCCCCATGTCGGTGGAGAGTGGACCTCTCCTCATGTCCCCCATGGCGGTGGAGAGTGGACCTCTCCTCATGTCTCCCTCAGCGGAGGAGATCGGACCTCTCCTGCACCCGTCTGCTCAGCGGCGCTGCCGGTGTAATGGCGATGCCGAAGAAGCCGGAAGTCGAAAACCGGAAATCGGTTTCAAAATGAGACTTGGAGCACAAGTGGAATGCAAATCGATCCCCGGGGCCTGGGGATCACATTGCAAGCCACCACTGTGCTCGCCAGAAAGGAATTTACCCTCGCATTTGGCGAGCGGGCGAGCAGAATTTTCAAGCCCTGGCCTACACCATGCAGTGTATAGTCGAAGAAAAAAGAATGTTAGGAGCGCGGCGCAGAGTTTTTTTGGAATATACAATTTTGCACGTCTCTTTTGCCCAAAAGACTCAGGAACCCCTAGCAATTTTTTAGTTCTGCTCTAAACAAGGCTTTTGACCCGTTTCAGTGACTGACATCTATTGGAAAATTCAAGATGGGCTTGGAGCAGTAATAACATTTTCTTTTAGCATTCGTTCCCTGGTTCTGATCTGTTTTAATTCTGTTGTCTAATGATGACACCCAACAGCTCTCTTCTTTTGATAACCATTTTGAATGGTGATATAAAGCAGAATTCACATCTCTAATATTAACTGCCACGCTCTTAATTAAATGTTGCTCTGTAGGGATTTCAGAACTTATCTGCCAAGATAACGAAACTCTTCAATTGTGCTGCAGAGAGTTCTGTACTTAGAGAAATATAACTTCAGCTACCATTTCAAATCCATTGTTAGATGGCTGAAATAGAAGATGAAGAAATGCTTTTCTTAGATGAATCTGAAAAAATCACAAAAAATAGATATATGACATAAATAAATGTAGCACCCCTCTGACACCCCTAAGGCAGGATAGCACTTCCAGAGGCAGGGGTGGACTAGAATTTCAACCCATGGCTAAAATAAGAAAACCAAGAAAGGATATTGGGTGCCAGTCACTTTTGGTCTGTTTAAAGTTTTATTACAGAACAGTTAGAGGTGAGGATTAGGAATTCCAGATACCGTAGCAGATTACCTACAGACTCTCCAGATCAATGTCCAGCTTCACAGTGTCAGAACCTTTAACATAGCTCCCAACTGTCCCTGATTTCGAGGGACTGTCCCTGATTTGGAGCAGTGTCCCTCTTTCCCCCTTATTTGTCCCTTATTTTGGTCTGATCCATATAGTTGTATATAAAATGCACTTTTTAACTTTCACAAAGTGTTTCCCAGTGCTAAACCTTTTATCCAGATTAAAAATTGCTGCATTTGTAAATTTTAAAAGCCAATATAAAGGAATAGTAGTGGTAAAAAAAAAAGCCCTTGTAGATTTAATTAAACTTTTCCTTGGTTAATTCTCTTTTAAGGGGGTGTGGCAGGGGCGTGTCCTATGCCTACATACGTTTGCTAGTAGGTGTCCCTCATTCCCATCTCAAAATGTTGGGAGGTATGCCTTTAAGTCGACCCGGCAACACTGTAAGTACATTCCCAAATTTAAGTGTGTCCTCCAAGTGAGTCACCAAGCCCTTCTGAGAGACTAGCCTTCTTTCTAGCTCTCTCCAACAAGGGGCCTCCCCTGGGTCTCCTTCTTGGAACAGCTTCCTTCAGACCAGGCAGGACAGCTTATGGACTACTTTAGGCCCCAAACCAGACTATTGGGCCTTACAGCAGAGCTTCATCTAGCAGAACCTCCCCAGGCCTTAGCCAGAGGCAAGAGAGAGTTGACATGGCCTGTCCCAAATATTTATGCTCCAGCAACATAAACCTCCTACTGGATTGGCTGAAGGAAATATAAATATTGATAACTTAGTTTTGTTTGTGAAATCTCATACCAAAGGAACTTTAAAGGGCCCCCCCTGACCTCCAGCCACCAGTGTGACCTTTGAAACCCTGGTAGTTCCGCCACTGGTGTTATTTTTGCTATTTTTTATATTATTTTTTTTTAAAAATTTAGAAGCCCCATTGGGGGACTTTGGCGAGATGTCTAAACAAATATCTAATGTTTCACCTTTGAGACAGAGAAAGGAGATTGAGGACACAGTCCTCAATCTTCTTCTCTGCAGCCACATCAGCACAGATGAATGGACAGGAATAGCTCTGTACAGAGATTCCCATTCATTCACAAACTAAAGCATAGTAAATAGAGTTTACTATGCCTCTGTTATAAATGAACAGAGTGCCGTATCGGTACAAATCACTGATTCATTAACCCTTTCAATGCCAGGTCTGTATGCCGTACGGACCTACAGAAGTGCCCACAGGTGGCCAAGTCCATACGCCGTACGGACCTAATTTCTCCCTCTCCTATAAGCTTATGGTCACTTCATTGACCATAAGCTTATATCAGAATTGTTCGGCAGACTCTGCCGAACAATTCTATAACTCTGACCAATGGATTACAACCCGCTGATCAGAGTTATTAACCCTAAATGTGATCACCACCCCCCCCCACCCATGCTGCTGCTTCCCTGTCCCCAGCTTCTTCACACCTTAAACTCCTTCCCCCACCTTTCTTTCCTATGCCCTTCACACCCCTTCTTAGTCCCCAGCACTGATTACCCCCCTCCACCCAATCCGACTCCCCCTGAAAACCCGCTCCCCGCAGCTACCCTCATTAGTCGGCATCCCTCCTCTTCCACTCCCGCCGGCTTTAGGTACTGCCTGGGGCTTGGGGGGATCCAGATGTGTCCCCCCCATCACTCAGATCGCCCCCCGTAATGCACCTTCACCCCCATCCATGGCCGATCCGAGCGGCATCCCTCCTTCCTTCCCACTGCCTGCAGCTTCTCCCTGCACTAATCTCTGTGATCTCTCAGGCTGGGGAGAGCAGTGGGGGGAGAGGGGAGCTGTGCAGTTGGGGGTGAAGTTGTGGCTTGTGGGGGTTTGGTATACATGTGTTTACCAAGCCCCCCTGTAGTACAGTGGATATAGGCAGCGATCACATTTTTTGAAAATATTTTATTCTATCTTTTTATGTGACAACCCTGAAGAAATGACACTTTGCTACAATGTAAAGTAGTGAGTGTACAGCTTGTATACAGTGTAAATTTGCTGTCCCCTCAAAATAACTCAACACACAGCCATTAATGTCAAAACCGCTGGCAACAAAAGTGAGTACACCTCTAAGTGAAAATGTCCCAATTGGGCCCAAAGTGTCAATTTGTGTGACCACCATTATTTATTTTCCAGCTCTGCCTTAACCCTCTTGGGCATGGAGTTCACCAGAACTTCACGGTTTGCCACTGGAGTTCTCTTCCACTCCTCCATGACGACATCACAGAGTTGGTGGATGTTAGGGACCTTACGCTCCTCCACTGTCAGTACTAGGATCTCTTTAAGACCCAGCAAAACTCACTTGACACACCCTTTGCCTGGGAAACAATGGTGATTGGCCAGCTCACCTTTAAATCACCCGTATCAGCATACCACCCATGCTCGTGATAGCATTGTTACCTTGTGTGCTCCTGCTTGGCCCAGCTGATATCTGCTCTGTATATATCGCGTGTGATCTGGCTAGTTTTGACCCTGCTTTCTGAAATTTTGAATTTTAGAATTTTCAAATTTTCAGAATTCCCGAATTTCCAAAATTTTGAATTTCCGAATATTCTGAAAAATTCGGATATTTCCTAATTAACAAATTTGTCTAAATTCGCTAAAAAAATCATTTGGAACTAAACAAATTGCACATGTCTAGCCCCTATTTCACCCTGTATATCAACATTCACATAGGAAATGTGGTAGGTTGGAATTGCTGTTATCTGAGTATGCTCAACTAACATGCAGTGACTATGCTTGAAAAAAAAAAAAGATATCCCATGGCTTCTCCTGGATCAATTTCAGCCTCGTGACTTCTGAAGCTGGACTAGCCTCCACCGATAAGGGGAGTCCTACATCTCTTGTAATCTGCAGTTGTCAATGTCCTTCACCATAGGTGCAATGGAGAGCTTTATAAGATTGTGTTTGTGTACCTTTAAAAAGACCCACTTGTCTGCAATAATCACCCCATTTAAGAATGTTTTAAGTAGGTTGGCTTTTGGACAGAAACCCAAATACACTTTGTGCACCCCGTGGGTTTAAAACCAAAGACTCCAGTTTCACAAGACGACAGTGCTAAACTCTCAACCACGTTGCTGCATCTCCATGGCTACTAGACTGGCCCAAAATCGCTATGCTGTCCTCGTTAGTCACCGTCAACCGCCCACAGCCACCATGCTGACCATTTTATAAAACATTTTATTCCATTCAGATTGTCAAATTTATGAATCACCTTTATTCTGGAGATCATTTCTTCTCCTAAGTAATAGTTGTTCAGTACTTTATTATGCATATAATCTTTGTGCATATGTACATCCCACACACACTTAAGAATTCAAGTGATCTCCTGGTACATTTTGTATTTCTGGAGATATAACCTCTAAATTATCGCCTCCTCACAATCGAAAAGAATTCACATGCTGACTGGTCGTAGAAATAATTAAAGGAGCTCTTTCCAACTACCCTCCATCAGCTAAAACAATAACAACAATGCAGGAATTGTAATGACTGGAGGATTTTGTGAGATGCAATACCCACTTCTCCCAATCAGCCAGGATACCATTAGCCTATAAGCAGCTCTGAAGCTCCTACTACTTGGGTGCTCGCCTATCTGTGGTGGATCACTTTTTAGCGAATGGTGAAAGAAGGGTAGCAGGTGTTCAGAAGGCGATACTGCTACCTCCTAATGCATGTTTCTTTTTTTTATTGCTCATTCCTAAATGGCAAATTTACTATGCAGGATTGCGCCGTAACTTCAAGCCAATTGTTTGGATTGTGGTTGCAGCACAGCCCCATTTACTTACATAGCTAGGCTTTCATCTGTAGCATTTTGTTGAAAAGTGGTCAGAAGGAGGAGGAATAGTTTCCCATCATTGATATTAGTGATAAGACTAGTGCCCCATCATTAGACATGTGCAATTTGTTTTGGTCCGGATATAAATTCCGACACATTTTTGTTTTTTTGAGGATTCCGATGTATCCGAATCTTCTAATTAAATAGTAACGAATTTGGTGGAAATTTAATTTTGTTTTATATATTTGTTTTTTAATAAATTCCACATTTTTGGCGTGATTCCAATTCGGATAGGTTGAAAAATGACCGATTCAGATTCTGTGTGAAGAATAGTTGGTTGCTAAGGAGCGGGCCGGGAAGTCAGCAGCCGCGTCCATGACAACTGATGACTCATCAGCTGTCAGCAGGCTTCCCCGCTGACGAATGTAAACAAAAGAATGCTGGCAATGAAAAATGTACAAAAAAGCGTGGGCCCTTAAGGTCTGGTATGGATCTTAAGGGGAACCCCACACCAAAATGAACCACTTAAAGGCCGCCCACCGCATATATACTGCGGCAGGGTGGCTCTATTGCGCGAAACAACATACCTGTACGTTGTTTCATGCAATAGATAATGTGGGCATGCGCACGCCCGCTGCACGCCGGTGGGAGCACGTGCGTGGGTCGATGTCTGCCGGCCACCCACGATCGCTTCACAGAGAGGCAGAATGGGGATCCGCCTATGTTAAAAAGGCAGATCCCTGTTCTAACGGGAGGACACCTGAGAATCTTGTAATCAGCAAAATTGATCTCTGTGTTGACCCAGTGAGCCCATCCCCCACACAGTTAGAACACACACGGAGGGAACACAGTTAACCCATTGATCGCCCCCTAGTGTTAACCCCTTCTCTGCCAGTGACATTTATACAGTGATCAGTGCATTTGTTTTTAGCACTGATCACTGTATTGGTATCACTGGTCCCCAAAAAGTGTCACATAGGGTCAGATTTGTCGCAATCTCGCTAAAAATCTCTGATCGCCACCATTACTAGTAAAACAATTAAATTAATTAAAAGTTTATAAATCTATCCCATAGTTTGTAGATGCTAAAACTTTTACGCAAACCAATCAATATATTCTTATTGCGATTTTTTTTTTTTTTTTACCAAAAATATGTAGTAGAATACATATTGGCCTAAACTGATGAATAAATTTGTTTTTTTATATATATTTTTTTGGATATGTATTATAGCAGAAAATTGTCACTCTTTTCTTGGTTATAGCGCAAAAAATTAGAGCCTCAGGAGGTAATCAAATACCACCAAAAGAAAGCTAAATTTGTGGGGAAAAAAGGACATCAATTTTATTTGGGTATAGTGTTGCACGTCCGCACAATTTTCAGTTAAAGTAACAGTGCTGTATCACAAAAAATGGCCTGGTCACTAAGGGGATAAATCCTTCTGGGGCTGAAGTTGTAAAAAAAAAAAAAAAAACAGTGTGGGGTCACCTCAAAAATCCATACCAGACCCTTATCCGAGCATGCAGCCCAGCAGGCCAGAAAAGGGTGGGGGCGAGCGAGCAGCTTACACTTTGTTGGAGAATGAGTAGGGGTGGGGTAGGGGCCCTTGTCCTCATTAACATTGGGTTAAGGTGTTTTGGGGGTGGGGCAGAGCTCCCCCTGACCTAAAGCACCCCTCATGTTGAGGGCATGTGGCCTGGTATGGTTCAGGATGAGGGTCCGCTCGCTCATCCCCCCTCTTTCCTGCCCTGCATGTTCAGATAAGGGTCTGGTATAGGTTTTGCAGGGTCTGGTATAGGTTTTTTGGCATGGAGTTCCTCTTAAAATCCACACCAGTTCCAAAGGGCCAGGTATGAATTGGGGGGGGGGGGGCAGCCACATTTTTTTTTTTAAACTATTTGTTTTGTTTACATTCTGCTGTCAGCTAAGAATCCTGCTGACAGCACATGAGTCATGGTTGTCAAGAATGCCAGGGGCCGCCCACTCCTTAACAATCAGCTATTCTGATTTATGAATACAAAATGAATGCCGAAGATACAAACCGAATTCTGGAAACAAATTGGTCCAATATTGCGTCAATGGAACAATTTGTTTTCGGAATCTCGGAGATCGTTTGTATTTTTAGTATTGGTTATTCAGAATAGCATTCTTTTTTTTTTTTTTTTTTTTTTAAAACAGCGTCAAAATGTAAACGCCCCCACCCCAAATTACAGAAAAAAAAAGTGTGCCCCCCCCAAGATCCATACCAGACCTTTATCCAAGCATGCAGCCTGGCAGGCTAGGAAAGAGGGGGACGGACGAGCGAGCGCCCCCCCCCCACTCCTGAATTATCCGTGTGCATGTTGATATGGACAAGGGCCTCTTCCCCATAACCCTGACCATTGATTGTGGGGGTCTGTCGGCAGGCAGCTTATTGGAATCTGTACATTATGCCCCTACTCATTCACCAAACAAAGTGTCAAAAATAAATAAAAACACAGAGACAAGTCTTTTATTAAAAAACAAAAAGAATAAATAAATGTCCCCCAAAGTAGATCCATTGTCAATCATTATGCACGCCACTACTGTCGACCCTAAAAAAATAAGACGTTCTGCATCCGACAAAGGGTCCCGCTGTCTTCCAGCTCCGCTGTCTGCCAGTTCTTAAATAGCTAAGAGGCAGAGCCACTGGGCAATGTCACCGGTGGGCCCACCCCTTGTGACATCATCGAGCCAGCACACCTTGGTGGATGAGGTCACAATGGGACGGGGTCACCCGATGATGTCGTCGGGTGGCCCCCACCCCTTAGTTATTTAAGAACTGTCAGGTGGTGGAGCCGGCGGGTGCAGAACTGTTTTTTTATTTTTATTTTTTGGGTCAGCGGTAACAGCAGGCATCATGAATGACATTTGATATACTCTGGGGGACATTATGTTTGTTTTTTTTAAATGGAATAGTCAAAAACTGTCTCTGTGTATTTACTTTTAGACTTTTTTGCTGAATGAGAAGGGGTACTATGTACCCCATACTCATGCACATATGGGGGGTGCTTCCAGATTATGTTAAGTCACCCCCGCACCCCCAAAACCATGGGGAAGAGGCCCTTGTCCCCAGCCACATGGGGGCAAGGTGCATTGAAGGGATCTGTGTTGGACGACACCTTTCTGAGCAGCAACCTTTCTTTGTTAGCGGGAATCTACATTAAAGATAATTTAAGACCTATATACATTACATGCAGCCGTCTGTCCCTGCATTCCAATGGGAATACGCATATTAAACAAGCCTGCTAGTGCTTTGAGACCTATCTAAGAGGTGTTGGCCCCAGTCCATTTGTTCCCCATGCCTGGGGCTGTGTCAATAGCTCCCTTGGTGGAGCTACCTGGCTTCTGTGCTCGCATGGCTTATACCATCCTTGCCGGTCCGGTGTCTGGCTGCACAGAGAAAAATCTATTTTTGGATTCTCCTAAAGTAACACTTGATTCATTAATTCAAACCATTTTACATTACTAACAAAGACGAAACACGTTGGGTTAAATTTTCCCTCCCTTGTGTGATTCTTTATGCGTAACCACTATGTGTATGGTGGTTTTCAAACAATAACACAATTTATACTGTATGGGGTGCTTTGGGTTTGAATATGAGTTGTTTAATCTTTCCATGGTTTTAAAAGAGATATATATATCCCTAATATTATTTTTTTTTTAAATAATTTTTTTAATAAAAATATTTTTTTAATCTATGACTGTGTACTGGTAATCATTCTGAGAGGGGGGTTCAACACCATTACAGTCCCATTTGTTCCTCTTTTTTTTTTTGCAATTATTTTTATACTTTCTTGTCCAAATGTTCATACAAAATTCTACAGGTGTGAGGCCAGCATAACAATGAGAGAGATGCTGGCAGAGTGATGACTTTACAAGTGTGATGATGCCCCTTATTTGATCAGCAGCCTGGAGGTACTGTAGATCATTGACCAAGCTGTATTGTTTAACCAGCTGAACACTATAACCAATTTTCTGGGAAATATAACAGTTCAGATATAGATATTGCAAATAGCTGTTTGCCTTTATAGATAGATTAGGCAACATAACTGGTTCTTTTTACAGCAATGTTTAAGAACAGCGGTTGCGGTTATTCATGTCTCACATCTGTTTTTTGGCAGACATACAGGAGTTTTATGAAGTCACGTTGCTCAGCTCCCACATCGACTATGAAGAAAAAATCTCCGAACTGAACCATGTAGCTGAATTATGGGAGAAGAACAATTCTTCATCTGGCTGTCCGGAGAGCTTACAGCAAGCCTCAGAGGTAGCTTTTGATTTAGCAATGTCTGTTATGTGTACATCAATAAAGACAAAAAGCTCACTAGGCAAAGACTAGGCAACTCTATGACTCATTCTGGGAAAAAAAAAATGTGCCCACTCAATATATTGTAAGGAGTTTATCAATCTTTATTGTAGGTTCCTACCCTCTTTGGTTTTGGAAATCATACAACCCCTTCGCCACCACCTTTTATTTATTTTTATAGTTAAGTCCTGGATGGCTTAACTCCAATGTAAAAATGCATATAAAAGCAAAGGAGAAGGCCTTTAAAAAAAATACAAGGTTGAGGGAACATCATCAGCATTCAGACTTTATAAATAATACAACAAGAAATGTAAGGGTGCAATTAGGGCGGCTAAGATAGAACATGAAAGGCACATAGCGGAGGAGAGTAAAAAAAAATCTCAAGAAATTCTTTAAGTATGTAAACAGTAAAAAAAGGGAGGACAGACCATATTGGCCCCATAAAGAATGAGGAAGGACATCTGGTTACAAAGGATGGGGAGATGGCGAAGGTATTGAATGTATTCTTCTCCTCAGTCTTCTCAAGGGAATCGGGGGGCTTCAGTAACCAAAACTGCAGTGTTTATCCTCATGACACATCACAGGAAGCACCTCCATGGTTAACAGAGGACAGAATTAAAATTAGACTTGGGAAACTTAACATTAATAAATCACCGGGACCAGATGGCTTGCACCCGAGGGTACTTGGGGAACTCAGTCAAGTAATTGCCAGACCGTTGTTCCTAATTTTTAATGACAGTCTACTGACTGGAATGGTACCAGCTGATTGGAGAAAAGCCAATGTAGCACCAATATTTAAAAAGGTCCCAAAATACATCCCTGGAAATTACAGACCAGTTAGCCTAACATCAATAGTATGTAAGCTCTTGGAGAGGATGATAAGGGACTATATACAAGATTTTAGTAATGAGAACAGTATCATTAGCAGTAATCAGCATGGATTCATGAAGAATCGTTCTTGCCAAACCAATCTATTAACCTTCTATGAGGAGGTGAGTTGCCATGTAAATAAAAGAAAGGCCCGTAGACGTGGTGTATCTGGATTTTGCAAAAGCATTTGACACAGTTCCCCACAAGCGTTTACTGTACAAAATAAGGTCTGTTGGCATAGACCATAGGGTGAGTACATGGATTGAAAACTGGCTACAAGGGCGAGTTTAGAGGGTGGTGACAAATGGGGAGTACTCGGAATGGTCAGGGGTGGGTAGTGGGGTCCCCCAGGGTTCTGTGCTGGGAAAAATCGTATTTAATTTGTTCATAAACGACCTGGAGGATGAGATAAACAGTTCAATCTCTGTATTTGCAGACCATACTAAGCTAAGCAGGGCAATAACTTCTTCACAGGATGTGGAAACCTTGAAAAAAGATCTTAACAAATTAATGGGGTGGGCAACTGCATGGCAAATGAGGTTCAATGTAGAAAATTTTAAAATAATAGGCAAGAATATGAATGCAATCTATACAATGGGGGGAGAACCTCTGGGGGAATCTAGGATGGAAAAGGACCTGGGGGTCCTAGTAGATGATAGGCTCAAAGCAAACAGAATATTGGCATGCATTAAAAAGGTGATTAACTCCAGAGATAAAACGATAATTCTCCCCCTCTACAAGACTCTGGTCCGGCCGCACCTAGATTATGCTGTCCAGTTCTGGGCACCAGTCCTCAGGAAGGATGTACTGGAAATGGAGCGACAACAAAGAAGGGCAACAAAGCTAATAAAGGGTCTGGAGGATATTGGTTATGAGGAAAGGTTGCGAGCACTGAACTTATTCTCTCTGGAGAAGAGACACTTGAGAGGGGATATGATTTCAATTTACAAATACCATGCTGGTGACCACACAATAGGGATAAAACTTTTTTGTGGAAGGGAGTTTAACAAGACACGTGGCCACTCATTAAAATTTAGAAGAAAAGAGGTTTAAACTTAAACTACGTAGGGGGTTCTTTACTGTAAGAGTGGCAAGGATGCGGAATTCCCTTCCACAGGCGGTGGTCTCAGCAGGGGGCATCGATAGTTTCAAGAAACTATTAGATAAGCACCTGAATGACCACAACATACAGGGATATACAATGTAATACTGACATATAATCACACACATAGGTAGGACTTGATGGACTTGTGTCTTTTTTCAACCTTACCTACTATGTAACTATGTAACTATGTACTGTAGGTTGAGGGAAAAACAAAGAGCGGCTATCGACAAAAACAAAAAGGTAAATTGAAAGCCCAGATCATAATTCACAAACCTAAACCCATGGTTGACAATGGCAAAAACAGCTTATTAAGCATGGTTCAATTTGCTCCTACCCAGGTCAGAATCTAGCCCATTTAATCTGGGGGTGCAGGAAAAAAGTCAGGGGATGAAGGGTCAATGCTGTGTGTGAATCATTGACAGTCTATCACGAAGTGTGATAGAGAACCCGTATTCCCTGTTCCTCCACCCCAAACTCGCTCATCCATGTCTTTATGGACCTTGCTTTGTGCACTGGTGCGCAGTCATGTTGGAACAGGAAGGGGCCATCCCCAAACTGTTCCCACAAAGTTGGGAGCATGAAATTGTCCAAAATGTCTTGGTATGCTGACGCCTTAAGAGTTCCCTTCACTTGAACTAAGGGGCCAAGCCCAACCCCTGGAAAACAACCCCTAAACCATAATCCCCCCTCCACCAAATGATTTGCACCAGTGCACAAAGCAAGGCACATAAAGACACGGATGAGCGAGTTTGGGGTGGAGGAACTTGACTGGCCTACACAGGGTCCTGACCTCAACCCGATAGAACACCTTTGGGATGACCTAGAGCGGAGACTACGAGCCAGGCCTTCTTGTCCATCAATGCCTGACCTCACAAATGCGCTTCTGGATGAATGGTGAAACATTCTCATAGACACACTCATAAACCTTGTGGACAGACTTGCCAGAAGAGTTGAAGCTGTTATAGCTGCAAAGGGTGGGCCAACTCAATATTGAACCCTACGGACTAAGACTGGGATGCCATTAAAGTTCATTTGCGTGTAAAGGCAGGCATCCCACTATTTTTGACAGTATAGTGTATATCAAGAACATTTACCACCACTGGCCTATGGAAAGCAGATACACTGCCCCTGCTGTGCACCTGGCTCCGTCCTTGGACCACTCAGTCACTACAAGACGCTGTGGAGAAGGTATTTTGCTTGTGCTAGAATCTGCAAGACATTGCATTCTGTTTTTTTTTTTTAATCTATGATCTACCAGAACACCCAGATCCTTCTCCCTTATTGACTTAGGCCCCTTTCACACGGGCGGACCGTTCGGGTCCGCCTGTCAGTTTTTTAGGCGGACCTGAACGGATGCTCCGTGCACCTCTATGGAGCGACGGATGTCAGCGGTGGCATGTCCGCTAACATCTAACCCGTTCCGATCCGCCAAAGTGTGATGGATGGAAACCCTATTTTCCATCCGTCTGGCGGATCGGATGAAAACTGACTCTACGGTCCATCTTTATCCAATCCCCATAGAGAACAGCGGCGCTCTGACAGGTCGGTCCCAGCACAGTGTGCAGAGACAGACCTGTCATCTGCCTGCTCAGACGGAGCGATGCCTGCTGAGCAAAACGGAGCCCATACACGGACACGTCCATGTGAAAGGGCCCTTACAGAGTTGTATTCCCCCTAGATTTTCAGATATATGTGTGCTGTTAACCCCATTTACATTAATTTACATTTTGAGAAAAACATTTTTCAAGGTTGTAGGCTTTTTGAAGGTGGGTGTTTGGGTGGTTGTGAATGGTGATAAGATCAATGCAGAGCTTGTACGTCAGCATAGCAGCTCACCACTATGACGGTTTCCATCACTGATGACTCGGCTGGCTAGGACAGGAGTGGGGAGGAGGAATCCCAGGGAGGGCCAAATATTTGCTTTTGTCTGCAGTATAATGGTAGGGAGTGTTTGTAATGAAGGGACATCTGTGTAGGTTGTCCCAGTTTACTAGAATGCAGTCTTAAAAGAAATGCCTTTTTGTATGATTTGTTTTCTGCAGTAATGTGAATTAAGGGCCAGTTCACACCAGGACATGTGTGGGAAACCTGCATTCATGTGCGTTTCCCACACCTCATTCAAAATGCATTGCACTGGATGTTAGTGTTAACTTAAAGGGCTAACTCCGCTTTCCTAGTGAAAAAAATAGCAAAGAAAGAAAAAAAATAATATAGTGTATACAATTGCGACACGAGTCATATTGCAATTGAATATTATTAAAAATTACCTTTCCTTTTCAATCTGCAGCCACTGTAATTTTCTGAAAATGCAATGCAATATGGCTGCCTGGAGGTGTTCTGTACACAGAATGTGTACAGAATGCCCCCCAGAAACATAATTTCCTGCTCGTGTGATTGGCAGAAGTCTGTACTAAGATACAAGTCAGATTTTGGGCATCCCCTGCAACAAAAATTTCATTTTTGGTTATATACTCCCAATAGGAACACATCTAAAGCGATGCAGGCTCAGCAGCTTTAATTTGGGGAAGTACATAACTAGCAATAGGGAGAGGAAAACCAGAACTTCATCTGATCCAGTAATGAGGCATAATAATAATCTCTAATGACTGGTAGGCCCATGCCTCTTGCGGATTTGGTGGTGGTTAGAATTGAGAACGCCACTCTAGGTTTTATTTCATTCCAAATTAAGTTTTGCAGTTTCGTGTCAATCTGCGTAATTTTTTTTGAAGAGATTGGGATAGGTAGGGATTGGAAGTAATATAGAATTTTGGGGAGGATTTGCATCTTAAATGCAGCAATTTTCCCAACCCACTAGAGTTGTGTTTTCAGCATATTTTGCAAATCTTTGTTGACTTGGTCTATATGATTGGGAAAGTTTACTTCATATAATTTGGAAGGTGGGTAGGTAACTTTTATTCCTAGGTATGAAATAGCTTCTTCATTCCAATTGTAGCCAAATTTAATACGCAGACTGTTAAGCCCCGTACACACGATCGGATATCCTATGGATTTTCGCCTGATGGATTGTTTTCATCAGACAAACCGATCGTGTATGGGACCCATCGGTCTTTTTTCCATCGGTTTTAAAAAATAGAACATGTTTTAAATTTTTCCGATGGATAAAAAACTGATCGAAAACTCTGATCGTCTATGGGCAAGTCCATCGGATAAAAAACCCACGCATGCTCAGAATCAAGTCGACACATGCTCAGAAGCATTAAACTTCATTTTTCTCGGCTCATCGGAGTGTTTTACGTCACCGCGTTTGGACCGTTCGGTTTTTTGACTGATGGTGTGTGGACAAGACTGATGGAAAACAGTTTCATCGGATATCCGATGGACAAATCCATCGGACTAGAATCCATAGGAAATCTGATCGTGTGTACAGGGCTTTAGAGAGTTCCTTAGGGGGATTCATAGGTGATACAAAGCATTTATTTTGGTTTATTTTATAGTATGACACTTCCCCATAATTATTTATTAGTTTCTGGATTGCAGGTAATGAAGATGAAGGGTTAGTTAATGTACCGTATATACTCGAGTATAAGCCGACCCGAATATAAACCGAGGCACCTAATTTTACCACAAAAAAATGGGAAAACGTATTGACTCGAGTATAAGCCTAGGGTGAAAATCCAGCACCTACTGTAAGTGGAAAAGAGGGTCTGTTTTTTGTTAAATTTTTTATTATTTTTACAATTTATCCTATTAAACATGTATTATTACAATAATTTTTTCTTAACAGACCCCTGACATCTTTCCTTTGAGACAGAGAAAGGGACTAAGGACAGAGATTCAACAGTCCCTTTCTCTGTAGCCTCAACTGCACTGCAGATGAATGGAAAGGAGACAGAGGCTCCTCCATTCATAAACTGAGACATTGTAACACAGTTATTATGCTCAGTTATGAATGGACAGTCAGTGACCACCACTGACTGTTCATTCGGAAAAGGGCTCCTTCCTCCGCTCTCAATCCTAACAGATGGGGGACAGGAGCGGTACATGGAGGGGGACAGAAGCGGAGTACGGCAGGGGACCGGAGCAGTACATGGAGGGGGACAGGAGCGGAGCACAGCAGGGGACCGGAGCGGTACATGGAGGGGGACAGGAGCAGAGCACGGCAGGGGACCAGAGCGGTACATGGAGGGGGACAGGAGCGAAGCACGGTGGGCGACAGGAGCGGAGCACAGCAGGGGACCAGAGCGGTACATGGAGGGGGACAGGAGCGGAACACGGCAGGGGACCAGAGGGGTACATGGAGGGGGACAGGAGCGGAGCACGGCAGGGGACCGGAGTGGTACATGGAGGGGGACAGGAGTGGAGCACGGCAGAGGACCGGAGTGGTACATGGAGGGGGTCAGAAGCGGAGCATGGTGGGGGCCCGGAGCGGTACATGGAAGGGGACAGGAGCGGAGCACGGCAGGGGACCAGAGCGGTACATGGAGGGAGGGGGATAGGAGCGGAGCACAGCGGGACAGGAGCAGAGCATCCGCATCAATACTGACATGGCGGCAGATAACCTGACTCGAGTATAAGCCGAGGGGGGCATTTTCAGCAAAATAATCAAATATTATGTTCGTATTGACCTATTTTTATACCTTTTGATGTCAGGGTTTACACGTATATATTCTGCTAATGGTTCTATTGCTAATGAAAAAATTAAAGGACATATAGGGCATCCTTGTCTGGTTCCATTAGTCAGGTTGAAGCTTTTGGAGATTATACCTAATGTAAATACTTTTGCTGAGGGTTGCGTGTAAAGTGACATTATGGCCGAGTGGATAAAGCCCTTGAATCTGATTTTTGTTAATGTCTTGAAGATGTATTCCCAATGCATTCTATCGAATGCATTTTCAGCATCTAATGCTAGAAGGAGGGAGGGCATTTTTTTTGGTATCTATTTGGTTAATTAGATTAATCATCCGTCTAGTGCTATCATGGGCTTGTCTTCCCTTGACAAAACTTACCGTATATACTCGAGTAAAAGCCGAGTTTTTAAGCACAATTTTTTGTGCTGAAAATGCCCCCCTCGGCTTATACTCGAGTCACCTTTTTGCGCCTGATCTCCCGGACTTGGCACACATATAGCCCCACTCTTCCTCTACAAGTGTGCAAAGTTTCTTGTCCGGGGGACCTACGGCCGGGGAGCACCGATTTTTCAAAACCGGGAACCCCTTCCATAGACTTCTATGTTAAACGGTAATTTCTCTGGTGACTTTGGGGACCCGGTACCGGCCGGTCGACTCCCATGTTAAACGTCAGTCTCTAGTCATGGACACAGTGAGGCATGGACACAGTGAGGCAAAGTGAGGCACACCCTAGGCTTATATTCGAGTCAATAACTTTTCCCAGTTTTTGTGGTAAAATTAGGTGCCTCGGCTTATATTCGGGTCGGCTTATACTCGAGTATATACGGGTACTTGGTCAGGGCCTATAAGAGATAATCAAACTTTTTTTTTTTTTTAAATATAAAACTGTTTTATATTTTAAAAAAAAGTTTGATTATGTAAAATTTGTATAAATTTCTTATGAATTTTCTCATTCTTTTTAGATTGATGCATATACTCCTGAAGAAGCTATGTAACAAATATGGCAAAACATGTAGAGTGGAAGCATCAAATGTCACATGAAATGTGATATATGTGTTTGTTGAAACCCATTAATTTTATCAAATACATTTTAATGATGTATAATAAATATTCAAATATTTTTTAACATATTTTGTTTTTACTTGCACCTTTAAAGTTCCCCAAATTCTCTATATTTTCTAAATTAAATAGTGGAATGTGGTACCTATTTGCTCCTTCTTTACCTAGAACTAAATAGTAGTAAGATTACAAACCACAGTTTTGCAGACTGCCCCCAGGATTGATGCATATACTCCTGAAGAAGCTATGTAATAAATTTGGCGAAACATGTTGAGTGAAGCATCAATTGTCACATGGTTTGTAATCTTAGTTTCACCTAAATAATGCCATTCTATGTCTACCTGTGATTCCTGCTTTGATGGTGCAGCAAGACCTTCACACTGACTGTCACAGTTGACTCCCAGGAGCTGAGGGTAGTTTGATAGAGAAAGATCTTTGCTGCATTGCAGTGTAGCACACCCCCGTAGGAGCTGCTGGTTTAATTTTGGGCCTGCACGTTACCTCAGTATTTGTTGTCTAGGGGAAGGAAGTCTGTAGAAACTCCAATGTCCACACAAGATGTAAAACCTTAAACAGTTAGGTTTTATTTTCCTTTTTTGCATAAACATATAGAAGGGTGAAGGGAAAGTGTAGGTTCAGGCACACGGTACAGATCACTGGGGAGAACTCCTCAAAGAATACAGTCACTCACCACTCTCCCTGGAGTGGGTATTGCTCATCCGGATAGGCCCCTCTCACCTGGCCTAGCAGCCGGTATGATGCACGAACGATAAGTCAGGACCAGTCTCTGCCACAGACTGGCGGTGCATAGAATTTGGATAATCCGGGATCCTCTGCCACAGGACTCAACACCCGAACTTCCAGCCAAGCAGTCAAGAGCCTTTAAGCCGACCCGGCAGACTGCAAGGTAACTTTAGTTGTGGTGAATCCTCCAATAGATTTACCAGGCCCTCCTCAAGACACCAGCCTTCCGCTTGGTCTTTTCCAAGACAGGTCAACCCTGGTTTCCTCCTTTGAGTGGCTTCCTCCCTCAGGACGGACAGCACAGGATCACCTTCGAGGCGCAGACCCAGTCAGCATAACTGGGCCTACTTGTTGGAGTTGCGGCCTTGGACCAGCATGGTTCCGAGGCCAAGAATCACACAATACACCCGTCACGCCAGGAGGGCCGTGAGGGGACGAAGGATCCCATAGAGCCTGATGAAGAAGCACGCATGCTTTGAACGCGCGCACCTCCCCGCTGACCCCACGACACGGAAGTGACATCTGCTGCTGTGTTCCAGGGAAACTGTCTCCGCTACCACGAGTGCTGGGTTCCGCCATCGCTTATGACATCCGAGAGGACACCCAGAGACTACATCCCCCTCTACACCAGGACATACAGCGGCGCCCCCCCCCTCCCCGGGAAGAGCGGATGAACTGTATACCTACACAGATAAGCCTTTTATACTTGTCCCTTTGTGAGTGCAATTCTTGCATTTGTTTTGATTTTAATAAAACTTATTTGACTGCTACGCTTAGAAGGTGCTGCTTTTTGTCCCTTTGCTATTTTCAGATTCTTTCTATCTGCAAGCTGGCAGCCTTCTGTGCGGATTAGCAACTTTTCAGTATCTATGGACTAATTTGTCATGGACTATTAATAAATATTATCCCCTTAACCACTTCACAACCACCTGCCGCCGAATAACGGCGACAAGGTGGTTGCTTAACTCTGGGAGGACGTTATATAACGTCCTCCCTTAGAATCGTTCCTGCGCGCGCCCGCGGGCGCGCACACGCAAACGACTGTGCTCGCCGGGTCCACCGGACCCGTAGCAACACAGATCGAGGTAAATGGCCAATGACAGCGGCCTTTTACCATGTGATCGCGCCGTCCAATGACGGCGCGATCACAATGTAAACAAACTGGGGTCAGGACAAGTTCATCTCTCTCCTCTCCTCACACCGATGCAGCGTGAGAGGAGAGGAGAGACATTACTGCCACACAGTGCCGCACAGTGAGTCAATCTTGATTTTTCCTGTGCCCAGCTGTGCCCAACAGTGCCAAACAGTGCCAAACAGTGCCCCAAAGTGCCCCAAAGTGCCATCTGTGCCACATCTGTGACATCTGTGCCACATCTGTGCCACATCTGTGCCACCTGTGCCACACCAGTGCCACACCAGTGCCACACCAGTGCCACCAGAGCCACACCAGTGCCACCAGGGCCACACCAGTGCCACCAGGGCCACACCAGTGCCACCTGTGCCCATCAGTGCTCATCTGCGCCACTGCAGTGCCACATCAGTGCCGCCTGTGCCCACCAGTGCCGCCTGTGCCCACCAGTGCCACCAGAGCCACACCAGTGCACACCAGAGCCACACCAGAGCCACACCAGTGCACACCAGAGCCACACCTGTGCACACCAGAGCCACACCTGTGCCCATCAGTGCCACCTGTGCCCAGTGCCACCTGTGCCCATCAGTGCCACTGCAGTGCCACATCAGTGCCGCCTGTGCCCACCAGTGCCACCTGTGCCCACCAGTGCCGCCAGAGCCACACCAGTGCCACACCAGTGCACACCAGAGCCACACCAGTGCACACCAGAGCCACACCTGTGCCCATTAGTGCCACCTGTGCCCAGTGACACCTGTGCCCATCAGCGCCACTGCAGTGCCGCATCAGTGCCGCCTGTGCCCACCAGTGCCGCCTGTGCCCACCAGTGACACCAGAGCCACACCAGTGCACACCAGAGCCACACCAGTGCACACCAGAGCCACACCTGTGCCCATCAGTGCCACCTGTGCCCATCAGCACCACATCAGTGCCGCCTGTGCCCACCAGTGCCGCCTGTGCCCACCAGTGCCGCCTGTCCCCACCAGTGCCGCCTGTGTGCTAATCAGTGCCACCAGAGCCACACCAGTGCCACTACAGTGCACACCAGTGCTACCTGTGCCACATCAGTGCCGCCTGTGCCCACCAGTGCCACCACAGTGCTCTACAGTGCAGCCTCACCAGCCACCAGCATGGCAAAAAAATTATTTACTTGTGAGGAGGCCTACCAGCGTCTAATCATGACCGATGAGAGCAGCGAGGAGTCTCAGTCCGATTCGGATTCGGCCTATGAACCCGTTACAGACAGTGGGTCTGATGCAGAATCAGAAGAGGAATGTGTGCCCGTGAAAACAAGGGGTTCTGGCGTGGGGAAGCGGCCTACTACCAGCAGCACAGAGCCGTCCACCTCAAGCGCAGTGCCGTCCACCTCAAGCGCAGTGCCGTCGACCTCAAGTGCAGTGCCGTCGACCTCAAGTGCAGTGCCGTCCACCCCAAGCGCAGTGCCACTGCAACAAAGGCCAGGCACCAGTAGGGTGTCATCTCAGCCCCAAAGGGATAGGGGCCATGCCAGCCTTCCCTATGGCCTTCAAAACCCCCTGTGGCTTACCCCTAATTCCGGAGCAGCAAATATCCCCCCTTTCACCGCCCAGCCAGGTGTCCAGGTGAACACAGATGGTTTTTCCATGCTCGATTTTTTTCATTTAGTATTCACCGAAGACTTACTATCCTCTATTGTGGCCCAGTGCAACCTCTACGCACAGCAGTACATCGTAAGCAACCCTGGGTCTAGTTACGCCCTTCCCTTTGAGTGGAGAGAACTTACCGTAGAGGAATTCAAAATTTTCCTAGGCCTAACTTTTACTATGGGACTCTCAAAAAAAAAAACAACTGTACTCCTACTGGTCTACCAAACCCATCCACCACATGCCACTCTTCTCATCCATTATGCCAAGATCCCGATACATAATGATTATGCGGTTCCTCCACTTTAATGACAACACCCAGTGCCCTCCCCGAAATGACCCAGCTTTTGACAAACTATATAAAATTCGGCCACTCCTAAATTTTTTCTCTGAAAATTTTTCCCAGTTGTATATCCCTGAACAGAATATCTCCGTGGATGAGTCCCTTATAAAATTCTCAGGCAGGCTGTGCATTAAACAGTTTATCCCCAGCAAAAGGGCCCGATATGGGGTTAAAATGTACAAGCTATGTGACCGAGCTACGGGGTACATCTACGCCTTCCTGGTGTACGAAGGGAAGGACTCCCAACTGCATCCCCCTGAATGCACAGAGTACATCGGAGTCAGCGGAAAAGTGGTCTGGGAGCTTATCTATCCACTCCTTGGAAAGGGATACCACCTTTATGTGGATAATTTTTATACCAGCTTGCCCCTGTTCCGCAATCTTTACCGGAGGGACACCCCAGCATGTGGCACAGTAAGACCCAATAGAAAAGGCTTCCCACAAAAACTCGTCAATGAAAAGCTACGACGAGGGGAGACGGCATCATTGAGGAACCAGGAGATATAGGCTGTCAGGTGGAGGGACAACCGAAACGTCCACATGCTCACTTCAATCCACAACGACACCTACGTTGAAGTCCCCAAAAGAAACGGCACAATCCAGAAACCAGCTTGTGTCTACGATTATAATTTGTTTATGGGGGGAGTGGACCTCAACGATCAGATGATTGAACCCTATCTTCCCACAAGAAAATCCCGCCACTGGTATAAGAAAGTGTCCCTTTATTTTTTTAGTTTGGCCATGTATAACACTTATGTTATTTACAAAAAATCAACAGAGAACCCCGTATCCTATCTACTCTACCAAGAAGAAGTTATCTCCGCCCTTTTGTACCCTGAAAGCCCACCAGAAAATATTCGCTCTGATTCCGTGAGCAGACTCCACGAGCGCCACTTCCCTGAGAAAGCCGTCCCCCGTGAAACAGGCTACAGACATAAGAAGAGATGTCGGGTGTGCTCCAGAGGAGGAATTCGAAGAGACACCGTGTATTATTGTCCCGATTGTCCCTCCCAACCAGGCCTCTGTATAGGCGAATGTTTCCGCCGTTACCATACGTTTCTACACTATTAGGGAAGTATGGTAAATGCAATTCTCATATCCTGTCATTTTCCTCCACAACCCTTATGCCACTGCACTGAACTGTACATACCTCTGCCTTCTCCGGAACCGACCTTGGACTGTTATACGACCACGCTTTTGCCTAACGCTAAACATACCTCTGCTTTCTCCGGAACTGACCCTGGCCTGTTATACGACCACTCTTCTGCCTAACGCTAAACTGTACCTACCTCTGCTTTCTCCGGAACTGACCCTGGCCTGTTATACGACCACTCTTCTGCCTAACGCTTAACTGTACCTACCTCTGCCTGCTCTGGAACTGACCCTGGACTGTTTGACCACGTTTTTTGCCTGCCTCTTGGATTGATCTTTTACCCTGCTATGCTAGTGGGAACACAGGGGTCTCACATATGTGAGGGGCTCCAGAATTGTTTTTCTGGATGAAGAAAACTATTTTTTAGTTTTCTCATTCCCGGATTAGGGTCTGGAGACTCGGAGGCTTCAAAGAGATTTGGGTGGGAGAAGCCTCTACCCCTGTCCCCATTCTTTCCTGGCCTGCTACTTGGACCATGTTCCTGCTTATTACCAGGACCAATATTATGGCACTGCTGGCAATGTCTCTACTTGCACTGACCCTGGACTGTATATGGACAGTATTCCTGCCTGTAGTGACTATGGACAATATTCCTGTCTGCTGCCTGGACAATTCCATTCACTGTCGCTGACCACGTCCCTGCCTGCTGCCTGGATCGGGGCTCTCCTCCTGTGGACAATTGCACTACTAAAACCACAGGTAATCTTTTTTTTTACCGTTTACTCAGCAGAATGTATTTTAGGGTGTAATTCTTGGTATGTACATGCTGTGTTAGAAATATGAAGGGCCTTCAAAAATGTGATAGATTGTAAGGAAATTGGATGTGTAATTTATGTCCCTAGAACACCTGATGGTGCTTCTTGGATGTTGGGCCTCTATGTGGCCAGGCTGTTAAAAAAGCTCGAACATGTGGTATTGCCATATTCAGGAGGAGTAGCAGAATATATTTTGGGGTGTCATTTTTGCTATGTACATGCTATGTGTTGAAAATATCTTATAAATGGACAACTTTGTGTAAAAAAAATGCGTTTTCATTTTTTTTCCACATTTTCGAAAAACTTCTGGAAAAAAAATAACCTTTCAAAAGACTCATTATGCCTCATAGATTATACTTTGGGGTCTTAGCTTTCCAAAATGGGGTCATTTTGTGGGCGTTTCCATTGTCCTGGTGCTCCAGGGCCTTCAAAAGTGTAATAGGTGGTTGAGAGATTAGATGTGTAATTTATGCTCCTAGAACGCCTGAAGTTGCTACTTCAGTGTTGGACCTCTGTATGTGGCCAGGCTGTATAAAAGTCTCACACATGTGGTATCGCCATACTCAAGAGGAGCAGCAGAATATATTTTGGGGTGTAATTTTTGCTGTGTACATGATATGTGTTGGAAATATCCTATAAATGGACAACTTTGTGTAAAAAAAATGCGTTTTAATTTTTTTTCCACATTTTCCAAAAACTTCTGGAAAAAAATGAACCGTTCAAAAGACTCATAATGCCTCATAGATTATACATTGGGGTGTTAGCTTTCCAAAATGGTGTCACTTTGTGGGCGTTTCCATTGTCCTGGTGCTCCAGGGCCTTCAAAAGTGTAATAGGTGGTTGAGAGATTAGATGTGCAATTTATGCTCCTAGAATGCCTGAAGTTGCTACTTCAGTGTTGGGCCTCTGTATGTGGGCAGGCTGTATAAAAGTCTCACACATGTGGTATCGCCATACTCGGGGGGAGCAGCAGAATATATTTTGGGGTGTCATTTGTGGAATGTACATGCCATGTGAGAGAAATAACCTGTTATAATGACAATTTGGTGTGAAAAAAATAAATAATAATAATAATCTTAATTTTGCAAAGAATTGTGGGAAAAAATGACAACTTCAAAAAACTAACTATGCCTCTTACTAACTACCTTGGAATGTCTACTTTCCAAAAAGGGGTCATTTGGGGGATATTTGTACTTTACTGGCTTGTTAGGGTCTCAAGAAATGAGATAGGCTGTCAGTACATCAGGTGTGATCAAATTGATCAATTTTCAGTAATTAGCACCATAGCTTGTAGACCCTATAACTTTCACCCAGACTAAATAATATCCACTAATTTGCGTTATTTTTACCAAATATATGTAGCAGTAAACATTTTTGGCCAAATTTATGAGGAAAAATTACTTATTTGCAAAATTTTATGATAGAAATGAAGAAAAATGCATTTTTTTACAAAATTTTCGGTCTTTTTTCATTTATAGCGAAAAAAATAAAAACCGCAGAGGTGATCAAATACCACCAAATAAAAGCTCTATTTGTGTGGAAAAAAGGACGGAAATTTCATATGGGTACAGTGTTGCATGACTGAGTAATTGTCATTCAAAATGTGAGAGCACCAAAAGCTGAAAATTGGTCTGGTTATTAAGGGGATTTAAGTGCCCAGTTGTCAAGTGGTTAAACACCCCTCCCAATTCTTTGCCTATATACTAGTTTGTCCATATACCTCTATCTAGAGGGCACTTGATTAACCCCCTGTGTAGTCTATTTTACCCCAAAAGATGGCATCTGCCCCTTATGTACCCTTCCCCAGCATGCTCAGCGGGTAGACCACGCCCACTGAACTGTTCCCGGGGGAAGGTACCCAATACACTCTGGCTTGTCAATCTTCCACATTGGCCTGAGGTGGTAACGCCACCTACAGGCAACAATGGGAAGTTTTCCCAGCACAGCCATAGCCGGAACAGAGGCTAATTTAACATCAATTATTCACATCTGAGCCTAACTACTGGCTCAGATACCCTCTAAATTGAAACATAGCGCCCAGTCATTGGGAGCAGGGCGCTACAGTAGGTAACAGCTAGCTTGTTGTTCAAAACACATATAACATATCACTCTCTGAGGGTTTTTTGCCTGCTAAAAAATCGATGATACATTCATTGTATTTACCAAGTGTACCAAAAACAAACAGACAAAAAAATAAAAACAAACTAGCATGGAAAGCAGACACAGATAATCACTTTGCAATTCTAGGGCTGATTTTGGAGAATTCCCAGGAGTTCTCCTTTAAAAAAAATGACAGTTGGTGTTTTCCCAGAACAGTCTGTCTTACCGAAAACTGTCCGGGTAATTGACAGCCAGAGAATGAAATAAGGCTTGGTGGCTGTAGGCAAAACAGAAAGCCTTTATTTATAGAATCCCAAGTATATATATATATATATATATATATATATATATATGTACACACACAGAGTTTACTTGTTCTCCAGAAGTTAGCAAGTTTATTTACAAAATCATCTACCACACATACTGCAGATCTGTCCTTTTCCTGAATTTTTCTACTCATCTGAAAACTGATATCAGGCTTGCAGGGGGAGTGTCAGTTCTGTACCCAGATAAGCTAGAGGGGGAGGTCCGCGGGCCGGCTTAAAGCAGAACTAAACTCTTTTCATCAACATTAATAATTTTTTCATTCTTAAAGCGGAGTTCCACCCAGAAATGAAACTTCCGCTTATCCTGTCCCCCCCCCCCCCCCCTCCGGTGTCACATTTGGCACCTTTCAGGGGGAAGCAGATACCTGTCTAATACAGGTATTTGCTCCCACTTCTGGGGAAAGATTGCCGCAGTATCCGCGGTGATCTACGCCATGTCCACCCCCCCCCCCCCCGCTGTCTTCTGAAAGACACACAGGTCCCAGAAGACAGCAGGGACCAGTCAGAACACACAGCACGACTCGCGCATGCGCAGTAGGGAACCAGGCTGTTACTTAAGATGCCGGCGCCTCCACCCGGGAGCCGAGGGACGGGTCGGCTTCGGGTGCCGACATCGTGGGCGCCCTGGACAGGTAAGTGTCCTTATTTTAAAAGTCATCAGCTGCAGAATTTGTAGCTGCTGACTTTACTTTTTTTTTTTTTTTGCAGGCGGAACTCCGCTTTAAGCTGCCAGCATTAGTAAATAGATAGGAAAGTATATGATATGTCGTTGTTAAAAACTTTTTTGTTCCATTTATTCAATTGCTTCTTGGAGGGGAGGAGGGGATTTCTCCTGCCTGCATGCCTAAGTTAAGGGAGTAAGGCCCCTTTCACACTGAGGCGCTTTGCAGGCGCTATTGCGCTAAAAATAGCGCCTGCAAAGCGCCCTAAAAAAGCCGCTACTTTGTATGCAGTGTGAAAGCCCAAGGGCTTTCACACTGGAGCGGTGCGCTGGCAGGAGTGTAAAAAAACTCCTGCAAGCCGCATTTTTGAGGCGCGATAGGAGCGGTAAAAATACTGCTCTTATAGCGCCCCTGCCCATTGAAATCAATGGGGTAGCGCCTCCAAAACGCTTGCAAAACGCCGCAAAGAGGCGTTATTGCGGGCGTTTTTAAACCCTTTTTCGCCCGCTAGCGGGGGTTAAAATCACCCCGCTAGCGCCCGCAAATCGCGGCAAAAACGACAGTATAGCGGCAGCGCATCCAGCACTTCAGTGTGAAAGTAGCCTTAAGGGCAGATGGATTCCAGGAGGTAAATGCAACATCAGAATCATCTGCCCTTACTTAAGTTGGCTGCATTTAGAAATGCTAGGGGGGTATTTTTCAATGTGATTTCTCAACAAAATAAATCATGGAGGCATGCAAGGATGGGAGAATTTACCTTGAATATAAAAAATGAAATAAACAGCGTTTTCATTTCAGGGTGATCAGATACAGTTAAGTTGCATTTTAAAGCTGTAAAAAGTGCAGGCACACTAATGCCGCGTACACACGCAGAATAGCCGCACTGGCTATTGAACTTCATTTTTCTCGGCTCGTCGTACGTCTTGTACGTCACCGCGTTCTTGACGTCCAGTATTGTGAATGACTCACACGCCAAATTTCTCAAAATTTGGGAACCTCGGATCTCTTATGAGTTCCCCACACTTCAAACGTCCTGTTTGGGCCTTGTCTGATTCCCTTCTGTGGGGCTCCCGAATCCGAGTTCTCCTTTTCCCTTTCCCCCCTCTCCTATCTATGACCTTCTCTCTCTGCCTTTTCGCTCTTCTTGCTTTCTTTCTGGTTTCTCACTATCCTGGTTCATGCCGTTGCCTCATATGGAGGGGGGTTGCTGGAGAAGAGCCTCCCCTTCGGCAACAATTTTGGGGATATGGCATTTTATGCAGTATTCATTTTTTTATACCATCACCTATTTTCACTATGTTCTAGGATAATTGTGAACAATATTGATCATTGGTAATTTTTACACATTTATAGCCCCTGCATGGGCGATCAACAAGCTTGTTTATGAATCTCTTGTTTATCCTAAAAATTCAATAAACATATTGAAACAGAAAATAGACAGGTCACAGACCCTCCAGCAGGACCAGATTAAGAACATCATGGGCCTGATGCTGAGGATTTTGGTGGGGCCTTTTATAAATAATAAATAAATAAATAATATTGCAAACAATTTTTTGTTATAACAAATTAAATTTAAGAGAGAGAGAGAGAGAGAGATGGAGGATGAGAGAGAGAGGGGGTGAGGGGTAAGGGAGGGAGGATGATAGAGAAAGTGGGGATGAGAGAGAGGATGCGCATGAGCATGCGTGGGAATGACATCAACGCAGCCCGGCCAAGGCAAGTGACCGAAGGCACAGAACCCAGAAGGAAGACCGGGTGAAGATGGAAGCGAACAGGCCCTGCCGGATTGATCACAGCGCAGCACTGGACATTTTCAGGGACACTTTTTTTTTACAAGTGCTATATTTAGAGTAGCTGAGATCCCCTATGTTCCTCTATACATCACAGTAGTAATCACAAAATTAAATGAGTACTAATAATGGGGCAGAACAAATATGAGGACTGAGAAGATTATCTTTAGTTGAACTAACAAAGGTGTGCCCATTCTAGAGCTGGTAACATTGAGGATATTCAGGATAATTTTAAAGAACTGTTTTTGTGGGTAAGAGGCATAGGGGAGGAGTATGGATGGTATAAAAGTGGGAAGTATGTGCAGGTGAGGGAGAGGAATGTGGAGGGTCTAACAGTGTACAGGAGAGGAGTGCGGAGGGTATGGCAGAATGCGCTTTGTACAGGAGAGGAGTGTGAAGGGTTTGACAGTGGGCAGTATGCACAACACAGGAGTATGGAAGGTATGCCAGTGGGCAGTATGTACAGGAGAGAAGTGTGGGGGGTATGACAGAGGGTAGTATGTACCGAGGAGGAGTGTGGAGGGTATGACAGTGGGCAGTATGTACAGGAGAGGAGTGTGAAGGGTATGAAAGTGGGCAGTATGTACAGGAGAGGAGTGTGGAGGGTATGATGGGGGCAGTATGTACATGAGAGGAATGTGGAGAGAAAGATAGTTGGCAGTATGTACAGGTGAGGAGTGTGGAGAGTAAAGTTGGGTTACAGTATGCACAGGAGAGGAGTTGGAGGGTATGACAGTGAGCAGTATGTACAGGAGAGGAGTGTGGAGGGTATGACAGTGGGCACTATGTATAGGAGAGGAGTGTGGAGGGTATGAAAGTGAGCAGTATGTACAGGAGAGGAGTGTGGAGGGTATGACGGTGGGCACTATGTATAGGAGAGAAGTGTGGAGGGTATGACAGTGGGCACTATGTATAGGAGAGGAGTGTGGAGGGTATGACAGTGAGCAGTATGTACAGGAGAGGAGTGTGGAGGGTACGACAGTGGGCACTATGTACAGGTGAGAAGTATAAGACAGTGGGCACTATGTACAGGAGAGGAGTGTGTAGGGTATGACAGCGGGCACTATGTATAGGAGAGAAGTGTGGAGGGTATGACAGTGAGCAGTATGTACAGGAGAGAGGTGTAGAGAGTATGACAGTGGACACTATGTACAGGAGAGGAGGATAAAGGAATGTGGGAAGGAAAAATGTAAAGGTTTGTGGAAGGATGTTTAGGGACTGCGTAGTGGTTAAGCGGGCCATACATGGATTGAAATTAAGCCAATTAAGCAGAGACCAGCCATAGTCAATCTATGTATGGGCTAGCTGGTTTTACACAAGTCAATCTATTAATCGACTTGAGTACAACCAGCCTGTCAGGTTTTTCCCAAAACAATCAGTGCTGCCAGCTATAGTTAGCAACACTGATCATTGTATTCGCAGGCAGAACACAACAACACTGCAGGAGTGATTCCCCCATCCACAGTTCAGCAGGTGAGAGGGTGTGTGGGGACAGGCTGGGGAGAGATACTAGTCAGTGGCTGGGCAGGCACTGGCTAGTATCAGAGCCAGATACACACAGGTTACATAGCCACGATCGTTAGAGCGAGAGCAATAATTCTAGCACTAGACCGCGTCTGTAACTGTAAACATGTAACCTGTAAAAAAAATGTAAAGCATCGCTTATTATACAAAAAAAATCGTGTTAACTTTAGTGTTTTTTTTTTTACGAATGAAACAGTTTCTTTCCAAAAAGAACAAGTTTGAAAAATTGCTGCGCAAATACAGTGTAACATAAAAAAGTTGCAAGACCACCATTTTATTCCATAGGGTGTCTGCTAAAACAATATATAATGTTTGAGGGTTCTAAATAATTTTCTAGCAAAAAAAATGATGATTTTTACATGTAGTGTCAGAATTGGCCTGAGTGGCAAGGGGTTTATTACCATAAGTAATATACAAATAATTATTATAAGCACTGTGAGCTCATCCTCTCAGTCTGCTGCAGAGTGTGTCAGCTTGTATTTAAACTGGCCGCTCCGTATGTAGCTTCTGACAGGCTGCACAAGCAGCCCTGTATCTCCGGAACCATATATATACAGTGGTGGGGTAGGTCTTTAGCTACCTACCCCCCCAAATGTGGGGTCTATCTGACCTCTGGTTGCCAAGCTATAACCCTCAAAGTCGATCTTTTTTTTTATTTTTCATTTATTTTATTTTTTGGGCAAATGGGCCTATCTTGAGAAAATAACCCCTATTAATCCAGCCCTGCCCTCCAGCTGCTGCTATTAAAGTGGTTGGAAACCCACATCGCAAAAAACAAACAAAACAAAGACCTGCAAGACAAAAGCATAATGAGCTAGTATGCATAGCATACTAGCTCATTATGTAATACTTACCTGAGATCCAAGTCCCTACTGTGGTGCCTGACACCAGCACCGGCCTGCGACATCTCTCCCGGAGTTACTTGCGGGTATCGCGGCTCAGGCGCTGTGATTGGCCGTAGCCGCGATGACGTCACTCCCGCACATGCGCACGGGAGCCGCCATGAACGGCACACTCATTGAAGCAACGGCACGTACATGCCATTGCTTCAGTGCGCATGTGCCGATTACGTCGGCACATGCAGATATAGAGGATATCTCCAAAACCGTGCAGGTTTAGGAGATATCCATGATAGCTATAGGTAAGCCTTATTATTGGCTTACCTGTAGCAAAAAGTGGATTGTAAGGGTTTACAACCACTTTAAGTAAATCAGTAAATAAAAAATATGCCTACACACCCTGAGGAGATATAGGCATTAGAAGTGCTAAACTCTTGTATCAATCCCAGAAAGATATTCATTTTAAACACATAATAATATATAAATCCAGCACAATGTCCTCATTATAAACAAGGATAAAAAAATATATAAAAAAGTCTCTGTAGAGTAATCAGCTGTAACAAAATAACCCACAGTGCATGGGGGAGTGTTGAAATAATTGTAATTATAATTAATTCCTCAGAATCTTCATCGCTTCACCACACCACGTGGGATTTTACACTCACCAGAAATCAGGTGAAAATCAGCCCTAAACTCCACAAATAAGTGGACTTCCTCTTCTGGTCACCGGGTCCTGGTATGGACTACCTATTTAGCTTCTAACGTAATCAGACTTCAATAGATTGCTACTGGATCCCAATCTCATCAGCGATCATGCCCAAAGGATAAAGAAGTTCTCATAGTATAATTCCGGTTTTAAACAGTTTTTAATTAAACCCCAAATCCCCCCTTACATATTGCACTTACAAATATAGGATTAAAACGAGCATGTAAATAGTAGCTTGCCTGCCTGGTGTCACTCCACCGCTCCTAGTATTGAAAGAATCGCAGAGATGCCCGGGTTGAGCTCCACTAAGGTGGAAAAGCTGAGTGGCCGTGTAGCTTCACCCTTGTGAAGGGTGAAAAAAAAAGTGCCCAGCAGCGTCACCTGTGCCCAGTAATGCAGCGTCACGTGTGGCCAGGAATGCAGCCCATAGCTCCCAACTGTCCCTGATTTCGAGGGACTGTCCCTGATTTGGAGCAATGTCCCTCTGTCCCTCTTTCCTCCTCATTTGTCCCTCATTTTGGTCTGATCTATATAGGATGTATATAAAATGCACTTTTTATCTATCAGAAAGTGTTTTCCACCTATGCCTACGTACTTTTGCTGATAGGTGTCCCTCATTCCCATCTCAAAAAGTTGGAAGGTATGGCAGCCTCACGTGTGCCCAAGAATGCAGCCTCATGTGTGCCCAGCAATGCAGCCTCACGTGTGCCCAAGAATGCAGCCTCACGTGTGCCCAGCAATGCAGCCTCACGTGTGCCCAGCAATGCAGCCTCACGTGTGCCCAAGAATGCAGCCTCACGTGTGCCCAGCAATGCAGCCTCACGTGTGCCCAGCAATGCAGCCTCACGTGTGCCCAGCAATGCAGCCTCATGTGTGCCCAGCAATGCAAATTCAGCATTGTTAGTCCCCCCCCCCACCTGGTCTGGGCAGTTTCTTCTACCTGGGGCCCGGGTGCAGTGCTTCTCGTGCAGGTGGTTCCTCCTGGAGCTGGTAGCCCAGGACCAGCTGAGCACCGCTGGTACATCTGGTCCTTTTCCTTCCTCCTGGGCACCACCGAGCTGGGCAACTAGGACTGGTAAAAAACTGTGGGGGGGGGGGGTGCGGGGACTTCCAAATCCTATTTTCCAATAAACTAATCCCCCACGGTGCAGCTATTTAGAAAACAAATGTTTCCGGGCCCCCTGTGTTCAGTGGGGGCTGGGGGACAGAGAGCGGACTGTTTCTTCATTTTCTGGTTTAGGCAGACTTATCCGCCGCAGCGCTCCCGGCCGGCCGCGGTGTATTCATATTGAAGAGGCTGGGCTTCAACTGTGTAGCACGCTGCGGTGGATTAATCTGCCTAATCCCGAAAATTAAGAAATAGTCCGCTTACTGTCCCCTGGCCCCACTGAGCACAAGGGGCTCGGAGAGGTTTGCTTTGTAAATAGCTGCACCAGGGGGGATTAGCTTATTGGTGGACATGATTTGGGAGTCCCCACCCTCTCTACCTCCGGGCCCCCCTGCTGATATGCCAGATCCGGGGACAGCGTCCTCAATCTGGGGACTGTCCCTGGAAACCGGGGACGTCTGGTCACCCTGCCTTACCAGCCCCTCCCACCAGCCACGATCTGCTGCATTGCATATAGACGCACAGGGATGCAGTGCTGGGTCTCAAATAAGGTGTGTAGTGGAAAAGAAAAGGTATTATTAGCATGTTAATGGGTTGGGGGACCAGGAAAGATAAATATAAGCAGATTAAATTTCAGCTTCAAGGAGAGAGAGCTAACTGAATATGTCAACATCTCCCGATGTTCACAGGTATTCCAGACAGGGTATACGGTGTGGAACCTACGGAATTATGTGCAGCCGATAGTACAGCAGGGACAGAAAGATTATAGGACCATATGCAATCCTTAACCTATTCAGCTTAGTGTACATTCTCAGCCAGTGGCGGCTGGTGCTCAAAATTTTTTGGGGGGGCGCAAACAAACTGAAAAATTCTGGAAAAGAAAACATCAATTGTAGCCTCACTGTGCCATCAAAAGCAGCAAAGAAAAGATAGGTCTGGCTGCTCTGTCTGGCAGGTGTTTTGGATCATTACACTTGGTTAGATATACAGTATATAAAATATACTGTAGATTTAGCTTTTCTTGCCTGAAATTCAGCCTCACTGTTTATGACAGGTTCCCCTTTTTTTTTCTGTTTGAACATTCTAATATTCTTCCAAGAATAAAGCATATGCCTTATAACCTGCCCTAAATAGACCCATCTTACCAATTAAAGCATAAATGCTAAATATTTATTCTGAGCCATTAAAAGCACCATCTCCTGCGACATTTGCGGCCCATGAATAATTCATTGATAGCGATTCACAATGGATACCGCTGTTAGCTGCGGGTACCATCTCCTTTTGTCTTTCCCTGAATCTCATCTTCACTTTTCACACACAATTTGCCCAAACAGCTGTCGCCATGACAACCCGCGATAACACCGGTGGCAGGACATCAACACGCCTTTTCTCGTCACAGATCGCGGAAAAGTCAGACGTGGGTAAACTGTAATTAAGCCAAACAAAATTGTACATTTTCATGGCATTAATAGGAAGAGGGTAAAAAAAAAAAAAAGGAAAGCTGATTATCACCCGAGCGCAAAGCCACGATGCTGCCAGATAGAGAGCCATTCAATATATTACTTCTTTCTATGTTTGTTTGGGTGTTTAGAGTCTTCTAGAAATGGTCAGCCCTTCGAAGTAAAAGAGCAAGCTGTCACCTGAAACAGAAGCGCATGAAAAGGTTAACAGGTTTGCCCTTTTATTCCATTTATTTATTTTTATTCCAGTTAAAAGTTTGACTTTAACTCTTTTACTAGTTGTTATCAAAGCAAACCTTGTATCAAAATGTAAGTTGAGCCCATGGGCGCATTTTTGCACTGGCATTTAGCCACCCTGCAAATCCCTTCAGCAAGAATCTGATTCCTGCAGCAGAGATTGACAGCTGTGTGCAGATTGTTGTGTCCGCTAAGCATGTACGGTGAAATGACAGGCTGTCGGTAGTCACAGCTATTCATATATGTTCGGCGCAGCCATCGATTACATGTGGTAATCATGGCTGGATGCTCACAAAGTGACTTTAATGGGTCCAACATTTCCCTGTCTGAACGGGAGGAGAGACTGGAGAGTGCTGCATGCCTGTATCAGGTTCCCTCCCGGCTCATCGTGGAGCTTGCCATCAACTCCCTTTAGGATGGTGCCCGTTGAGCGGTGACGGTGCTACCGGAAGATTGTAGCATGCCTGAAGGGCCTGTTCGGGGAGATTGTGACAGTCCCAGAGTTAAGGCGGAGGTTCTTCATCTGTAGGCAGCAAGAGGATGAAAGCCTCATCCACTTCACGGTAGCCCTCCAGAATTTGTGGAAATGCCTAGAAAAGGAAAATGTACACGGCTCTGCTCACATAGCCGTTTAAGACTACTGAGTGATCAGTTTATGATGGGAATGAAGACCAGGCCAGTTAGGAGAGCCTTATAGGGACACATTAGAGTGCAAACCAACCCTCTCGTGGTTGTGCGAGAACAGGAAGATGCAGATGCAACTGTAGCAGTGACAAAGAGGCATGAACAGCTGCACCTGAAAGAGGAGGCCTTGGAACATGGCTTCCATGAAGCAAGAAATGTCCACATTCAAACAAGAGCTGGTCCAAATTTCCAAGGACAAGAATCTACTACAGAAGGACGCCGATACAGACTGGAGGTGCTGGCAGTGTGGCCGCTTTGGCCATGTAGTCAGGAACTATGGTCAGCCTGAAAACAATAGCACCCATAGGCCGTCATTAAACTATGGGTACCCGGTGCTAAGATACAACCCCCGGGATCATCGACACAAGGTACCATGAAACCAGAGGCCATGGTCACACCAAGTCTAGTAGTTAACGCCCTGGTCAATGACCATGAAGTCCCTTGCTTGATTTACATTGGGTTTTAGGTCACCATCATGAAGTACTATGCCTAGCGGTTTGAGACGATGGACCAGCTGGACCCCTCCTGGCTGTCCCTAAAGGTGACCAACAACCTGCCCTTCTTGATGGAAGGCTTCACCTGGGTGAAGATACAGATAAATGACCAGGTGCTGGAACAAGTAGGGGTCGTGGAGATTCGCAGCACAGTGAACTCAGCTGTACCTATGGACATGAACGTCTTTAAAAACTTAGACTTACCCCGCTTACTGACCAAGTTTGAACATTTAGGCTGGTGTGCACAGGGCTGTGGTCTGCAAGCTGTCTGGCTCAATGTGTCAATGTCTAATCCTTCGAGGCCTATCAGCGAGCAGGCAAGTGACAGCTTGAGTGGAGGTTGTCCATACACCCCCCCAAACAAAAGTTTCTCCTGGCACTCCAAGAGATAGTCTGGTCTCTGCCTATCAGGGCTCTCAAGAAGTTGCAAGGGATCACGGTCATGGTGGAGTCCCATAAAGTCCTAGGCGTACCAGGGGAGTGTTTGGCAGCCGGCACCTTGTCCAAGATCCACAAGGGAAGGTGATAGTCTATCTTATTAATTTGGGAACCTCCCTGATCCTACTCACTAACTACGCCACCCTAGCAGACCTCTACGTGGTGCCCGGTCACTGCAATTCCAGGGCCCAGCCAGGAGTGAAAGTCTGTCATGACCCCCCTGAATGAGGAGCAATACAGACAGCTGCTGGAATGGTTGACCATTCCTTTTCGGGACTATCCTTTGCCACAGCAGCATCTTCTTCATCAGCTACTTGAGAAACACCTACTTTGAAACCAGCCCTTAGGACTACGGACCAGGCCTTAGGACCACCCAAACCATACGGGTGATGCTCAACCTATCCGGGAGCAGTACCGTCATATTCCCCCGGCCCTCAGCCAGGAGGTTAAGGACCTGATCCGTAAGAGTGGGGTCATCTGAGAGAGCCACAGCCCATGGGCTACTCCCGTTGTCTTGGTAGGGAAGAAATATGTGAGCCTGCGGTTCTGTGCGCACTCTCTATGGCCTATATCAAGCTAAACGCCTGCACCAACCAGGAGGCCTACCTGTTGCCCAGGGTGGAGGAGTTGCTCATGGCACTGGGCCAAGCTAAACTTTTCTCTATGCTCGACCTGGTAATCAGCTACTGGCAAGTCCCAGTGAGGGAATGAGACAAAAAAAAACTGCCTTTATCACGCCCCCAGGACTTCGAACTGAGCAGCGCTCCCAGTAAGTTTCAGTGCTTGTTGGAAAGGTGTTAGGAGAAACTGGGTTTCTCTATGTTTTCCTCTGTCACCCGGGGCAGTGATCCAGCTTGACTCACATGCCCCATGTGACCCTGGTGGCCATCTTGGGTCAAGCTGAGTCTATTTAAGACTCTGACCCCCTGGGTCTGGCATGCTTTATGCGAGTGACGGGGACAGGGACAGGTTCCCCGTTTGTCAGGGACAGTGTCAGTGATAGAGAGAGAGGTTCTGGTGGACTAGGGAGAGAGCAGGGACCACATATACCTTCATCAGAAAGCTTCCCTTTTGCGTTGGACCAGCCAGGCCACACTGTTCCTTGCCAGGCCACACTGTTCCTTGCCAGGCCACACTGTTCCTTGTGGCAGATGCTGTCGGCATCCCTGAGGCTTCAGATTACTGTCTCTCTTCTGCATGGTTGTAAGTGGCACTGGTCAGGTGAGCCTCCCCGCTGGGCCTGTTTGATATGTTATTGTTAACCTGCTGTTTCAATACATCATTCTTTGCAAATCAGGACTCTGTGTGCTTACTGCCTACCACACCACACTTCACCTAAGCAACACGCATATGTGGGAACCTAGCTTGAAAAGATAAGTTCAGTTTAGGAAAAAATAATAAACGCAAAGCATGTTAGGCTCCTGCAGACTCTTCCTCCAGTTTTCATCCTGTATCTCTGTAGGGGCTATGAGTTAGAAAGCTGGAGGAAGTGTCCACTGAGATCTACAAGTCTGTCTGCCGCGATGGTGGATGGGACTTAAAGTTTATTCATTCGCAGATCTCTTGGAATGAATGATGCAGCTGTGCTGGCGGACCAACACACAGCTGCGCCGATTTTAATGTGACATCGACTGTGGGGGTTAGGAACCCTGCACACAGTAACGGGGGCAGACTTTGGGGTTTGGAAGTTTGTGCTTAGTAACCAAGTTACCCTAAATATGGGTGTAACATGTAACATTTTCCTAAAAGTGAACTTGGCCTTTTTGAATGTGCACTTTCCTTGACCAGTGTAATCGAGATATTCCCAACACTTTACCCATACCATTCTACCCCCTTAAATTACATACCCCTTATCTTAACCATTCTATAATAATTAGCCCACACCAGAGTTGGAGTATAACTGGCCATAACAACCTTTTTATTAAAACATAATTAGATAAAACTCCAATATAAAATAATACTTTCACTTCAATAACTTTAACAGTTTAACTCCCAGTCTGTTGGTCTCTGACGGCACCCCGAACTTTTAACACTTTTTCCACCAATACACTGCGGGACCAACATTTTACCATACCAGGCCTCCAGCCGTATCACAGTTTGGAGACAACCCCTTCCCGCAGTGCAACCATACCCATATTCCAGCAGACACCGTTCCACTGGAATACACCAGAGGGGCACATACCACCGATGAGCCCCCCACCACTTCCATCACATCTGTTTTATGCCACCGTCAAAGACCAAAGACACTGCCAGTACACAGCTGTTACGACGTCCCGAAACCATCCGACCTGAAATACAAGAAAACACACAAACATGACAAAAACACCAAACAATAGGGAGAGTGGGTGGGAAAAACTTCCTCTCCCTCGCTGTCTCCTCAAAAAATGTTCCCGGGCGTTCCCTCCCCTCCAGCACATATTACTCCAGTCTCCTCCCTCTCCAAACTTCCCAGCTTTTTTAACCCTGTGTTGCCTTTACTCTCCACCTTGTCATGCCCGGCCCTCCATTATTCTTTCTTTCTGGCTTTTCATTCCGAGCCTCCCTTTAAAAAAAACATCTGGTATTCTGCCATGGAGGTCCTTTTTCAGGAACATTCTGTTATAGTGGAACAGTGGTCTGTCCCTTTCTCCCAGTGGTGCATCTACATTGTCACCCTTTCATATGCGCTGTCAGTGGAGCCAAACAGCAACTTTGATTATGCTCATCGTTAAGGCTTGTTCCATTGCTGTCACCATCAGGAAGCAGATGTGCAGCCACCCCTTCAGTCCCTACATGAAGACAGGTTTTAGGAAGCTGCAGGAGGGCAGCATCACTGAGATGTAATAGATTGGAAAAAAGATGGAAACAGTATTTTCTAGGGAAAAAAAAACCCATAGCAATTACTTATGATACACAATGCTTTAGAAAACAAGATGCCACCCAGTCATTGTTTATCTCCACTTTAACAACAGCTGATGTAAAATATCAGCCACACAAGGGGTGTGTTTTTAATGTACTTTATAGAAGACTTATATATACTTTCTTTGTAGTGTAGCACTACCCCTGCAAGAGCCGCTGCCTCTTACATGGGTAGTGCTACAAGCACACAAGCATTAGACTTCTAACTCTTAGAAAGAATAACAGAATATATTGGCGAGCTAAAGTCAATAGCATAATAATGAGTATACAATCAGCTTCACAGGGTCCCTTGCAGAGATTTTAAACTCCAGCATTAACTATGACCCCAATGGCATAAACAGTAGCTCTCCTCATGAGATGAACTGCCCCAGGTAAGCACAGAAGTAAACAATGGAGATCAAGCTATGTCCCTTGAGAGCTCTCAGACAAGGGGACTAGGTTTAAGCATAAGGGTAAGAATTTAAAGTCAAACAAAAATCTGCCACCAGGATAAAGTTGTCTGACTATAGCCCTTAATGTGAATATTCTGCCGGCTATGTTGGGGTCCTTGAAGACGTTGGTGTGCGGGGGGAAAGGATATGTCTATAGTCTGGGTGGTTACAGTACTGCACCTTAGAGATTAGATTGAATGATGGAGTGGGATCTTAGGATACAGTTGAGTACTTGGATGAAGGGCAGCTAAAGTTGCAGCACTTAGATGAAAAGTATTCAGAGCTGCAGTAATTTGTGAAAGGAATACAAATGGTACTTGAAGTACCTGACAAACCAAACCTGGGCCTTAATGGAGCAACTTACCAAAACTCTCGGTCAACTGTGAGACAATTCTTAGAACAGAAGATACACAGAAGTAAGCTCAAAGAAAATGGCTGCTTTATTTGGGCGTGCATACAGTTATATTTGGTGTGACACATCCAATCAGAATTGATTACAGTATGGGAGGGGGGAGTGGTTAGTGAAGGGATACAGTAATATCATGAATATATTTAAACAAGTCAGTGACCCTCATCATCCCTACGTCATCATGAGTTACCACAAGTCAACAGGCCATCTGGCGATGACTCATTCTGTCCCAGACACATCAACCCATAATTCCTTATTTATACATAGTGTCTATGACAGCATCTTTCCAAACATCAGCTGAGAGTTGCAGATCTAAACTATTTTTTATACTGAAATGGCTGAACATGTTCCCAGCTCTTATTTCTACAATACATAGTGTATTCATGAGAAGGCCCGATTACAACAATCCTGTCCTTTTTTTCTTTTTCTTTTCAAGAACGTGACAATCACAAACCCAATATGCCCCCCGACGTATGCCCCTGGGCCACTTTCCCACAAGTTTACCACCACACTAAGCATGCAAAAATGTAAGAACAGAAAACAACAAACACATAATCTCAGCTGCATAGCAATTGTCCACGAAATACAAAGGGGGAAGGGGCGTGACAGGGGCGTGACAGTCCACAAAAGCAAGTGGGATGATATAAAATAGTAAAAATAGTCCCAAAAAATACACAAAAAAATCTCTTGTATGGCTTCCGAATGTCCATTAATTTCATTCTCCTCAACTTTTCCCAAAACCTTTTGGTTCGACTCTGTGATCATCCATGTGTACAGACATGAATTCTCTACCCTAAAACACTGCCTCTTTGTAAGGACAGGACTCGATATCCACAGACAAACTGGAACTGATGCATTGGGCTGGACTTGGGTCTTTGGGCTGGCATCTGGATCTCTCTCGTGTGGTGCTCACTGGAATTTCGTAGACCTTGGGTGCGCGTCATATGGCTAACCCTCAAGCTGTCATTCCCAGGAACACTTTCCAGCAGGAGTCTGCCCTTAGTCATCTAAGCACCTCCCATGGTATTTGAACAACAAAGATGAACAAAGAAGATTTTCATGTAAAAGCTGTAGTCATCTCTTCATCCGGATAGGGTACAGGGCAGGGTATGAATGGAGTGTAGGGTATGAATGGGGTGGGCATTTTTTCATGTGCATGGGGCTGTGGGTGAATGCTGGCTGGCTGGGGCAGGTACTCCTCATCCGACATGAGTAATCACAGAATCTACCTGATCATTTCAGGCCTTAACCATTGGTGGTATTAAAAATAATATTCTTCATTGATTTAAACATAAGTAAAGCATGCAAGAATAAAAATGTTTCTCAGCAAGGGTCTTCATTATATAGATTCAACATATTTAACAAAACACTTTTTTCAAATCCAGTATTATAGCAGAACTTCAACAAAATGTAAACACCTTTAGTTTCTTCTATCCCCGGGACTCAGAACAGAACATTTTACCCAAACCGAAAAGCCTCCCACCTTTTCGAATACCGTATATATTCGAGTATAAGCCGAGATTTTCAGCCCTTTTTTTGGGGCTGAAAGTGCCCCCCTCGGCTTATACTCGAGTCAGTGTACCTGGAAATATTAAGAGGCTGCGGGCGTCCATCATTTAAAACTTGCGGTCTCCTCCTGTCTCTTCCGTGATAGGCGGAACTCTGTCTGCTGAGAATCGCCTATCATGAACGTTCTCTTATCCTCACCCATCCCAGCAGACACTGTGTTCAGTGTTCCGCCAATCACGGATGCCTTTTCATCCTCGGACAAGAGGACGTCTGTGATTGGCAGAACACTGATCACACTGTCTGCTGGGAAAAAGAGTCAGAGGTTACGAGAACGTCTGTGATAGGCTGAACTGTGTCAGCTGAGAAACGGCTCTAACGGAAGGGACCAGGAGGAGACCGCGAGTTTTAAACAATGAATGGACACCCGCAGCCTCTCAATTTCAAGGTACAGTGAAGACGGGCACATTGACAATGGGCACAGTGAGTATGGGCACAGTGAGTATGGGCACAGTGAGTATGGGCACAGTGAGTATGGGCACAGTGACGACGGGCACAGTGAGTATGGGCACAGTGAGGTTGCAAATGGGCATTGTTGACCTTCTGCATTCTCACCCTCGGCTTATACTCGAGTCATTAAGTTTTCCCAGTTTTTTGGGGTAAAATTCGGTCCTCGGCTTATACTCGGGTCGGCTTATACTCGAGTTCATACGGTATATCTGATCATCAGAAACAAACAAACATTGATGGATAAACGACATTACATCATTAACACTTCACGATTGACACTCAAAAATGGGAATTCAAAATGTACATATCCAGAATAGTCATTCTGACTGCTATTCAAACAAACTTTCCCATCACATTTTAGTACCTCATGGACTCAATGTATGCAGCAATGTATTTTGATCCTGGTTACTAGGCTTGTGCAATTCGTTTCGTAACGAATCGAAATTCGTCCGAATTTAGCAACTTTCGGACATTCGAAAGCATTTGAATTTCCGAACAAAGCAATTACGAATAAAACCGAATCCGAAATAAATTATACCGCAAAATAGCGAATGCCCGAATGTCTTCGGCATAATTCGTTATGAAAAAAGTTACGAATGTATGAATCCATTCGAAGCACAATAACACTCACTCTGCTCTCTGCTTCTCCCTCACCATGCTGAACTCCCTCTCAAAATGGTGTACAGGGGCGGAGGCTATAGCCGCATGAAAAAACTAAAGTAAAATACGAGATTTCGAATCCATTCGAAGCACAATAACACTCTGCTCTGCTCTCTGCTTCTCCCTCACCGTGCTGAGCCCTCTCAAAATGGTGTACAGGGGCGGAGGCTATAGCCGCATGTAAAAAACGAAAGTAAAATACGAGATTTCGAATCGTTACAAATAACCGCTATGTATTTAGAAAAGTACAAATCCATTCGAACCACATTAGGCATAATAGGCAGCGTCGTTGTGAGAGAGACACGGAAAATTCCGAATCAACGAACCCAAAAAAAGTTACGAAAGTAGGAGTGTTGTCCAGAATTAACGAAAAACAACGTACCCTACCGAAAGTACGAATTATAAATCAACTAAAAATTCAACGAAAAATGACGCTTGCGAAAATACGAATTAGTCCGAACACGAAAAATCCCGTCTAGCAAAATTACGAATGATTACGAATCAACAGGACCGAAAAGAAACGAACCGAAACTAAACAAATTTTTCCGTTGTGCACAAAAAACGAACCGAAACGAAACAAATTTTTCCGTTGTGCACAAGTCTACTGGTTACCTAATTTCAGTAACTCTTCAAACATTTTTTCCCAAATTTCACCCTTCTGTTACCAAAATCCCTTTATCAATTTTTAATTTAACCCCAAACTTTTAGGGAAAATATAACATAGGCCTAAACACAATATGAGACAACTTGTTGTGTACATTCCAAACACACATTTAAAATACTTTACTAAACAAAATGATACCCTGTGCGTTCATTAAACACAATACAACCACTTTCTCATTCCACATTCATTTGGCCATTCCATTTATCCTTCCTTTTTTCATATTTTCCCTTCGAAACACCTTAATAATAATGCATAGAATTACACAACCTTAAAGTCACTTCCTCTTTCTTTACTAACCACAATTCATCTGGCATAGCGCCTGGAATACATAATTTCCCTTTATTTTTTCATAGCATGGATTCCTACTTCTTAAACCTTCATATTCTTAAACTTGTATTAACCAAAAAAGACAAAATCAAACATTTTATAACTCCCAATCAATGTTAAAACATTTTAAACACAATTAACCAGCACAAATGATCATTCCCTTGCTTTATAACAGGCAATGTCCCTATACAATGCAAAACTCCCATTTTTTCTTTTTCTTTTTCTTTTTCGTCATCAACAAATGTGCTCGTTGGCCCAACTTCCCCTTAAACGTACAATCTATTGTTTTATAACATATATTTTCTCTACATGAAACACCACTCTAGGTTCTGTTCTTTTATAACAGTATAATGTCATTTAGGAAAAACCTCAGAACCCAGGGCAAATATATCAATTCCGATCTATAGCACATTTGCCGATACTAAAAAAACACCTTTTAATTTCAATAACGCAAGAATAAACAACTTACACACCTAAACCAGTCCCTAAAACCAGACTTCAAAGCTACCCGTTCCAACCGGTGTGACCCAAGTCGCAGCGACTCCAAAAAAGGCTCTTGCGCTACTTAGTTACGATTTTGGTGCGTCCCGTTCTCACACGGTTTTCACTGGTCACATGAAATCGCACTGCAAACTTGCATTGAAAATTGCACAACTCTGGGGCTGCAACAGTGAAGACAGAGCCCAACACCCCATGTATAAATTGAAATGCTACTCTTAAGAACAGCTTGTGTCAGTTTTACTAAAAAATGCATTGAAACGACTGTATAATGAAAACCTTCATTTAATAAATAACTCCTCTATCTCTCTTCACCTTCTAGCTTCACCTGCTTAACAATATAGGCTGTTTTCATTACAAAAAACACCTTTTTCACTTACTAGATCTCATCACCAAATAGGGCGTTTTCCGAACACTCCCTTACTTAACCCAACCCCTTCCCACCTTCAACATCCCATTTGCAAACTTTGAAATACCACTCTTTATACCTTTCAAAAGTTACCCAACACATGTTAAATTGTTAAATATGAACATGTATTCCAAACAATTTACACATTTTTCAAGCAGAATCAAGCACCTACAAATCTAGAGTTCTATAAACAAAATACTGGCAAAGGGGTCTTGAATTAAAATTCGAGGAGGTCCGGTCACTAAAATTTTCTTTGGGCCGGGGTCCGAATCTCAAGTCCCCATTTGTCCCCATCACAGTGCTTCTTTACATCAGGTGTCCCCATCACAGTGTCCCTTTACATCAGGTGTCCTCATCACAGTGCTTCTTTACATCAGGTGTCCCCATCACAGTGTCCCTTTACATCAGGTGTCCCCATCACAGTGCTCCTTTACATCAGATGTCCCCATCACAGTGCCCCTTTACATCAGGTGTCCCCATCACAGTGCCCCTTTACATCAGGTGTCCCCATCACAGTGCCCCTTTACATCAGGTGTCCCCATCACAGTGCCCCTTTACATCAAGCATTCCCGTCAGAGTGCCTCCTTACATCAGATGTCCCCATCAGAGTCCCCTTTAACATAAAATGTGCCCATCAGCGTCCCTATTAACATAAAATAAGGGTCACGCTGATGGGCACCTTTTTTATGTTAAGGGCCACTCTGATGGGCACATTTTGTTTTAAGGGGCACACTGATGGGTATATTTTAAATGTGCACGCCTGATAGGCTCATTTTATGTTAAGGGGCACTCTGATGGGCACAACAAAATGTGTTCATCAGTGTGCCCCTTAACAAAATATGCCCACCAGTGTGCACATTAAAAATATACCCATCAGTGTGCCTCTTAAAATAAAATTTGTCCATCAGAGTGTCCCTTAACATAAAAAAAGGTGCCCATCAGCGTGACCCTTAATAAAATATGCCCAGCAGTGTGCACAATACATGGTCAACATGTTGCCCACATACCTTGAATGCAGGAGGGCACAAGTAAAACACAGAGGGGCGGAAGCTGCAGGATATGGAGAACCAGGACCCGGGAACCGCAAGCAGAAGGGGGGCGGAGCGCGCATGTGACGTCACGCCCCTACTCGCAAGGAGAGCCAGGACCAGGTGTCCTGCCGAACACCGGTAACTGCGAGCATCAGGGGGCGGGGCACGCAAGTGACCTCATGCAACCTCACGCCCCTACTCGCAAGGAGAGCCTGGACCCGGGAACTGTGAGCAGAAGCAGGCAGGGCACGCACGTGACGTCACGCCCCTACTCGCGGCCCGCAAGTGTGAGTCTTCACGCAGCGCCACTGGTTGCTAAGGAAACCCGCAGTCCCAGCAAACGCTTGCTAACATTACTGGCGGCCTGGCGGTCCAGGCAGAAGACGGTCTGGGGCCGGACTCGGACCGCGGGCCACCATTTAGTGACAGCCGTACTATACCATTGTCTCTTCAAAAAAACCTTTAGCAAACTTATAATGAATATGCATAAATACTCACCAAATACCTGGACATAAACAAGGAAAATTTTACTTTACTCTAATTTAATTTGTCCCTTTTTTTTTAACAACAAAACACAGTGGAAATAGGACTGTCCTACCTTACAGACCCGTATCCCACACACACAAATTATCTTAATACTCCTATGCAAATGCGACAGAAAAGAAAAAGCAAGATTAGCAAAAGTTTGTGGGTCCCAGTAGGAATTGCCCCATTAACCCTTTGTGTCAGTCTCACTACCAACAGTTTTCTTTTCCCCTCCTTCTCGCAAGGAGGTGGCGTAGCGCTACATTTTAAACTTCTAGGCTTACCAAAAGCCAACAGGCTTCCCAAAAGCCACTTCTTTAACAGGCATGGTCCGTCTCCCTCCTTTTTTAAATTTAAAAGACTAAGGTTTTATCAGAGCCAAGGCAAGAAAACCTTACCGCAGGTGAATACCTTATCTCATCAAATCCTGAATTCAAAATCAGGGACGAGCCCCCACTGAAATGAATACAAATGGTACTTAAAGAACCTGACAAACCACCCTGGGGCTTAATGGAGCAACTTACCAAAACTCTTGGTCGACTGTAAGACATTTCTTAGAACAGAAGATACACAGAAGTAAGCTCAAAGAAAATGGCTGCTTTATTTGGGCGTGCATACAGTTATATTTGGTGTGACACACCCAATCAGAATTGATTACAGTATGGGAGGGGGGAGTGGTTAGTGAAGGGATACAGTAATATCATGAATATATTTAAACAAGTCAGTGACCCTCATCATCCCTACGTCATCATGAGTTAACACAAGTCAACAGGCCATCTGGCGATGACTCATTCTGTCCCAGACACATCAACCCATAATTCCTTATTTATACATAGTGTCTATGTCAGCATCTTTCCAAACATCAGCTGATAGTTGCAGATCTAAACTATTTTTTATACTGAAATGGCTGAACATGTTCCCAGGTCTTATTTCTACAATACATAGTGTATTCATGAGAAGACCCAATCACAACAATTTGATGATAGGGTGTACACAGTTACAGCAATTAGATGAGAAGAACAAGTTAATTGGCCGCATTGGGCCTAGTTCAGCGACTTTAGCAACAGTATGAACAATTGTGTGTGGAAACCTACACCTGCAGCAGCTTGCAATTGAAGTCTGATAACACTATCAAAGGTTTAGTGGTACCCCTGTAGGCCCTGCTGAATATTGTGGTCCATCTGCCCAGCCCGGCATTCACTTCCCAGTCCCTCTTGAGACAATGAACAGTCCATATGTTTGGTTTGTATTTTATTGAGGGATTTTGAACTTGGATAGGGTAAGGGAAATTATGGGATGCCAGAATCAATAATGAAATCAAAGGGATGATCACTTGGAACCTCTATTTACACTTCTAGAGCACCAGTCTCCTCCAGCACAATGCTGATTTGTAGACTGATTCTCTCTCTCTCCTGTACAATACTTGGTTCCTGGTACGGCTAGCACATGGTAGGTCCAACTCTGACTCTGTCAGGCCTTAGCAACTGCCATTTGCAGGCAGGGACCGTGGACCCCTTTAGTGTAGCAACAAAAATAGGAAAGTCTTTAGTGCTAGCTGACCTTTGGTGAACTACTGCTCCCAGTCAGTCCTCCTCTGGCCCTGCCAGCCCTCCTGGCTGCAGCTGCCCGACTCCACTGCCCATGACATCACAGTCTCTCGTGCTGGCTCTACATTCATCTCAGACTGCACTCTCCCAGTCTACTCTGGCATGCCTCCCCAGCTCTCCCAACTGTGCTTGTCACTCACCAGCCCTCCTGGCTGTACTCCGATGGATCCCTCCTGGAGACTTGCCCGGCAACAATAGCTGCTGCTGTCTTTCTCGGTTCCTCTCTGTGCCTCCTGTCCAGATCCTCCTTTGTTACACAGTAAGGCTCCGACTTACACCCAAATCCCTCAGGCCCAAAGTCACCCCCCCTAGCCTGGGGAGTGCCTCAAAGGTCCCGACAACCTAGTGCTACATCTCCAGCTTCTTCCACCCGACAACTCCTCCCCAGCTGGGCTGACCCTGGGTATATCAAGGAGGCCTGCCCCCTGCCAATCCTAGTTGGGGATTGGTCAGGGCTCCCTGAGACACCCCAGACAGCTCCACCTCTCTTCCCCTCCTTCCTTCTAGAATCCTCTAGAAGCAGAAGGGAGGTAATCGAAAGATGATGCTATCTGTGAGTCACCAGCCTACACTGAGCCACTCCCAGCCCACACAGATCAAAACAAACAGGCCTAGCTTACAGCTAGGCCTGATTAAATTTACCTTCACTACAAAAATCCTACTTCTAGCACCTACCCAAAGTAGAGGGTGCTACACAAGGGTCTCCATACTTTTTTAAAAAGGGGCCAGTTTTTTATTCTTCAGGCTTTAGGGGGCCAGACTGTGTTCAGTGTGAGCAGAAAATGCCACATCATTGGTTTTACCAGGAGGAATAGTGCCCCATTGTTTGTTTTAGCAGGTGGAATAGTGCCCCGTGGTTGGTATCAATGGGAGGAATAGTGCTCCATGGTTGGAATCAAAGGGAGGAAGAGAGCCCCATTAATGGTGTTAGTGGGAGGAATAGTGCCCTATTAACAGTGTCACTGGGAGGAATAGTGCCCCATCATTGGTCTTAGCAAGCGGAATACTGACCCATTAATGGTGTCAGTGGGAGGAAGGGTGCCCTATTAATGGTGTAAGTGGGAGGAATGGTGCCTCATCATTGGTGTCAGTTGGAGGAATAGCGTCCCAAGGGCCAGATAGAGGCAAGCAAAGGGCCACATCTGTCCACGGGCCGCAGTTTGGAGACCACTGGTTTAACATAAGTGTTGGTCTGCAACCCACTCACCACTCTCTCTCTCCCTGGGATCTTCCTGTAACGGTTGGCTGAAACGATGGAGGGGCCCCTCTTTGCTTAGTGACCATTTCTTGTGGCAGGGAGGATGATGAGTACTTTAGCAGTTCACCTCCATAGTTCCTACAGCAGGCCTGAACAGCAGTGGCCTGGGTCACAGTCTGGCAGTCCAGATTGGGTACCAGAGCAGCCGTTTACGCAGCAAAGCCTAGCTCAGTCCCGCCACCTGGCTTAGGGTACAACAGTATTTAGCATACAGCAGTGCACTGGCTGCTTCTGCTACCAGCGAGACACAGTGCAGCATCTATTCCTCTCTGCCACTCTCTAGTTGACGCTCTACCTAACTGCCCCATTCCTTCTGAGGATTTTCTATTTATAAGACTCCTTGATTTCTCAGTGATGGCAATGAATCTGATCTCCCTCCAGACTACATGAATGCTGCAGCAAGTAACATTACCTTTGTTACAGTAGGAAGTAGCAGTAAAGCAGAACCATTGTGTAGCACTGCAAAGCAGAAAGCAGGGCCTAAATATGTAATGAGCAAATATGGCCACCACCATGTACATGTATAATTACAAAATATGCATATAAACAGTGTTTAAAACATTAAAATACACTCAAATACACTGATTTCTTTTACATATATATTTTTAAAAAACAGTATATGTATTCTGAATCTCCATAAAAAAAAAACAGCTTCCCCCTATTTTTATACAGAACTTGGGGCTGTTCTTATGCTCACAGCAATTAAAGAATGAATCACCAAATCCTGTGATCAATGAACAGACAAGCTTTCCTGAGCAATAAATTGACATTGTATTTAGTGAAAAGCCAGATACTGATTGTACTATCGGCAGTGTCTTTTTCTCTCGTATCTCAGACACAGATGTAGCACCCTGCTCCTGATGACCAGGCGCTATGTTTAAATTTAGTGGGTGTCTGAGCTGGTAGTTAGCTCAGACGTTGATTAATAAGGCTAAATCAGCCTCTGTTCCCGGCTATGGCTGTGCTTGGAGGGATTTCCCATTGTTTGCCTGAAGGTGGGGTTACCACCACAGGCCAATGTTGGAACACAGGCAGGCCAGAGTGTATTGGGTATTTTTCCCCGGGGACAGCCCAGTGGGAGTGGTGAGTAAGGGTACTTAAGGGGCAGACGCCATTTTTCGGGGCTCTCTTCGCCTCATGGCCCTTCTGGATCGAGGTATGTGATAGTGAAATTTCAGCCGCGGAGCCATGTTGGCCCGAGGCTGCATCTCTGCCAGGTAGGCCCAGTTATCCTGACTGGGGCCTGCACTATGAAGGTGATCCTGTGCTGTCTGTCCTGCGGGAGGAAGCCACTCAATGGAGGAAACCATTGGAGGACCTGTCCTGGAGAGGACCAAGCGGAAGGCTGGTGTCTTGGGGAAGGCCTGGTGACCTTAATGGAGGATGCACCGTAGCTTATGTTACCTTACAGTGTTCCGGGTCAGCTTAAAGGCTCTAAAACTGTAAGGCTGAATATCCGGGTACTAAAATCCTGTGGCAAAGGATTATTGAACTGTTCATCTTTATCGTCCTAAAATCCTGTGGCAGAGGATTATTGAACAGTTTATCTTTATCGTCCTAAAGTCTGTGGCAGAGACTGTTATTGCTTCATTTTGTTCGTGCATCATCCCGGCTGCTAGGCCAAGAGAGAGGGGCCTATCCGGGTGAGCAACACCCACTTGAAGGAGAGTGGTGAGTGTGACTTTTGAAGCTTAGAAGTTTCCCCTGTGATCTGCATCGTGTGCCTGAACCTTCCCCTAACCCTCCATCCCTCTACCTATGCAAGTTTGTGTGAAATAAAACGAAAAGGATTTATAACTTGTGTGGACATTGAAGTTTCTAAAGACTCTCATCCCCTAGACAACGAACGGTGAGGTAACGTGCAAGGCCCAAATATAAACCAGCAGCTCCTACAGGGGTAGTGCTACACAGATAGTAACAAAAAACTCTGTTAACGGTTTTGCTGGAATAAATAAACAAATACTGTAATAATAGAGAGGCTGAAATATTCAAGTTTCCTGGAGAAACTGCTGCTCCAGCTTCTCCAAGTGTTGACCACAGTGTGAAGACCATTTTGTTAGGAGAAATCTGCTCAAGCGGAGGATCATCCAGTCAGGACTTGTTATCACAAATCGCAAGGTCAACCAACTAGACAAAATTCTGATGATCCTCTTCAGCAGATATCACTGCTATCAGCTGCTGTAAAAATGACGGACAAACAAACGCTAGTGTTTTTTGACTGCGTTTAGCAGTGTTTAGCTTAGTGTGTAAGCTAGGTTTAGTAGCTGCAGCGTTAAGAAGTGGGACCGCCAATGACAATTCCTTTAATAAAATCTTTAAAAAAAAACAATGTCCCCCAGTGTAGATCCATCTTCAATTACAATCCCCGCAGCCACCGTTGGACCCCAAAAAATTAATTAAAAAAAACAGCCCCAGTCGCAACGAAGGCTCCTGCCGACTTCCTGCTCCGCCGCGTGACAGTTCTTAAATAGGTAAGGGGCGGGCGACATCAGTGGGTGGCATCCCCTGGTGACATCACTGACCGGTGCATGTCCACACTCCTATCACTGGACAGCCAGGTTGTCAGTCTGGTGACACAAACGTCTGTCTTTCTATCAGTTGATTTTGCAACTGATGACCAGCTTTGGTGTGATTTTACTGTCAGCATTCAAGCGCTGATGAGGGGACCTTTTGATTTGAGTCCCCAAAATATGTGTAGCGGCCTCACCCCCTATTCTCTGTCTAGGGGTATGTTGTACGTGAGGGTGAGATGCGCTACGGCCCATGTCCTCCCCATTGCAGCAGGTGAGGTGAAGGCCAGTACCAAGTATTCTTCTCGGGCCTGTGTGTTTCTATTCACAACCAAGTCCTGCTGTGCTGACACTCCCCTTTACTCCCATCAACCAGAGTTCCACACACCGATAAGGATCCAACACTTCTTTTATTGTAACACACAATAAACAGTTCTTTGTTAGCCAATTCGTTGAGATCCATAAACAGTTCAATACGGTGGGGTGAGCAGGTCGAGGCACTGTCCTAATGATAAACTAAACCACTGTGGTCTCACCAGCGGTTGCTATAGCCATTGGCTAGAGAGAGAGGAACTTGAAATGTATGAGTCTCTACCAGCGACTCTGAAGAACATAATTGGAGTATCTTCGCTGCGTTGCGGCCCCTGTCAGGGGAAGATGTCCCTCCAAGGGAGTTACCAGAGGCCCCTCCGTCACTGGGTTGATGCTGCTCCGGACTCTTCAGACGGGTAACCTCTCCGGCCTCCTCACCTCAGACATGGGCCCCATCCACCTCAGGGTCCCTCGGACTCATCCACCCTTGCGGAGCCCAGTCGAAGTTACTGGGCCCCAGGCCTCCGGTGTAGTACCTCACCCCAGGCTTAAGGTGCCTGAGATGGACGCCAACACTGCTCCGACCAGGCCATGGGCGCCTGGGCCAGAACTCCGGACCGACCGCACCCAGGCCTAAGGTGCCTGGGCGCCGGATGTAGAAGACCTCGTGGCGAGGGTGTCTCTCCCCTTTATCTCCTCCCGTGACGCCACAGCAGGTTCTCCGCCCCCGCTGTACCACCGCCGGAACGGGACAAAAAGGACAGCACTGCGGCAGTGATTCTACCTCGACCTGCGGGAACACCGCCACCCCAGGTCAAGGAGAATAGTACACCACCAAAGTCCTCCACGACTGAAAGTGGTCCAAATCCTCTAGGATTTACACACACCTGGGTCATACTACCACCCAGGTGTATCCCCCTAAATTTAGACCCCCGCTACATATGTTTATCTTTTTGACCTCTTGTTATGAAAAATAAATCTTACTGGGCTGATTGCCAGATTGTAGCTCATTGGACAGAAGACTACACAGGGCGGGCAGAGGGTTTTTGTATGGGCTAAGATACACAACACTGAGGACGGACTTTGGTAACGTATAATCTCTGCCATTTTGTTTTATATGCTCTGTACTACTGTGCTACTTGTGTATTTATTTACTGTGTAAATAAAAAAGAGCCTTTGCTTCTTTGAGCATTTGGGTTTATTTTTATAGCTAATATGTGTAGCGGGTGGTCATATTTAGGGGAGACGTCTGAGTGGTATCAGGCTCAGATGCAACAATTGTTAGGATTCCTGGACCAATTTATGTCAGTGGAGGATATCAATGGTGTCTAGTTCCCTGCGGCCTATGGGTGGCACTGTTGCCATGGGCTAGGGTTGAACCACCATTGGAGGGCTGTGCCCTTTGTGTCCTCTTGTGGCAGTAGTACAGCTGTGCATGCTGGGAGAGGGTATAAAGGGGGCAGACATCTTCTGCACGAGGTCCGCACCCAGACACCTTCGGCCTGGGTGCGTGTGCATGGAGTCTCCAGGTGTCCTAGGCCCGGGAACGGAGTTGCGGTTCCACACCAGACACCTTTAGTCTGGGGTGAGGTACTCTCTGGAGGCCTGGGGCCCAGTACCTTCGATTGGGTCCCGCAAGGGATCGAGGGCTCCTAGGGTGTCCCACGGTGTTGGACACCCAAATCTGGGACAAGGGGGCCAGGGAGGTGACCCTTCCGAAGACCCGGTGCAGCATTTGCTGGTGACGGTGGGGTGGATGTCCTCTCTCTGACCGGGGGCCATTTCCTATAGAAGGTAGTCCATGTTCTCATTGTCTGTGGCAGGGACCCATCGTGAATCAGGTCGGTGGCAGAGACCCAACAACCAGGTCTGTGGCAGAGGCCTTATTCATCTGGTCTGTGGCAGAGACCCCCTCACGGTCGGTGGCAGTGACTGTACGCCAAGCCTGTTCGCGCTATAACGGAACAGGAGAAAACCCAAGTTCAAGTTTGTGCCTGGACCTCCTCTTCACTGTGTTCTGTTCTATGTCTGACCAGTCGCTCTTAAAAGGACTATTTATTGCTCTGAAGAATAAATAAGTGTTGGACTTTCAGTGGTGTGGAACTTGACTTTCTGGGAGTAAAAGGGTCATTTTTGGCTCTGGACAGGGGCACAGGCCCGAAGGTAAAAGGTTATAGCTCACACCTCTGCACATAAGAGGATACGAGCTGGTGGTGTGCCACACTCTCCTCCCTGGTCCCCTAGACGAGAGCCATTGATAAAGAAGAGAAGAAGGGAGTGAGAGGTGAGGTCGCTACATATTGTTATTATATCATCACCATATTATCAGGGCTTTGATACACTAGCTAACTATAGGAACAGACAAGGTAGTACATGTAATGGGACAGTCCTACACGCTTGAGTGCTTCTGTAAGTATACCGCTTCCTCCAGTCTGAACATAGATAGCAGATGATATTATAGCCACTTATTGCAACCAAGAACTAGACTGGACTAGCTTGGCTGCAAAACTGGAGCTACTTTTTATACACTTGAGAAGTAGGTCAGTCACCACATGAACAATGACCCAAATATTTACCCAAAACATCACACAATGGTTTAGATAACAAGGTACAGCTGACTCATGGCTAATCCCATCATAGAGGATCCTTAAAGTGTTACTAAACCCTCAACAGTAAAATCAGTCTGTATATGCAGCATAGAATGCTTGATATACTCACTGTGGAACTTAATGGGTTAATCCTCTGCATTGTGTAAAAAGGCTGTTTTATCCTGTATGCATAGATCCTCCCCCTCCTGCACTGTCTATCTGGGTAAGGCCAGCTAACACAGGCAGAGTAGCCGACCTGCACATGCTCAGTTGTGTCTTTATGCTGGAGAGAACATTTACTTGTTCTCAGAGCTAGCCCGGTCACATGATATTGACATCACACATGTGGGCGCATATACAGGTTGTAGTGGAAATCTCCTCATACCTGAACTCTCAGCACTGGAGAAACTGTGCAGTTTATCACTGACTGTGGTATACAGATCATCCAAAAAGGTATATAGTGGCCGTATTTTTATGTAAAAAGAAGATTTATAAGCTGTGGGCACTGTGAGGGGCGCGGGTGAACTATTTTCATATTACTGGGTTTAGTAACACTTTAAGAGTTTAGTTAAATTAGCCAACATATACTAGAAACATTAAGTTGATTAAACAACTAGCAACCTGGACACTCAGAGTTCTCATTCCAGGTCAGACTTGCCGGCATTGAGCTCACAAAGTACAATACACATTATTACAAGTATAAACACAACCCCACAATAGTTTTCTAGCAGACAATAGGTGTGTTAATTAGCACATTTAACAATGGGTGAAAGACAGGTGGCTTGAGCTGATGAGATTATCATCTGTTATGAGTTTCCCGGTGTTGAGCAGTCATGGCTGGTAATGTGCCATATAGGCCTTTAACGTTAATCTTGGGCCTAGACTCCTAGAGTCTGTGTGTTCTGGGGAGACACGAAACCGAATCAGAAACAAGACCACTCCACGGATCCCCTAGGCATACACCTCCCAAAGAGTAGTGTTCCCTTAAATGCCAGGACCCATAGTCAGTGGGTAAGAGGCTTTTCCCTAGTCCTCTCCAAAAGCCCTTGTCCTGGTTAGGTCTGTCACAGTACACATTTGAAAATTAAGTAGGGGGAATCCAAAAACTACCCCAATAATTATTTCAATAATGTAAATCTTTCATAGTACTGCTTAGGTCCAATTAACATTTCTAGATGTTCAGTATCAGATAGCAAATGTTCATGTTTTAAAAGGGTTTGTTTTTGTTTTTTTCTGAATCATACATACTTAGGTGGATGCTGCATCTGCCCCCCTTCCCCCGGCTCTATCACTGAGAACCGAGCAATCAAACACCACTGATCGCTCGCTTCTCAGAGACTGTCAGAACAGCCAACAGAGGTACAGACAAGATAGATGAAGGGAGCTTTGGAATGTTCATGTAACACTCGGACACCTTCAGAGGACCCAGTTTCTCCTGTCATAATTTAGCCAAAAAAAACCTGCCCTTAGAATACACATCTTCCCAATTCAGTAACATGGTCAAGCAATCTGATTGGCCAGTTTTAACAGCCCCTTTGATCTACTTCTGGTCTTCTGGGTGACAGATAATGCCTCTTGGCCGTGGACAGCTACAGTCATATAAACCTAATCAACATTATCTAGAAATTTCCTAACTTGCACTCCTTTACTACTAATTAGATGAACAGGTTACCATTTGAAGAATGTTATTTACTATAAACAATAAATACTTACGACCCTGCTCGCCGCTCCCAATGGATTCCTATGGATGCGCGGCATCTCGTGGGGGCGGCGAGCACGAGAAGCACAGCTCGCAGCAGTGATTTCTAGCGCGATCCCATCGCGCTGGAAACACAAAATCGGTGGCACCTACTGTATACATACATACATACACAGATAGAATGTCCTGCAGTCAGCCGACAGCAGTTCAGAACAAACTGCCCTTCTGTGATCCACATGAGAAGTACAGCCAAACAAGCTTTGGCTGTACTTCTCCTTTAAAGTGGTTGTAAACCCACTTACACAACATGCACCTACAGGTAAACCTAGATTAAGGCTTTCCTGTAGGTGCATGAAATATCTCCTTAACCTACACGGTTAAGGAGATATTTGCTTTAATAAAAACAGTGCCTCTGACATCACGCGCATGCGTACTAGCGGGCCGGCATAGTAGCCGGTTTTCTGAATGGATTTAGCCGACCCAAGCGCACATGCGTGTGACGTCATCGCCGCTCCGGGGCCAATCACAGCGTTGGAGTGGCGATACATGTAAGGGACATCGAAGCAAGATGGCGGCGGAGGTTTCCGAGCACCACTGCGGGGGGCTTCGATCTCAGGTAAGTCATTCATAATCAGTGTTGTCCATCTTGCTCTAAAAAGTAATTAGTTACAGTTACAAATTACTTCTCCCAAAAAGTAAGTGAGTTAGTAACTTAGTTACTACATAGGAAAAGTAACTAGTTACTCAGCAAAGTAACTATATTGGTTATATTATATATACACGGGGGGGGGGGGGGGCGGTAGAAGGATGATATATATGTAATTTTTTCAGTGTATAAAAATAATAGGAGGGATAACAAATATTGGTACTGTGCCCATGCCTCACTGTGCCCGTGCCTCACTCTATGCCCATGCCTCACTGTGCCCGTGCCTCAGCCTCACTGTGCCCATGCCTCACTATGCCCGTGCCTCACTGTGCCCGTGCCTCACTCTATGCCCATGCCCCATGCCTCACTGTGCCCCATGCCTCACTGTGCCCGTGCCTCACTGTATGCCCATGCCCCATGCCTCACTGTGCCCGTGCCTCACTGTGTCCATGCCTCACTGTATGCCCGTGCCCCACGCCTCACTGTGTCCATGCCGCAGCCTCACTGTGCCCGTGCCTCACTGTGCCTGTGCCTCACTGTGCCCGTGCCCCATGCCTCACTGTGCCCCATGCCTCACTGTGCCTGTGTGTTACGGTACCTCAGATCGGCGGCGTCCCGAGACTCCCGACTCCCGGCGGCCATTCTATTATTCAAAAGCCGCGCCTCCTCCAGTCCTCCTCGTTTGTGATAGGCGGAACACTCAATTTCCCAGCAGGCAGTGTTCCACCTATCACGGACATCCTCTCATCCTCATAACACAGACGGGGATGAGAGGATGTCCGTGATAGGCGGAACACTGCCTGCTGGGAAATTGAGTGTTCCGCCTATCACAGGCGACGAGGACTCAGGAGGCGCGGCTTTTGAAGACTGCAATGTCCGCCGTCTGTCTGCATGACACGCTGTTCAGGTAGGCAGACGGCAGCTTGCAGTTAGTTAGACTTACATTACATCTACTCGCGGCGGCTGCAGCGAGTAGATGTAATTGGGGTAACGCCGCCCAAGTAATGGGAACGGCGGTGCCACGAGGGTAAGAGTAATCAGTTAGATTACTCGTTACCCCAAAAAGTGGCTACGTTACCTAACGCCATTTATTTAAACGGCATTAGTTACAACACTGTTCATAATGAGCTAGTATGCTATGCATACTAGCTCATTATGGCTTTGTCTTGCAGGGTTTTTTTGTTTTTTTTAAAATAATACCCGGGTTTACAACCACTTTAAGTTCAGATCCACTTTAAAGCTGAACTCTGGCAAATATACAGCCATTCGATTTAGGCCTCATGCACACTGGACGTTTTTTTTTACTGCAGCCAGTAAATTCCCCAGCATGTTATCCTACGTGTCCATGCACACATAGGCTGTTATCAGCGTTTTTTGGCAGGGGCATTTTCTGCCTGGAAAAAAGGAGGAGTTTTTTAGTTGTAAAACACTTTAACATGCTGCACACAGAATGTTTTTTACCTTCATGCATAGACTGCATGAAGGTAAAAAAACTTTTGCCTTTGGAACCACTTTAATTAGACCTGTGAGAGTTTAGCTTTTTTATTTTGCATAAACACTTGTTTACATGCTGTTCAGAACGTAAGTAAGTAAGATATCAAGTTAAGTCAAGTAAGAGTTACATATATATATCAAGTTAAGAAGACACAAATGCAGAACTTTCACTTTGAACACTCACTGTTGGAGTGGTATCCCCTGTGTCTAGCTGCTCCAGGCTAGACTGTTAGGAACAGACAAAGATAAAACTGATGTGAAAGATTGCCTGGTAATTAAAAGACGATTTTGTTGGGATAAGAATCATACAGTCTTATTACTTGACCATCTAAAGAAGTCAGAGACCCATAAAATGAAAATATTCCAATTACCGGTAATGTTTAAAAAAAACAGCACAAGGGACATTACTTCCTATCAATGTATTGTGTCCCTTGTGCTGATAGCTGCTGCTTTAGTTGAAAACGTCCTCCTCCTGGCAGGGGTTAATAGAGCCGAGGGGTCTATCATATACACTCATCAAGAGTGCCGACTATGCCCACCTTTTTTTGCCCCCTCTCCTCCATTCAAAGAAGCTTCTATAAATGAAAAACAATCTATGAATAGACAGGGGGGAAAACATCAAATAACAAATAAAAGAAAAAAAGAAAGAAATAGAAAATATTGCATTTTATTTCTGTAAAAAAAATCAAATAGGAATAGAATACACACATGCATGATTTGGCCTGTGATTATGTGTTCTTTTACATTGCAACACATACTACAATGTATGTTGATGTGCATTACGTATATATCCAACCTAAGAAAGCTTTAATGCATTCAGGTGCTATTTAAAAAAACTTGCTGCCCTTACCCCGTAGGAGCTGCTGTTTGTTTGATTTGGGTCTACGTCCTGCCTATCAACCCCTGGAAGTGGCTCAAAACCTCCCTTAGCACAACTGATATGAATCAGGATTGTGAGACCTATTGAGTATTAGGAGTAGGGATGAGCTTCGTGTTCGAGTCGAACATACGTTCGACTCGAACATCGGCTGTTCGATCGTTCGACGAAGATCGAACGATTTGGGCCGTTCGCGCCAAATTCGAGTGACGCGAACGGCCCACAATGCACTACGCCATCGCAGTGTCATCCAGGCGCTGTGATTGGCCAAGCATGCACTGTGACCCCGCATGCTTGGCCAATCACAGCGCCGGCAGCGAGGAGAGCAATGATTGGCCACAGGCAGGATGCCTGTTGCCAATTATTGCTGATGGGGTTTAGTACACGCCCCACACTATAAAAGGCCGCCAGCGCGGCGGCCTTGTGTAGTGTGTTCCGGAGCAGGGAAAGAGAAGCATAGGCAGGGACAGTGTCATTATTTTTTCTTTACTATTCCTGGATTCCTTGTGTTTAGGGACAAATAAGGATAGGTAGGGAGAGTGTCAGTGACAGTGTGCTATTCTGTGCTAATCCTTGTTTGTAGGGACAGAGAGGTACAGTGAGGGAAAGTGTCAGTGTGCTATTCTGTTCTAAAACTATTTTGCTGAACCATATTTTCAATCCTTGAGTTTAGGGACAGAGAGGTACAGTGAGGGAAAGTGTCAGTGTGCTATTCTGTTCTAAAACTATTTTGCTGAACCATATTTTCAATCCTTGAGTTGAGGGACAGAGAGGTACAGTGAGTGAAACTGACAGTGTGCTATTCTGTTCTAAACCAATTTTGCTGTTCCATATTTTCAATCCTTGAGTTGAGGGACAGAGAGGTACAGTGAGTGAAACTGACAGTGTGCTATTCTGTTCTAAACCAATTTTGCTGTTCCATATTTTCAATCCTTGAGTTGAGGGACAGAGAGGTACAGTGAGTGAAACTGACAGTGTGCTATTCTGTTCTAAACCAAATTTGCTGTTCCATATTTTCAATCCTTGAGTTGAGGGACAGAGAGGTACAGTAAGGGAAAGTGTCAGTGTGCTATTCTGTTCTAAAACTATTTTGCTGAACCATATTTTCAATCCTTGAGTTGAGGGACAGAGAGGTACAGTGAGTGAAACTGACAGTGTGCTATTCTGTTCTAAACCAATTTTGCTGTTCCATATTTTCAATCCTTGAGTTGAGGGACAGAGAGGTACAGTGAGTGAAACTGACAGTGTGCTATTCTGTTCTAAACCAAATTTGCTGTTCCATATTTTCAATCCTTGAGTTGAGGGACAGAGAGGTACAGTGAGGGAAAGTGTCAGTGTGCTATTCTGTTCTAAAACTATTTTGCTGAACCATATTTTCAATCCTTGAGTTGAGGGACAGAGAGGTACAGTGAGTGAAACTGACAGTGTGCTATTCTGTTCTAAACCAATTTTGCTGTTCCATATTTTCAATCCTTGAGTTGAGGGACGGAGAGGTACAGTGAGTGAAACTGACAGTGTGCTATTCTGTTCTAAACCAATTTTGCTGTTCCATATTTTCAATCCTTGAGTTGAGGGACAGAGAGGTACAGTGAGTGAAACTGACAGTGTGCTATTCTGTTCTAAACCAAATTTGCTGTTCCATATTTTCAATCCTTGAGTTGAGGGAGAGAGATGTACAGTGAGGGAAAGTGTCAGTGTGCTATTCTGTTCTAAAACTATTTTGCTGAACCATATTTTCAATCCTTGAGTTGAGGGACAGAGAGGTACAGTGAGTGAAACTGACAGTGTGCTATTCTGTTATAAACCAATTTCGCTGTTCCATTTTTTCAATCCTTGAGTTGAGGGACAGAGAGGTACAGTGAGTGAAACTGACAGTGTGCTATTCTGTTATAAACCAATTTCGCTGTTCCATTTTTTCAATCCTTGAGTTGAGGGACAGAGAGGTACAGTGAGTGAAACTGACAGTGTGCTATTCTGTTATAAACCAATTTCGCTGTTCCATTTTTTCAATCCTTGAGTTGAGGGACAGAGAGGTACAGTGAGTGAAACTGACAGTGTGCTATTCTGTTCTAAACCAATTTTGCTGTTCCATATTTTCAATCCTTGAGTTTAGGGACAGAGAAGGACACTCGTAGAAATTATCAGTGTGCTATTCTGTGCTAAATCTTGTTTGTAGGGAGGGACAGAGTAGGACAGTGAGGGAAAGTGTCAGTGTGCTATTCTGTTCTAAAACTTTTTTGCTGAACCATATTTTCAATCCTTGTGTTTAGGGACAGAGAAGGATAGGCAGGGGACAGTGTCAGTGTCATTGTTGCTAAGCCTCCTGCACAATATACACCTGAAGGTAGCCCTTATTGCTGTTTTTCCCATCTCCCTGCAGGCCATCCATTAAAATGTCTGGAAGGCAACCAAGGAGAGGCAGACAGTCAGGAGGCAAAAAAAGAGGGCAAGCAGGCTCTGTGTCTGGGGGCAACAGTGCTGGTCGTGTACGCGGTGCATTGTCATCAGCACATGGCCATGGGACAGGCTTGTCCTTGTTTTCGGCAGCTGGACATGTTGAGCCACATCATGCCGAAGACTTGGTAGAGTGGATGACCAAGCCCACCTCATCCTCCTCATCCTCTCTCACCCAGGCTCAGGGTACTGGCAAAGCAGCTGCCAAAGCGTCCTCTTCTCTGGTATCATTATCTTCATTAGTCAATCCTTCCCTAGACCCACCATGCCCTCCTCCTGAGGAGTCCCCCGAACTGTTTGAGCACAGTGTTGGGTACATGCTCCAGGAGGATGCCCAGCGTTTGGAAGGATCTGATGATGATACCCAGCTAGAGGAAGGCAGCAGCGTGAGAGCAGAGAGAGGGGATGCTCAAGAAGGACACCAATCTGGCAGTCATGCTCCAGCAGCTGCAGCATACTGCCAGATTGGCTCCAGTGATGAGGAGGGAGGGGATGATGAGGTCACTGACTCCACGTGGGTGCCTAATAGGAGAGAGGAGGAGGAGGAGGAGGATGAGGAGGAGGCACATCTCCAACGAGGCAGGATGCCCTTGAGTGGCCAGCGTATGGGCAGCACACCGACGGAATCACACCGCAGAGCTCCGCCTGTGCAGGGCGCTGCCTCTGCCCGTCATTCAAAAAGTTCTTTGGTGTGGGCCTTTTTTGAGGCGAGTGCATCAGATCGCACAGCTGCTGTTTGCAACATATGTCTCAAGCGTATATCGCGTGGCCAAAACATCAGCCGCTTGGGCACCACATGCTTGATCAGACATATGTTGACCTGCCATGCAGCTCGTTGGCAAGCCTACCTTAAAGACCCACACCAAAGAACAAAGCTGACCTCTTCTTGCACCGCATCAGCTGGGATCTCCAACCCCAGTATACCTTCAGTCCTCTCTGAAACCTGCTCTGAGAGGAATGAAGGTGTAGAATTAGGTGTGTCACAGCCAAGTACTTGCGGGCACTCTGCTAGCAGTACACCGACGTCCGATTCTAGCAGGCAAATTTCCCTGCCCCAGCTGCTGGACCATCGAAAGAAGTTCACTCCCAGCCATCCACATGCCCAGCGGTTGAATGCTAGCTTGGCTAAATTGCTAGCGCTTCAACTGCTGCCTTTTCAGTTGGTAGACTCGGCCCCCTTCCGTGAGTTTGTGCAATGTGCGGTTCCTCAGTGGCAGGTTCCCAAACGCCACTTTTTCGCACGGAAGGCTATTCCGGCTCTCTACAGGCATGTGGAAGGCAATGTCTTGGCCTCGCTGGACAGGGCGGTCAGCAGTAAGGTGCATATTACTGCTGACTCATGGTCCAGCAGGCATGGACAGGGACGTTACCTTTCTTTCACGGCCCATTGGGTCACTCTTTTGGCAGCTGGGAAGGATGCAGGACAAGGTGCAGTAGTGTTGGAGGTTGTTCCACCGCCACGCCTCCAAAATGCTACTACTGGTTGTGACACACCTCTCTCCTCCACCCCCTCCTCTTCTTCTTCCTCCATGGCCTCTTCCTGTGGTTTGTCCTCGGAACCAGCGGTGCTCCGTAGGCGTTCAAGGGGCTACGCAAGTACGCAGGCAAAAAGATGCCATGCTGTGCTTGCGCTGGTGTGTTTGGGGGACAGGAGCCACACTGGGGCAGAGGTCCTGTCTGCTCTGCAGGGGCAGGCCGAGAGGTGGTTGACGCCACGCCAGCTTAAGCCAGGAATGGTGGTTTGCGACAATGGCACCAACCTCCTCTCCGCCCTCCGACAGGGACAACTGACCCATGTGCCCTGTATGGCTCACGTCCTTAACCTGGTGGTGCAGCGGTTCTTGGGCAGGTACCCGGGCTTACAGGATGTCCTGAGGCAGGCCAGGAAAGTCTGTGTGCATTTCCGCAGATCTTATAATGCCAGTGCTCGCCTGGCTGAGCTGCAAAAGGAGTTGAACCTGCCCAAGAACCGCCTTATATGTGACATGCCCACCAGGTGGAACTCAACGTTGGCCATGCTGCAGCGGCTGCACATGCAGCAGAGGGCCATCAATGAGTACCTGTGCGACTACGGCACCAGGACAGGGTCAGGGGAGCTCGGGTTTTTTTCACCACGCCAGTGGGGCATGATCAGGGATGCATGCACTGTCCTGGCACCATTTGAGGAGGCCACGAGGATGGTGAGCAGTGACAGTGCATGCATCAGTGACACTGTACCTCTTGTCCACCTGTTGGAGCACACGCTGCGTGGAATAATGGACAGGGCACTTGAGGCAGAACAGAGGCAGGAAGAGAAGGACTTCCTTGCCTCTCAAGGCCCCCTTTACCCAGACAGTGTTCCTTCTGTCCCACCCATCGAACAGGAAGAAGAGGAGGAGGAGGAGGAGGATTGTGTCAGCATGGAGGTGGAGGCTGGCACTCAGCATCATCAGCAGCAGTCTTTTAGGGATGATTTACAGTCCCAAGAAACCAGTGGACTTGTACGTGGCTGGGAGGAGGTGGCTGCGGATCATGTCGTCCTTAGTGACCCAGAGGACTCCGGACTGAATACCTCAGCTAACCTACGCTGCATGGCCTCCCTGATCCTGCAAAGTCTGCGGAAGGATCCTCGTATTCTTCGGATCAAGGAGAGGGACCATTACTGGCTGGCCACTCTCCTTGATCCACGGTACAAGGGTAAGGTTGCGGACCTTATCGTACCGTCGCAGAGGGAGCAGAGGATGAGACAACTCCGGGAGGCCTTGCAGAAAGGTCTGTGCAACGCGTTCCCAGAGACTGGGAGGCTACAAACTCCTGGTCCTGGACAACGAGTTGCTGAGGCTTCGGGCAGTCAAAGAAGGAGCGGTGGGGAAGGTGGCCGTCTGACCGATGCGTTCAGACAATTCTTTAGTCCGCAGCCCCAAAGTATGATCGGTTCCAGCAACCATCGCCAGCGTCTGATATACATGGTCCTGGAATACCTAGGGGCAAGGTCAGACTTGGACACCTTCCCCACCGAAAATCCTCTGGCTTACTGGGTCTTGAGGATGGATCACTGGCCAGAGCTTGCACAGTATGCAATTGAGCTACTGGCCTGTCCTGCATCCAGCGTTCTTTCAGAACGCACATTCAGTGCTGCTGGAGGATTTGTCACGGATCACAGGGTGCGCCTGTCCACCGACTCGGTTGATCGACTGACTTTCATCAAGATGAACCAGTCTTGGATCACCACCAGCTACCACACACCAGATGCTGATATAACAGACTAATTGATTTTAAAATGTCACATCCCTTCAAGACTGATGCTGATGCTGAGTGCCTGTGCTGTTATGTTGACTGGCTATCCTCCTCCTCCTCCTCAATGATACGATTAACGATGATAGCTTGGAAGATCATTTTGGTTTATGGGTGACGCCACCAGTGGCTAAGGCCCAATTTTTCAGCCCCTGTTTAACAGGGGCGTGTAATTAAAATTTTTGATGCAATACTTTGCAACAGGCCTCATTGCTGTGCTCCAAGTACAGTATCTGTGAGGGGTTGCAGTGTTGTGCCACCAGTGCCTAAGGCCCAATTTTTCAGCCCCTGTTCAACAGGGGCATGCAATTATAATTATTGATCTAATAATTCACAGCAGGGCCCATTGCTGCGCCCACCAAGAGTAACTGTCAGGCCTTACAGTGTTGTGGCACCAGCACCACCATCAAAGGCCCAATTTTTACTACCACTGATCAACAATTATATGTTATTACAATTGCTGATATTATACTTGACAGCAGGGCGTTCCAGCACCCACCAAGAATAACTGTGAGTGCTTTCAGTGTTGTGCCAACACCAACACCTAAGGGGCCAATTTCTGCAGAGTATATACGGAAGGTCCCTACTTTCAAACATCCAACTTACAAACTACTACTACTTGCAAACGGAAGAAGACAACAGGAAGTGAGAGGAAATCTACCCCTTGGAAGGAAAATTCTCTCCTTTAAGAATTAATATGGGAGAAAGGTGTCTCCTCTCTACTGATGCTTTATCACCAATCCTTGTTTCAATAAAAACACCACATTTCAAAAACAGTTGTCATTGGGACGCAAAGTGAGGTGAAATGTTCTGAACAGGGGCACAGACAGCAAAAAAAATGTGACAGGGGTGATAACCGTTCCCTATGTTTTACAAAAAGCTAAAAAAAGGAATTTGCCATGGAGCTCCACTTAAACAATGCAGCTGTTCAAAATTATAAACAGATTCTACATAAGAACAAACCTACAGTCCCTGTCTTGTATGCACCGCCTGTATACGGCTGTTCAGAGTATATAGGTCCTTTTTTATTTTGTGTGCGGGGTTCCCCTTAATATCCATACAAGACCCAAAGGGGCTGGTAATGGGCTGGGGTGGGGGGGGGGGGGTTGATGGGGTAGCTATGCCATTTTTCCTAAAGATTTTCATCCATATTACCGGGACCAGACATTGCATTAAAGCCGCAAGCAGTTTTAAATGGCTTTTTTTTCCTTTAGAAGTGTCATTTTGTGCAGGGACAGTTCTAAACACGGGAAACACGTGGCACTTCACAGGCATACTTTAGACACCCCCCAGGTACAATATTTAAAGGAATATTTGACTTTTTTTTTTTCACTTTATGCATCATTAAAATGACTGCTCCCGGAAAACGTCCGTTTTTAAAACTTCTTTTTGCATTGATACATGTCCCCTGGTGCAGAAGCCGGGTTCCCAAACTCTGTTTCGGACAATAACATGGATAATAGTCGTTATAATTAGCACTTTAGAATCCGAATGTTCGCATTAGTGATGAGCCGAACACCCCCGGGTTCGGTTCGCACCAGAACCCGCGAACGGACCGAAAGTTCGAACGAACATTAGAACCCTATTAAATACAATGGATGCGAACGTTCGAATTCTAAAGTGCTAATTATAACAACTATTATGCATGTTATTGTCCTAAAAAGGGTTTGGGAACCCGGGTTCTGCACCAGGGGACATGTATCAATGCAAAAAGAAGTTTTAAAAACGGTCGTTTTTCGGGAGCAGTCATTTTAATGATGCATAAAGTGAAAAAAAAAAAGTCAAATATTCCTTTAAATATCGTACCTGGGGGGTGTCTAAAGTATGCCTGTGAAGTGCCACGTGTTTCCCGTGTTTAGAACTGTCCCTGCACAAAATGACACTTCTAAAGGAAAAAAAAGCCATTTAAAACTGCTTGCGGCTTTAATGTAATGTCTGGTCCCGGTAATATGGATGAAATTCTTTAAGAAAAATGGCATAGCTACCCCATGACCCCCCCCCCCCCTACCCCAGCCCATTACCAGCCCCTTTGGGTCTTGTATGGATATTAAGGGGAACCCCGCACATAAAATAAAAAAGGCCCTATATACTCTGAACAGCCCTATACAGGCGGTGCATACAAGACAGGGACTGTAGGTTTGTTCTTATGTAGAATCTGTTTGTAATTTTGAACAGGTACATTGTTGAAGTGTAGCTCCAGACCAAAAATCTATTTTTAAACTTTTTGGAAAACATAGGTAAGGGTTATCACCCCTGTCACATTTGTTTTGCTGTCTGTGCCCCTGTTCAGAACATTTCACCTCACTTTCCGTCCCAATGACAACTGTTTTTGAAATGTGGTGTTTTTCTTGAAACAAGGATTGCTGATAAAGCATCAGTACAGAGGAGACACCTTTCTCCCATATTTATTCTTACAGGAGAGAATTTTCCTTCCTAGTGGTAGATTTCCTCTCACTTCCTGTTGTCTTCTTGCGTTTGCAAGTAGGAGTCGTTTGTAAGTTGGATGTTTGAAAGTAGGGACCTGCCGTATATACTCTGCAGAAATAGGCCCCTTAGTTGTTGGTGTTGGCACAACACTGTAAGCACTCACAGTTACTCTTGGTTGGTGCTGGAACGCCCTGCTGTCAACTATTATATCAGGAATTTTAATTACATATAATTGTTGAACAGTGGTAGTAAAAATTGGGCCTTTGATGGTGGTGCTGGTGCCACAACACTGTAAGCCCTGACAGTTACTCTTGGTGGGTGCAGCAATGGGCCCTGCTGTGAATTATTAGATCAAGAATTGTAATTACATGCCCCTGTTGAACAGGGGCTGAAAAATTGGGCCTTAGGCACTGGTGGCACAACACTGCAACCCCTCACAGATACTGTACTTGGAGCACAGCAATGAGCCCTGTTGCAAAGTATTGCTTCAAAAATTGTAATTACACGCCCCTGTTAAACAGGGGCTGAAAAATTGGGCGTTAGGCACTGGTGGCGGCACCCATAAACAAAAATGATCTTCCAAGCTATCATCATCAATCGTATCATTGAGGACTCGGAGGAGGAGGATAGCCAGTCAACATAACAGCACAGGCACTCAGCATCAGCATCAGTCTTGAAGGGATGTGACATGTTAAAATCAATTAGTCTGTTATATCAGCATCAGGTGTGTGGTAGCTGGTGGTGATCCAAGACTGGTTCATCTTGATGAAAGTCAGTCGATCAACCGAGTCGGTGGACAGGCGCACCCTGTGATCCGTGACAAATCCTCCAGCAGCACTGAATGTGCGTTCCGAAAGAACGCTGGATGCAGGACAGGCCAGTAGCTCAATTGCATACTGTGCAAGCTCTGGCCAGTGATCCATCCTCAAGACCCAGTAAGCCAGAGGATTTTCGGTGGGGAAGGTGTCCAAGTCTGACCTTGCCCCTAGATATTCCTGCACCATGTTTATCAGACGCTGGCGATGGTTGCTGGAACCGATCATACTTTGGGGCTGCGGACTAAAGAATTGTCTGAACGCATCGGTCAGACGGCCACCTTCCCCACCGCTCCTTCTTTGACTGGCCGAAGCCTCAGCAACTCGTTGTCCAGGACCAGGAGTTTGCAACCTCCCAGTCTCTGGGAACGCGTTGCACAGACCTTTCTGCAAGGCCTCCCGGAGTTGTCTCATCCTCTGCTCCCTCTGCGACGGTAACATAAGGTCCGCAACCTTACCCTTGTACCGTGGATCAAGGAGAGTGGCCAGCCAGTAATGGTCCCTCTCCTTGATCCGAAGAATACGAGGATCCTTCCGCAGACTTTGCAGGATCAGGGAGGCCATGCAGCGTAGGTTTGCTGAGGCATTCGCTCCGGAGTCCTCTGGGTCACTAAGGACGACATGATCCGCAGCCACCTCCTCCCAGCCACGTACAAGTCCACTGGTTTCTTGGGACTGTAAATCATCCCTAAAAGACTGCTGCTGATGATGCTGAGTGCCAGCCTCCACCTCCATGCTGACACAATCCTCCTCCTCCTCCTCCTCCTCCTCTTCCTGTGCGATGGGTGGGACAGAAGGAACACTGTCTGGGTAAAGGGGGCCTTGAGAGGCAAGGAAGTCCTCCTCTTCCTGCCTCTGTTCTGCCTCAAGTGCCCTGTCCATTATTCCACGCAGCGTGTGCTCCAACAGGTGGACAAGAGGTACAGTGTCACTGATGCATGCACTGTCACTGCTCACCATCCTCGTGGCCTCCTCAAATGGTGCCAGGACAGTGCATGCATCCCTGATCATGCCCCACTGGCGTGGAGAAAAAAAACCAAGCTCCCCTGACCCTGTCCTGGTGCCGTAGTCGCACAGGTACTCATTGATGGCCCTCTGCTGCGTGTGCAGCCGCTGCAGCATGGCCAACGTTGAGTTCCACCTGGTGGGCATGTCACATATAAGGCGGTTCTTGGGCAGGTTCAACTCCTTTTGCAGCTCAGCCAGGCGAGCACTGGCATTATAAGATCTGCGGAAATGCACACAGACTTTCCTGGCCTGCCTCAGGACATCCTGTAAGCCCGGGTACCTGCCCAAGAACCGCTGCACCACCAGGTTAAGGACGTGAGCCACACAGGGCACATGGGTCAGTTGTCCCTGTCGGAGGGCGGAGAGGAGGTTGGTGCCATTGTCGCAAACCACCATTCCTGGCTTAAGCTGGCGTGGCGTCAACCACCTCTCGGCCTGGCCCTGCAGAGCAGACAGGACCTCTGCCCCAGTGTGGCTTCTGTCCCCCAAACACACCAGCGCAAGCACGGCATGGCATCTTTTTGCCTGCGTACTTGCGTAGCCCCGTGAACGGCTACGGAGCACCGCTGGTTCATAGGACAAACCACAGGAAGAGGCCATGGAGGAAGAAGAAGAGGAGGGGGTGGAGGAGAGAGGTGTGTCACAACCAGTAGTAGCATTTTGGAGGCGTGGCGGTGGGACAACCTCCAACACTACTGCACCTTGTCCTGAATCCTTCCCAGCTGCCAAAAGAGTGACCCAATGGGCCGTGAAAGAAAGGTAACGTCCCTGTCCATGCCTGCTGGACCATGAGTCAGCGGTAATATGCACCTTACCGCTGACCGCCCTGTCCAGCGAGGCCAAGACATTGCCTTCCACATGCCGGTAGAGAGCCGGAATAGCCTTCCGTGAGAAAAAGTGGCGTTTGGGAACCTGCCACTGAGGAACCGCACATTGCACAAACTCACGGAAGGGGGCCGAGTCTACCAACTGAAAAGGCAGCAGTTGAAGCGCTAGCAATTTAGCCAAGCTAGCATTCAACCGCTGGGCATGTGGATGGCTGGGAGTGAACTTCTTTCGACGGTCCAGCAGCTGGGGCAGGGAAATTTGCCTGCTAGAATCGGACGTCGGTGTACTGCTAGCAGAGTGGGCGCAAGTACTTGGCTGTGACACACCTAATTCTACACCTTCATTCCTCTCAGTGCATGTTTCAGAGAGGACTGAAGTTATAGTGGGGTTGGAGATCCCAGCTGATGCGGTGCAAGGAGAGGTCCGCTTTGTTCTTTGGTGTGGGTCTTTGAGGTAGGCTTGCCAACGAGCTGCATGGCAGGTCAACATATGTCTGGTCAGGCATGTGGTACCCAAGCGGCTGATGTTTTGGCCACGCGATATACGCTTGAGACATATGTTGCAAACAGCAGCTGTGCGATCTGATGCACTAGCCTCAAAAAAGGCCCACACCAAAGAACTTTTTGAATGACGGGCAGAGGCAGCGCCCTGCACAGGCGGAGCTCTGCGGTGTGATTCCGTCGGTGTACTGCCCTTACGCTGGCCACCAAAGGGCATCCTGCCTCGTTGGAGATGTGCCTCCTCCTCATCCTCCTCCTCCTCCTCTCTCCTATTAGGCACCCACGTGGAGTCAGTGACCTCATCATCCCCTCCCTCCTCATCACTGGAGCCAATCTGGCAGTATGCTGCAGCTGCTGGAACATGACTGCCAGATTGGTGTCCTTCTTGAGCATCCCCTCTGTCTGCTCTCACGCTACTGCCTTCCTCTAGCTGGGTTTCATCATCAGACCCTTCGAAACGCTGGGCATCCTCCTGGAGCATGTACCCAACACTGTGCTGAAACAGTTCGGGGGACTCCTCAGGAGGAGGACATGGTGGGTCTAGGGAAGGAGTGACTGATGATTTGTCTGACATTGATACCAGGGAAGACGACGCTTTGGCAGCTGCTTTTCCAGTACCCTGAGCCTGGGTGAGAGAGGATGAGGAGGAGGAGGAGGGCTTGGTCATCCACTCTACCAAGTCTTCGGCATGATGTGGCTCAACATGTCCAGCTGCCGAAAAGAAGGACAAGCGTGTCCCATGGCCATGTGCTGATGACAATGCACCGCGTCCACGACCAGCACTGTTGCCCCCAGACACAGAGCCTGCTTGCCCTCTTTTATTGCCTCCTGACTGTCTGCCTCTCCTTGTTTGCCTTCCAGACATTCTAATAGATGGCCTGCAGGGAGATGGGAAAAAAGCAATAAGGGCTACCTTCAGGTGTCCTTCTCTGTCCCTTGAAACAAGGACTTTCACAGTGAAAGAAACTGACACTCTCCCTACCTACAGTTTTCTGTCCCTAGAATAAATGTTTTTTTTAAGCACAATATAGCACAAGGACAATTCACTCACTGTCCTTACAGGTCCCTGGAAACAAGGACTTGCAGAGTGAAATAAACTGACACTCTCCCTACCTACAGTTTTCTGTCCCTAGAATTAATGTTTTTTTTAAGCACAATATAGCACAAGGACAATTCACTCACTGTCCTTACAGGTCCCTGGAAACAAGGACTTGCAGAGTGAAATAAACTGACACTCTCCCTACCTACAGTTTTCTGTCCCTAGAATAAATGTTTTTTTTAAGCACAATATAGCACAAGGACAATTCACTCACTGTCCTTACAGGTCCCTGGAAACAAGGACTTGCAGAGTGAAAAAAAAAAAAACACTCTCCCTACCTACAGTTTTCTGTCCCTAAAAAAAATGTTTTTTTTAATCACAATATAGCACATGGACAATTCACTCACTGTCCTTACAGGTCCCTGGAAACAAGGACTTGCAGAGTGAAAGAAAAAAAACACTCTCCCTACCTACAGTTTTCTGTCCCTAGAAAAAATGTTTTTTTTAATCACAATATAGCACAAGGACAATTCACTCACTGTCCTTACAGGTCCCTGGAAACAAGGACTTGCAGAGTGAAATAAACTGACACTCTCCCTACCTACAGTTTTCTGTCCCTAGAATAAATGTTTTTTTTAAGCACAATATAGCACAAGGACAATTCACTCACTGTCCTTACAGGTCCCTGGAAACAAGGACTTGCAGAGTGAAAGAAAAAAAACACTCTCCCTACCTACAGTTTTCTGTCCCTAGAAAAAATGTTTTTTTTTAATCACAATATAGCACAAGGACAATTCACTCACTGTCCTTACAGGTCCCTGGAAACAAGGACTTGCAGAGTGAAAGAAAATAAACACTCTCCCTACCTACAGTTTTCTGTCCCTAGAATAAATGTTTTTTTTAAGCACAATATAGCACAAGGACAATTCACTCACTGTCCTTACAGGTCCCTGGAAACAAGGACTTGCAGAGTGAAATAAACTGACACTCTCCCTACCTACAGTTTTCTGTCCCTAGAATTAATGTTTTTTTTAAGCACAATATAGCACAAGGACAATTCACTCACTGTCCTTCCAGGTCCCTGGAAACAAGGACTTGCAGAGTGAAATAAACTGACACTCTCCCTACCTACAGTTTTCTGTCCCTAGAATAAATGTTTTTTTTAAGCACAATATAGCACAAGGACAATTCACTCACTGTCCTTACAGGTCCCTGGAAACAAGGACTTGCAGAGTGAAAGAAAAAAAACACTCTCCCTACCTACAGTTTTCTGTCCCTAGAAAAAATGTTTTTTTTAATCACAATATAGCACAAGGACAATTCACTCACTGTCCTTACAGGTCCCTGGAAACAAGGACTTGCAGAGTGAAAGAAAAAAAACACTCTCCCTACCTACAGTTTTCTGTCCCTAGAAAAAATGTTTTTTTTAATCACAATATAGCACAAGGACAATTCACTCACTGTCCTTACAGGTCCCTGGAAACAAGGACTTGCAGAGTGAAAGAAAAAAAACACTCTCCCTACCTACAGTTTTCTGTCCCTAGAAAAAATGTTTTTTTTAATCACAATATAGCACAAGGACAATTCACTCACTGTCCTTACAGGTCCCTGGAAACAAGGACTTGCAGAGTGAAAGAAAAAAAACACTCTCCCTACCTACAGTTTTCTGTCCCTAGAATAAATGTTTTTTTTAAGCACAATATAGCACAAGGACAATTCACTCACTGTCCTTACAGGTCCCTGGAAACAAGGACTTGCAGAGTGAAAGAAAATAAACACTCTCCCTACCTACAGTTTTCTGTCCCTAGAATAAATGTTTTTTTTAAGCACAATATAGCACAAGGACAATTCACTCACTGTCCTTACAGGTCCCTGGAAACAAGGACTTGCAGAGTGAAATAAACTGACACTCTCCCTACCTACAGTTTTCTGTCCCTAGAATAAATGTTTTTTTTAAGCACAATATAGCACAAGGACAATTCACTCACTGTCCTTACAGGTCCCTGGAAACAAGGACTTGCAGAGTGAAAAAAAAAAAACACTCTCCCTACCTACAGTTTTCTGTCCCTAGAAAAAATGTTTTTTTTTAAGCACAATATAGCACAAGGACAATTCACTCACTGTCCTTCCAGGTCCCTGGAAACAAGGACTTGCAGAGTGAAAGAAAAAAAACACTCTCCCTACCTACAGTTTTCTGTCCCTAGAAAAAATGTTTTTTTTAATCACAATATAGCACAAGGACAATTCACTCACTGTCCTTACAGGTCCCTGGAAACAAGGACTTGCAGAGTGAAATAAACTGACACTCTCCCTACCTACAGTTTTCTGTCCCTAGAATAAATGTTTTTTTTAAGCACAATATAGCACAAGGACAATTCACTCACTGTCCTTACAGGTCCCTGGAAACAAGGACTTGCAGAGTGAAAAAAAAAAAACACTCTCCCTACCTACAGTTTTCTGTCCCTAGAAAAAATGTTTTTTTTTAAGCACAATATAGCACAAGGACAATTCACTCACTGTCCTTCCAGGTCCCTGGAAACAAGGACTTGCAGAGTGAAAGAAAAAAAACACTCTCCCTACCTACAGTTTTCTGTCCCTAGAAAAAATGTTTTTTTTAATCACAATATAGCACAAGGACAATTCACTCACTGTCCTTACAGGTCCCTGGAAACAAGGACTTGCAGAGTGAAAGAAACTGACACTCTCCCTACCTACAGTTTTCTGTCCCTAGAATAAATGTTTTTTTAAGCACAATATAGCACAAGGACAATTCACTCACTGTCCTTCCAGGTCCCTGGAAACAAGGACTTGCAGAGTGAAAGAAACTGACACTGTCCCTACCTACAGTTTTCTGTCCCTAGAATAAATGTTTTTTTTAAGCACACTATAGCACAAGCACAAAACACACTGACACTCTCCCTACCTATCCTTCTCTTTCCCTAAACTAAAGGAATCCAGGTTAAGCAAGAAAGAAATAACAGTCACTGTCCCTGCCTATGCTGCTCTATCCCTGCTCCGGAACACACTACACTAGGCCGCCGTGCTGGCGGCCTTTTATAGTGTGGGGCGTGTACTAAACACCCTCAGCAATAATTGGCCACAGGCATCCTGCCTGTGGCCAATCATTGCTCTCCTCGCTGCCGGCGCTGTGATTGGCCAAGCATGCAGGGTCACAGTGCATGCTTGGCCAATCACAGCGCCTGGATGACACTGCGATGGCGTAGTGCATTGTGGGCCGTTCGCGTCACTCGAATTTGGCGCGAACGGCCCAAATCGTTCGATCTTCGTCGAACGATCGAACAGCCGATGTTCGAGTCGAACGTATGTTCGACTCGAACACGAAGCTCATCCCTAGTTCGCATCCATTGTATTTAATAGGGTTCTAATGTTCGTGCGAACTTTCGGTCCGTTCGCGGGTTCTGGTGCGAACCGAACCCGGGGGTGTTCGGCTCATCACTAATTAGGAGACACAATCCAGCATGCATCACACAATAACCTGTAAATATTATTACCTTTGCTGGTCACTAGTAGGGATGAGCTTCGAGTTCGAGTCGAACTCATGTCCGACTCGAACATTGCCTGTTCGCCCGTTTGCCGAACAACGAACAATTTGGGGTGTTCGCGGCAAATTCGAAAAGTCTATGGGAGAAATCTAAAGTGCTAATTATAAAGGCTTATATGCAAGTTATTGTCATAAAAAGTGTTTGGGGACCCGGGTCCTGCCCCAGGGGACATGTATCAATGCAAAAAAAAGTTTTAAAAACTGACGTTTTTTTTAGGAGCAGTGATTTTAATAATGCTTAAAGTGAAACAATAAAAGTGAAATATTCCTTTAAATTTCGTACCTGGGGGGTGTGTATGATATGCATGTAAAGTGGCGCATGTTTCCCGTGCTTAGAACTGTCCCTGCACAAAGTGTAATTTTTGAAGGAAAAAGTCATTTAAAACTCACTCGCGGCTATTAAAGCAGAGGTTCACCCTAAAATTACACTTTGTATTCCTGTAATCCTAGTGCTATGTACAATACTGTGTCACTAACCTTTTTAAGTTTTGGATGCTGTAAAAGAAGTACATCTTCGGAATTCTGTTGTACTTCCTGCTTTTCCTCCCGCGGGAGTGGGCGGGTCCTTTGGTTTGCCCGGCAGCCCTAAGTGTCCTGGGATGTCGGCGTAATGTCATCACAACGGGGCGTGTACTTTTAATGTTGACGCCCGTTGTGATGGCAACCAGGAAGTGTTGACGGCGCTGCTCGCCGTCAACACTGCACTTGAGCGAGATACAGCGGTGAATGCCGGGAGACGCGCATTCACCGCTACCCGGAAATCTATGCTTGTGGGCTTCAAGATGCCCACAAGCAAAATGGAAAAACAAGGAAACATTTTATAAGTGTTTATTTCTTCAAAAAACGGACGGGGGATGTTATGTAGCGCTGGAGATGTGAGTACATTACAGTCATCGTTAGTCACATTGAATGGACAAAAATAAAAAACATGTATGGACCGCGGAACCTCCGCTTTAATGAATTGTTGTCTTTTATCAATACATACAAAAGTCATTGATAAAAAAAAAAAAAAAAAGCGTGGGGGTTCCCCCAAATTCAATTACCAGGCCCTTCAGGTCTGGAATGGATATTAAGGGGAACCCCGCCGAAAATTACAAAAAAATGGTGTGGGGTTCCCCCTAAATATCCATACCAGGCCCTTCAGATCTGGCATGGATTTTAAGGGGAACTCCACCCCAAATGTTTTAAAAAATGGCGTGGAGTCCCCCCAAAAATCCATACCAGACTTTTATCCGAGTACGCAACCTGGCCGGCCGCAGGGGAAGAGAGGGGGATGAGAGAGCGGCCCCCCCCTCCCTCCTGAACCGTCCCAGGCCACATGCCCTCAACATGGGGAGGATGTCCCCATGTTGATGGGGACAAGGGCCTCATCCCCACAACCCTTGTCCGGTGGTTGTGGGGGTCTGCGGGTAGGGGGCTTATCGGAATCTGGAAGACCCCTTTAACAAAGGGGACCCCCAGATCCCGCCCCCCCATGTGAATTGGTAAGGGGTACATTGTACCCCTACCATTTCACGAAGAAAGTGTCAAAAAATGTAAATAAAAACACACAAACACCTTGGAAAAGTCCTTTATTAAAAAATAAAAAATAAAAAAATAAAAAAAAACATTCCAGCGATGAAATCCAGTGTCCCGCGGCGATCCCGATGTCCAGCGCTGTCCGTCATTGGACACGAAATTTAAAGGAAAATTTCACTTTTACGTTTTAATTTTAAGCATTATTAAAATCACCGCTCCTGTAAAAACGTCTATTTTTTAAACTTTTTTTTGCATTGATACATGTCCCCTGGGGCTGGACCCGGGTCCCCAAACACTTTTTAGGACAATAACTTGCCTTTATAATTAGCACTTTAGATTTTGAACGTTCGAGTCCTTTGTATTTAATAGGGTTCTAAAGTTCATGCAAACATTCTGTCTGTTCGCAGGTTCTGGTGCAAACCGAACAGGGGGGTGTTCGGCTCATCCCTGGTCACTAGTCTTTCCAAGTGACAAAGATACTTCACACAAATGATGTAGTTAATCAAAGGTACCTTTACTCAGTATAAAAGGGAAGGGTAAAGAATCACATTAATACACACAGTTGACTCTTCATGCGCATTGCAGAGTCAATAAATAAAAGAGGCTGGGTATCACTGAGATTAGGTAATAACAGGAAACAACATCAGCTTATAAATGTATATATCTATACGTGTCTCTGCACAGCTAACTGATTGCTCGCAAGCTCCCCCTATCTTGTAATACCTTGCATGTGTTCAGTCACTATAACAGGCAAGCAAAGCCTATCTGAGTCCTGCTCAAAGTTCCTTTCCCAAATGGAGTCTTCGCTAGCCACCGTTGGTGCACAAGTTAATTTGTAATCCACAGGGTTTCAACAAGATGCTGTAGTTATCCACAATATTCCTGAGTACTCATGTGCCTGCCACCCACTAACAGCGAAAGCGCCAATCTCTAGTCACATAGTCTCCCATCAGATACACTAGGCCGCAAGCTGTGGCGTGATAGGTGAAGTGTGTCTGGCACTAACTAAGTCACTTTCCTCTAAGGTAGTAGTCAATTCTGGGCAGGTGCCCTTCTCACCAAACTGGCCCGACTTTCGGATAGTCTCCTCTGGCTTGTCCCGGTCACTCGATCTCCACGCTTCTGCTTCTGCTGCAGTCTCCGGCCTCCGTCACTAACAGCGTAAGGTGATGATGATGGACGACTCCGGTCTCTGCTGGGCAATCACAGGACGCAGTGGACGATCCTCTACTGGAAATCACTCAGGGTAATTTAGGCCCAGGCTTCTGGCCTAACACTCAGGAAGCAGGCCTCCGTGCCAGCTTCCTGCTTGGTTGAGAGCTGGATCCCGAGAGAGAGAAGATGGTCCCTCCCCTGGTTTAAGTAGTCTGCCCAGAAGGCTTTGTGGTGTTGCAGTGCACCCTGGTAACACAGATGCACTCTGGGTAATGTAGTCTGTCTTCTACTAAAAGTAACAGAGTCTTTTCTCCTTGCTGCTATTTGTTCCAGGGTGCATTAACTATAACATATGCATTAGTTGCATTGTAACACATATACCACCAGAGGGAGCTGGATTCCTTCTTTTAAATGTCAAAATCTACATAGCATATGGGAATCCCGCTACACTTACAAACCTAAAAAAAACTTTAATTTGACCTTCCCAATCTATTTTCCCAACATGGAGAATTAAGTACTTCTTACTTTTCACTGATTTACTTACTAAGAATAAAGGGTTAGTATTTCTGTCAGTCCAGTTCTGAGAATTAAACAGCTTTGCCACACTGCACAGTCCTATCTGCTAACTTTTCTGCAGTAACAATTACAGCCGTGGCCAAAAGTTGTAAGAATGACACAAATATACATTTTCTCAAGGTCTGCTGCCTCAGTTTATATAATGGCAATTTGCATATGCTCCAGAATGTTATAAAGAGTGTTCAGATGAATTGCATGTAATTACAAAGTCCCTCTTTGCCATGAAAATGAACTTTATCCCCAAAAAAGCATTTCAACTGCATTTCGGCCCTACCACAAAAGAACATAATGTCAGTGATTCTCTCATTTACACAGATGTCAGTGTTGACGAGGACAGGGCTGGAAATCACACTGTAATGCTGAATGCTGATTGAGTTAGAATAACAGACTGGGAGTTTCAAAAGGAGGATGGTGCTTGAAATCATTGTTTTTCCTCTGTTAACCATGGTTACCTGCAAGGAAACACGTGCAGTCATCATTGCTATGCACAAAAAAGGGATTCACAGGCAAGAATATTGCTGCTACTAAGATTGCACCTAAATCAACCATTTATCAAATCATCATGAACTTCAAAAAGAGAGGTTCAGTTGTTGTAAAGAAGGCTTCAGGACGCCCAAGAAAGTCCAGCAAGCGCCAGGACCGTCTCCTACAGTTGATTCAGCTGTGGGATAGGGGCACCACCAGTGCAGAGCTTGCTCAGGAATGGCAGCAGGCAGGTGTGAATGCATCTGCATGCATAGTGAAGAGAAGACTTTTGGAGGATGGCCTGGTGTCAAGAAGGGCAGCAAAGAAGCCACTTCACTTCAGGAAAAACATCAGGGACAGACTGATATTCTGTAAAAGGTACAGGGATTGGACTGCTGAGGACTGGGGTAAAGTCATTTTTTATGATGAATCCCCTTTCCCATTGTTTGGTACATCCGGAAAAAAATCTTGCCCGGAGAAGAAAAGGTGAGCGCTACCATCAGTCCTGTGTCATGCCAACAGTAAAGCATCCTGAAACCATTCATGTGTGGGGTTGCTTCTCAGCCAAGGGACGGAGGGGGCTCACTCACAATTTTGCCTAAGAACACAGCCATGAATAAAGAATGGTACAAAAACATCCTCCGAGAGCAACTTCTCCCAACCATCCAAAAACTTTTCCAGCATGATGGAGCAACATGCCATAAAGCAAAAGTGATAACTAAGTGGCTTGGGGAACAAAACATCAAAATTTTGGGTCCATGGCCAGGAAACCCCCCAGGCCCTAATTCCATTGAGAATTTGTGGTCAATCCTCAAGAGGCGGGTGAACAAATAAAACCCCCACAAATGAAATCTCCAAGCATGGATTATGCAAGAATGGGCTGCCATCAGTCAGAATGTGGCCCAGAAGTTGATTGACAGCATACCAGGGCGAATTGTAGAGGTCTTGAAAAAGAAGGGTCAACACTGCAAATATTGACTCTTTGCATAAACTTCATGTGTTTGTCAATAAAAGCTTTTGACACTTATGAAATGCTTGTAATTATTTTTCAGTATACTATAGTAACATCTGATAAAAAGATCTAAAAAGACTGAAGCAGCAGACTTTGTGAAAATAATATTTACCGTATATACTCGAGTATAAGCCGAGATTTTCAGCCCTTTTTTTGGGGCCGAAAGTCCCCCCCTCGGCTTATACTCGAGTCATAGAAATTTTTACATGGTAAATATTACCTGTAAAGAAGTTGCGGCTGCGGCGTCCATCGTTCAAATTCCGCGGCGTCCATCGTTCAAATTCCGCGGTCTCTTCCTGTTCCTTCCTTGATAGGCGAGTCTCAGCAGACACTCTCCGCCTATCTCGAACGTTCTCTCATCCTCAGTTTTCCAGCAGACGTCTGTGATTGGCGGAACACCCAACACAGTGTCTGCTGGGAAAACTAAGGATGAGAGAATGATCGTGATAGGCGGAGAGTGTCTGCTGAGACTCGCCTATCAAGGAAGGAACAGGAAGAGACCGCGGAATTTGAACGATGGACGCTGCGGAATTTGAACGATGGACGCCGCAGCCGCAACTTCTTTACAGGTAATATTTACAATGTAAAATAGGGAACAGCGAGCTTGGGAACAGTGGGGCATCGGCTTATACTCGAGTCAGTAAGGTTTCCCAGTTTTTTGGGCAACATTAGGTACCTCGGCTTATACTCGAGTCGGCTTATACTCGAGTATATACGGTATGTCATTCTCAAAATTTTGCTTATGGCTCTACAGATCTTGTCGCCCCCAAGCCTTTGGACAGCGAAAAAAAAGGAACAGCAGACCAATAAGCTCATCACTTTGCCACTCTGTTCTCTCTTCCTATCAGCATGTTCCTTGTAAGGCTGGATTCCCACTGGTATGACACGACTGTTGTACGAATGTACGACTGTCATCCTTCTTTGCCCTGTGACATCGGTCCTACACCGGTCCTACTTCCATCCGACTTGAATGAACAAGATAAGATTTTGCACCGACTTTGAGATAGTCTGACTTGTCCTTTGACCAATCAAGACAATCCCAGTGTGACATCAACTCCTTTTACTGATGCTGCAATCACCATGTCAGATGCCACAAGTCAGATAGTTAATACAAGGATCCGACTTCAGTGACATTCAATGGGCTGAAGCAGGACCAAAGTAGGACCATAGTAGTGCAGGAACCTTTTTCAAAGTCGGACCGACTTGTGTCGGACCAGTTAAGACGGCTCTTATAGGGAATCATTGATATACACACGTCATGCGACATGTGCTCCCAAAGTCAGAGCGTATGTAATACCAGTGTGAACCCCAGCCTAATGCAGCACACTTGATTGCCTCCTTGTGCTGCTTCTCCCTCTCCCAGTCTGAACTCTGCTTTAGTTCCCACTGGTACGACATGACAGTCATACGACTGTGGATTCAACTTTGCCCCGCGACTTGAAGTCTGACATCAGTCCGACTTCAATGAACAAGGATCCGACTGTGAACCCGAAAATGCAGGCACTTTGTGTCTGGTATGAATCTTTAGGGGGAACTTCATGCCAAATAAAAAAAAAAAACAGCACGGGTTCCCCCTCCACCTGAACCGTACCAGGCCGCATGCCCTCAACATGCGGGGGTGGGTGCTTTGGGTCACCGTAAGCCCACCCCTTATGACGTGACCACCCATCATGCCCCACGGGCGGGGATGTCATATAGGGGCGGGCCTCTGGTGACCCTGCCTCATGCCAATATAAGTAGTGGTACACCGCGCACCCAGCATTACAGCGGGGGAGAGTGTTGAGTCAACATCGGAAGAACAGAGGGAGAAGACAGCGGAGAAGACCCGGAACAAGAGCGAGAAGACAGCGGAGAAGACCCGGAAAAAGACAGAGAAGACAGCGGAAAAGACTCGGCAGAGTTAGAAGACAGGGAGGGCTTCCAGATTCCGATAAGCCCCCCCCCCCCCGCCCGCAGACCCCAACAACCAACGGGCAGGGTTGTCGGGAAGAGGCCCTTGTCCTGATCAACATGGGGACAAGGTGCTTTGCCCCAAAGCACCCACCCCCGCATGTTGAGGGCATGCGGCCTGGTACGGTTCAGGAGGGAGGGCGCTGCTCGCTCCACCCCCCTTTCCTGACCTGCCGGGCTGTGTGCTTGAATAGGGGTCTGGTATTGATTTTGGGGGGGATCCCCATGCAGTTTTTTACTTGGGGGGTTCCCCCTAAAATCCATACCAGACTGAAGGGCTTAGTATGCTCTTGGAGGGGGAACCCATGCCGTTTTTGTTTTTTAATTTGACGTGGAGTTCCCCTTTAAGATCATCAGAGCACAAGTCGCATGCCAAAGTCGGATCAGTTAAGACAGCGATTTTACTTTGATCCGACTTCAGTGATATTCAATGGGCTGAAGTAGGATCAAAGTCAGACCAAAGTAGTACAGGGAGCATTTTCAAAGTCGGACCGACTTGTGTCAGACCAGTTAAGACGACTCCCATAGGGAAACATTGATTTTTACACGTCATGCGACATGAGCTCCTAATGTCAGAGCGTTTGTCGTACCAGTGTGAACCCGGCCTTAGGCTGGGTTCACACTGGTACGACATATGCTCCGACTTTGGGAGCACATGTCTCAAGACGTGTGAAAATCATTGTTTCCCTATGGGAGTCGTCTTAACTGGTCTGACACATGTCGTTCCGACTTTGAAAATGCTCCCTGCACTATTTTGACGGAGACCACCGGAGCGTGGCGGGAGGGGGTGGCCACTCCCGCCACTGATAAAAGTGATCTTGCTGCGAATCCGCTGCAGAGACCACTTTTATCTGAAAGCGGACAACCCGTTGTAGAAGAGGATACCGGGGTTATGACAGCTAGCTGCTGCCATAACAACGGTATTCCACTTCAAACAGCAGACGTACAACTGTGGCGGGCGGTCCTTAAGTGGTTAAAGTGGGGACTTTAATTCCACTTTAATGATGTATCAATGAATATAGAGCTGAATTCATTTGTGTGCTTTATTTCTGCCCGGAGTTCATTTTTAATGCCCAGGTCATGGAGCCACAAACATCTAATACTTCTTGAATAACTGACGTCTGAAATTCTTGTCGCAGCTGCTTCCATTTCTGAACTTTTCCCCCAAAAAAACAAAAAAAAAACCCCCAAGTGGCGTTATCTATTTCTCAGGCTGTGAATAGCGAGATTGGCTATCATGCTTGACTAGAAAACTCTGAGCACTTGCTGAACCCTCTCCTCGCATCCTGCGCGGGTAGAAATGTATTTATATATTTGCTGGATGCGCCGCAGCCCACATCTCATTTTTCTGCAGTTGCAACAGAGTACTTTTCATTATGTTTTACAGATAACCAGACAGGCCCATATATTGCAGCAGTAAAGTGCTTTAAGTCTGAAGTGTATGACAAGTTACGTTATAACTCAAGCAGGACCGCTTCCGATTAAAGAGAGCCTGTCAGGAGAGAAATATAGGAAATGTTATTGCCAATTGATAGTTGAAGCTGAACTCCAGTCTTCGCTGACGTCTTGCACAGTTGTACAGGCTCCTTTCCTCTACTGGAATTGCTTATTCTGATTTCATTGCACACTGTGAGATTTTCACAATGTGCATTAGAACCTGTAACAGATAAGAATCCGGCCTCATTTCCTGGCTGGAGGACGTCTAGCATCATTTAGCTCTTTTCTTCCCAGCTTGACTGCCCCTGGCCCACCCTTTACATTCACATACGTCCCAACATTTTAAGATAAGAACGAGGGACACCTACTAGCAAATTTATGTAGGAATAGGACACGCCCCCTGTCACATCCCCTTAAAGGAGAATTAACCAAAAAAAAAAAAAAGGTTAATTAAATCCACAACGGCTTTTTTTAACCACTACTATTCCTTTATATTGGCTTTTAAAATTTACAAATGTAGCAATTTAGAAATCAGATGAAAGGTTTAGCTCTGGGAAACACTTTTTGAAAGATGAAAAGTGCATTTTATATACAACTATATCGATCAGACCAAAATAAAGGACAAATGAGGAGGAAAGAGGGACAGAGGGATCAGGGACATGTCCTTCGAAATCAGGGACAGTTGGGAGGTATGCATTCATGGGATTTCAGTTCTTTCGTTCATAGAGGTTTAGCATCACAAATACATGTCTGCATTCAAACACATATATAATATAGAACTGCCCTCCTGAAATATGTAACTACCTTTGATAAATTCTCTTATATTATTTTATACAATTTCAATACAGCAAAAGTGCAATGTGCAAAAAAACATAAATTAGTAATGTGTGCAGCCCCTTTAAGACATGTTTATACAGCTCTCCAATGTATTATACCTAAAGACCCCTTTCACACGGGGGCCGCAGCTGCGTCAGCGCTAAAGCGGCGCATTTCGGCCGCTAGCAAAACACTTTTAATCCCAAAGAAGGGGTTAAAAGCACCTGTGTTGCTGCGCTTCCGAAGCACTTTTCAGGCGCTTTGGAAGCGCTGCCCATTAATTTCAATGGGCAGGGCGTGCTCCCAAACCGCCCCAAAGATGCTGCTTGCAGGATATTTCCTAACGTCCCGCAAGCGCACCGCCCCAGTCTGAAAAGTCACACTGAAATGAATGAGAGGTGTTTTTCAAGCGCTTTACAGGCGCTTTTCTAGCGCTAAAACGCCTGAAAACCACCTCAGTGTGAAAGGGGACAAAAGAAAACAAAGTGCTAGCGCCAACAGTTTGCGCAGCGCTTAGATGCACCAGCCTCCGCACCCTTCATGACCAGGCCATCTTTTGCAATACGGCTCTGCGTTACTTTAACTGACAATTGCGCGGTCGCATGACACTGTACCCAAACAAAATGTATGTCCTTTTTTTTATCCACAAATAGAGCTTTCTTTTGGTGGTATTTGATCACCTCTGCGGTTTTTATTTTTTGCGCTATAAACAAAACAAAAACGACAAATTTGAAAAAAAAAACTATATTTTTTACTTTCTGCTATAAAACATATCCAATAAAAAAAAAATGTACAAAATCAAATTTCTTGATCAATTTAGACCAATATCTATTCTGCTACATGTTTTTGGTAAAAAAAATCTCAATAAGCGTATATTGATTGGTTTGCACAAAAGTTATAGCGTCTACAAACTATGGGATATTTTTATGGCATTTTTATTTTTACTAGTAATGTCGGCAATCAGCGACTTATAGCGGGACTACGACAGTGCGGCAGACAAATCTGACACTAAAAGACACTTTTTGGGGACCAGTGACACCAATACAGTGATCAGTGCTAAAAAAATGCACTGTCACTGTATTAATGACACAGGCAGGGAAGGGGTTAACATCAGGGGCAATCAAAGGGTTAAATGTGTTCCTAGGGAGTGATTTCTAAATGTGTGGGGGATGGCTTAACTAGAGGAAGAGAGATCTGTGATCCTGCTTAGCAGAAACACAAGATCTCTATTTTTCTCTCTGACAGAACGGCGGTCTGCCTTGTTTACATAGGCAGACCGCCGTTCTGCCTCTCCTGTGAATGATCGGTGGGTCCCGATGGACCTCGCATCCGCCGGACCCGCTAATTGGCTCTCGCTAAGTCCAATCACAGCAGGAGCGTGTCACCGGTGGCGCGTGTACGCGCCCCAGACCCAGAAAAAGACAACGTACAGGTACGTTGTTTTGTAAAGTCGGGCCGCCCTGCGCAGTATATGTGCGATGGGCGGTCTGGAAGCGGTTAAAGGATAAGTTCACCTTTTGTAACATGTTACACCCACATTCAGGGTTTAACATGTAACATGTTACAGAGGCACCAGCCTCTGCACACCCCGATCCCCCGTTTTGGACAGCAAGCAGGGGATCTTTAGCTCCTTGCTCGCTGTCACAATTTAAAAAAAAGCTTCACCCACCCGGCTGCGTCATTCATTTACAGTGTTACATAGTACACATAGAAAAGTGATGGCAGAAAAAGACCAAATAGTCCATCGAATCTGCCCATTTTTTTTGTTTTGTTTTATTTATTTGTTTTGTTTCATTTTTTCGTTTACTTTAGACCCGGTTCACACAGGGGCGACTCCGGACGCGACTTCAGGCCGCCCCGAGTTGCCCCAAGTCGCGCTATTTTTAAAACGAATTGAAGTGAATGGAGATGTTTTAATGCACACGACTGCAGTCGCTCCGACTTCAAAAAAGGTTCCTGTACGACTTCAATCAGACTTCTAGGCGACCTGTAGGCAACTTGTACCATTGATTTCAATGGAAGTCGCTTAGAAGTCTGATCAGTGTTCATTTTGAAGGCAACTTTACAGGAAGCAGAAAGGAATTTACCCAGAAGCCACAAGGAATTTACTTCAAGTCGTGTTGTTAATGACCACAAGTCGCGCTGAAGTCTCCTCCAAGTCTCGCTGTGATTCATGCTCAAGTCGTGTCTGAGTTGCTTCTGGAAGTCGCGCTGGAAGTCGTGTTGCCCCAGTGTGAACCGGCTTTTACTGTCTGACTATAGATCTATGTTTGTCCCAAGCATGTTTGAAGCCATTTACTGTTGACTGTCTCACTACCTCTGCTGGTAGTTTATTCCAACCATCAACTACCCTTTTAGCAAAATAATACTTTCTAAAATTCGTTTGGAACTTCCCTCCAGTTAGTTTGAGGTCATATTAACGTGTTTTTGATTTTGGTTTCATATTGAAAAAACTGCCCTCCATGTCCCCCCTTTCCCTTCTTTCCTCCAGACAGTCTGCAAGAACCCTGCATGGCACCTGCGATCTGCTGATTGCAGGCTCATGGTAAAAAAAAAAAAGAACTGCAAATTGATGTGCATTTATTTTTTTATTTTTTTACAAAAGTGAACTTATTCTTTAAACAAATACATGTTTTCGAAGCTAGTCCAATACAAACTCCGCTGTGCTTCACACTCATACTGTATGCCCTCTCATGCAAATCTTTCTGTCATTGAATGAATTCATCTCCACAGTGAATCCACCTCTGAGACCCTTTTGAATGGAGGCTCACCTCCTTTAATAGACCCCCCTGTTATAATTAGTCAAGGTCAATCAGAGCTGTTTAATTCCCTTCCATGGTTCCAAGTTGCTCTCACCTTCCAGCTTGTTTTAGAAAACAAGGAATCCTACATAGTGTGTACCAGGGGCGTAACTACAGGGGCCACAGGGGTTGCAAATGGTACCTGGCCCCATGCTCCAGGTGGCCCCTGCAGACCCCCTGTACACCTGGATTGAAGGGGCAGCAGGGGGGGGTGGCATGTTGAGAAAGCGATGCCCTTCTGCAGCCGCTGAAACCCCGTTTCTCCTCCTTTCTCCCCTAGGCATTCAGCGGCTACAGGAGGAAAATGGAGGATGTTTCTCTACAGGCCACCCCTTCTTTTCAGGTCCTGCTGCCCCTGTCTGTGCGCTCTTTTGCCCCAATTTCTGTGGGCTCTCCTGCTGTGCTGTGGGCTCTCCTGCCCCACTGTGTGGTCTTCTGGCTCCCCCTCGTCCCCTGCAGCTCTGCCAGCTTTCCCTCTCCCGCCAGCTGCTGCGGGGGATCTGTCAGTATGGACGGTAAGGACCGAAAATGGTGTAATTTACCGGCCTCTTTCTTGTCTTAATAAATACAGTCATTGATCAGTACTTTTTTTTTTTTATTATTCATTCATAGCTAGGACATAGTAAACTGTGTTTATTATGCCTCAGTTTATGAATAAATAAGAAGCTATGTACAGAGCTTTTCTATTTCATTCATTCTGTGCAGCTGAGGCTCTAGAGAAAGGGACTGATTAATCTGTCCCCAGTCCCTTTCTCTGTCACAAAAGTGAGACATCAGGGGTTTGTTTAGACCCCTAGTATTTAACCAAAGCCTCCCCACAGGGGTTCTAAATTTAGTTTTTTAATAAAATGGTAAAAAAATAAAATAAAATGGTAAAACAATAATAAAACAACAAAAGGTAACTACTTAAGCCCCAGACCATTTTGTTTCTAAAGGACCAGGCCCCTTTTTGCGATTCACTTTAACTGACAATTACGCGGTCGTGCGACGTGGCTCCCAAACAAAGTTGACGTCCTTTTTTTCCCACAAATAGAGCTTTCTTTTGGTGGTATTTGATCACCTGGGCGGTTATTATTTTTTGCGCTATAAACAAAAATAGAGCGTCAATTTTGAAAAAAAATACATATTTTTTACTTTTTGCTATAATAAATATCCCCAAAGTATAAAAGATCTTAAGGTGGGAAAGCGTCCGGGGCCGGATGGCTTTACGGCGCTTTACTATAGGAAACTGGCAGTTATGGTAGCTCCGCATCTAACGGCAATGTATAACTCTGTTAAAAATGGATGCTCCTTTACCCCGGACCTTTTGACGGCAAACATAGTGATGATCCCTAAACCGGATCGCGATCATTCCTCCTGGGCTAATTTTAGGCCTATCTCCCTAATTAACGTTGACATGAAAATTTTGACCAAAATTCTGGCTAATCGCTTAAATTCTTTTCTTCCTCGATTAATTGGGAAGGACCAGGTCGGCTTTATACCTCAGAGACAGGCCGGTGATGCTATTCGGCGTATATTGCAACTCCAACACATAGCTCATACTCGCTCGCTAGAATCTATGCTCTTGTCTCTGGACGTAAACAAGGCCTTTGACACTTTGTCATGGCCTTACCTCATGTCTGTTCTTCGACATTATGGCTTCGGGTCTTCTTTTATGCACTGGATATCTGTTTTATATGATTCCCCCCGGGCAAAAATTAAGTATTATGGATTCGAGTCTCCCCTCTTTAATATTAAGAGGGGCACCCGTCAGGGGTGCCCCCTATCACCTCTTCTTTTTGTATTGGCTCTGGAACCCCTGGCAGAGGCGATTCGCTCTCATCCGGATATACGAGGCATCGAATTAGCGGGTTGTCCCCATAAAATTTCCCTATTCGCCGATGATGTCCTTCTCACTTTGACCTCCCCCAGAAGCTCTTTACCAAACTTGCAAACTCTTTTGGATACCTTTGCTTCCCTTTCAGGGCTCCGGGTTAATCCCTCAAAATCGAAAGCGTTGTCGGTTAATCTCTCTCCTGGCCTGATGAGGGATTTACAGTCGGCATTCTCCTTTCAGTGGGTTTCCTCGCTGCCCTATCTGGGAATCCACCTTACCCCCACATACTCCGGATTGTACCAGGCCAACTTTCCACCATTGTTCAAGAGACTAACAGATATGCTGTTGTCTTGGTCTCATTTGCCTTTGTCTTGGTTCGGCAGGATAACGGCTGTTCGTATGTCCTATCTCCCGAAACTATTATATTTTTTCCGTGTCTTGCCGGTTCAGGTTTCTTCGCATATCCTCCGCATACATCAGCGAAAAATTATGCAATTTATATGGGGTTCGTCCCGCCCTCGAATCGCCAAACAGGTCTTGTTTGCTAAGCGAGTCAATGGGGGCCTTTCGGTTCCTAATTTACAAGCCTACTACATAGCTGCTAACATAGCCCCACTTTCGTGCCTTCATGAAACCTATCAGCTCCCGCTCTGGGCTATGCTTGACCTGGTTGACATCGACCCTATTCCTATCTCCTCATTACCCTGGCTCCCACCTGTGCATCGTCCGGCGGTCATGGGGCCTTGTTTGGCCCACTCCTTGCGACTATGGGACTCGGTAAAATACTCTGCAGGGCTGATCTCCCCACATCTCCCACTCTTACGACTCTTACACTGCCCGCTGTTCCCTCCAGGTTGTGATAATCCCTCCCAATTTCTATGGTGGACCATGAACGGATTCACAGATGTTCACTCAATGCTACGGCCTACCAGGATTTTGGCATTTGACGCTTTGCGCTCTTCTCATGGTATTCCCTTGCGTGAGCACTATCGCTATTTACAAATTCGCCACTTTCTTCAGAGCCTTATTAGGTTTCAATCTACCCCTTATACCTTGACCCCCTTTGAGAGCCTTTGCAGAGCCAGGCCCCATTCTCCGGGTCTAATATCACTGATATACTCGGCGGAGATTTCAACAAAGAGACCCCCATTGAGGCCTTATCACCTTGAATGGGAGAAAGAGCTGGGGAGGCAGTTAGACCCTGAGGATTGGCAGGCGATGACACTAACTCTGTCCAAATGCTCACGTAATGTGTCAATTTTGGAAAATGCCTATAAAGTATTGTATAGGTGGTACTACACACCGGCAAGATTGGCTCGCTTTATCCCAAATTATTCTCCACTTTGTTATAGGGGGTGTTCCCAGGAAGGCACCATGGCACATATTTGGTGGTCATGCCCGCGGGCGTGCAGACTATGGATTAGGGTATATACTCTCCTCCGCAATCTTTTTCAGATTAATGTCAAAAGAGACCCCTATGTAGCTCTCCTTGGTAAGCCCATCGTGGAACTTCTGCGTCCAGAACGGCAACTAGCCCAACATCTTTTTACTGCAACTAGATTGACAATTGCGAGAGCATGGAAAACCCCTACATTGAGCTTTGAGGCAGTCAAGAACCGCCTGAACGATATCATGGTCAACGAGAAACTAACAGCTATTCTTTCTGATACGCATGACAAGTTTCTCAGAGTCTGGCAACCTTGGATCACATACTACCACCCTTCTAGATTCGACACTGCTTTGCTGTCACTGTAGGACCCCTCTTGCGCGCACCCCGTGGACCTCCTACTTCCCTCTTCTCTTTCTCCCTCTTCTCCTTCTCCTCTTCTTCTCGTCCTGCCTCCTTTTTTTCTTTTTCTCTTTTCTCTTTCTCTCTTTTTCTCCAATTTTTTATTTTTATATATTTTTTTTCTTCTTAGGCTCTTACTTGAGGCTTAACTGTTCTATCTTTTCTAGTGGATGCCAACTTTCAGGTTTTATTGTTGTGTATTATACACCCATTCTACAGGTTTACACCCTTCTGGGCATGGCCCAGGTTCTGGACCATCGGGTCCTGAGGACTTTTTCATTTATTTTTTATTTTTATCTTGAATATAACATCAGATCACGGCCCATGCTTCCTTCCTGTTGTTGAGGGCTTTCGAGTCCAGATCTACTTTGTATACTGAATGCTGTAACATTCTAGTGCAAACCTGTACTGTTGATTTAAATGACAATAAAACATTTTTTGTAAAAAAAAAAAAAAAAAAAATATCCCCAAAAAATATATAAAAAAACATTTTTTTTCCTCAGTTTAGGCCGATACATATTGATTGGTTTACGCAAAAGTTATAGCGTCTACAAAATAGGGGGTCGTTTTATGGCATTTTTATTAATAATTTTTATTTACTAGTAATGGCGGCGATCAGCGATTTTTATCGTGACTGCGACATTATGGCGGACACATCGGACACTTTTGACACATTTTTGGGACCATTGTCATTTTTACAGCGATCAGTGCTATATAAATGCACTGATTACTGTGAAAATGACACTGGCAATGAAGGGTTACGTGTGACCTAGGGAGTGATTACTACTGTGTGGGGGCGTGGCTTGGCATGTGACGTCACTGATCATCATTCCCTATGACAGGGAACAGACAATCACTGACACTCACACTAGGAGGAACGAGGAATGGTTTGTTTACCCTTACCTCTCCCCATTCTTTAGCTCTGTGACCCGATCGTGGGACAGGGGCGGCGATCGGGTCCGCGGGTCCCGCGGGAGTGGTCATGGAGCTTCGGACCGGGTCGCGAGCGCGACCCACGGACGGGTTCTTAAAGGGGACGTACCTGTATGCCCTTGTGCCTGTCCATGCCATTCTGTCGACGTACATCGTCGTGCGGCGGTCCATAAGTGGTTAAAATAACTGACACCAGTGGCGGAACTACCAGGTTCACAAAGGGGGACCCCAAGATGTCGGGAAAGTGGCCCACTGCGGGACTGTAATAAAAGGTCCCATAATGGGAGTAAAGGGATCAGTGGGAATGGCCCCTGATGGGGGTTAGGGGGGCCCTTCATGTTTTTTTGCACCGGGACCCTGAAGGTTCTAGTTATGCCTTTGGTGTGTACCATCACTTTATTTTAAAAGCAACTCAGTTCGCCAGTTTCAATATGCAGTGTCACCAGATGTTCCTCAAGCCACTAGACAGAATCCTTCACAATCTTTCCATTATAATAATATCATACAGCCCCGCCTCACTGGCGCGTTGCGTCCCGATGGACTTTCTGAAAGGTAGCTTGAATACTCCCAGGACCTTGCTAGGACATGGCTAAGTGAGGCCTAGTCATTACTGCTCACCTCTACCATGACAGGAGTGAGCTTTTTCTCTGATTCAAAACCCCCTCACGAGCTCTTTCTTTCCCATGATACAGTAGCCCTGAGCTCAGCCTTTGAGAGCTCACTTCTGTGATGGTAAAGGTTAACGGTAACAGCTAGACTCTATCTCATAGCAACATCTTTAGCAATGTTCTAGGAGTTTTCCGGTCAGGCTTTATGAAGTACATAAATGGCATAAAATAAAACTCTATGAAGTTGCACTAATAGACAAAAAGCACAACAAAAAGTCCATAAATAGAGTAAATAAATTAAATGAATCCAGTGATAACAATAGTCCAGTGGTGAAAATAATGCAGTGATTCTGATAAGTCTTCACCACCATCCAACACCTTGAAGTGTGATCCAGTGAGTTAACACCACCACCAAATGCTAAAAAAAAGGCTTGCTTACCAGATTACATAAACCTCTCATTACAAAGGGTGAAAAATGCCTGTGGCTCCATACCCAGCTAGGGCCCTTAAATCCAATCAGTCTAACAAATTGGGACATTGATCCTCCTCATAGGGTGATCACAGGAGTACGCCAAAATAGAAGAGAATCCACATACCGGTAGTTTAAAATCTTCAAAACTTTAATACACTCGAATAAAGGTTGCACTTAGAAGGTTGCAGTAAAACAAAAAACACCTCAATACATATGTGTAGGCCGGTAAACATACATAAAACCCGTCTTTCCGTGACACGGGTATAACTATAACGTCAGCGCGTCGCTCCGCCCTATGCGTTTCATCATACATTTGACGTCATCCAGGGACACGGGCGGCACACTGAGTCACCGCTTAATATACCTTACAACTTAGCTACACTTCGATCTGAGCCTCAGATGGCACTTAGAAAGCTCACTACCATGCCTCACTTTAAAAGGAAAAAAGATAGAGCCTAAAAATCACTAAAATGGCTCAATTGTAATCAAACCTCAAATTCTTATAAAGGAAAGAGATATATATATACAGTGGGGAGAACAAGTATTTGATACACTGCCGATTTTGCAGGTTTTCCTACTTACAAAGCATGTAGAGGTCTGTAATTTTTATCATAGGTACTCTTCAACTGTGAGAGACGGAATCTAAAACAAAAATCCAGAAAATCACATTGTATGATTTTTAAATAATGAATCTGCATTTTATTGCATGACATAAGTATTTGATCACCTGGCTACCAACCAGTAAGAATTCTGGCTCTCACAGACCTGTTTTTTTTTTTTTTTAGAAGCCCTCCTTTTCTCCACTCATTACCTCTATTAACTACACCTGTTTTGAACTCGTTACCTGTATAAAAGACACTTGTCCACACACTCAATCAAACAGACTCCAACCTCTCCACAATGGCCAAGACCAGAGAGCTGTGTAAGGACATCAAGGATAAAATTGTAGACCTGCACAAGGCTGGGATGGGCTACAGGACAATAGGCAAGCAGCTTGGTGAGAAGGCAACAACTTTTGGCGCAATTATTAGAAAATGGAAAAAGTTCAAGATGACGGTCAATCAACCTCGGTCTGGGGCTCCACACAAGATCTCACCTCGTGGGGCATCAATAATCATGAGGAAGGTGAGGGATCAGCCCAGACCTACATGGCAGGACCTGGTCAATGACCTGAAGAGAGCTGGGACCACAGTCTCAAAGAAAACCATTAGTAACACACTACGCGGTCATGGAATAAAATCCTGCAGCGCACGCAAGGTCCCCCTGCTCAAGCCAGCGCATGTCCAGGCCCATCTGAAGTTTGCCAATGACCATCTGGATGATCCAGAGGAGGAATGGGAGAAGGTCATGTGGTCTGATGAGACAAAAATAGAGCTTTTTGGTCTAAACTCCACTTGCCGTGTTTGGAGGAAGAAGAAGGATGAGTACAACCCCAAGAACACCATCCCAACCGTGAAGCATGGAGGTAGAAACATCATTCTTTGGGGATGCTTTTTTGCAAAGGGGACAGGATGACTGCACCGTATTAAGAGGAGGATGAATGGGGCCATGTATCGCAAGATCTTGGCCAACAACCTCCTTCCCTCAGTAAGAGCATTGAAGATGGGTCTTGGCTGGGTCTTTCAGCATGACAACGACCCAAAACACACAGCCAGGGTAACTAAGGAGTGGCTCCGTAAGAAGCACCTCAAGGTCCTGGAGTGGCCTAGCCAGTCTCCAGACCTGAAACCAATAGAGAATCTTTAGAAGGAGGTGAAAGTCTGTATTGCCCAGCGACAGCCCCGAAACTTGAAGGATCTGGAGAAGCTGTATGGAGGAGTGGGCCAAAATCCCTGCTCCAGTGTGTGCAAACCTGGTCAAGAACTACAGTAAATGTACGATCTCTGTAATTGCAAACAAAGGTTTCTGTAGCAAATATTAAGTTCTCGTTTTCTGAGGTATCAAATACTTATTTTATGCAATAAAATGCAATTTAATTACTTAAAAATACAGACCTCTACATGCTTTGTAAGTAGAAAAACCTGCAAAATCAGCAATGCATCAAATACTTGTTCTCCCCACTGTGTGTATATATATATATATATATATATATATATATATATATATGAGTGGCAAATAAATCAAAAACCGCCCAGTAAATATAGAACAGACCATTTTCATGCTACTATAAAAACATTAGGATCAGCATAATATATCATAAGCTAAAAAAAATAGGCATTGAAAGCTAAAAAATCAAAATCAAAATAAAAAATCTATGTAAATAAAATCTGCAAAAAAAACAACACACATACACATTAAATGGCCTACACCTACAGAAAGGGCATTATTCAGCTTTAGTAAGAGCTGCACATTTTGTTTTAATCTACAAACACCTCTTATCTGCATGAGTGGGTTTTTGGTAAAGGTGAGCCAATCCTTTAGCTGGTGCCAAGACCGGTACCCCGGGTTTCCTGTTTTAGGTTGGATGCTTTTTTTTTGCGGCATCCTATGGAGTCATCCTAACAAGCAGGGATTGAAGTTGTGTCTTCCTATATTGTGTGCATCAACAGAAGCACACAGCCCTATAACACAGGATGGCAAGGAACCTGTTAAGCCTCATACACACGACCGGTTTTCCCGGCAGGAACACTGCCATGAGAGCGTTTGGCCGTGAAAACCGACCGTGTATATGCTTCATCGCAGTTTTCCCAACAGGAAAACTGCCAAAAAAAATAAATAGAGAACCTGCTCCCTATTTTCCCGGCGGGATTCCCGGCGGACTTTTTTTCCATTGTGAAAACTGGTCGTGTGTATGCTTTTCCGAGGGCAAAAAAAACACGCATGCTCAGAATCAAGTATGAGACGGGAGCGCTCGTTCTGGTAAAACTAGCGTTCGTGATGGAGATAGCACATTCGTCACGCTGTAACGGACTGAAAGCACGAAGACTGAAAAGCGCGAATCGTCTCTCACCAAACTTTTACTAACACGCGATAACACGAGATCAGCAAAAGCAGCCCAAAGAGTGGCGCCGTTGGAATGGAACTTCCCCTTTATAGTGCTGTCGTACGTGTTGTACGTCACCGCGCTTTGGACCGGCGGGATTTTGTATGACAGTCTGTACGCAAGACAAGCTTGGCAGGAATCCCGTCGGGAAAACCAACGTTTTTTTTTTCCGAGGGGAAAATCGGCCGTGTGTACAGCGCTTAAGAGAACAAACCCGAGAGTCACCATCACGTCTAACAATCCTAACCTAATTTATACATAATAATGCTGTTAATTTACACCACTTTGAAATACCGCTCATAGTAATATCATCGAACCAAACCTTCATCCCTTCCACTGAGCGAACCGCCATATTGCTGATATATTTTATCTCCTTCAAAAACTGTTGTTGTTTTAATCTACAGCATGTTTTATATGGTTTTATTGTTGATCTGGGAAGTTTTCAAAGCGCTGAAATAATAAGTGAAAATGTGTTCGCAAATCTTTTTCCGAAAATGCGGAGCTCCTCTGGAGATTGCGTTCAGTCAAAGAGACAAAATAGCGGTAATAAAAGAGACTTGTTCAAACCATCAGAAAATGTTGTTCGGTGTTTGAGTGCTCTGTGATTATGTAAAGAAAAGACATTTCAAAGCTGATTTCCAGGCAGATATAAAATGCACAAATTATTGTAGATCTGCGCTCATGAAGTGTAAGTACCTGTAATTGACCTGGTTTCAGCCCTTTGTCGTCCACGGAAATCATGGCTGGAGTAAGAGCAGCACAAGGCGCCAATCAGTTCATGTGCTGACCCAGGGAGAGTTCGGGGACACGCATCCGCACCGGCAGGGACGTGCGATGAGGTCACTGGCTAGTATCAGAGCCAGATACACGCGGGTTACATACGCCATGATCGTAAAAGCGAGAACAATAATTCTAGCACTAGACCTCCTCTGTAAAGCCTCGTACACACGATCAGATTTTCTGCAAGGTGTCTGACTTTTGTCCGAAGGGCGTGCGCCTGGATTTTGTCTTGCATACAAACGGCACACAATTGTCGGCCAACAAACACGAACGTAGTGACGTACTACGTGGTTTTTCAGCTCTTGAGCGCCACCCTTTGGGCACCTTCTGCTATTGTCGTGTTTGGTGAGCATTGATTCCGAGCATGCGTGTTTGTAGTTTGGACTTTTGTCTGACGGACTTGTGTACACACGATCAAAAAATCTGACAACAGACCGTTGTCCGCGTTAAATTTTAAAGCCTGCTATCCAACATTGGAAGTTGTCGGAAAATCCGACAACTTTTGTCCGATGAAGTGTACAAACGGTCGGATTTTCGGCCAACAGTCTGTCATCACACAATCGTGTGTACGAGGCTTAAACATGTAACCTGTAAAAAAAATTAAAGTGTCGCCTATGGAGATTTATAAGTAATGAAGTTTGGCGCCATTCCACAAGCGTACGCAATTTTAAAGTGTGACATGTTAGGTATCTATTTACTCGGTGTAACATCATCTTTCACATTATACCAAAAAAATCAGGAAAACTTTAGTGTTTTTTTTATTATTATTCATATTTTTCCCCCAAAAAAAGTGTTTAAAAAAAATAGTTGCGCAAATATCGTGAAACCTAAAAACGACCACCATTTTATTCCATAGGGTGTCTGCTAAAACAATATATATAATGTTTGGGGTTCTGAGTAAATTTCTAGCAAACAAATGATGATTTTTTACATGTAGGAGAGAAGTGTCAGAATTGGCCTGGGTGGCAAGGGGTTAATTGCCATAAGTAATGTAAAAATAATTATTATATATTTTTTGTAAGGTAATTTACTATATTTTTTATATCTGTACTCAAGCAGGTGGTTTGATGGACAAATTACTGAAGTTTAAAGTTATAACTTCCAACCAGTAATTTCACAGTAAATAGATAAATATTACATTAATATTTTATTATAACATATAGCAAAATAATATGTTATTTAGCTTGATTATAGCAGTACCTTTTCAACAGCAGCAGATCCTCCCTCTTAACTGTGTGAGCAAAACATGGGATTGTGGGTAAATCTTATACCCATAAACACATGTTTTTTCCGTAAGAGGGCTGGGCTGGAAGGGAGCATTTGTCTTTTAGAGACACGCCCCACTTCTATGACACTGCAGTGAGAGGACAGCCTCCATTGCAGCATTTTTATTGGACAACTTGTTCCAATGGTGCTTTACCATTGGTCCAGGGCTCCAAGCTGTCCATTGAGCTCAGTGCTTCTGACAAGAAAACTGTCTGCTCTGTATTTAGCTTCTGACAGGTTGTGCAAGGAGCGCCATATCTCTGAAACCATAGGTTGTAGGAGCTCCAATTTGTACCAGTGGTGGGGTAGGATTTAGGCTACCTACCCCCCAAATTGGAGGTCTCTGTGACCCCAGGTCGCCGAGCTACGACCCTCGAAGCTTGTTTTTTTTTATGTTCATGGCTGTGCCTCACCTGCCTCCCCTGACTGCACATCCCTGCCGCACAGATGTCATATTGGGACACAGTGGCTGTGTCTGTGCAGCTGCATGTCCCAATAGACATCTATGGCAAAGGGATGCATGCAACAACCAACTGCGCATCCCTGTTCCGGTAAAAGACAGTCCTGCTTGAACGTTGCCATCCAGGAGAATGGGTATAAAGTGCTCACTAGATGGTATAGGACCCCAGCTCTCCTTCATAAGTTTGTTCCTTCAACCTCCAATATATGCTGGAGATGCAATACAGAGGTGGGTTCCATGATATATATTTGGTGGGAATGCTCACACATTCAACCCTTTTGGAGGGAAGTACACAGATGCATCGCCTCAATCACCACTTACACCTTGGACTTCACACCAGCACAATTTCTCCTGCATCACACTTCTCTCTCAAGGAAGGATTATTTCAAATCCCTAGCCACGCACATGGTGAATGCTGCCAGGCTGTGCATTCCCATACACTGGCGCTCCTGTCATATACCGTCACTTAAAGAATGGTTTACGACCATCTCTAGAATTTGCGACATGGAAGAGCTGATCCACATCTCTCAAGAGAGACTGGAGAATTTCTCGACTACCTGGTCCTGTTGGTCACACTTCAAAACTACAGCTGAATACAATCAGCATGTTCCCTCGGATTAGAGTCTGTACTCTGAGGGGCTCTTTATCTCCCTCTTTCATACGGAGGTTCAAGCGAGTGGTCACTCCCCTCATCCTCATCCTCACCCCCATCCTCAACCCCACCCCACCCCTTCCCCCCATTCTCGCTGTTGTCCCTTGTGCTCTGATCCATTCCCCCCTCCCCTACCCCCCCTTCAGTCCCATACCCCCTCACCATAAATAGATATTGTCCCCCCCACCCTATCCCCTTATCACCATATCTTAGACACCATCTCTTTGGTGTTGGAATCAACATGTAATGCAGCAAAGTTAGCAGGCGGTTGGAATGCGGATCAAACTAATAAAGGCTCCGGCCCATCCGCACCTTCATTCTCACTGATACAAAACTTGGAGACTATTTTACACCCGCCTGTAATGTTTGTTTAAGTTGTACCAAAATCTGGTTCTCTGTAAATGCACCTGTTCTGCATCAATCCTTGTACTGTGATTCCTGTGAATTTGCTCAATAAAACTTTATGGAACAAAAAAAAAAAAAGACAGTCCTGCACATAGGGTTGCCATCTGTCCAGGATTCACCCAGACAGTTCGGGTTTGGTATCATGCGTCCGGGTTTCAGACTGCCTGAAACCCGGACACATTATTCAGACCGGACTATGGCATACCAGCAGTGTTGCTGACTGCAGTTGTGTAAGCCGAGAGTTCCTGTTACACTCTCTTTCACGCTGCGCTAACAATACCCCACCCCCCCCCCCCACACACACACAGGAGAGGAGAGAGGTCTCAATCTGCTCCTCTTCCTCCTGCCTCTACCCCTCTGTGTCTGCTCACACTCCTCAGAAAAGGAAAGTGGAGGCTGCAAGTTTGAAGTCCAGCAGCCTCAGATACATCTGGATGAGAGGTGCTGACTGCCAAGGGGTGAGTGAGCTCACCATCCATCCCTGTCTGTAACTGAAGTCTCCTCCCTTCTCTCTTCTGCCTCTGAGTGAGTACACTAAGGTAAATCAGGGTTCTCAGAGCACCCCTTATATAAGACTTCCCCTTTACACCAGAGGCCACAGTGTTCTACCTTACATCAGAGTCCCCTCCGTACATCAGAGTTCTCAGTGTTCCCCCTAAGGCTGCATTCACACATGAGTGTTTTGTAGCTTGAAGCTTGAAGCTCCAAAACGCTGGAGGGGGAAATATCAATTGCTCTGTGGAGTTGGTTCACATCTCCACTCCATGTCGCCTAAAGCCAAACGCCTGAAGCTCAAAAAAGTTCTGGAGCTTTTTTCTAGCTCGAATCGTGCAGATTTGAGCGTTTATGAGTGATTTACCTGCTCAAATGATTTTTTTTTAAATTAAAATAGAAATAATATATGAATAAATAAATGTAAAATTATTACACAAAAAACTTAAAGACTTCATGCATACTGAATGTTTTTGGACGTTTTTACAGCTGCTGTTTTTGGCTTCAGATGTTTTTTTTTTTACAGTCAATAAACTCTCCAGCATGTTATCCTAAGTCTCCATGAACACATAGGCAGTTATCAACTGTTTTTGGCTGAGGCGTTTTTTGGCTGTAAAAAAACCCCCAAAACTAGTGGGTTCCGAGAGGAGTTTTACAGCTGTTTTATACCTAGCAACAAAGATGCAACAATAATAGTTTTCTCTATTGGCTAATAAAGATAACGCTAAAACCCAAAAACGCTGCATACAAACGCACAAGTCGCGCATAAAAATGTGCCAAAATCACACAAAAAAACGCGCTCATAGACGCTACGCTTAGGATTGAATGCAGCCTAAATCAGGGTTCCCAGAGCATCCCTTATGATAGAGTTCCCAGAGCTCTCCCTTAAATCAGAGTCGGCAGAGTCCCCCTTACAGTTTAAGGGAACCCTGCAAGTTCAAATGTAAAAGGCGAACTCTGTGGATTCAGATGTAAAAGGGGAACTCTGCAGATTCAGATGTAAAAGGGGAACTCTGCGGATTCAGATGTAAAAGGGGAACTCTGTGGATTCAGATGTAAAAGGGGAACTCTGCGGATTCAGATGTAAAAGGGGAACTCTGCGGATTCAGATGTAAAAGGGGAACTCTGTGGATTCAGATGTAAAAGGGGAACTCTGTGGATTCAGATGTAAAAGGGGAACTCTGCGGATTCAGATGTAAAAGGGGAACTCTGTGGATTCAGATGTAAAAGGGGAACTCTGTGTATTCAGATGTAAAAGGGGAACTCTGCGGATTCAGATGTAAAAGGGGAACTCTGCGGATTCAGATGTAAAAGGGGAACTCTGTGGATTCAGATGTAAAAGGGGAACTCTGCGGATTCAGATGTAAAAGGGGAACTCTGCGGATTCAGATGTAAAAGGGGAACTCTGCGGATTCAGATGTACAGATGTAAAAGGGGAACTCTGCGGATTCAGATGTAAAAGGGGAACTCTGCGGATTCAGATGTAAAAGGGGAACTCTGCGGATTCAGATGTACAGATGTAAAAGGGGAACTCTGCGGATTCAGATGTACAGATGTAAAAGGGGAACTCTGCGGATTCAGATGTAAAAGGGGAACTATGCGGATTCAGATGAAAAAAGGGGAACTCTGTGGATTCAGATGTAAAAGGGGAACTCTGTGGATTCAGATGTAATAGGGGAACTCTGCGGATTCAGATGTAAAAGGGGAACTCTGCGGATTCAGATGTAAAAGGGGAACTCTGCGGATTCAGATGAAAAAAGGGGAACTCTGTGGATTCAGATGTAAAAGGGGAACTCTGTGGATTCAGATGTAAAAGGGGAACTCTGTGGATTCAGATGTAAAAGGGGAACTCTGTGGATTCAGATGTAAAAGGGGAACTCTGTGGATTCAGATGTAAAAGGGGAACTCTGCGGATTCAGATGTAAAAGGGGAACTCTGCGGATTCAGATGTAAAAGGGGAACTCTGCGGATTCAGATGTACAGATGTAAAAGGGGAACTATGCGGATTCAGATGAAAAAAGGGGAACTCTGTGGATTCAGATGTAAAAGGGGAACTCTGTGGATTCAGATGTAAAAGGGGAACTCTGTGGATTCAGATGTAAAAGGGGAACTCTGCGGATTCAGATGTAAAAGGGGAACTCTGCGGATTCAGATGTACAGATGTAAAAGGGGAACTCTGCGGATTCAGATGTAAAAGGGGAACTATGCGGATTCAGATGAAAAAAGGGGAACTCTGTGGATTCAGATGTAAAAGGGGAACTCTGTGGATTCAGATGTAATAGGGGAACTCTGCGGATTCAGATGTAAAAGGGGAACTCTGCGGATTCAGATGAAAAAAGGGGAACTCTGTGGATTCAGATGTAAAAGGGGAACTCTGTGGATTCAGATGTAAAAGGGGAACTCTGCGGATTCAGATGTAAAAGGGGAACTCTGCGGATTCAGATGTACAGATGTAAAAGGGGAACTCTGCGGATTCAGATGTAAAAGGGGAACAATGTGGATTCAGATGTAAAAGGGGAACAATGTGGATTCAGATGTAAAAGGGGAACTCTGTGGATTCAGATGTAATAGGGGAACTCTGCGGATTCAGATGTAAAAGGGGAACTCTGCGGATTCAGATGAAAAAAGGGGAACTCTGTGGATTCAGATGTAAAAGGGGAACTATGCGGATTCAGATGAAAAAAGGGGAACTCTGTGGATTCAGATGTAAAAGGGGAACTCTGTGGATTCAGATGTAAAAGGGGAACTCTGCGGATTCAGATGTAAAAGGGGAACTCTGCGGATTCAGATGTACAGATGTAAAAGGGGAACTCTGCGGATTCAGATGTAAAAGGGGAACTATGCGGATTCAGATGAAAAAAGGGGAACTCTGTGGATTCAGATGTAAAAGGGGAACTCTGTGGATTCAGATGAAAAAAGGGGAACTCTGTGGATTCAGATGTAAAAGGGGAACTCTGTGGATTCAGATGTAAAAGGGGAACTCTGTGGATTCAGATGTAAAAGGGGAACTCTGTGGATTCAGATGTAAAAGGGGAACTCTGCGGATTCAGATGTAAAAGGGGAACTCTGCGGATTCAGATGTAAAAGGGGAACTCTGCGGATTCAGATGTAAAAGGGGAACTCTGCGGATTCAGATGTAAAAGGGGAACTCTGGATGTTAACTTCATATGATTTAGAAATGATATATAATTGCAAAATATATGTAAAATTTACACTATAAAAAAAAAATTGCTGTGCGCCGCTAAAGTGTTCGAGTTTGACTTGAAGAAAAGGTGGCAACCCTACCTGCACAGGGCATACCCGTGTAAATGGGGCCTAAATGGAGGAGATGGGCAGAAGTGGTGGTCCTGTCACAGCTCCAGTGCTTATATTAACCCCCCCAGCACTGGAAGATTACAGCTGCAGGGTATGGGAGGAGGGCAGAGGACTTCAGATTTCCACAATGATGGCTAGTACCAGCACACATGGGACACTTCACATTAAACAGGAGTAATGTCTCTTGTGCTGTGTTTTTTTTTTTTTTTTTTACACGTTTTACCTAAACTTAGGTTGTAAGATAAAGGTTAGGGGTTACATAGAAACACAGAAGAGTGACAGTAGAATAAGACCAAGTGGTCCATCAAGTCTACCCCTTTTTTTTTTTTTTTTAAACCTCTTTGATGTTTGTCATAAGCATGTTTACATTCACTTACTGTTAAATGTCTACCTACTTCTGCTGGAAGTCTGTTCATAGCATCAATAGTTTACAATAGTAATAAATCTAAGCATTTATTTATTTATTACAGGGGTCTATATAGAGAAGACAATTTACGCAGCACTTTACATACAGTGCATCCGGAAAGTAATCACAGAGCTTCGCTTTTTTCGCATTTTTTTATGTCACAGCCTTATTCCAAATTAGATTAAATTCACAATTTTCCTCAAATTTCTACAAACAATACCCCATAATGACAACGTGAAAGTAGTTTGTTTGAAATCTTTATGAATTTATTGAAAATAAAAAACAAATAAATCCCATGTACATAAGTACTCACAGCCTTTGCTCAATACCTTGTTGAAGCACCTTTGGCACCAATTACAGCCTTAGGTCTTTTTGAGTATGATGCTACAAGCTTGGCACACCTTTTTTTGGGCAGTTTCTCCCATTCTTCTTTGCAGGACCTGTCCATCAGGTTGGATGGGGAGCATCGGTGCACAGCCATTTTCAGATCTCTTCAGAGATGTTTCGGGTTTACAGTAAGTCCTATAGCCACCCCTTTGTTATCTTTGCTGTGTGCTTAGGGTCGTTGTCCTGTTGGAAGATGAACCTTTGCCCCAAAGGTTTCAGAGCGCTCTGCAGCAAGTTTTCATCAAGGATGTCTCTGTACATGGCTGCATTCATCTTTCCCTCAATTCTGACTAGTCTTCCAGCTCCTGTCACTGAAAAACATGCCCACAGAATGATGCTGCCACCACCATGCTTCACTGTAGGGATGGTATTGGTGATGAGCGGTGCCTGGTTTCCTTCAGACTTGACGCATGTCATTAAGGCCAAAGAGTTCAATCTTTGTTTCATCAGACCAGAGAATTTTGTTTTTCATGGTCTGAGAGTCCTTCAGGTTTCTTTTGGCAAACTCTAGATGGCCTGTCATGTGCTTTTTACTGAGAAGTGGCTTCCGTCTGGCCACTGTACAATATAGGCCTGATTGGTGGAGTGCTGCAGAGATGGTTATTCTTCTGGAAGGTTCTCCTCTCTCCACAGAGAAACGCTGGAGCTCTGTCAGAGTGACCATAGGGTTCTTGGTTAGGGTTGAGCGAACCCGAACTGTAAAGTTCGGGTCCGTACCGAACTTTAGCTTTTTCCCGAACCCGAACCCGGACTTTGCGTGAAAGTCCGTGTTCGAGTTCGGGTTCGGCAATCTAATGGTGCAGTTAGAAATGCTTCAGGGGCCAGCCAATCACCTTTTGATTAGCTGGTGTGCCCTTAGAAGCCATCATAGCCATGCCTACTAATGGCATGGCTGTGATTGGTCAGTGCAACATGTGACCCAGCTTCTATATAAGCTAGAGGCACACAGCACACACGTCACTCTGCTTCAGAATAGATAGGGAGAGGATCTTGTCTGCTGCTGTTGCTTATTGGGAGAGATTGAAAATACATGAGTTAGTCCTGATTCTGGAATCTGAGGGAAAAGATAGAGAGGCAGTGTAGTGTAGGGTCAGGTTCCTGTTGGTGCTTTCAGGGAGAGAGATTTATTATATAGGAATAGGAGTCCAGATTCAGAGATATAACTCAGCGATCTGCATAGGTTTACCTGTTTGTGTTGCAGTGCACAGTCTTTTTACACTGCCATGAGCCCAGTGTCAGAGAAAATCTAACTTTTATCTGCAAGCTCAGTGCACCAGCACTGCATATATTACATTGAGAGATACACCGTTTCCATACTGTGGGTGTATTCTGCTCTTGGAAAAAGACCCATTTAGGGCAAAAAAAAAAAAGGCACTTTATTGTGCTCTTTTCCAAAAGACCCATTTAGGGCAAAAAAATAATAAAAAATTGCATTTTATTTTGCTCGTGCAAAAAAGACCCATTTAGGGCAAAAAAATTAATAAAAATTTGCACTTTAATGTACTCTTGCAAAAAGACCCATTTAGGGCCACAAAAAATATTTTACAGTGTGTTATACATATGTGGAGGTGTGTGAAATAAACAATTTCTATATATTTGTCTTCTACTGTGCTATACTAAAAAAAAAAAAATTGTTTTGAATAGCATTTTCTGCAGTTCTGTAGCTGTGCGATTCAGCGGTTACGTACTGTGGGTGTGTTGTGGTCTTCCAAAAAACGCCATTTAGGGCCACAAAAAATTTTTTGCAGTGTGTTATACATATGTGGAGGTGTGTGAAATAAACAATTTCTATATATTTGTCTTCTACTGTGCTATACTAAAAAAAACTAATTTTTTTTTGAATAGCATTTTCTGCAGTTCTGTAGCTCTGCGATTCAGCGGTTACGTACTGTGGGTGTGTTGTGGTCTTCCAAAAAACGCCATTTAGGGCCACAAAAAATATTTTGCAGTGTGTTATACATATGTGGAGGTGTGTGAAATAAACAATTTCTATATATTTGTCTTCTACTGTGCTATACTAAAAAAACTATTTTTTTTTAATAGCATTTTCTACAGTTCTGTAGCTGTGCGATTCAGCGGTTACATACTGTGGGTGTGTTGTGGCACAGGAGGATGAGGAGGAGGAGGAGGAAGCGGGATCATTTCAAAGGCTTTCAGGGCAGTCTTTCACAAGTGGCTCCGAGGGTGGGTTCCTGCACCAACAAACGCCAGGTACACAATTGTCCAGCAGAAAGGGCACAGTTCTGGAGGATGACGAGGTGGAGGAGGAGATGGAGGAGGAGGAGGAGGAAGAGGAGGAGCCATGTTCATAGCAGGGTGGCATCCAGACCAGCTCGTGGCCATCACTGGTGCGTGGCTGGGGGGATACAGAGGACACAGACGATACACCTCCCACAGAGGACAGCTTTTCTTTGCCTCTGGGCAGCCTGGCACACATGAGCGATTTCATGCTGCAGTGTTTCCGCAATGACCGCCGAGTTGCCCACATTTTAACTGGTGCTGATTACTGGGTAGCCACCCTGCTGGATCCCCGTTACAAGGACAACGTACCGTCCTTAATTTCCTCACTGGAGCGGGATCGTAAGATGCGTGACTACAAGCGCATGCTGGTAGACGCGCTGCTGGTGGCATTCCCACCTGACAGCGGGCGTACGGTGGAAGCACAAGGCGAAGGCAGAGGAGGAGGAAGAGGTCGCCAACACAGCCGGGGCACCGGCAGCACCCCAGAAGGCAGGGTTAGCATGGCCGAAATGTGGAAAAGCTTTGTTAGCACGCCACAACAACCAGCACCACCAGCTGAGATGGAACGTCTTAGCAGGAGGCAGCATTTCACCAACATGGTTGAGCAGTATGTGTCCACAGGCCTACACGTACTGGATGACGGGTCTGCCCCCTTTAACTTCTGGGTCTCCAAATTGGGCACATGGCCTGAGCTTGCCCTTTATGCCTTGGAGGTGCTGGCCTGCCCTGCAGCCAGTGTATTATCTGAACGTGTATTTAGCACGGCAGGGGGCGTTATCACAGACAGGCGCAGCCACCTGTCCAGAGCCAATGTGGACAAGCTCACGTTCATTAAAATGAACCAGGCATGGATCCCACAGGACTTGTCCGTACCTTCTGCAGAATAGACATGTATACCGGTGTTGTGACAAAAACTGTCCGGCCATCGGATTGTGTCCAGCCCGTACTGCGAAGGCGCAGTGCTTGCGCAGTACAGAGGACAAGGAGATTCACAAAATCTCCGAAGATGAACGGCGCCTGCACCGTGAGTGCAGGTTCAAGCCCCACCATCCAAGTGGACATACGGTAGCACATAGTAACAGGGCCCCTCACGGGCTCGGTTCGATCGCCACGCTGCGGGCACAGCCTCACTTGGCTTGGCTTGAAACACGGATGGTGTGGCCTTCACCTGAACTCACCACGCAGGCGCCGTTCGTCTTGGGAGATTTTCGAAATCCCCTTGTCCTACATACTGAGCAAGCCCAGTACAGGGTGGACACTATTCGACGGGGGACATAATTCGACACATCACCGGCCTTACCCAGCCATTGTTGTATTTTTGAACCAGTGTTGGCTACCTCGTCCTCCTCCACCGCCGCTTCCACCTACACAGCCACATCCACTGCCACCTCAACCTCCTACTCCATATGGACCTCGTCCTCCTAGGTCAAGATTATAATTTTTATTTTATTTTTTGTAGCGCACAGATCCTTTCCCCCTTACCTGCCTTTATGTTGTTGGCTCCTCGCAGGAGGGAGAAAGGCACACCGCACTACCAGCCCGTATCCTCCTATATAAAGAGGTTGAGCGGTGTACTTGACGGGACGTGTCCACAGCCGGAGTCAAAACTCCTCCAGAGGATGATTCTCACCTCTACTGTAGGTAGAGGCAAGTCCTTTAATTCCCAGTAAAGTCAATGTCCACACCAGCTGAAACTACAACTCTTATTCTCTCATGGCAAAATAAACTCTACTCGGATAGAAAAGGTTAGAGCAAAGAAACAGGACAGCTTAAGGTGTGGAGGAGGTCCAGGCACAAACGTAGCACATTCACTTCACTGCTTAGGTTTCTCAAACAGTTTTAGGTGTCCACGGTCTCTGCCACAGACCGGGTGTACAAGGCCCCTGCCACGGACCTGGAGAACTTTGGTCTCTGCCACAGACCAGGGTGTATAAGGCCCCTGCCACGGGCCGGGTGAATAAGGCCTCTGATACAATCAAGATGACCTTGAGCTTCTCCTTCTATGAACCTAGCCCATATCAGGGGGAAGATATCTCTCCAGGGAGTCAACTGACCCTTCCTTCACCGTGAATCCCGCATCGGTCCATCAGAATGATCCTCCCTTCCCTGGAACAGGGTCCCCTACACGAGGCGGCACCCTAAGACTCCTCGACCCTTAGCGGACTCCAGACGAAGGCTCTGGACTCCAGGCTTTACTCCCGCCCCTAGGCCTCCATACCCAGGGCAGCAGGAACTCCAGGATAGTACCTCACCTCAGGCTAGAGGTGCCCGAGATGGAACAGGAACACATGCACCCAGGCCGAAGGCACCTGGGCGCGGACCCCAC